>OZ004709.1:7012448-7623008 GCA_963924515.1 Vespertilio murinus
AAATGGTTGCTTACGGTGTTAGTCAAATAGGGAAGTTTGGAGCAGAAGAAATCATTTCCATGAGTCCCAGGAGTATGTGATACAGGATGCAGGAGTAAGCACCTGGAGGTTTAAGCATCTCTTTATATGGGAATTGGAGGGATTTATTACTGAGGCTGTGGCATCTGAGCTGAGATGGACTTTGAAGTATGAATGTAATTTTGCCAGGCTGTCCAGAAGGGCAAAGAAATGGCTGGGAGATGAAGCATGTCCCAGGAAGCCTAGGAAAACAGCACAGAAGCAGAAATCCTGTATATGTTCAGGAAAGTATGCATGGTTCAGGAAGATGGGTGACATTGGCAGGGGCTGGACTACAGATTTTTTTTTCAGGATATGCAAAGAAAATTGGACTCCTTGTCTAGGATGTCTTTGATACCAGTGCCTAGAATGTAACAGATTCGCATGCTCCTATTGGCGTTTTTGGAAGATAACTCTGGAAGCAGTATGGATAGTAACCGGGTGGTCAGTGGTAGTAGGATGAGGGGCTGAAACTAGCAAAATGAATTAGAAAGGTATATCAGTAGGTTAAGGCAGGAAAGAATAAGGCCATCTACTATAACACCTAGATAGTTATGTTAGAAATTCTTTAAAACATTGAGATTGCTATTAAAAGTACATATGGATTAAGGATCTGAAATGATCCCTAGATTATTAATTTAACATAATAGATAGTTAAGCCATTTCTTTCAAAAGGTGGAAGACCAGCTATGGCCAGTGGCTCAGTGGGTTGTCATCCTGTGTACCAGGGCATAGGTTTGATTCCTGGCCAGGGCACACACACAGAGGTTAAGGGTTTGATCCTAAGTGGGCAAGCATATGGGAGGATGGGAAGCAATCAATCTCTCTCTCTCTCTCTCTCTCTCTCTCTCTCTCTCTCTCTCTCTCTTTATCTATCTCTCTCTCTCCCTCTCTTCCCCTCTCTCTCTATCTCAAATCAATAAAAAAGAAACATATACTTGAGTGAGAGTAAGATTTTTAAAAAAGGTGGGAGATCAGGAAGAGTGATTTCAGTGCATTTGACAAGAGCCTGGTTGTGGATTCCTTGAAAGCTCCCTGTCTTTATATTTCAATCATTTGGTGAAAGAGGGACTGCTAGGGGCAGACTCTCACCTCTTCATCAGGAGGTCTGAAACCCAAAAGGCAGGAACTTCGTTTTATAGGTTAATGGATAATGCTGAGTGTAAACTATAACATAGTAAAGATGAAGCAAAGGAGGTAAATATTTAAAAGATCCCAAAGCATAGAAGTAAAACATTTATAACTAACACAGGCAGAATTAATTGTCTGACTGAAAAGCAATAGTCTACTGTGCATATTCGATAGATCTAAGCAGGAGGAAAGATGAGTGCAGAATATTTTGTAATATTCCCAGAGGGAAATAATTATGGTCTGAACTGAGCTCCACTCTGATCACAGGGAGAAGGATAAATTCAAAGAATAATAAGGAAGAGGAAATGGTTAGCAGTTTGCATTTGAATTGAAAAGGAGCTTTTGAGGCTGAGGGGAATTCTGTAAATTGTTGGCATTGCTGATGGTAATGGAAAGCTTAAGGGAGAGTATGACAGGGTCAGGTTATTCATCCCAAGTTCCTTGATCAAGTGTAAGTGAATTATCCTCCTACTGATGAGATGATTCCTCCTTGCTGGACATATTGTACCCAGCTTTGAGGAAGGAACTCACTGTACTGCCATCTTGGAATAATGAGTTAAAGCATTTTGCATTATCATAAGATAACCACCAAGAACTTTCTGATTTGATTAGCCTTTAAATATCAGAATAAAAGTGATTGCATTTTTTCCTTCTCTCTCTTCTTTGCCTCTCCTTCTGTCCGTGACAGACAAAGATTACAACTGAGAAATAAATTAGAAGTGGAAGGAATAACGTTGGCTGTTCGCCACCCGAAAATAAATTCCATTTAATTTACCCTGAGTATCCTTGGTATAGTGTTAAATATAGACTAAATAGTTTGATATAGATTTATGTAATGAGTTCACATATTGATTTTATAGCTTGCCTGCTTTAGGAAATAAGCATCTGTTTACTGATGTTTGAATCACATACTGATGTGTGGACTCTTTTTGATAGGATAAAAGAATTTTCTTTTTAAAAAGGTAAGGAATCTGATCTGTGATTATTTTATCATTCCGATATTTTGAAAACTTAGAATTCAAAACAAAATAAAACATGCCCTAGCCAGTTTGGCTTAGTGGATAGAGCGTCGGCCTGCAGACTGAAGGGTCCCAGGTTCAATTCAAGTCAAGGGCACATGCCCAGGTTGCGGGTTTGATACCTAGTGTGGGGCATGCAGAAGGCAACAATCAATGATTCTCCTTCATCATTGAAGATTCTATCTTTCTTCCTCTCTCTCCCCCTCTGAAATCAATAAATATATATATATTAAAAAACCACCCCACAATGATTTGTATTTCCCAGCCCTCTCCTAGAAGAAATAGTATCTAAAGGGTAGCATTGTTAATACCTTAACTCTGAGTGACAGGACTAAGGAGGGGCTGAGAGAAAAGAAAAAGACTTCCATTCCTCCTTTCTCTTTTTCAATAAAGTCATGTCTACCTTATTTAAATATTAATTATTTAGCCCGAATGGCATGCAGCTAAGTTTTAAAGTTTAATTCCTTGCAAGTCTGAAGATGAATCCAGAAAGGTTTCTCTTAGCAGGCCCCAACCTTCCTGCTATCCAAGTGGCCAAATGTGATGTCATTGTCATTGGTGACTAGATGGGGACAAGAGTATCAGCCTATCATCCGAAGAATGACTCCTGAGATTTGTAATTATAATGTCCTTTATTCCAATTTAAATTCAACAGTGTCTCCACATGATTAATCTTTCTCCTGAAACATGGAAATTCGGGTGTGGGGATTGGGAATGGTCAAGAGACAGGGTTTACCTTTGTGAAATCTACTCTTTCTCACTGTCTATCACATTTATCTAAAGCACCACAGACAAGGGAGGCCAGCAATCAAGAATGGTAATTTACAAGCCAAGAGAGCTTACTGTCACAGCCATCCTTGTCAAAGGATAAGCTTTGGTCTCTGTGCAGCAGTAATGGGGATTTTATTTTTGTATAAGATTCAATGGGGCTCTCCATTGTATCCTTTAAACTACCCTATCCTTATCCATTTATGCGATGTACAGGTCTTGTGGGTCTTTAACCGGTCTACTTTTCAAACAGAAAGCACTGAATGTAGTAATTAGTGTAAATCCACATCTAAAAATAGATAACTAACCTCTTAAACTGACTGCAAACATAGCAACAATAATTGTTATAGAGTTATGACCAAATCTAGGTTTCTTTTTAGTCATTTCTTTGGTGATTGAAATTAACACTCCAAAGAGACACTTTCTCCCCTAACAGACTTGTCTCTCTTTCACTATAATAATTTTATATTCTAAAATTACTTTCTTTAATTTCTATTTTCATATACAATAGAACTTTGCCTATCCTGGCTTTTTAAAATGAATCATAGTGGAAGAATATATATTTCAGAGTAAATTTGTAGGAACTAGAGATTACTATGCTAAGTGAAATAAGCCAAACAAGAGAAAGACAAATACCATATTACCTCACTTATATGTGGACTCTAATTAACAAATACGCTGATAAACAAAATAGAACCAGAGGCATGGGTATTTGGAACAGACTGACAAGGTCAGAGGGGAGGAAAATAGAAGGGACTGGATGAAATAAGGTGAAAAAATGTGAAAAGATCAGCTAAAGAACATATATGCATATTCCGTGAACACAGACAGACAACAGTGTGGTGATGGCCAGAGAGAGGAGGGGCTAGGGCTGGGTGGCATGGGTAAAGGGAAGGGATAATGGAGGACATCTATAATAGTATATATATATATATATATATATATATATATATATATATATATATATGTGTGTATGGCTCAGTTGGTTGGATGTTATCCCCTAAACCAAAAAGTTGAAGGTTCAAGTCTCAGCCAGGGCACATAACCTAAGTTTCAGGTTTAGTATAGGTCAGGGCATGTACAGGAGGCAGTTGATTGATATTTCTCTCACAAATCAATGTTTCTCTCTTACTCCCTTTCTTTCTCTCTTCTTTACTCTCTAACATCAATGAAAGAGGATTTTAAAAAGAAGAAACATATATATGTAAAGTCTTCATAACTATTTTTGTTCACTAATGAATCACTAGGCAGCCTGCTAGACAAATGGCATTTTGAACTACTGATCAGTATAATGGATATTTTGCTTTAGCTCTGTTTTTCAGCTTTTGCTTATTAGATGTGCTAATGATGTCTCACCCTCATAGTTGTTATGTGATATGTATAAAAATGTTTGTTTTGATTTAAAAACACATGTCCTGCCCAGTCAGCATGGCTCAGTGGTTGAGCATTGACTTATGAACCAGGAAGTCATAGGTTCGATTCCCAGCCAGGACATAGGCCCAGGTTACAGGCTCTATTCCCAGTAGGTGCTGTACAGAAGGCAGCCAATCCATGATTCTTCCTCTTCATGGATGTTTCTCTCGCTTTCTCTCTCCCTCCCTCATTACCTCCCTCTCTCCCTTATTTTCTCCCTCCCTTTTTTTCTAGCTCCCTCCCTCCCTCCCTCCCTTCTTCTCTCTAATAATACTACTTCTAATAATAATAATAATGATAATAATAAAACACATATCCTAACTTTATTGTCCCTGGTTTCTGGTCTGGTATTAGTTAACTAGAAATATCTGGCTTTTAGCCAAAACCGGTTTGGCTCAGTGGATAGAGCGTTGGCCTGCGGATGTAAAAAATCAATAAAAATATATTTTTTTAAAAAAAGAAAAGAAATACCTTGCTTTTATGTCTGCCTCCCTGGGTCTCCACTCTCTCATTTCTAGATTTACTTTTTGTATCTGCTTTTGTGGATCCCTAAATTCTATACTTCACTGAGCTCTGCATCTCCCTACCCAATCACACTGATCAGATAGAGCATATTCTACTAGAGAGCAATTCTGAGAGCCTTTTCACCTTTACTTTTTCTTCCAATCACTTTCCAAGGCATCACTGACTAAAGAAGAAAAAAGAAAGAAAGAAAAAAAAAACACACATCATCATCATCATCATCACCACCACCACCACCATCATCATCACATTTATTTTTCTCTGCTGTGTTTTAACACAATGTTCTGTTCCTAAGCCTCAGTTCTTTATGTTTTCCAATTATCCTAAATAGGAGTGACAATTAGTATTTTGGTAATGGCATTTGGATGACAGTAGATGAGATAGACATGTAAAATTCCATATGTTATTATTACTGCAAGAGATGTTAGATATGAGTCGAGTTGGAAAATACTTGATTTCTGATGTGAGAAAATCCTGGATGCCTGAAGTATAGCACAGGTATGGTTTGGATCATTAGCAATATAAATTAGTACTGACAATATTGAAAATGTACACTATATGTTGCCTCAGTTTCTCCTAAAGTTTATAATACAGTCAAAAAATACTAGAACTCAAGGAATTTATAAGACCCCTTTTGTTCACTATTTATTTGATTCATCCATGGAAGACTGCATATTCCAAAAATATTACTGACTCAAATAGCTTATGCATAACTGGCCAGATTCTTTGCACAGTAGTTTAGAATGATTACATTCTAACTTTCGTTCCTATTCAAAGTAAATTTAAGACATAAAGATACCAATAATTCATAATAATAGTAGAGGCCTGGTGCACGGATTCATGCACCGGTGGGGTCCCTTAGCCAGGCCTGAACCCTTTCACAATCTGGGACCCCTCAGGTGATGTTGGACTGCAGGTTTTTGCCTGACACCTGCAGGCCAGGCCAAGGGACACCACCATTGCACAAATCCATGTTCCAGCGGTTGCTTAGGCATATATATATATATAGAATCTTGAGTGAAATCTAGCTCTCTGTCCATATATGTGTAGAACGTTGATAAAAAAAAAAATTGGTGTAGCCCTGTCAACAAATTCCCTTGCTATGATTCCATATGTTTGAGGCTTCAGGGAAAAATAAATGGCTCTAGTGATGAAAACAGAAATCATTGTTGGCAGTGTTTTTCACTGGCAGAGACATGGACGTAGTGGGTGTCTACCAGGCTAGACAGCATGTCTCCACATTTCCTTCCCATCGTGGCTCTTGGTCAGTTTGGACCCATGAGGAGTTTTGTCTGAGACCTGGCATATAGATGTGATGGAGTAGCCATACTTCTCTCTGTTTGAGGTTTGCTGCAGGACACATGTTGCTTCTCATCTGCTCACTCACCTGTTGAAACATGGCAGCAGCCTAGCCAATAGCACCTCCTGTGGCACCTCTGCTCCCACTTCCCTTGCTCCTGGGCTAGATGTGTGTGTAGGTCTGCCTTGGGGATGCTGGGAGATGGGCATGGAATCCAGCCTGTTCTTATGAGCTCCATCTAAGCATTACAGATCCTATCTTGTACCATTACAGATACCAAATTCCTTCCCTGATGACTTGAGGCTGAATGACCAGATTCACAAACAACAGCCTTACTTGCACTGTATAACCAGCTCTCACAACTGTGCAATACTAAATTCTGTAATCACTTGTTCCTCTTCCACCCAGGACCCTAATGCTCTAATCAAACCATGACTAATACAGGGCAGAAGATGGAGAGGCAATAGAAATGGCCAAGACATCTGGGAAATGGGTTATTGGAAGGACTGCTGAAGAGAGACACTCTCAGAGGATTTTTCCAATTTCAAAGACATACCTAGCAATACTTGCTTCTTTTAAAAATTAAAAACTCTTTAAAAAAACTGTATCTACTGAAGTTTTAAGCTCTGAAATATGAGTCTGATTATACAAGTGTACCAGAAGGAAATGAATAATAGCCTACTTAACACAGGGAAGGTTTAATAAAAGGCACTGTTAACAAAAGTGGCGGAATTTCTGAAAAACACAAAATAAAAGATGGATTCATCTTTTGAGCTTCCAGATAGGATTGCAGTCCTGCCAACACCTTGATTTGAGTACAGTGCGAACCATGCCAGCTTTCTAGCCTCCAGAAGTATAAAATAACAAGCACGTATTACTTCAAGCCACTAAGTGTGTGCTAATTGGCTACAGCAAAGGCAGAACACCAAACCATTTGGATTGATTTTGTCTCTAAATTCTGATCACCTTGGATAATTCTTATAGGAATTTTACCACAACAAGCAAATAACAATCTTATATTATTGACAAGTGGGAATTTCCCTGCCAAGAACTCTGTCTTGGTATTTCACAAGAAAAGTTATGGAACCATGAAAATGGGGGATCCCTTTGTAATTCTTACTATAAATAGAGAATTCTAGTGGAGGAGCTTGAAGCCTCCCTTATCACTTAGGTACTCAGGGAGAAGACAGTCCCTAGAACTGGCTCTGCTCTAACTTTCTAAGTGCTTGAAATATATATGTATGTGTGTATATATATATATATATATATATATATATATATATATATATATGGTTTCTCTTTACAGAGAGGAAGGGAGAGGGACAGAGAGCTAGAAACATTGATGAGAGAGAAACATTGATTAGCTTCCTCCTGCACACCTTCTCCTGGGGATGTGCCCGCAGCCAAGATACAAGCCCTTGACCAGAATTGAACCAGGGACCCTTCAGTCACTCTATCCACTAATCAAATCCATTAGGGATGCTTGAAATCTTTTGAGCATAATGACAGTTAAGCAGTTGTTTCATTA
This sequence comes from Vespertilio murinus, assembly GCA_963924515.1. Taxonomy (NCBI): domain Eukaryota; kingdom Metazoa; phylum Chordata; class Mammalia; order Chiroptera; family Vespertilionidae; genus Vespertilio; species Vespertilio murinus. The sequence goes on from OZ004709.1 coordinate 7,020,187, forward strand.
ACACCAATTTTATGTTATTTAAAAAATCATTTTTATTTTTAAATTTTGTTTATGCCATAGGCATAGTCTGTAAGGTTGTGCCAATTAATTTTTTATCAAATAAATCACTTTTTCATTGACTTTCTTTATGACTACAAAGGAATTGAATCTTTATTTCATATTAATTTCCAACATCTAACATGTAAGCTTTGATGATTTTTGACTTCTAATTTCTTACCACTTCACTTCCACTGTTGGCATATTATTTTGTCCTGGAACTGATGATCTGACCCATACGCTCATGTTTATGGAAGGTGTTAAAATTTTAGAAACTCTTCTTCAAACAAAAGGTGTTACCTCTGACTTGTGATGTTGGTGGGAATACTAAATAGTCTGTATTTCTTTTCCTTAATGCAAGGACTTTGAGAAATATTTTTAATAGCAAACATATCTCTTTAAATAGTTGTCCACAGCATTTAAATAGCCAATAGAACTCTAAATACCAGCTCATGAGGCTAGTGATGCCCTTACTAACTGACGATTAAAATGGCCCTTTCAGCATTCAGGAGATTGTCTCAATACTGTGTGCAATGCAGAAAAGTAAACCAGATCTGGCATTTTCAGGAATGTGTAATGTTTCTTGATGCTAACACTATCCTAACCAGTTCAACCAAGTCACTAAGCTTAATAATTTTTCACAGTTTATGTGAGCCATCTGAGTTGAGGAAATTTTAGGGTAAACTGTGGTGGCATGCTCCCCTATTAATTTACACCCTTGCTTTAGAGACCACACATGTCCTGGGGTCATTCTGTTCACAGCATGTATGGCAGCTGTGTCCTAATGGAATGTCAGGAGTTGGTGCAGAATTCCAGCATCAGTTTCACATTCTGAAGCAGCAACTCATTTATAACGGGAGTCAATCTCAGCAGGAGTTGAACCCCAACTACCTGCAGCATGTGGATAAATGTAAGTGGGAAAAGCTACCTTAGCGGGTGCATGCTAAATTGGAAAATGCAAATAAAAGACTTCCAGTAAATTTGATCTTCAAAGTACTTAGAACTCATATAGGTGTTGTCGATTCAAGAAGCTTCAGATAGCCCTTTATCTCTATAAAATACTGACAGAATGATAATGTCCAAGAGAATAACATTTAACAACTTCACATCAGCCTTAGCCGGGTGCCTCAGTTGGTTGGGGTGCGCTCCTGTTCACGGAAAAGATTGTAGGTTCAATTACTGGCAGGGCACGTACATACAGTGTGGATTGGATCCCCGTTCATGGCATGGATGGATACAGGGGGCAATTTTTATTGATTTTCTCTCTCTTCCTTCCTCTCTCTAAAAATTAAGAAAAACATATCCGTGGGTGAGGATTTAAAAATGTCACTTTGGCCTTCCTACAAAATAAAATCCTATTTTTATAGGATTTATTTTCATAGATAATAGATAAATATATGCCATAAAATTTAGTGATTTCTAAATACCATTGTTAACAAAACTCAATGGGAATGAAATATTCACTTGTTTCTCACTTTTAGATTCTGAGGTCATTAAGACCTCTGTGCACTATCATTATTATGAGAATTTTGAGAATTTTAGGAGATTTACTATATTAGTACATAGTTATAGAGTAACATTTTCATTATTCATAGACCCACTAAATTGATGATTAAAATGACTCCTAAACTTCAAAATTTAGCGGTGTTAGTATTAATCTTAACAACTAGAATACATTTTAAAAGGTCTTAAAATATTTACCATTAGAATTCTGTGTGTGTGTGTGTGTGTGTGTGTGTGTGTGTGTGTGTTAAGTTTAATATCCCCAGGAAGTTGTGCTTTTATCAAGCACTGCAGTGGACTTTAAAATAGCAAGTTTTGTAACCAATGCCTAATGCAAGTGAACTATGTAAATATTTTACTCTCTATTCTTAATTTCTGTTTTGCCTCTCACTTCTCCCTCAGAGATGCATATGCATAATAACTTATTAGAGGAATTAGCAATTAGTACATGATTAGAAAATGGGCATTATAAAGCAAACATACCATCAGGTACTCATTATATTATTTTAGAAATTTTTGTAACTCATAAATCTGATGTAATATTAGTGTTTTTGTTTTATTACCACAATATGTTTTAGGAATAGAAATCTCCTACATAGATATTTTGACAGAATAAGAAAGAAAATGAATCTGTGACTACTCTTTGCCTGTGTTGGAATTTATGAACCTCAGATCTAACTTTTAGGAAATCATTCTAATGTGGCTTAACTATTATTTGAATGGATTATATTGAAAATATCTATTACTATGTTTTACTTAAAATTATCACTCTACATATCTATCTCTCTTTTGATATTTTTCTTTATTTATCCAACACAGAATCTGATATATTACAGACCCTGGGATATTGTTAAGGAAATGAATTGATACTCAGTTGTGTATAAACATACACACACACACACACGCACACACACACACAAAATCTAGGCATTTTTTAATGCTAGCAAGTGAATTTCATGAACAGATTTAAAGATTCATTTCATCCTTATATGAGTATCTCTATTGCTATTTAAATATATACCATTACTATATTTACTATACTATATTATTATTATAAACTTTAACATTAAAGTATGCTTATATAAAGGCTTCATTATTGATAATATAATATTTTGAAGAGCCTATTAGAATTATATCATACATCTCCCCATTATAAATAAAACCCTAGACTTGTAACATTTGTCAACAAATGTCAAAAGATTGTCAGCCCTGGTAAGTAATCATAGAACCGGCTGAGGGTCTTCTCAGCTCCATGTGTTTGAGCCTGTCATCAGCTTTGAACTCTGACCTCAGAGAAGGGAGCCTTGGACATGTCAACAGGAAAGAGCCGCCAAATCCCATCTGTCTGATCTTACTAGGATACCCCGAGGATCTAGGTTCTGACCTCCTATAATTATTGACACCTAGTTAATTTATCTTTCCGTCCATAGCCAAGCCCAGCGCAGCTGCTGTGGCACATGGCAATACATCAGCGCTGCCAGCGCGGGCTGATTGGCATTCATGCTTGAGTGTGTATTTTATTTTCTCCTTGGCTGCTGGGAGTAGCCTGAGCAACGGAGAAGCTAAGGAGCTTCATCCATTAGGCATGACAGATTTGTATTCAGCGGTAAACGCCTGACCTTGCTCAACTTCCCGCATCCATTCCCATCCTCCTCCCGCCAGATGAAAGAGTCTGCTTAACTCCTGTTTGCTGGCTGTTTCCCTGGCAACAGCAGGGAGTCAGTCTGAGGGAATAGCTAGTAGGTGAGTATGTTGGAAATAGGATTGAGTACTAAAATTTTTCAAAAAATTAAAATCACCCACAGAAGGATACATGGAGAATGCTTAAAATTGAAATTAAACAAAAAATAACCAATCACTGACATTATGACTCCTTATTAACACGTTTCACATTGTGGTAATACAGATTTCCCCTTGGATATTCTAACAGAATAGTGTTTAAGCTTTTAGTGTCCATTTGACTTATATGTCTTCTTATAACTCATGAATCCAACATAATATTAGTAAGGAAAGCAGGTTACTTTTGTAATGAAACTTGCATTATTTTAGATGTCAAGTGAGTGGGTGGAAGAAGATATATACAGATAGCATCTCGACTGGAAGACGTTTGTCCTCAAATATCTACTATTTATATTTTTAGTGGTCTGCCTTTTTAAGGCATTAGACCTGAGAGATCACAAACCTGCAAATTTCATTTTCCTTTAGGATTCTGTCAAATTTAGCCCTAATTCTTTCTTAAGTTTATTTTCAATTAAGTTTATTGGGGTGAGGTTGGTCAATAAGGTCATATGGGTTTCAAGTGTACATTTCAATGATGAATCATCTATATATTGCATTGTGAGCCCACCACCCGAAGTCAAGTCTTCCATCACCATATATTTGGACCCCTCTCCCCTTTATCAACCCCTCCCCTCTGGTAACCAGCATACTAGTGCCTGTGTCCATGAGTTACAGTTTCATATCCCACATATGAATGAAATCCGATGATCCTTACTATGTGGAAAATTCATCAGCATTCTTGCCTTGTATTATTTTTTCACAACACATCACTAGGTTGTCAAAATTCTCAGAACCCCTGTGGAATTCTCAAATTTGCAGTGGAATTCATAACATCAGTGGAAAACTAAACTCATAAATTGTTCAGTGAAAGTTTGATAGATTTTTATAGAATAGTTTCAGATGCCTTTATGTCTTAATAAGAGTGCATGCAGTTAAGAGGTGTACAGGGAGATCCAGCAGACCACAGGGTATTTAGATAAAATGTTGTTCTTGTTTTTTAATTCTGGAAAGCCCAATGATTCCATTGTTTTTTATTAGTTTTGCCATGGGTGCTGGATAATTTCAAAAAAAAGCCTATTTTTTTAAAATTCTAATCTTGATTTTCTATGCATATTTTAATATTTACTGAGGCTACTTAGTAAATATTGGCATACTTTACTGGGTCTAATAAATTATAGAGTAGTAGTAATGTAATAACATTAATTTAGATAATATATTCTAACACTCTACATTAAATGAAAGCTAGTATTACTTCTATTATGATTGTGTTGTTATTGCTACAAAATTGGAAAGAGCAGCTAACTTCTATCATATGAATCAAAATTACAGTTGGCAGCAGAATTTAACAAAAAATCTATTTATCTTTTTCCTATTAAAATAAAATATCAGACACTTCTACTTATTTTTATAGCTCCTGATTGGAATGGACACTTTGCCTTGCAGCCTTTTTTGAAGGTTGAATGTAAATATATTCCAAGAGTCATTGCTGGTGCTCCTTTCCAGAAATCTGATTAACCACATGATAAAGCCTGGAGGAGATGAGCACTCCCAGGTGCAGGTCACACTGCAGAGATGGCTGCTCACTGGTCTTTAGGAAGAGGCTGGACTGGATGGTCTGTGTACCTGCCCTGGGTATCTTCTGTCCATCATGAGGGGAGCAACTATCTTTGCTGATAGGACAAATTGGGGGAAGACCTTTAGATAGCATTTTTGAGTTGTTCTAAGAAAATGGAACTGTTCCTGTAACATAGGAACTCCAACTAAATGGCTTATGCCAACACAATGGTATTAGCTTATGGTTCTGGAGATTAGAAGCCCCAAATTAGACTAACTGAGCTAACGGTATGGTGTTGGCAGGGATGATTTCTTTGGTTTTATTGTCTCTTTCCAGCCTGTAGAGTGTGCCTTCATTCCTTGGCTCATGGCCCCTTCTTCCATCACATCAAACTCTTGCTTCTGTTGTCAGTTTTCCTACTACTGAGGCTTTCCCCCAGTCTCCTTTTAAAAGGACACTGTAATTACATCAAAATCACCTAGATAATTCAACTGATATACCCATCTCAATACTCTTAAATTATTTATATCTATATTTCCCAGGGCTAACGTGTGGATACCTTTATTTGGACAAGGAAGAGCCTTAGTCAGCCTGACCACAAACACAAGCAACTTTATCTTATAAAATGTGTGCAGAGTAGACGCTCAACAAATATCTCTCAAATGAATACACAAGAATGAATACACAGAGTTACACAAGAAATAATAACATGAAAATCCACGAGTTTGTGGTTCTATATAAAGGAGAGGCACAGCTTTCAAGTGAGCCATGTAGGAGTAACCTAACAATCGCATGGTCCCAACTCCAGTTGAGTGTATCAGGGGCTAGATTTGCATTTGTTTGCTTAGTGGTGCTGGCACCTTGTTATATATTATGGTTTTTATTTTTAGAACTTTAATATTTATATTGTTTTCATGGAGAACCCAAAATTAAAGGCTAGAGAAGATATAGGATATACACAATAATATCTGAAGGCATCAAAAAATATAATGAAGAAGTTGTGCCTTTTTTTGAAACTTGTAACCTTATGGTGGATTCTAGACCCTCTTTAACTTTATTCCAAAAGACACCAAGGAGAGAAGGAGGAAGAATAGAAGGTAAGGAGGATTTAAGGAGAGACCCCCAAGCAATTGTTTGCTCAATAATAAATTGCTTAAGAGATTTAATTTTATGGCCAAGTGGTTGATTTGCTATTGTAGATAATCTTAGGTTTAAATATGTCTACTGTATTCAGTTTTCTCCATCTTGAATACATTCTGAGATATAAAGTGAGTTATTGATAAAAGAAGTGAGCAGGTTGTATGTGTCCTTTAATCCTCCAAGATAGGAAATAAGAAGCCGTAAAAGTTGACATTCAAAATTGAAAAGAAAAGAAAAGAAATGAAAAGAAAAGGAAAGGAAAGAAATCGTAACCATACAACTACTAACTTCCAGAAGGCGACTTTAAATCCAGTAAAAGTGGCTTTAGAGCCATACCAAGACAGTAATAGGTATAAATTCTGTTATTATTGAAAGTTAGTGTTATAATGAGAGAATTAAGTAAGAGTTATCTTTATGAAATAGCATAGGGCTCACCTGATTTCAGTTAGAGGGTATGAGTACTATTTACATTAGCTTAGGAGCTTTCATCCATTCCACCACCCACAGCTCTTAAGCATAAGGTTAACAGAGAGTAAAATAAGTATCTGTGGTTTATCAGAAGAGATGCATATTAATTTACATGTTGCAAAGTCTCCATCCTAATTAAATAAGAATGTTTGGCAGGCTCTTAGTTTCAAATGCCAGATTGTCCGGAAAGCACGATGATTCTTTATGATGCCAAAGGAAGCTGTGATGTCCCAACGCCAAGGGGCCGAGGAAAAGAGCTAGTTCTGTTAGCCCTGATGACGGAGCCCTGAAACACTGCAGGAAACAAAGTGAGACGCATGACCAATGGTGAATCCACAAACCTACATGGGACTCTTTAGTGGTGGTGCTAACCCAAATCTTATTAGCCCTGACATAATGTGCAAGGTGACCTTTACCTAAGGAATTCTCCCCAAACTGCTAGCCACACACTAGCATACTAGAAACAATAAATACACAGAGGTGTGTGTTCAAAATATCTGATTTCCCCTATCGCTACTTGTCCACAAAGACGGAGAAACAACTCACTTTCCCCTGGCATGTTTGTTTTCCTCTGTTCATTGCCATCCTCCCAGGATGAGGATAAAATATCCCATCTTGTTTCTGAGACACTGTTTTTACCGGAGATGCCATCAAGGTCCCTGTGATTCCCGGGACAAGTGGAATGCTTCCTCACTCTGTCATTGTTCTGTTTTCTTTGGTGCATCAACATTGATGTGTCTTCTCTTGGCGTGAAGGAGTCCCAGGTGCCCCACTGACCCGTTATCTGCACCTGTCATTACTCCAAGAGCAGGGAATGGAAAGGGCATGTCTCAGCTGCTTGCAGGGAATGACAGGCTCAGAGACACAAGCAGGCTCTGCATTGAGGCACATCTCTCAGGAGAGCTTAAGACTCCCAAGCTTTGATTCCTCAAGTTCTGTGTCAATAGCGGCCAAGCTCATTATCGCTGAAGGATGCAGAAGTGGCGACCAACTGAAGCAGTGTCTGAGCATAGTGTCTGAGTCTATGCTCAGACACTGCTTAAGTATAAACACAGATCCAAATGCCCATATTCGACACCCAGGTACCTAAAAATATAATTACTAAAACTAGCTAGTATCTCTTTTTCAGAGTACTGCCATATAGTGAGTACTTTCCTATTATTTTTATTTTCCTTTTTTTTCCTAACAAAATCTTTTTTTTAATTTCTCACACTTATGATTATTTTCTTGTCTTATTTTTTTTTTAATTTTTGCTGTTGAAAGTATTATATGTCCCCTTATTTTCCCCATTCACCCCTTTTAGCCTACGCCCACTCCCTACCCTAGGCCTTCTCTACCCTACTGTCTGTGTCCATGGGTTATGCATACATACATACAAGCTCTTTGATTAATCTGTTCCCACCCACCGAATCTTCCCTCTGAGATTCTACAATCTGTTCCATGTTTCCATGTCTCTGGATCTATTTTGTTTGTCAGTTTCCTTTGTTCATTAGATTCCACATATAAGTGGGATCATATAATACTTGATCTTTCTCTGACCGGCTAATTTCACTTAACATTATACTCTCCGGGTCCCTCCATGCTGTCTCAAAGGGTAAAGGCTCCTCCTTTTTTGCTGCTGTATAGTATCCCATGGCATAAATGTATCACAGCTTTTTTAACCACTCATCTACTGATGAGCACTTGGGCTGTTTCCAGATCTTAGCTTTGTAAATTGTGCTGCTATGAACATAGGGGTGCATACATTCTTTCTGATTGGTGTTTCAGGTTTCTTAAGATACATTTCTAGAAGTGGGGTCACTGGGTCAAATGGCAGTTCCATATTTAATTTTTTTGAGGAAACTCCATATTGTTCTCCACAGTGGCTGCACCCCCTGCAGTGTACTAGGGTTCCCTTTTCTTTACATCCATGCCAGCACTTGCCATTTGTGTATTTGTTGAATATAGCCATTCTGACAGGTGTGAAGTAATACTTCATTGTTATTTTAATATACATCTTGATATCTTTTAATAGCTGGTTGTTCACAAGCCATTTTTTTAGAACACACTGATTTTTTAAGTGTTTCTAAGAGATATGAGAGTCATTCCATGTATTTTTATTCCTTTGAAATTTGATATCTAGATTTTGTATATTTGTGAATATATTTCACAAAGGCTCTTTACATATCATATTAAAAGGATCTCCACATAATTGTTTAAAGTATATATGTGTTTCCAACCTAATATTCAAGCTGTATTCTTGTGAGTGGATGAGGGAGGGAGCTTGGCTCCCTCAGACAGTCCGCTTACGTGATTTTAAAATGAATCATGGTGCAATGAAAACTAAAGATCAGACCATGTCTATTTCTCTGGCTTTTTCCATGCTATGGGCATATGGGCATCAGATAAAGTCCTTTAATGCTGACCCAGCTAACAGCTTGCCTGTACACTTTAACCTATTTCCGGACCCAGGTTGTTGGACTCTGTAGTCTGCTTCAGGGACTTCAGAATGGGTTCTGACAGAGCATACCACTCAAGGATTCCATGAGGATCCCCTTAAGAATTTCAAGCATGAAATTGTTGCATAAGAGAGACTGTCTGCAACATGCCCCAGTTATCTCTGTATTTTACAAATTGCCTGGATTGTTTTGTTTTGTCACTACTGCTCAAGGAGAAAATTAAATTTCAGAGAGAATTTTGGAAAACGTGTAATGCTTAGGGTTGGTTACTTAGGGATGGTTCCCTAACAGTTTTGCTAATTATCTTTTACTTATTTATCCATTCTCTCACTCCATTTATTCATTCAGTCAGTGGTTTCTTATGGAGCAATATCATGGTACTAAATTGCCTGAAATGTTAAAACACGAGATGGAGAACCTGCAGTAAGTATGTGATCATAACCGGAGCTAGACATCTGGACTCAGCTCCTTCCAGTAAGAAATAGGACCAAGCTACTCTGCAGCTTGTGAGAGTAGAAGCATGAGAGGATGAAAAAAGAATTCATGGAAGAAGAGGAAGCCATGAGAGAATAGGACCTTGTGTGAGATCTAAAGAAGTCTATTTTGTGTTTGTTTGGCATGAATATGTCTGTTTTTGAAATAACCCAAAATAGTCACATCATTCAAATAATATGCTATGACTAACTCCCTGTGAAAATCTGAAGCCAGTAGTTGTAAAATTGTGTTTCCATAACTAATAAATTAGCTATCCCTAAAACCACTTTCATAGAATGCATGATGCTTTACAAGTTATGTCATCTAGTCTTGCTAGTATTTAGAAGGCAATAGGTTCTAACTAATGCTTATTAAATAGTTCATTTCCTCTGCCATCATTTGAATCCAAATATTCTCAAATAGGGGAAGATAAAGCATTTTTGTGTGTTATTTGCCTCTGTGTCAGCTGGATCAGTAAATGTGGGCTTGGAGGAATGATCTAGAGACAGGGCTGGGAGTAGGGTGAGGCAGGAGAGGCTCTTGGCTAGGGTATAAAATGCAAGGGTGTGTCAAGACAGTAAGTAAGAGCATTTTTTATGCAATAATTTTTAAAATTTTTAAATTAATGGAAAATCAATGACAAAGCAAAATATTTAAATTTTAATTAAAGACAGAATTTGAATTACCGAAGTTTCCTCTTGCTTCAGCTACCGTGTGGCTCAGCACAGTACCAACCTAGAGTAGCTGTAGATACAGAATATGCACTTGTGTTTCATAACAATAATATAGTTTTAACGATGGGTTACACCATTCCTCAAAAACAAACAAAACCCACAAAAACATTTTTAGTTGATTTTCTGGTGATCCTAAAAAAGAATTTATACATCACTAGAAGATTTCTATTAACAGACATAGAATCTGAGCATCTTAGAAGCAGAAGTATGCTTAGAGGTCAAATGGCAGTTCAGAAATATGAACTAATTAAAGTCAGTAAGCTGAGGAGTTTGGCCTAGAATCTCCTCTTCAGAGTCCAGAGCCAGTTCCTCTGGCTAAGTCATCAGACAACCTGGGCCTGAGTATTCAACAGGAAGAATAAGTTATTTACCATTTAGAGCTCCAGTCTGTTAAATCATCTGGGGACAGGCTACAGAAATTCAGTTTAACCTTGTACACAAAATGAATGAACCACACGGGAGTAGACAAAGAACCGATACATTAATTCCCATCTATGATTATGTAAATGAATTTTGGTTTTCACAAAAGCCTTTAATGGGCTAGCAATAATCATTTTAAATACTGTAATAAGCAATGGCATCATTTGGAGACTTGTAAATTAATTATGTTCATGTATTAACTGGCATTTTTTAGAATCCCAGATCTTGAACAAGGGGGATGAGAGGAAATTGTAACTGGAATTCTTTAAGTCCCAGGGACATGTGTTCTCTCTCAGGCTATTTCTAGCCACAGAAGAAGTTCCTTAGCAAGAAGTTTGAATTTCCTGAAGAGAGAAAGCTAGGCACCCACATGGGGTGCTTGGGTGGGATTCCAGGAGCAGCAAGGTACTCTGTGGGCAACTGTGAATGAACATCCTATATCATAAAATCCTAATGTGCTAAGTGCCTGGTCATCTGGTCAGCCATTTAATCAATCAAAGCTTAATATGTTAATGACATGTTAAGGCCACTCAACTGCTTACTATGATGTGCACTGACCACCAGTGGGCAGACACTCCCACCTGTAGGTTTGCTTGCTGCTGGGGTCTAGCCAATCAGGACTGAGCGAAATGGGCTTGACCCACCCTGGAATCCCCCCATGGTCCCTTCCCAACTGGCCAACCTCCTGTGTTCCTTCCCAGCCCTGATCATTAACTGGTGGAGTCCCTTGGCCTGGCCTGCACCCTCTCACAATCCGAGCTGAGGGACCCTCCCTCTGGAGTGCATGAATTTTGTGCACCAGGCCTCCAATGTTCTCATACTATCTAAGGACCATTAATTTTCTGTTTGTACTGATCCTATTCCCAGAGTATCCAGCTCAGAATCCACAATTTTTGCTTCTGTCTTCCTGAATCATGGGCCCTGGTACGTGAAAGACTGTGCGAGACTATTATTTGTCTATCCTTATAATCAGATCTCAGATCGCACAAGCAGGGTCTAGTTTAAAAGGAATACTCATATCTGTGATAAGCGGATTGTTTTTTGAAAGGGTTGCAATTTTATCCCCACTTTAACTTCATCAAAACAGTGACAAGCTAGGCATCTTATAAACTAAGTTACCAGATTTCACTCACCCAGCCTGGTCTCCTCCCCTGGCACATCCCATTTGTATAAGGCATTTTAAGGGCCTGGGAAATAGAATGCATTTTTTCTTTGCAGGTAATAGATTATTTTCTTATCAGTCTCTGACAATTTGTAGTCTCACACCCTGGCATTCTGCCATGGAGAGCCTGTCTGAAAGAGTCACTCTACTGTGACCAACTTTTGAATGTCCTCTTTAGTATATTTGCAGGGCCGCCTGAGGCATTTTGTCTGCTCACCTTTTTTTCTTTTTCTTTTTTTTTTTTCTGACGCCTCCCTAGGACCTGAGATGAGAGAGTAATCTGAAAAGCAGGGTTGTTTGAAACCCTGGCCTGGCTTTATTCGATTTCTGTCATTTTTTATTTTGACTGTGGAAGTATCATGGGTATATCCGAGCCTTTGGTGATCACTTAGGGGAAGCTAATAAAATCCCTGACACATCAGATTGTTTTCTGTTCTTTCTATTGAACTTTTTGACAATTGAGCTTGATGGGTTGAAGCTCAAAGGAAGCCCCCTAGTTCCCGTTGCTGCCTAAATTAGATTCTTAGCTAATGAAAGGTAGTTTCTTAGTGAATTCTGCCATCTGCACAGGGCAGTGTCCAGCTCCTTGCTTTCTGCTGTGTGCCTGGAGCTCGCTTGCTCACAGGACACATTTCCTTGCCTGTTACAGGGTGTTCTGTACAGGGCATTTCATCGTAAGCTGGAACTTGGGGTTTGTTATTCTGCCCACGGATGGCATTAGACTTTCACTCACTTTAAGAAACTGTTCAGCCGAAACCGGTTTGGCTCAGTAGATAGAGCATCAGCCTGGGAACTGAAAGGTCCCGGGTTCGATTCCGGTCAAGGGCATGCACCTTGGTTGCAGGCACATCCCCAGTAGGGGGTGTGCAAGAGGCAGCTGATCGATGATTCTCTTTCATCGATGTTTCTAACTCTCCCTCTCTCTTCCTCTCTGCAAAAAAAAAATCAATAAGATATATATTTTTTTAAAAAGAAAGAAAATGTTCAGTGGGTGCTAACTTGGATGTACGTTGGATTATGGCTGGGCCACCTGGTAGTTACGATGTAACAGGAGCAGACCGTTCCTTCTAGGACTTCCAGAAAATGTCTCAAACCTTGAATAAAGATCACAGAGTATGCCAGGAACAGAAGGAAGCACTGAGGCATGTAGGAGAATAAGTAGAGGATGCCCTTTGACCCACTGCATGTCTTATAGAAGTAGAAGAATCATCCATCTCACTTCTCCCACCTCCTGTGCTCTTCAACTGCCTCTTTTCCTGGACTTTTCAAAGAGACCTTTTGTGCAGCACTAAACTCTGGTCTTTAGAAGTTCAAATGACTACCTTAGCTCTACCAGCCTTGAATTGATATTTTCTTATCCTTATAAATCTTTGCTGCACACTTTAATCCAAAATGGAAGTGTGACATTGAGGGGTGGGGTGGAATTATCTAAACTTAAAGAGCTTATACTAAAGTTTATGTTCTCCCCTCAACCAGAACTTACTGGAAAGGTATTTCCAGGTGACTAGCTATCTGATAAAGAAATTAAATTGCTTATAAATGATCGTATGTTACTTCCCAAAAACAGCATATTCATATTTTAACAAAGACTTCCTGTGACATGATGCCATAAAGGTTAATGGTGCCTCATGCTCCACTACATAGACTTGGAAGATAATAATGTAGATGATAGTGAGGGTTATAATTTTTCTATGATTCATTTATGCTTAATATATGTTTAATCTGTTGTTTTGCTTCATCTTTTATTTCTGAGTCTTATCTTCTGTGCTTTCACTTTGGGTTGCTTATGTATATTAATCTTACTGTCCTCACTCACTTTTTATCTGTTTGTTACCTTTTCCCTTACTATCTTCCAGGAGATAATCACTAGGGGAGCAATGCATCAGAGCAAAAGAAATGAACTTGAGTGCAAATTTAAAATTCTCAGTATTTTTCAGATATTTAAACTTTAAATTTATAGCAACAGCTTTTTATTTGTTTGCTTTCTTTTACATCTTATTATGAAATATAGCCTTATTCAGGATAATGTACACACACACACACACACACACACTCCCTTAGATCAAGAAATAGAACATTGCCAGCTGCCCAATGAGCCCATCATGACCTCCCTAATCACTTACCTGTCTCCCACCAAAGGAAGACACTGCCCTGAACTGTATCGAATCACTTCCTTACTTTTCATTGGAGTGCAGTTCCAAAGCAAGCATATCCAAACAGTATAGGTTAGTTGTTCTGTTTTTGTAACTATATTTGAGTGGAATCAGACAATATATATTCCTCTGTGCCTAGCCTTTTCTCTGGGCAGTGCATTTGTATAGTTGGCTCCTTTTATTGCTATTCATGTTCTATGGTGCCAATGTCCCAATTTACTTATTCACTCTACTGATGATGGGTATGTGGATTGTTTCTAGCTCATGATCGCCATGCAGATCCAAACATACTTGGACATGAATCTCTGGGTTCATAAGCACATGGCTTCCTGTTGGGTGTATAGTTAGATATGGAATTGTCCATTTTCAGCTTCAGGAGATAATGCCAACCTCTTGCCAGAATGATGGTATGCCCCCATTTAGGAGAGTTGCTATTAGCCTATGTTCTCATAAACACTATTCCCACTTTGCTAAGTGCTCTTACTGTGTACTGGGCATCATAGCTGCAGAAATGTTTAGGAAAGCAAATGGAGACCTGGGAAGATGTTATCTCTCACCAGAGAGAATGCACGATGCTTCTGCCATAAGATCTCTTTCAGCTAATATGGAAGCTACTAAAGACTGATCTTCAGTCCAGACTTCTGCATATTTCTGCTTTACTTTTACTCATTGGGTTTAACGTGTATGTCTATATTGATATCTATATCCTATACATGTATATCTATAGTAATAAAAGCATAATATGCTATTTATATCGGACATCCTTCCCTACAGTAGTCAACTCCTCGCCATCATATTTTGAATGAACCTATAGCAATGAACATTTAGTGAATTCTCACTCTTTTACTCATTTTCCCTGCCTTCAATCCTCACAACACTGCTATCAGAGAGGCACTGCCATGCAGTTGAAGAAAAGGAAGCTTAAAGCTGTAAAAATAACTTACCAGTCCCTCAGGTAGTAAAGACAGCATTGGAATTTGAACCCCAGTCTGGTTTTGTTCTGGACCATGGGGCTACTGCATCGTGTGTATTGGGGGGCTATCTGAACCATGTAATGGACATATATATTATTGTAATCCATAAACTCTAAGATTTCAGCTATCCTCTGATAAGAAGAAGGAGCTTGGGAGATGCTTATTAGATTGCAGAGGGGCATCCTTGGAAATGGGAAGAAAATCTCTCTCACTTCCCACGTAGATCCCACATGGATGGATTCTTCTGGTAGAATTGGGTGTTAGTCACACTCAGAAGACCACCTGGTAGTGAAAACAGAATAAAGAAACAAAATATGGTGAATTACTCTGTTTGTACTACCTTGAAACTATTTTCGCTTTCAGTATCCAGTTGTGTACCCGCTATGCATATTTCTTGTCATTATTACTTATGTGACTTGTCACTTAATTTCAAAATTGAAATTAGAATAGTGAATTGCATTTCAAAAATCCCCTAAAAATTATCCCCTTTGACTTGGATTCTTGCTCATGACTGATTTATAGAATCGAAAATATGCTGGACCGGTATTTTGAGAGGTTTTCTTTTAAATTAGTTTCCAGGGCTCCAGTGATTCAAAAAATCCCATTAAAAGACATTTTAAAAATTAAACTGAACCCACCAAAATAACATATTCCAGAGTGTGTTCTTTGGGAACAATATAAAAAAGAAGGTTAAAGAAATAAATTCATTGTTTTTAAAATATTTATATGGGATGAAAATTCAATGGATTGAAATCTTTTATTCAAAGGCTGCTCAGTAAATAAAATACAGAATAGGTAAGATTCATTTTTACAAAGTTAGATATAATTTATTAATTCCATTTCAATACCAGTGAGAGGCTTAGAGTACTTTTATGATTAATAGGATAATTTATAAAATTTATATTTTTCTCAATTCACTCCCCTTTGAGAAATCTCATAGGCTTAACACCACAAAATGGTTTTTATTACCCTGACCCATTTTTCTTAAAAATTTTTTAAAAGAGTGCTGTTATTCTTCTTTCCCTCTGTTTATTTATTTAAGTCCCACCCAAGGATATGTTTTGATTAATTTTAGCTAAAGGAGGGGAGAGAGAGAGAGCTGGGGAGAGGGAGAGGGAGAGAGAAAGGGAGAGGGAGGGAGGGAGGGAGGGAAGGAAGGAAGGAGGGAGGGAGAGAGGGAGGGAGGGAGGGAGGGAGGGAGAGAGAGAGAGAGAGAGAGAGAGAGAGAGAGAGAGAGAGAGAGAGAATATGAATGAATCATTGATTGGTTGCATACAAATGAAACTAGCAACCTGGGTATGTGTCCTGACTTGGAATTGAACCTAAGACCCTCAGTGCACAGGATGACACTCTAACTAAATGACCCACACCATACACCATCCAGGGCTGTTTGTTTATTTTCTTATCAACAACACCGTTGAGATATAATCCACACACCATAGATCCTATTATTCTTTCATTCCATGGTAGTAAATGTTGACATATGTCAAATGGATACATGTTATAATAAGAAAAGTTTGGAACGCGGATGATTTTTAGAATTATCAAAGCAAACACCTTTATGTTTATCAAAACATGCATCTCACGTAGCAATAGTAAATGCCTTTCTTGTCCTAACAACAAACTGAGAGTGAGTCCCAGCTGTTAAGCTGACAATCTAGTTAAACTTCCTTTTTCGTTCTTGATTTGTAAAGGCTTTTGTAAAGCAGTTTTATGTTCACAGAGAAATTGAGTGGGGGGTACAGAGATTCCCTATACATTCGCTGCTCCCATACATGCATAGCTCCCCCATTATCAACATCTCCCACCAGAGTCTCATACTTGTTAGAATCGATGAACCTCCAATGACCATCATAATCACCCAAAGTCCATAGTTTAATTAGGGTTCACTTTTGGTGTACTTTCTTTGGGTTAGGTCAAAGGCATAAAACATGTGGTCATCATTATGGTATCATACAAAGTGTTTTTGCTGTTAAAAATCTTCTCTGCCCTGCCTACTTGCCCCTCTGTCTCCAATCCCTAAAAACCACAAATATTTTCACTACCACCCTCATTTTGCCTTTTCTAGAATTTCTTGTAGTTGGCATATAGAATGCAGACTTTTGAGATTAGTATCTCCCCCTTAGTAATATGCATTCAAGCCTTCTTATTTTGGATGCAATTGTCCAGTTTTTCAGAACCATTGGTTAGAAAGACTGTCTTTGCTCTATTGAATTATTGCCTTTGCTTCTTTGTAGATAAGTTGGTCTATTTGTCTATTTTGTCACCAGTAGCACAACGTCTTGATTACTGTAGCTTTCTCCATTCATCCTCCAACTTTATTCTTTTCCTTTAATATAGGGTTGGCTAGTCTTAGTCTTTGGCCTTTCTTTTGATTTTAACTGACTAAATTTGAAGCCATGCTGCCTTATTTCTTTCATTTTAGTATATAATCCTTACTAAATCTTGCCAATGATGTTTTGATTGCACTTTTACTATGTTGGGTTACATTCTCTCAACTGCTCTACATTTCTGAATTTTCTGAAAAGTTAATTTTCTTGAAGTGTCAAATGGAACTTTACAGTTTGTTTTCTTCTTTTGAAAGTTAAAATTGTGGACCTAAAGATAGGTTTAAAGTGGCTGATTATAGAAAAAAAAGACAAATAGATATCCCTGTAGAAATTGGTATCCTGTGACCCTTTAGGATCCCTACTTCTGCATAGTATGCATATGTTCATGATGTCCTATCAAGTAGCCACTTGTAGGACCAGTTCATAGCATTTGCATTGAATCTTGGAAATGTGTTATTTCTACATTTTAACTCCTTTTTAATGAACATCTCTTTTTATCTTAATGACTGGAAAAGAGGATGTCAAAAATGCAAATGCTTTTAAAGTAGTTGAATGTTGTTTCTGTATAAGATATGCAACATTCTAAAGGAAAATGACAGTCTGCCAACTTCACAGTGCACTCTGCGGAGAATCGTGACTTGCATATGCTAACAGAAATCACATGAAAAGCAATTTTTGTGTAGAAAACAAACTTAAAAGTTTTTTCCCCACTTTAGCTATATTATATTTTGAAATCTAGTGTACCATTGAGAAATGAGTTTTGATGTTGATTTTGTTTTTTAATCAAAGCTACAATTTGCAGAGAGTCAAGCCTGTTGTATAATGCACCACTGAGCCAATGGGCAAAGGAGCAGCAGGAGATGCCTCTGTCTCTACAAACTGAAATGCAGGTTTATTTACATGAGCTAAATCTCACCCACATCGCAAAACTCAGGATTTCAACTCATTTGGAAAAGATCGGGCCAGGGCTATACTAGATTTCTGCTGGCTCTTGTTTCTTGATTACATTCATGGTTGGATTCACAAAATTATAAAAATAAGCCAGCTCACTTATTTGAGGCCAACTGGAATACAGATGAAGAAATTGTTATGCACCTGATGAAAGAAATGTGTCCAAATTCACTTATTATTTTGCCCTAGCCAGTCTGTCTCAGTGGATAGAGTATCAGCCTATGGACCAAAAGGTCCCAGGATTGATGAGATCAAGGGCATGCACCTTGGTTTCAGGCTCCTCCCAGGTTGGGGCGCATGCAGGAGGCACCCAGTGGATGTGTTCCTCTCACATAGATGTTTCTCTCTCTCTTTCCCTTTCTCTCCAACTCTCTAAAAGATCAATGGGAAAATATATCTTTTTATTTTTATTATTTATTTTTTAACAAAGATGGTGGGTTAATTTTTTTAAATATATTTTATTGATTTTTTACAGAGAGGAAGGTAGAGGGATAGAAAGCTAGAAACATTGATGAGAGAGAAACATCAACCAGCTGCCTCCTAAACACTGCCCCCCCGGGGATGTACCCTCAACCAATGTACATGCCCTTGCCCAGAATCGAACCTGGGACCTTTCAGTCTGCAGGCCGACTCTCTATCCACTGAGCCAAACTGGTTTCAGTGGAAAAGTATTTTTATCAACTTTTGTGAGGGTTAACAAACCCCCCACACACACCCCTTCACACACAAACACACACACACACACACACACACACACACACACAAAACAAACAAACAAACACAATGCACTTATTATTTTGAACTTGGAAATCAAGGCCCATTGTCATCAACGCCAAAGCACGGGACGTGGCTCTCTGCCTGGCAAGCTAAGCTCCTATTTGAAATGAACACAGAGGTTTCCCCTTATTTCAAGCAGGCAGTAGAATGTTCAAGTTTTACCTCCTTAAATAAAGACTTGATATTTATTATTTCATCAGTGATTTGGAGAAATAGGCTTTTCAAGAGAGAGAGTTGAAAATCACCCTTATTAATTATTGGTAGGCCCTGAAGTGAGTAATTAGTTGTAGGACCCACGAGAGCAAACTAATTTACTTGGTTATACACAAATGGTGGTTCTTTGAGTTATGTAAAATGAAGTGAAATCTTTCCATCAAAAATAAAATAAAAAGATTATTAACAACAAGAAACATGCATGAATTAAAGAAAATATTCCACAATGATACCTAACATAATTCTTTCTAGCCCTGGATATTTATGCAGTTGTCTAAGAACTAGTTTTGTCCAATACATTAAAGTTAGTGTGTGTGTGTGTGTGTGTGTGTGTGAGAGAGAGAGGGGGGGGGAGAGAGAGAGATGGTAGACTAGTGAAAAGAAATGACTAGAGGTCATCTTTCTAAATTCTGTGCTGAAACTGGGCTTTTGGCTTTCATGCTTAGATTTAATTCTCCTACCTAATTATTGTACTTTGGCCAGTAGTTCTGAAAAATATAAATGTATTGGTGATGGCATTTTCATAACCAAAGAACATTTGACTCATGTAGAAGTTTATGTCTTTAGCACATACAAAGGACAGGCATTTTCTTTGATGGTAAAGCCCATATCAGGATTTAATATATACATTTAGTACTTTGACATTAAAAGTACCATAAAGTTGAAATTAAAACAGAAACTGTGTATTTGCTAGACATCATTATGAGATATTTGAATGGGAACGTTCACATTTTTTTGAGGAAAACTGTGTTTTTATTACTTCTTACTTTGTGGTGACAGTTTTTAGTATTGTTTTTATCAGCAGTAATCTCAGGGATATATGTTTTGAGTTTGGAGGAGATGTAGAAGTAATACACCAAGAGTAAACTCTTACCCTGGAAGGAAAAACAAGTCAGAGGAGATAAGCTGATGGATCAGTTGAATCCTCAGGGGCTGAAGTCACATATCAAATATTTTATTCTCCAGGTCTGTGATTTAGTAAAAGTTCCAAATGGGAACAAATTTGCACCAAATGGAATGATTTAAGCTTGGTTAAAGGTTTTGTTTGTCCCTGTTTGACAAAGTTAATTTCTTCTCAACTAGGATAGATACATATTTTATTTTTTACACACACTTCCAGCTATTCATTATTCAACTTTTCACATAATCATGAAAATATTCCTGGGTTTTAGATAAAGAATTGTTAAAAATGATTTGCAGTGTTCTTCCCCTCAAGGGTTCTTTTGGATGGACTAATAATTAAATTGATATGAGACAGATGAATAGGAGAAAATAAAATTTAATTTTGTACATATTGGAACCCCACATGCATGAGAGGTTCAAAGATAGAAAGGCAAAATGAGGTACATATGCAACATCAAGCAAGGGAAAGAGATAGGGGCCTGGGGCTGCAGAAGGGAGAAGGTAAATCATAGGGTGGTAAGAAGAACAGGTGTTCAGTAATTAGATATATGCCCTGGTATAGAGAAAGGCCATAGAATATTTTTCTGGTAGTAACTCTTATTATGTGCAAAATCCCCAATTTAACGTCTTTATGGGAGAAGGGAAAGCTCATTTTAAGTGCATCTCAATGGCCATCAGCTCAAAGTAGTCCACCTGCCAAAAAATTCATCCACCTCTGAGGGAGGCCTGTTCGGACCCCCTTCGACAGAAAAGGTGGTGGCTTAATCTGTTCAGTAACATCCTTTGGTTACTTTGTTCTTAATAATCAAATCTGTCTAAGGCTCTACTTCAATTATAATTCAAGACTTCTCACCTTTCCTTGATTTCTAATACACATTGCTAACGTGTTAAAAACATCCACATTTACCTCACCAAGTTCTCTTAGTCCCATGTCTAGACCTAAAGGGCAGACCCCCACATATTAAGTTAGTTTTGAAAAAGTAAAATAATTTATTTTCTCTTGTGTCCAGAATAGTTTAGTTTTTCAACCAGCCCATCAAGTGAACTTTTAAGTAACTAAATTCTCATTGAACTATGTGTGAGATGGAAAGTTATAATCAATGACAATCCAGTAAAATGCTTATATACATCCTTCAAATGTCAAAGCAAAGTATCTGATCAAAGCTTTCGAATACAAAACTTTTTAAACAGTTTCAATCTAGGCCACCTAACTTCCATTAACATGTGCTGATATGAGATCAGAGAATCCATTTCCAAATCGGGAGTTATTGGGGCCAAATTGCATTTGTCAGAATTTGCCTTGGCAGTTTTGTCCCCAAAGTTTACTTAGTAGCACTGAATGAGATGGCCAGGATCCAATGACTTTTGGCCTAGAAAATAGCATTTCCAATTGGTTCAAACTAAAATTGTCCATCCTCAGCTCCTTTAAGAATAAAAAGGGAGGAGGATGGGACCAAAAAAGCTTCAGGATCAAGGTCTATGTTTGCTATTCTTTCTTCAGCCTTTCTTGCATTTCCTCTTATTTGTAGCCAGTTTCCTTGTCTTGGCACAGTGAGGCTCCTTAGATGTGTAATTTGCCTTGCTGTTTCTAAATCTGTGGTTTCTCACCCGCTGCTTATATGCAGATAGCTAGCAGAATAGGAACCTCTATGCTGGATGGAGCCTACATATTCCACTTGGTCAGTGGTCAGCAAACTTATTAGTCAACAGAGCCAAATATCAACACTACAACAATTGAACTTTCTTTTGAGAGCCAAATGTTTTAAACTTAAACTATATTGGTAGGTACAGTGTTATTAACTTAATTCGGATACTCCTAAGCTGGCCTTTGCTAAAAACTCAAGGGGCCAAAGAGCCACATGTGGCTCATGAGCCACAGTTTGCCTACCACTGGACTAGGTGTATCTGACTTCTACCAGTTTTTGGTTAAAGTGATCCAGAGAGCAAGGAACATAAACCATTTCTGTAAATGACATATGGAAATGTTTTAGGCTTTGTATCCATATGATCTCCGTTGCAACTACTTCAAACTCTGTCATTGTTGGGCAAAAGCAGCCTTAAAGGTTTTGTAAATGAATGGACCTGCCTGTGTTTCAGTGAAACATTATTTATGGACACTGAAATTGGAATTGTACATAATTGGCACAGGTCAGGAAATATTATTCTTCATTTGTTTTTTCCTCAAACCAGTGAAATATGTAAAAATCCTTCCTATCTCACAGGCTGCACTGACAGGCGGCCAGATGGACTTACCACAAGCCATTCCTTACCAAGCCATCCCTGGTATGGGTCACCCAACAGCATCAGAACCACCTCACTTGTTTGGGTGATGAAGCAAGTCGGCACATTTCAACGTTTCAACTGCATTTACTATAAATGTAGTAGAACTATATTATAAAGTCTATTTTGAATTAGGAAAAGAAGGCTTCTAAAAATAATATCATAGTAACATAATTATCATTAACTAGAGGCCTGATGCATGAAATTTGTGCAAGGAGCTTGGCCCTCTCAGCCTGGTTTCATCCGGAAGGCCATCCAGATGGCCATTCAATCAATTTGCATATTATACTTTTATTATTATAGATGTAGGGCAATATATTCTTCTGAATCATACTATGGTATTTTTTGTATAACTACAGTTATAATGTATACATTTTAGATACTACTTTTATCATGTAAATAACACTCCATCATGAGAATATTTATAATTTTATAACTGTAAGTTTAGGTGTCTGAACTAAAGAAACCTCATTTGAGTGACTTTTCGATGCTATACCTGACTTTCAGCAAATTTTGGACACTGGGACTGCTTTTCGTTGTCTCACTAAGGTGATTATTGTCCAGTGTTTTGATGTTTGGATTAACTTCTTTGGGAAGACTTCCACACGTGGGATTACTGAGTCTATGATCACTGTAACTGTTGAGTAATTCACTAAAGGGTAGCGGTACTTATATTAGCGAGGATGGTACATTAGGCCTCTCTATGTGGTGAGCAGTGTGCTAAGCATTTTAAACATATTATCTCATTGAATCCTCATGATACCTCTATAAAATAAATATCATTGTCCCTCCTCATAGAAAAGTAGAACCATGACTGGTATTGACACAGTCCAAATTAGGCCTTCTATTTCTCTGACACCAAAGCCTGAATGAGGCATTTTATTATCTCTTACCAATTTACAAGTTTACTATGCCAATGTGCCCCCATGACCAAATGTTATTGTGTTTTCCTAACTTTCCCTATCAAATTAAATTATACTTACCCTTCAAGACTCAAGTTTTTGTTTTGTATGTGTATGTGGAAAGAATCATATTAATAAAAGCCTATGTGGTCATCCCACCCTCATGCCGTGATGCCCTCACACCGCAATGAGAGCTCACCAGGAGTTTGCATGTACAGCAGGTGCACGTGGGTAGGAGGGGGTGCATGCATGCGGGTGAGCAAGGGCTTAACTATGTGTGCATGGCGCAGAGATGGAACCTGCAGCTCCACATGGCAAGGCCTGAAGGGTACCGTGGCTCTGCACAACAGTGGGACCCCTGACTCCAGCCTACCTCTTTGGGCAATCCGTCAAGGAACCCGATGGGTCTACCTCTTTGGGGTGATCAATCACAGGGCTCCCACACTGTGAGAGGGCACAGGGCAGGCTGGGAGACACCCCCGAGTGCATGAATTTCATGCACTGGGTCTCTAGTATTTGTATAAATTGCTATCCCACTTCCCTCACTGTGCCTATTATAAAAACAACTGCTTGGAAAATTTAAATGAACTTTAAATTAAGAATATAATATGAAAAGGAGAATATTGTTTTTAATTGATATAAGTTTTCCTTCAAAATAAATGCATCAGGTAAATTGTAATTGGTTAAGACAGTCTTTGGTTGAATGAAATGCTATAGCTTTCTTTTAAAAAAGTAAATTTAAAAATATATATATATATATTTATTGATTTTAGAGAGAAAGGGAAAGGAAGAAAAAGATAAAACCATCAACAATGAGAGAGAATCATTGATCATCTGCCCCCTGCATGCCCTCCACTGGGGATCGAACCTAGGGCCCAAGCATATGCCCTTGAGCAGAATCGAACCTAGGGCCCTTTAGTCTGTAGGCCGAAGTTCTATCCATTGAGCCAAAACAGATAGGGAAACTTTATTCTTTAATATACATAAGAATCAATCAACTTTTAACCAGCAGCTATCTTTACACTAATGGGAAGGTTACATGTTACAGATTAACTCTATATTCTACATACCTTTATGTCCAACAAAACAGAGTTTACAAGGAATCAGGGGGAAGATGCTCAGCTAATAAGCACAGTTATGATTATGAATAATGAATATTGGAATGTTATTGTAGAATAAAGGCACAAGCCATGAAGTATCTTGCTGCTAAATTATTTAAAATGCTGCTGATAATTATAGACTTGTTTAAGTCTACATTAGTACATGGTAAAGCTCTTATCACAGTTTCTAATCAGCACCATTTTTTCCTCTTCTTGGTTGAGAGGGAGGAGAATGTTCTATAGAGAAAATATTTTAAAGTTAGAGTGTTTAAAGAGAAACTCGTTTTAAATTAATAGATTTTTGTTTGGGGCAAATGTTACTCCAAAGAATTACTGAAATTTTAGAGATGCATTTGGAATGAAACTCTTACAATTAGTGGAATTGCCATTCACTCTATTCTATGGACAATAATAAGGGAGAAAATATATTTGATTATTAAGGAAGCAAAATATGAATTGCATATTTAATACCTCATTAAATATGTAAATTTCTGCAAAATGTGGTGAGAAGTTTAAGAATAGTGAGATGTCATAAAGCTATCTTCCCACACACATTTATACATACATTACTAGAGATATGTCTTTGCACAGGTTAATTAAAGGCCATTTAACCTCTTGTACAAAATATTATTTGAACAAGCTGCATGTAAAATAATATGAAGTGCATTTAAGAGTGAAAGTTTCCTGGCCAGTGTGGCTCAGTTGGTTGAGTATCCATCCACCCATGCAACAGGAGGTGACAGGGTATGATTTTGGGTCAAACATGCCCAGGTTTGCAGGCTCAATCTCCAGTAGGGGGGGCGTACAGGAGGCAGCCAGTAGATGTTTCTATTTCTCCCTCTCCCTTCATCTTCCTGAAGCCAATAAAAACATTTTTTAAATGTGAACATTACATTAAATGGTATAGTATATTTCAAATGCTGTGATGGGTTACCTCTCACTTGAATTTTTGAACCAAGTTCACAATTCTTCTTGTTCTCTGAACATTCACAGAACCTCTCTCTCGGGCTTATTATTTAAACTTACAGCTATATGCATATAATTGATGGTTTTTATTTAAATACATGCTTTTGTTGTCTCTATTCATTAGGAGTATTTCACCTGCTAAAATAATATTTATAAATCCACTTTAATGTTTGAGAAGTCAAAACTGTCACTTTAAATGTATGCATTTTCTCCTTTTAAAAAAATGTAATACAATATAAATATTAACTGAGCACCCATTATGTGCTCAACACTGTGGTTAATAGTTTTACATGTATTAGCTCTTGTAATCTTAATAAATGATTTTGTGATTCATATGCATTTTCTTATGGAAAAAAACTATGAACCAGAGAAGCTAACTAACTTGCACTGAGGTACCAACCTTATGCCTGATGCTGGTTGCCCTATAGATCTCACTCACTCTGTGCCCAATTCTGTCAGTGAAAGCTATTACATTTTCATACAATGATTTATTGGATAGTTCAAGGATTCACTCAGTGCTGAACACATTGAGGCTCTCAGCAATAACTGTTTTGAGAACGAGAACACCATGTCAAGATTGCCTTCTGAATTCCTCACAGAAACCCTGTTTTGGAAGTAATACGTAACTGTTTCTTCTCTAATTGCTTTTATCCAATTGCTACACAGCTTTTGACCAGTTGAGTAAATGATTTCACATTTTTCAATGTTCAAGCTGACATTCATGGAAATTCAGTGAAACTGAAGACCGCTGCTTGGCTCTGCTCTGCCTTCAATTGGTCACAGTTAGGACACTCAGCACTCATCTTACTAGAATAGAAGTAAAAATAGCTTTGGCCCTAATATTGCTACAGAATTCTCTCTTTTTTCTTCTTCTTCCAGATTTGTGCTGTCTGGTAGCAGTGTAAACAAATACATTATAATCTTCTGAAAAAAATAAGCCAAAGTTAATGGAGGCATCTAGAAAGTAACCCCAAAGTCACCTTTTCTGTCATAATTCCATGCCTCTTTGTCTTGGGAAAACTGTGGTTTTAATGGGGAACACTGGATTTCATTAAGATATAGATTTGTTCTGTTGGTTCTTCCTTCCATAAAATTCAATATTCTAGAAAAACTTTGGAAAGCATATAAGAAACACGATTGACCATTGTAGCTTGGCTCTATCATTAGGCCATTAGAACGGACCCTTGAGCTGTCAGAATCAATTCAGCATTTAATTAAATTGTCCTATGTCTGACCTTAAAGAGGGAATGTCACAGGACTTCTCAGGTATTATCATTATAGTTGTTTTTAGAGTAGATAGATGGAAGGAAAAACCATTACCTGGCTATTATAAAAGGACTATTTTGAGTATTCCATATGGTTTGCAAACATCAGGTCTTTCTTATATTTAGCCTATCTGTCATTATTCTTACAGTTTTAATCTCACTTTGGTGGGTGCATCTTTGTCAAGTGCCCCTTCCTCTATTTTTGGTATTCGGTCATTTTTTTTTTGTAAAATCAACTGCAATAAAAACAAATACTCAATGCATGTATAACATGTGCTGAATCCTGAGCTAGACACTGGACCTCTCATGATGAGCAAAATGGACATTGCAGCTGGCCTCACAGAGGTGGTGTGCTAGTGAGGGAGACAGATTTTCATCAACAAACCTCTCACATATAACAAGCTGTTATAATTTCTACAAATGCATATAATCTATATGAGCATATAGCATATAAATATAGTGGAGGGTGTTGGAAGAATATAACAGAAAAGTAAGATGGAGAATGTTGGTAGAGCAGATGCCCCAGGCCCTGGGCATCTAATGCAGACTTTCATGGGATATTACTCATTGAGCTGAGGTCAGAAAGAGGCACAGAAGGTAATCGGGGAAGTGGGCAGCAGTGGAGGGTAACGTGCTAGTGATCAGTATGGATGAAGACTTACAAAGGTAAGAAGCAGGACCTTGAAGAATTGAAGCAGAGTGAGTGGAGCTGGGACAGTGAGGGGGGCTGAGGCAGTGAGGGGGGCTGGGGCAGTGAGGGGGCTGGCCATAGGCGTAGAAGAGCCAATGGAGGTTGGAGAGTCAGGCAGAAGCAGTTCTCAAATGCCTGCACATCCCTCTAAGTCTTTGTATTTCCTTCCCATCTGAGCTTGTTAGAAAATTCTGTGTGCAACCAGCCCTATTACATTCTTATTGGTTTACTCCCCTTGAGATAATTTAAGGATACATCGTTCCATGCATCCTAATAGTTCTGCCCTTTCTTTTGAAGACCTTCCTTTAGTTTCTGACGAGGAAGGCACATCTAGTTCGCATTGGTTCTCTTTATTTCACTCTTCCCGATGGCTTTCTTCCCTGCTTTTAAAAATCATTTTCTGTCTAGCCCAGTCCTTGGGCCTTGCACGGGTGATTACCGCACTCCACTGCGATACGGCCCTTTACTCCCCATTTTCGTATATCCATTTCATCCGCCTGCTCTTCCTCCTTGGCTGGGACCAACCCGGAGTTGTCATTTGGCTCCTTGCTTTCTTTACTTTCTGGGCGATGAAGCGGTCAGTGAGGCGCAGCGGGGACATAGAGATGATCTCTCTGGCTGAATTACACCCCCAGCGGCGCACAGCTCCCTGACGCCTCCCCAGCTGCGGTGTCTTCCCCGGATGCAGAGCTTTAAGTATTTTCAGGACAAGATCGGCCCAAGGTTTCCATCCAGGCCATTGGTTTTATCCTATTCCTGCTATGAGCCTTTTCTCTTTCCTCCTTTCTCAACAGGCTGCTTTCCATGGGGAAAAGCTCTTCCTAACTGGGTAGGTTTTCTATTGAACGCTGCAGCTCTGTCTGTTCCCTGAGGGCTCAGCGGTGCTGGGAGGGGTAATGAACATCAGATGCCTAGCATTTGGAAAGATGGAAGAATTTCAAGAATAAGTGCGAGGACCAGAGGGTGTTCATCCAGGAGCACAGCTAAGCACCTCGGTCTGGGAGCTCAGTGGGGTGAGAATGAGAATCACCTGCCAGGGTTTTAGGGTAAGAGTCCATAGGCAACCGGTCAGGGCAGCCTGGGGCTGAGGACGAGGTGATGAGATGAGGCTGAAAAGGCTGTGCTGTTAAAGGTGCCTCATCCTGTCCAATTAAAGAAATTTGGATTTATCTTTATTATGCAACAGAGGTTCAATCTCTAGAATGGGGCAATTAATGATCCCAAATCAGTGGATCAATTAAAAATGAACTTAACACGTTAAAAGCATAACTTGTAGATATTGAATCTCCTCGGAAAAGCATTTCCAAGCTAAGGATGAAAATAAGTGTGCATAGTTTATTTTATGCAGTTAGTTTCAAATTCTGTCAGGTTTGTCGTCAGCAAAGTCAGTCTTTTGGGGTAAAAATCCTTCCTTAAATTCACCAGGGTGCTTTCTATGGCAAGAGAAGGAATGGAAACCCCTCCTTTTGGAACTCAGGATGCCATTCGGAGGCGAGTGCTGTGCTGGTTCTTTCAGATTAGCGGTTCCTGTCAGGGGCCCCATCTCTCTGTAAGCAAGCCCAGGGAGAGGGGAAGAGGGAGTCAGTACTGAGACCTGCATCCTAAGCCTCTTGCAGCTCCCTGAGTAGCTGGTGGTCTCACCAAAATCATCTCCATTTTTTAAAGAATCCAAGCATATAGAACATATTGAAGATTTTAACTAAGATTGATCAATTATACTTGTGTATTATAAGATACTTTTTAACCTAAAAGTTTTAATGAAGTGTAAGCTACTCTATTTTAATTTGTAATCTAAAATTTTCCAGGGACATACTCTTTTACAAAGTATGTGCTGACCTGCCAAAGATGCGTGGATTTTACTGAAACAATAGTTTCTGTGATGTGAGGGCTTTTATTTCATTTTTATTTCATTTTCTCTTTTGCAAACCGTTACCTTTTTCACAGAGCTTGTCTTCTCTAATTAGCATTATGTGAGGCAACTCAGTCTATGACTGTCACGGTGCTGTTTACTTTTATTCTTTTTTCTGAATTCTCACTTGAGGATATTTTCCCCCCATTGATTTTTAGAGATACTGAAAGGGACAGGGGACATTCTGACTGGTGGCTGGGTATTGAACCTGCAACTGAGGTGCATGCCTTACCTGGGAATTGAACCTGAGATCCTTTGGTTTGTAGGCCAACACTCTGAGCAATGAGAAAACTGGCCAAGATGGTCACGGTGCTTGCTGTTTAAGCCTTAAGGACACTTCAGAGTATCATCTTGGCTCTTAGTCTGCCAAATAAACTTGTGTTATCTTTGCTTGACAAGTTCTTACCTTGGGTTCCCTCACCACATCTTCCCATGTCCTAAAGTATGTCCTCATTATCCCCCTCCTAGCAATGCTCCCCTTACTGGTACTCACTGTGATGGATCCTTTCAACATTGGCTGGATTTGATGTTTGGCTAAAAAATGGCCACCAAACAACCTACCAGCAGGGATTCTCCACCCCAAATTGTTCCATCAAGCAAATAGGTCAGTGGAACAAGCTGTCCTGCTACCACAGTTGCCTATCCTCCCAACACTCTGGTAGCTGAACACCAAGCAGCACATCTCAAACCAGCCCAGCCCGGCACAGCTTGGAACACAGCCCCAAAGCATGCACCCAGACACAAAGATCCTTTCATGCGTTAATTGTGTAACTTGACATGAGTGCCCATAGGAGAACATGTCACCTACAAGAGGGAATTGGATGCACCTGCCAGCAGGGAGCTTATGTTGCAGGAGGGAGAGACACATTGGTCATGTAACAGCAAGTTGTTGAGTGCGCCCAAGAAGAAACACATCATATGTGAACTTACAAGAAAAGGGCTTCACGGGCAATGCACTTTCGAGAGGTGGAGATTTTCTAGAGAGACCTGAGGGGAAAATGTGAGCCAACAGGGGAGGAGGAAGTGACATACATAAAAATAGAGGCCATAATATGAGTGAATCCCAAAAGACCACAGAGTGTTCAAGACGCATTCTGTACAAACTGGGGATTTTTAATTCACTATTCTTAAATTTGTTTGCATTGTAATATCAAGACATCTGTTATTGGCTGCAGACCATTTCCTTGGTGTCAGTCTCTGGGACATTATTCTTGGCTAGAATTTCTGAGGAGGCAAGAAAATATTTCTACAGCATTTCAGCTTCCCTTAGCTAATACACTGCCTAAATAGAGTAAGGCAAGCCTAGTTGATGATGCAACTATTATAAGCTTGGAAGTGCTTTCCTTTTATTTGTCATTGAAATTGGGTTATTCATTGTGGCAGTTATTTGAGGCATTGTGCTGAGCTGTTGCTAGGAGCAGTTAATATGATCTCTTCAGACTGTACCACATATTATGGGCTGCTCATTGATTTTCCTACTGATCTTATTTGCCCAACTGTTTGTTCCAGATAAATACAAAATATGTGGAGAATAAAAAGGAGCACTGATTCATATCTGTCGCTGATGACTGTTCATTTTGAAGTTCACATTCTTTGTTGTCATCATTTTCTTGTAACGCTGGCACCATCCAGATGCTGGGGTCAAATGGGATCCTAAAGAATGAAAACATTGCTATCCGTTTGAGTTGACAGACATAATTTTGACATCTAGAGATTGCTGGGAAGAAAAACAAACATGGACAGTTACAACTAAGAGCATAAATTGAGGATCACGCTGTCTGATTCAGAATTATTTTATTATATATCCAATATATATGCCAAGTATCTCTGTCTTTAAATAATTGATGTGGAAAGGATAAAAGAGGAACCCTTAGATATAGGTGCTCCAGGAACCAAAATCTTTCAGGCGGTGTGTCATTGCTTTCAGATGCAATACATGTTAGATGGAGGTGAGTCTCAGCAACTAATATTTGGGAGGATTTAGTCAAATGAGACATGCTCCCCCAAGGAATAAACTGGCTTCTAGTTGCTAATGATGATCAGGATAATTCAGGTAGAACTCATAATTATTCCTCATACATTTTTTAAATTGGCCAAACTAATAAGCCCTACAGTTTGCCCTAGTGCTCTCCACTGAACATTGACTTTATAGGCAGGGGAAGCTAGTGATAAGCTTCACTCTAGGACAATAAGATGACCATTTGTCTTTTGGCAGAATCTGCTAAATAGAGACTTCTGCCCAAACCAGTTTGGCTCAGTGGATAGAAAGTTGGCCTGCTGACCTAAGATTCCTGGGTTCAATTCTGATCAAGGGCACGTACCAGCCCTAGTCCGGGGACATGCTGGAGGCAACCAATTGATGTTTCTCTTTCACATAGGTGTTTCTCTGTCTCTCCCTCTCCCTTCCACTCTTTCTAAAAAGCAATGGGAAAAAAATATCCTGGAATGAGGATGAAAAATAAATGATAATAAATAGTATCTTCTTTTAGACTTTACTCTGGAGGTTCAGGTTTTCCTGGGAGAAACACTCTTATCTTCTACTCCAGGTTTATATATATGGTTCTCAGGTTCTGGATCCGAGTGGGAGAAAGAGGTGCGGCATTCCTCCTGTTCAGTATGCAGATTTTCCTTCATCTTTGTTTCCTGTCTTACCCTTGACTCTTCCTCTTCTCTATATATGGTGTCCTCAAGTCTAGAACTTTTCTGGTTTAGTTTCCCCACAGGCTGTACCTCCTTTGTTCTGCCCGGAGAGGCAGAGTAGCAGTCATTGGACTGTACTAAGTGTCTGTGGGAATAGAGAGAGCCGGGTGTGATGAACACCAAATTCCAAACCATGCTGCTGTTCTCAGGCCCTCCCTGACCAGAGCCTCCTGTGGTCTGGGCTATCCTGGGATCTGCAGGGTCAACCACCTGGAGGGTGAGTCAGTGTCTCAACTACACTTAGGTTTATTGGTCCTCTGCTATCCTAAGTCCTGTGCCATTCTTCACACATCTTCTTTTCATCCTTGGTTATAGATGTTATCTACTTTCCTAAAAGATATTGCATTTGTTCCCTGATTTCTATATTTTGAAAGCTTAATCTGTTTTTAAGTTTCACTTGTGCATGGTTTCACCCATGACTTTCAAATTGCACTGTACTTGAGGCTGGCAGGGGATTGAGTTAGTGGAAAACTGTAGTGTTTGCTGATCAAGAGCAAATTTAGTTCTTTCTTCTGAAGAGCTAAACCTAATGGGGCCACTCAGTTCATTTTGGAGAATGCTTAAGAGACAGCTTCAGAAAAATGGCACAAAGTGACTTCAGAAGGGGGATGGTATCCAATTTCTCTTATCACCATAAGAGTTGTGC
The DNA here is from genome assembly GCA_963924515.1 of Vespertilio murinus. Lineage (NCBI taxonomy): Eukaryota > Metazoa > Chordata > Mammalia > Chiroptera > Vespertilionidae > Vespertilio > Vespertilio murinus. Next base: position 7,052,656 of record OZ004709.1, read on the forward strand.
AGGTAAAGTTCAAACAAATGATGTACTCACCTTTTAATATGTAAATCAACTATAATATTAGCATAATTTTCTTGTCCTGTCTTTGAAAAAAATAAAAATAAGTGCAATCGTGGTTTTTCTTTATCCTCTCAAGAAAGGCTTTGAAAACCCATAATTATAGAATTTGTTAAGGAAAAATAACTAGTAAATACTGTTGGAAAATATTCAAAGATTTAAGGATTGCTAGGCCAAATTGGTATTTTTAGAATGTATCTTGGAAGGATGCTGAAGTTGTTACTCATCAACAAAGATAATAGAAAATTATAAATTAAGCTTATTGGAAACAACAGGAAGGGTAAAAGCTAGTAAATTACTGACATTTTAGGAGGCAACTAAGGGAGGATGTGCCGAAAGTGTCACTTTGAGGATCTGCTATGTGTGTGTGGTTGTTGATGTGTATGATCAGAGGGAACATTTCCCCATGCGTCAATCAACAAATGTAATGAAGAGCCTATGGCATGCTAGTTAGTGGATAGGCTATCAAGATTTATGAACACACCCATGATTTCAAAAGAATTAGATATCATAAAGAAATAGACACTGAGTTTCAATTAAGTACAGATAACAAGTACTACCTTAGTTCAGAAGAGATAAAGTCATAGGTAGATGGAGAATGAGATATGCATTGGAGAAACAGAATTTTCCATTAGTTTAAATAATAATAAATCCGGGTTAATCAAAATGGATGCTTTAAACTTTTGTAGTCTCTAAGGGAACTTGAAAAAATGGTCTCCTTGTTCCTGTTAGCTACCTTACATTTTGGTTGAGATAAAGATTTATGGAGTTCATCATTGTTGAGTAGATAACAATAGTAGATAGTAGATTTTTAGATACTTTTATAGTGAGAGTATGTCTTCTTGTTCTATTTATGTACTTATATGATCACCAACTGCCAAATTTGAGGACTTTGGCATATAGAGACAATATTACATTTCACTTTTGTATTTCTTATTAAGTAAATTTCCCCAGGAGAACCTGAAGTGGAAGGGGGCCTAACTCATGATATGGTGATAAGGAAAGTATCTATAATTTGTAATATTGACCAATTTCCAGGTAATAAATACTGTCACCAAGGCCAATTTCAAGCTGTTAACTTGAGGTTGCTGAATCCTGACTTGGGGACAGTTGAGCGCAATTGACTGACCTGAGCTATGGCAAGCTGGCTCCAGCACGCTGCTGAGGCTAGTAGGCTTTCAGGTTACACCCTGTAAAACGTGGGGAGAGACAATATGTGACAGTCCTTCTGTTTCCAATCTAATCCTCTTTGTGTCTTCCTTTCATTCTTCCTTCCCAGGTAGATGGCTTGGATGACAACATTATAGAAGTCAAAGATACTTTATCCCAATATGTACCTTGTTCACTTAGGCTGTCAGCTGCAATTTAGTTGGTTATTGATGGCAGCAGTGCCTTGTTGCTTGAGCAGGCATGTGGCAGAGATGTGAGGAGTGGAGGGGAGAGGTGTCAGGACCCGGAGCACAGTGAGGATGCCATGAGGCTCACTGTTATGAGCTCACTACTGATGCAAGCTCGTGACTGCAGGGTTCCTCTTCAGAAAACAGGATCCTAAGATTTACAGTTACAGAACTCTGAACGCTATGCAGAGGTCACAGGACTTATGTGCTACTTCGTTTACTTTAATAGGTGTAGGGGAAACTTTATAGAGATGTTCACAAGCCATGCATGCTTGCTTCATAGGAAGGCGGCATCCCAGTACAAGTCGGGCACTTATCCAGAACTATCTGAGCCAGAGTAATTGAACAGTTAGCGAGAGTCTACTTACAGCCTGTTTTGCCACCAGCCAAGCAAGGTTCAGTACTCATCTTCTATTAAGGCAGTTCTGACTTTCACTAGATATCCACCCATTTGTGGGTATCTACGCATCCTCTTAGCTGCCATGTGGCATTTGTCACATCCTGGCTCTCTGAATTGGCTGCTTCTGTGGTGTCAGAGCCTCTGCCGAAGCGCAGGTGCCCTCACCAGCTTGTTGATCCTCAGGAGGCTCCTAGGAAGACCCAGATTGGCCTCAAAGCCACCCCGGATATAGAACCATCCACACTGATATGATTGCATTACATGCAATAGCTGTAATTTCACATCTTGAATTTTTAGTACAAAATTCAAGAACTGTATTAGCTTTTTTTTCTTTTCTTTTGCTGAGAATCCTTTCTACAGGATTCAGCAATGAGCCCACAGGATTGGGCTGAGTCCTGTGTGAAACAGACTCTTCACATTCTCTGTTCTAAGATTCTTTTTCTGGAATTGCACATACATGTCTCGTTCCATCCCTGGGCATGTCACTTCTTCTCTGGGATTTTTATCTACCTCTCAGTAAGATCCTCCACGCTTTCATAGGCCACACAAATATTATAAATTTTGTGAAAGGGGTGAGAGAGATTCCTGATGCATTAACTACAGCTGGACCTTATTTCTTTCCTCTACCTGAACAGAGTGAACAGAAGGGCACTTTGAAAGCTCTGCCCTCAAATATTTATCAGTGAGTCTTCAAACTTCTCCAGTAGAAAACCTCTCTTTCAAGAGAAGCCTAGATAAAACCAAGGGTCAGGGCTCTAGCTAGTTTGGTTCAGTGGATAGAGCATTGGCCTGAGGACTGAAGGGTGCTCAGTTCATTTCTGGTCAAAGGCATGTATCTCAGTTGCAGGTTCCTCCCCAACCTGGGCCCTGGTCTGGATCAGGGCTTATGCAGGAGGCAACCAATCAATGTGTTTCTCTCACATCAATATTTATCTCTGTTTTCCCTTTCTTTTCCACTCTCTCTAAAAATCAATGGAAAAAATATCCACTGATGAGGATTAAAACATAAAACCAAAGGTCAGAGTCAGGGATGCAGCCCTAAGGACAGTGATGAAGAGCTGGAGAAGGTCATGCAGAGAATAACATTTAGAGATCACGTACTAATATGGGGAACAAATGTGACTTGGGATATAAAGCATGGTTGAGAGGCAAGGCCAAGAACATTGTCAGAGAACCAGAGACCATTCTTATAAACTACCAAGTAGGTGAATGATGTTGCGCAGGGTGATAGTTATGAACTATATCAAATTATTTACTGTCAGCCAGTCATCCTCCTGTGAGAAAGACAAGTTAAGCCCGCTTCTCTCTTTAATGTGTCTGCATTTTAAAGATGTACCTACAGTGAATGACATTTTGCTGTACCACAGGTTTGTCAAAACATCAGCCTATGTGCTGACAAGGCAAGGGTGTATTAAATATCTTTACAGATAGTCATTCCTAATAGAGCAGGACACACATTTAATTATAGTCGTTTAGAGGTAACTTTTCTACTTTAATTATAGTTTTATGAAATCTAAGCTCAATTTAGCTGAATAATAATGAAGTAGCATTTATATGCAGAGTATGAAGAAGGTGTTAGACCCTGAATGCTTATGAATTAGCCTCTCAATCAGAATGTACAAACATATATACATAATGTACACATATGCTTTTCAAGAATATCACAGTGCGAGAGCCTCCTACTGTTCTTCAATATGAGCAAGATTTGTTTGCAGGTCATTGTAGACACAGAGCCCCTCAGAGTTAGGTTGAGTGGAACATTTTTATACACTTTTTTTTTTACTTTATAACCTGTTGGGAGGTCAGAACTTAAGGGCCCAATGAATGGCTTACCTCCTAGTTCAGAATTTGACTCTGGGATAGGAAGACTGTAGTTAAAAGAAATTATTTTTGACATTTGTCAGAGTGTTATTATAGTGACTCACTTTGTGTATTTACCTAGAGATTTCAAAGGTAATACATAGGGATCCCAGTTTCTGACGCTGTGCCTAGAGATTGGGCTGGAAAAGCCAGAGTGACATTCTCCATCAGCAAGCTCAGGTGACATTTGCAAACATCAGAGGCAAACCTGGGCATTCTGCTTCCCACTCCCTGGTGGTTTGTTCTTTTTCCCTCATGCCAGTGTCCTCACTGCCATTACCCTTCAAAGGCCCTCTGTGGCATTCGTGCTAAGTTGTTTGTGGTTCTGTGGTCAGAACACATTTCTGACCAGGAAACCATAATTCCTGGAACTCTCATAAATGTGTTTTTGCTTGTTGAGGACACACCTGTGTGATGGATTCTCCAAATCTGCTCACCCAGCCTGTTCCCTGAACCTCTGCTTCTCAGTGTATTGGGATGATGGATGAAGGCAGCAAAAACTATGGCAGTCTCTGGGTTCCTGGGGCTGGGCTTTAGTGGTGGTGAGAAATCTAGGAAAGGTTCCTTCCAAAGATGATGTAACCTGGTGACCTTCAGCTCATGAAATGTGGGTAGGAAGAGAGCTGAGATAAGAACTTGGAAGTCTGGATTCATCACATAAATACGTTTTCATTAGGGTTTGTGGCATAAGGATCATAGGGTTAGAATACCAGCTAAGAAATCATGTTCATTTTATGAAGTCAAGATAATGAAGTGTGTTATTTTGCTTCTTACATCCCTCATTCCAAGTCTGGATGAAGTCCTCCAGGGTTGTAGGAGCCCTTTTCTGTGAGTGTCACTGGGAGTTCTTAATGGTTCTTCCCCTTCGCTTGTGGTTATAGTTGGGAGTACTGCCACCAAGGGCCGAGAGTTGCTTCTGGCTGGGCAAGGTTTCATGGTGTGTGTTTTTTTCTCACCAAAATAGTTCCAAGTCTCTTACATGCATTCATGTTATTTTTAGTTTTCATGAATGGGGGAAGAAAACGCTGTTCAGCATTCAATTATAGCTCAATGGACCAACAGACTTTCCTTTCCCGAGGGAACTTTAGAGGGTGACTAAATTGTCCTCAATCTTTAAGCCAGATTTTTATGTCATTTTTCTACTTGACTAATTGATTATGACAGGTGTCACCAAGCTCTACAGCTCAGGCTGCTCTGATGCTGAGACAGATGCAGAGCGAGCAGTCTCTGTTGAGATAAAAAGGCTATGCATGGACACATTTCTTACTGATTATGCTAGTATATGATGTCAGTTAATTACTAAGAACCATAAAAGTAGTCTTTATTTTCAATGGATTTTCCCTTGCAAGTATGATCTGTGAATTGGTCATTTGAGCCAAACAGAAACAGAAATATATGTGGTCCTAAGATATACATAAGTACAATATATGATAAATGCCCTGTGTCCAGGAAGAGTGAAGTAGCTATAATATATACATGACTGTGAGTGTGAGTAGAGACATAGCATTCCAACGCCATGCTCTAAGTTGTAGACATTATATCAAAAGAGGGATTTCTAGGATATTGGATGTTAAGTATATTATATTTTCAGTTTCACAACATGATGGGAAAATTTACAGGATCCTCCTTATACTGAGTGCAAGAAGCCAAACACAAAAAGTACACACATGTGAGTTCCCATGTGAAATTCTAGAAAACTCGAGGTGAATCTGCAGTGACAGAAAGGGGATCACAGGTTTAACAGGGAATGACACGGTGGAAACTTTTGGGGTTGATAGATTGGATTCATTTCTTGATTATGGTTGTTTTATGGCATTATACATCTGTCAGAACTCATCAAATTATGTATACCAAATGGATGCAAGTCATTGAACAGAAATAATACCTCAATAAGCTTGTTTTTAAAAAATGAGATCTACACTTCATCACTTAAACAGTATTTAGAGAATTACTATAGATTTGCCATGCCTGTAATAATATTAAATCATTGTGCATATAAAGAAAATGTTCATATTGCTTTAGTATATTCTTATGGGAAATTGAATTGATAATATTCATGATATATGTTTAATGTTAAGGATCCAAAGGGTCATTCTGAAGACAATTGAAATGTTCTCCTCTGGGCTTAATAATTTCTACTTTTCTAGCAAGAGGAAAGCAAGAACTGATCTGGTTTTCTCCTATTGACCTACATCATAGGTTGCTCTGTTTGTTTTCTATCAAATTACCACAAACTTAGCAATGTATATGATACACATTTATTACCAACTTTCCTTGGGTCAGGAGTCCAAGTCTAACTTTGTTGAGTTCTCTGCTTCAGGCTCTCACCAAGGTACAATCCAGACATTGGTCAGACTGAGGACTCATCGGAGGCTTGACTGGGGAATGACCCACTTCCAAGCTCCCCCTAGGTCAGTGGTTGGCAAATTGCGGCTCAAGAGCCACATGGGGCTCTTTGGCCCCTCGTGTGTGGCTCTTCCACAAAATACCACAGCCTGGGTGAGTCTGTTTCAAGAAGTGGCATTAGAAGTTTAAGTTTAAAACATTTGGATCTCCAAAGAAATTTCAATCATTGTAATGTTGATATTTGGCTCTGTTGACTAATGAGTTTGCTGGCCACTGCTGTAGGCTGTTGACAGAATTCTTGTGCCCATGGAGATAGGATGGAGGTCCCGTTTTCTTAGTAGCCATTATGCAGGGGCCACCTGCAGGTCATAGAGGCCACTCACAATATCCTGCCAGGTGGTCCATCATGCAGGCAGTTTCTATGACGACAGCACAGCTTCTCCAAAGCCAGCAGAAGTTCTCCTTTCAGACAAGAGCTTTCCAAGCTGTTACCTGATCATGAGAGTGAACGCTTCATCACATTTGCTAGATAATGTGCAGGCATGCCTGACTCAATAAGTCTGTCCTATTCTGTTGACTACAAGTCCCACTGCACTCAGAGGCAGTCTAGTCACCTTAGGTCACTGGAATCTCCTTAGAGTGTATTCACAGTTGTTTGATAGAGGGCTCCTGAAATGAATAATTCTTTAATAATATAGTTAAATGCATAAATATACCTTTAAATTAATTTACAAATGTATGTTTCAGGACAATTTAAGCAGCATATGATTCAGTTTTATATAACGGGTTTAAGAGTACATTTAAAATGTGATTTAATTTATATCGCTTTTATTTTTAGGTAAAATCCTCAGACCATGGGTCTTGAGCAGATTCAGGCATGTTCCTACAGGCTGTCTCAGATCCTGAAGGAGTTAATGTGCCTCTCTAAAATTGTCTAATTCCTTTCGTCCTCATCAGTAGATAAGACCTGTGATTTGCAAAATGAATCTACATTCTTGAACAGTGACTGAATAAAAAAATGAGTATTTTAATAATTTGCTATTCAATTATCATATGGTTGTCGACTGCTCATAAAACAAAAAAACATAATATAAAATAACATAGATCATAATATTAGTTGTAGATGTCAGCTTTCTGTGTGTGTATGTGTGTGTGTGTGTGTGTGTGTGTGTTTAAAGGTGTTAATGAATTACTCCAGACTGATTTCTGACATAATTGCCAGGATTGCACAATATATCATTCTATATTTATGCTAGAAAATTAGCATCTGTGATTCATACAGCAGTAGCTTTCTTAATTTTATCATGTACTAAGTACATGATGTTTAGGTTTTCAAAATAACAGGTGTTTCTATACCTTCTAGACTGAAAAGAATTTATAATACTGTCATTGATTTAGCGAATATTTCAAAGATGACACTAACGATATGCGTGTGGGTTTATAGGTAAATAAAACTGCAACTCTGACAAGCTCCTAAATACTGCAAATGCATCAATAATTTCAAGCTGAGAAATATGACTTTTAATAAATATGACTTTTAGCATCCTTTTTTTCTAACATATTTTTTCATGACAAGTACACAACACTAAGCACTTAATATTCATTTTCTAAGACCAAAAGGCAGCTACAGATGGTGTCAGTAGAGGTTGTGGTAGTATTTCCTGCACTTGCACATACATTATGGTATCATTGCAGCTAAGAGCTTAGATTTGTAGACATCCTCTGCCATTTTACTGTATCAGTGACTTTGGAGGCATTTCAAAGCCCCTCACGATGCAAAATCACAATAGAACCCACTAACTGTGCATGGACAAATTTGCTCAATACCTAATACACAGGGATCATTAAAAAACCAGTAATGATACAAAATTCTCATCAAACTAAATCATTTATGGTTATAGGCCTGTGTATTTGTATTTTTATTTTTCCTAAACCACTGCCCTGGGATTCACAACTCATGAGGCAAAAAAATAAATACTAGAGGAGTGTTTTCTAATTTCTGAATTTTTAAAAATATATATATATTTTATTGATATTTTACAGAGAGGAAGGGAGAAAGAGAGCTAGAAATGTCGATGAGAGAGAAACATCAACCAGCTGCCTCTTGCACACCCCCTACCGGGGATGTGTCCGCAACCAATGTACATGCCCTTGACCTGAATCGAACCGGAGACCTTTCAGTCCGCAGACCTGCGCTCTACCTCTGAGCCAAACCAGTTTCGGCTAATTTCTGAATTTTTAATTTATATTTAATGATGCCACTTTCTTCTCAGAAGGAATTTATTTGGGCTCACTTCAGTGGGGATTTTTGTTTTCATATTTGTCTTTCAGATTAGGAAATGTGATGATAGGAAGTTTAAAATGTTTGTCCAGTGTAGTGCACTGCTGACATTGGAATTAATGGGACTGTCACAGGACTTAATTCCTAGTGACGCTTGTTTTTTCCTCTTGAACATCTCCTTTCTTTTACAAAAGCTTATGGTGTGCTTCTTATGAGCCAAGCATTCCTGGATGTGTTTTATAAGAACTTTCGATCATTTGACTATCAAGGCAGTCTTAGGCATCAGGTAATAGAAGTCTTCCACAGTGTATAGGTGAGGAAACTGAGGCCCGAGCAGTAAAGTAACTTGCATGAAAACACCTAGTATGTTACAAAAGCAATTTGGCTCTGGAATCTATACTTAACTCCTATCCTATGCTGCCTTCATTTCTCAGATGTGGCTTTCCCCCCTCTAGATAAAAGACACATGACATAGTTCCCAATTACCCCATCCTGTGATCACAAAGGGTCAGTCACCAAGAAAGATTCATATAAAGAGCATGAGCTCCCAGAAGACAGCTAGAACGGTGCCTGATACATGGAAGGTGCTTAGCAAAATATTTTGAATGAAAAAATGATCAGGTGAATAGCGGGAGGAATGGATAAATTCATGAATTAAAGATGCACCTTGTTTTAAAGTAGCTTTTAGTCTAAGAAGACAGAACATAATGCAGATGAATAAAAGGTTTTATGTCTTTTTATCTCTTAGATTGTTCAGAGAAGCTTTTTATACCTAAAATTATTCCAATATAGGTGAAAGAGATTTGTTCAGTTTAAAATATATATTAAAATCATATGCTAAAATCTAAATTAAACAAGTATTTTCTGCATGGCTCAGTCTTAACTGCATGGCTCAGTCTCAACCTAGATTAATTTGGTAAAAGTGAAAATAAATTATTTTACAGAAATTATTTTGCTAATTCAAAGGAATTAGCATACCTTTTCCATATGGGTAGCATTTTTATGAGAGCAAACTGAGAAGCAGATATGCTAAAAGTCATACTTATTAATTAAGAATGGAGTGAGGGGGTTGTTGAAGGTGCCTGTGTCTTAAAAAGACCTCAATATTGAAGTACTTAAAGAAATCAATAACATGCTGAGGTTAATAGAAAGGATTTGGTAGATGGATTTTTATTTCCTTATCATTATAAAAAATAATGGCATGTTTATATTATAAAAACTATGGGCCATTTAATTTGCTTTAAAAAAGAGACAGGCAGATATATTCAAGAAGGTAAACTAATATAATCAAGAGGGGAGAATGGATTTTCATATAAAGACTAATACGTGCTAAGGGAAAAGGAGGAAGAAAGGTCAGTGTGTGGTTATTTTTTTAAGATTTGAAAGTCAAGGCCTGAGAAGGGAATTTCATCAAAATGTATAAATATATAAAACAAAGAAGGCTATAAAATATTGCTATTGATTTATTCAATAAATCCAAGTATCCTACAGCCCAAAGATCTACTCAAAATTTAGAATTGGCCCGACCGGGTCGCTCAGTGGTTGTGAGTTAACCTGTGAACCAGGACTTCTACTCCTGGTCTGGGTACATGCCCAGGGTTGCGGGCTCAATCCCCAGTGGTAGGCTTGCAGGATGCAGCCAATCAGTGATTCTCTCATATCATTGATGTTTCTATCTTCCTCTCCCTTTCCCTTTCACTCTAACATGAGTAAAAACATATTTAAAAAGTTTAGAAATGATTGTTTTAGCATGAGTTCTAAGTATATTTCAAAGCAGATAACAAATTTAGAGTAAAAGGGAAGCTCCCTAATGCATCACTCAGATAACATGAGATTTGTATACATCCTAAAATTTGTAATCACTATCATGAGGGTCAGTCAAATGCTTCTATACAGCATGGTCCCTGGTGAAAGCTCCCTTTGGGGAGAAAAAAAAAAAACAAAAAACAACCTGCCAGACTCATTGATTATTGAATAATATATATATATATATATATATATATATATATATATATATATATATATTAGAGTTGCTTTATTAAGGAGACAAATTATGATGGAAGTGCCTAGTGACTTATATTTTCTAGGTTTATCTATTTTTATTTTTTATTTCAGAGGGAAAGGAAGAGAGAGATAGAGAAAGAGGAGAGAAATATAGATGTAAGAAAAATTTATTGGCTGCCTCCTTCTGTACCTACCCAGACCAGGGATCAAATCTGTAACGTGGGTGTGTGTCCTGACTGGGATTTGAACCCAAGATCTTTTGGTATATGGGAAACACTCCAACCAACTGAGCCACACCAGCCAGGGTTATTTTCTGTTCTTAATGGGCAAAAATAGTGAATTTATTTTAATACAAGGAATGAGACAGTAAGAGAATAATATTATGTAGGGGCAGGCATTCATATATATATATATATATATATATATATATATATATATATATTATTATTGATTTTTCACAGAGAGGAAGACAGAGGGATAGAGAGTTAGAAACATTGATGAGAGAGAAACATCAATCAGCTGCCTCTTGCACACTCCCCACAGGGGATGTGCCCACTACTAAGCTACATGCCCTTGACTGGAATTGAACCTGGGACCTTTCAGTCCGCAGGCCAAGGCTCTATCCATTGAGCCAAATCGGTTTCGGCGGGGCAGGCATTCTTAACAACAACAACAAAACTAGACCATGTTTCCAAGCCAATATGCATAAAGCAGAGGGCAGGTGAAGGCATGTGTGAAGTGAAATTCAAAATTATGTATCATGGCTGCTAATAGTAAGAGATGAGAAAAAGTCTTGGAGGAGAAAGAGGTTGAGATTGTTAACCGAAGTGGGTGTGCAGGATTGCTGGAGTCATAAGTTGCCATGTTTAAGGATATATCAACTTATGTGGGAGTTCCTCCTAGATTTTAGTGATCCTTGACATTCTTACCTAGACCAGCATGATCTGTGATATGTACATTTTTGGAAATATTATTTCAACTGCCTGGATTTTATGAATTCTTCTAGTTATTCAGTCATTTCTTCTAAGTCATTGGTATATACATTTTCCCTTCAGTAAATTTTACTCTGTTTTCTAGACTTCCCTTAGCAAGTTGTTCTACTCATTACTTTTTCCTCCTCTCCATAGGTAAGCATTTACAAAAAGTGAAGTTTCCCACTCATCATTTTTAAATTTTATTGGCCTGGTTATCATTATGTCTCATCTTATTACCATGTTTGGTGGTATTTCTAGTCTTTCTCAGATGTCCAGCTCCTTACCCAAGTAACTCTCCCCATGTTTCAAACAACTTTGGTGATTATCCAGGCCCATGCTGTCTTGGAACTCATCATGCCAACCTCAGCAAAACTGTCTTCCCAAGCTGTCAACTAGCTATTAGTTGCCATGAAAGTTGAAAAATAGAATTAAACCAGAATCTAGTTGGGATCCAATGCATTACTCCCTGTGATAAAATACAAAACTAGACTGGCAGCAGGTGATACAGAAGCATCAGCATGAATCATAAGCATCCTGGATGGGATGACACTTCCCAGATAGATGGCTGCAGTATTAATGCTTTGTCTCTCAGGTCTGTGTTTGGAAGTCAGGGTGGTGCGCACCCTTTTAACATCCACAATTAATGTTTTCACACTCGCTGAGAGATGGTAGCTGTGACCACACCAAGAATCCTAAACCATGATACTGTTTCTTTTTTCTGATTCTCCACTCAGAATGAAAAGGCTCAATACTAATAGATAACCAACTCCTTATCACTTGTCATCAAGAATTCCACACTCAGCTTAAAATTATATCTATATCTATATCTATATCTATATCTATATCTATATCTATATCTATATCTACATACATATATTGATTTCAGAGAGGAAGAGAGAGGGTTGGAGAGTTAAAAACATCGATAAGGGAAAAACATCAATCAGATGCGTCCTGCACACTCCTTACTGGGGATGTGCCTGCAACCAAGGTACATGCCCTTGACCGGAATCGAACCTGGGACCCTTCAGTCCACAGGCTGATGCTCTATCCACTGAGCTAAACCAGCCAGAACACACACTCAGCTTTTTTAAAAACAATAAAGAGCAATAGGGTTGGCTTATCAACTATAATTATTACAACAGCTCTTTCTCCCTTTTCTAAATATATTACTTTAATTTTGGAGTAAGTTTAGATTTACAAAAAAAAAATTGTAATGATATTACAGAGCTCCCATATACTAGTTTCCCCTACTGTTAACATCTCCCATCACCATTGTGTATTTGTCAAAACTAAGACACCAACATTGGTGCATTTCTGTGAACTAGACTCAAGACTTCATTTGGATTTCACCAGCTTTTCCATTAATATTATTTTTCTGTCTCAGGATTTGGTGCTGTGTGCCACCTAATTTAGTTGTCATGTCATACCAATCACCTTTTTCTATGATGATTTTTGCCTTTCCTTGGTTTTCTGGGCCTTGACTGTCTTAAAGAGTATCGGCCAGTTTTCTTGTAGACTGTCTCCCAATCTGTATTTGTCCGAACCTTGTTTTATGATTTAGATTGGGGCTCTGGGTTTAGGGAAAGAATAGCACAGAGGTCAGATGCTGTTCTTATCCCATAGTATCACGGACTTGTGATGACTACAGATTGCTAACCGCTTGACTAAGTGGCTGATGTCTGCCAGGGTTTTACCATGGATTTACTATTTTTCCTTTCTAAACCTTTTCTTAGGAAGTGATTTACTAAATCTAGCCTCCTCATTGTCTCCTGAATTCTCTTAATGGCTATAATAAGCTGTATGACTAAGAACTAGCATGATTATACCATCTTCGCTGTTAATGCTCTAGTACGTGTCTAGATCAGTCATGGGCAAACTATGGCCCATTCCACTGTTCTTTCTGGCCTTCCGGTCCAGTTTATGAACCCATGTGGCCCTAAAGTCAAAAAGTTTGCCCACCTCTGGTCTAGCTAGCTGCAGTAGGCAGTATCTCCACGTGCTGCTGCCTGTGTGGGACAACCTCCTCCTTTGAGAGCCCAGATTGATCACCCAGAGAGCAGTCAGCAACAAAGCTCGCACAGCCCCAGCTTTCCCATTCCTTATCTGTGCCCAACAGCATTAGACCCCTGAAGAGGTTATTTACTTATTCACTTAATCCTCATCTGAGGATATATTTATTGATTTGAGAGAGAGAGGAAGAGGAAGAAAGAAACATCAGCGTGAGAGAGAGACATTGATCAGTTGCTTCCTGGCCTGATCGGGAATTGAACCCACAACATTTTTTGGTATGTGGGACGACTGTCCAACCACTGAGCCACCTCTTCTAGAGGTCATTTAGATGCTTGGTTGGTGACATAGCTGGGTGGCACAGAGTGCAGGAATTGTCTCCAATCCATTTTGGTTTTCTATTTAATTTTCTAGTCATCCTCAAGTGAATGTGTTTACATATCATATTTTGGTCTCTTCCCAGATGTGGCTGTAGTAAGAAAAAAACCTAGAGGCCATAACTAGTCAACTTCCATTACCATATCTTCATGCTTATTACAAAAAAGCTACAGGATCCCAAACTACATGTTAGGAATTTAAAAATGCTTCTGTCGATGTGGCATGGAGCTCTGATCTCTGTACAGGTAATTTTTTCTCTTGTTAAAATATCTACTTGTGAATGTAGGACATTGTGTACTCTTTGCTTCACACAACCAAAGGGGGGAGAATGCTGGCTTCCTTTTCATTTGCAGGGTAACACATTTTTTACATCCTCAAAGGGAAAGGCCCCAATATTTTGTGTTTTTATGTTTACATCCATTAAAGTAAAGTAATGCTTTGTGATGGAATTAATAATATATAATATCCAAATAATAATATAATATTATCCAAAGAGGAGATAACAATAGGAATTTTCAAATATATCAGAAATAAAGTTGCATATACTGAAACTGCTTTCCCATGTTTTATAACCCTGTCTTTCTATCTTATTTTCTTGGTCAGTTTAATTGATTTGTGACATCTGTTTGCATATTAGAAAAGTTCATCCTTTGCAGTATTATGAAAAATATTGTCTCAGCGTGTCATTTATATTTCAATCTCATTTATCAAGCTTTTGTATTCAGAAATTATAGCTTAAATGCAGTCACGTTTTTAATATTTTTCTTCATATATGTTGTGTTGTCATATCCTAAGAACTTCCGCCCTTTTCAATAGCTTCATTAGTATGTTACCTTTTGTTTTGCTTGAACAGTTGTCAGGTTTTTCTTCTTGACTTTGTAACATTTATTTCTGTGCACTGTATTCTGGGCTACGTTTTTCCTGACCCTCTTTACTTAGTGTAGAGAAATGTCAGGCATCTCCCGGGTATCACACAGAGAGTGCCTGACAGAGCACAGCCTGCGCTTAGGAAGCCATAGAACTCCCCATGGCTGTCAGAGCTGCCTCTGGCTTGCGGAGATTTGTAGATATTTCCGTGTGAATTTTCATCTTAACACTACCAAGGTTTCCTATGCAAAGACAATCTATCTTCTTGCTTGAATAGAACTTAATGTTAATGCTTGAATTTAATACTAAGTGGCACTAGCCTTTGACTTGCCCATTTTAATAAACTCCAGCATTTGACGGGAACCACCTGCTATGTTTTATATCTTTGTGGTCAGGTAGAAGAAGAGGAATGTTCATACAATGTTGTGACAGTGGAAAAAAGTATAGAGAAAGCAGGCATGTACAGTAAGGTCATATAATCAGTAGTAAGCCTGGCATAGAACTCTATTGTTTTTACCTCCTAATTCCAAACTGCTCTCTACCATATCATGTTTAAATCCAGCTATTACTCCTGGACTGGGTACTGAGGCTGCCAACAGGCTCCAGACTCTGTGTAAAATTTGGATGAATCACTTTGAGAGGGAGAGAAGGAGGGAAGGCGGGAGGGAGGGAGGGAGGGAGGGAGAGAGAGAGAGAGAGAGAGAGAGAGAGAGAGAGAGAGAGAGAGAAGAGAAGAGAGAGAGAGGAGAGAGAGAGAGAGAGAGAGAGAGAGAGAGAGAAGAAAAAAGAGACAGAGATGGAAGATATTTTTGCTTCCTAACATAATAGAACCTAAGTAGTAGTGATCTTAGAGATCTAACATGTATACATCTTGAAAGATATTCTCCCAACTACTAACTGAAAGAGAATATATATAATCTCATAATACTTTTCTCTTTATTTCATAAAAAAATACCATCCTCCCTAGCTGGATTGGCTCAGTGGATAGAACATTGGCCTGTGGACTGAAGGGTCCTGGGTTCAATTCTGGTCAAGGGCACATGCCTGGGTTGCTGGCTTGATCCCCAGTGGGGGAGGGGGGTGCAGGAGGCAGCCAATAAATGATTCTCTCTTATCAATGATGTTTCTATCTCTCTCTCTCCCTCTTCCTTCCTCTCTGAAATCAATAAAAATATATATTAAAAAATATCATCCATTATACCTTTTTGTTTAAAAAATGTGTTTATTGATTTTAAAGATAGAGAAAGGGAGTGGGAGATATAGAAACATCAATGTGAGAGACACACATTGATTGGTTGTATCCCATATGCACCCTAATTATGGATTGAACTGGCAACCTGAACTGTGCCCTGACCAGGAATTGAACTGGTGGCCTCGCAGTACCTGGGCAATGCTCAAGCAACTGAGTCACACCGGCAAGGGCCATCATACCTCTTTCTTGATCAGGGTGAACATGTAAATACAGGAAAAACATGTTTTTTGCTTTTCTATAATTGCAACCAGAAATCAAACTTAAAATAAATATATGTCAGAATTTCTCATGAGCTATGATACATTTTTAATTATACCATAAATGCATCATCTGTAATTCAAATTGACATGGATCATCAGTTAAATCAACACATTAATGATCTTTTTTTAAAAACATATTCAAACAAGACTTTAAAAAAAAAACATTCTTTCTGTAGGAATTACGATAGTTCTATTTGGAGCGACCAAAGAGAATACTGGCATTGCATGCACGGCCACAGTTTATGATTAAATAATGTCTCTGCTTCTGATCAGTCATCTCTGATGGTCATTTTGTTTGCCTGTTTAATGGATTTGAAGTGTGAGTGCTAGGTTCAGGCCAATAAGCCACTTTTATAATCTACAGCATCACTATCCTTTCCTTCCCTGCAGTCCATTAAAAAAAGAAAAAGCCATGAACTTGGCATGTTTCAAACTGTCCATGTTCACCACCGAACTTCCCATAAAGGATGGACGTATTCCCTCCCTGCTCTCTCTCCCCAGGGTTTATGGATCTAGAAGGACAAAGATAAAATGAAACAGGGATCTAAGGCAGCATCCCTCACACGTACTCCCTCTATGGCCCCTGGTGCCTTGCAGAGGCTGCTAGCATCAATAGGTTCTATTTATAAAACCTAATTGGAAGAAGTAATAACTTACCTTAGCTTTATGTCCTCTCATATTGTTTTTTATTTTTATTTAATTTGTTTTGGCTATAAAATTCAAGGGCGAATAGCTAGAAATTAGAGCCACCTGTGCCACACATGGATGCTTCATAAACTGCCATGCCCTGTGGCTGCACTCCTGGCCTGAGGTGCCTCTTCACGCATCCGCTCTCTTCCTGCCCATCAGAAGCACGGCACTTGGTGCACCTGTCATCCTGTGCCTCTCATTCTCAGCGACATTTCTTTGGAACACACATTGGAACTAGCATTATCACAGCTACAAGGACGGTAATCTTAAATAAGTAGATTTAAATTTTATATTAAATCCCAGGGACAGCGTTAGAAGTTCACCATTAGGAGAATCCACTGATCCATCAACGTGATTGGAACTTTATTTTGTCACTTGGAATCCTGAAACAGTAAAAGTGGCTCTTCAAAGGGCATACACTACTAAAGAGGGTAGCTTAAACCAAGGGTCAGCAAACTGCAGCTCGAAAGCCACATGTGGCTCATTGTCCCCTTGAGTGTGGCTCTTCCATGAAATACTGCCGCCTGGGAGATTCCATTTTGACAAAGAGGCAGTAAAAGAAGTTTAAGTTTAAAAAATGTGGCTCTCAAAAGAAATTTCAATCATTGTACTGTTGATATTTAGCTCTGTTGACTAATGAGTTTGCTGACCACTGGATTAAACAGTAGTTCTTTTTACTTAATTTACATTATCTTCAACATACCTTTATTGAGTTCCTTGCTGGAAAAATCCAGGCACTTAACCAAATAACAATAACAAGATTCCCTAGCCCTGATTCAGTTGTTTTTTTCTTAACAACACAGCTTGTGGGCTATTTGACTTTGGTAAGTTGTCTTACTACCAAAGAGCAAAGCACGGCTTCTGAAAGCCTGCCTCTTGATCCAAATCAGCAATGCGTGTGTTCTTCACGTGTTCTTCACGGGCTGTGAAAGAGGCTTGTGTGGCAGCTGGGACAAAGCACCATGTGGCTGGGATGAGGTGAAGGATGATAAAGGCAGACGAGGGATGGGGTGGGGGGAGATGTCACAGCTTGTCAGCCATTCTCCCTAGAGGAAGCTCTGGTGACAGGAGAATGATTGAAATGGCGCGTTTGGGGTCCCTGGGCATGGACAATAGATAAGCAATGACTAAGGACTCAAAGGCATACACCCCAGGGAAGGGATGGAAACAAAGGCTTCGGGGGGTTGGGGAGAAGCAGAGTCATTCTGCAGTTGGTGAGGGACGCCAGGAAAGGACACTGATGGGAGAGCTGAGGAAAGGTGGCCTTCCGAAGCCTCGGAAAAGTGACAGGTGGAAAGGCTGCAATGATTAGGAAGAAAGTACAGAGAAAGAAAAGAAGCCTGGAATGAAGTATATTCTTGTAGGAGAAGGCTTTGGAGATGACAAAAAGGGCAAACAAAGGATGATGCTTTCTCTGCCAGCTGGTAAAGGAAATTGGAGAGATATTAAAGTGACCCAGTCCTGTCCTTTCCCAGAGGAAGCACCCTTGGCCCCAACTTACTTCACCTGTCGATTTAGCCCAAGTTCTTCCCAAAGCCTTGCCAGGAGGGTCTGTGGGTTTCCATCCAGCATCATCCCACTGGCCCAGCAAAGACAGACTTCCTGCTCTCTGGATCTGAAAACAAAGAGTAACAGCCATTTATTGAATCCAACTCATATGCTAGTTACTGTGGGGGGCCTTACAATCTATTCCTCCTCATCACTTAACCAGGCATGTTAACTATTTTGAATCGATTTTGAATCAATTTTTAGCTCAGATAAGCTAAATAACTTCCCAATTCGCATAGTCATAGAGTATTAGAGGAGGGAACCAAGATCCCCTCTGTGTAATGACAGTTTTCCAG
Organism: Vespertilio murinus; assembly: GCA_963924515.1. Lineage (NCBI taxonomy): Eukaryota > Metazoa > Chordata > Mammalia > Chiroptera > Vespertilionidae > Vespertilio > Vespertilio murinus. Next base: position 7,071,270 of record OZ004709.1, read on the forward strand.
ACAAATCCACCTGTGTTTACATAAATGAGTGCCTGGCCACCTCCCCAAGCTGCCTGTGGCCTTTGTTCCATCTTGGATGGGCTCTTTAAGAGGTACCTTCCTAAATAAAGTGAAAATAAAGAAATGAAGTATTACCTCATACCTATCAGAGTGGCTGTCGTCAACAAATGGCAAGTGCTGGCGAGGATGTGGAGCAAAGGAACCCTAGTACACTGCTGATGGGAATGCCGACTGGTGCAGCCATTATGGAGAACAGTATGGAGTTTCCTCAAAAAGTTAAATATGGCCCAGTGATCGCACTTCTAGAAATATAGCCTAAGAATCCCGAAAAACCAATCAGAAAGAATATATACACCCCTATGTTCACAGCAGTGCAATTTACAGTGGCAAAGATCTGGAAACAGCCAAGTGCTCATCAAGAGATGAGTGGATAAAAAAGTGTGGTATATTTACCCCACAGAATACTATGCAGCAGTAAAAAAAGAAGGATCTCTTACCCTTTGAGACAGCATGGAGGGACTTGGAGAGTAGGATGCTCAGTGAAATAAGCCAGTCAGAGAAAGAGAATTATCACATAATCTTACTCATATGTGGGATCTAATGAACAAATGAAACTGATGAACAAAATGGATCCAGAGACACAAAAATATGGAACAGACTGTGGAATCTTAGAGGGAAGGAAGGGGTAGGTGAGGAGACATTAACTGGGGAACTTATAAGCATAGCCATGGACACAGAAGGCCTGGGAGGGGCGGTACAGGATGGACAGGATCAATGGGGAAAACGGGGACATCTGTAAGACTTTCAACAATAAAGATAAATTTAAAAAAAGAAATCATTAAAAGCACACACCGTATGCTTTCATATATATACAATGTACAGATTTGAATATAAAAGCGTTCATTCACACATATGTTGGTCAGCCAGTTTTACCCAATATTTGTCTTCTCATTTTGTCTCTTGCAAAGACTTCATACTCTGAGAGATGCAGGCACCTCTGCTGATATGATAATATTGTCCAGAATTTTTTTTTCGCCTTGTCTCCGTGTGTGGCCATAGTTAACCTTTCCCAGCATGCAGCCTGGGCCTGGCAATTCTCCCTGATGCATGGTCCTGGGATAAGAACCAGACAAACCCCAGCCCCAGCCAGTGCTTCAGGCTTTCTTTCTTAAAACCTTCTCAATGAAAGCATTACTTGTCTGGGGAATTGTTCCTACCTAAACACAGCTTCTCCGTTGGTGTATTGTTGGATTTCCAGAACATTTTCTTCTCTCCATTTGATCCTAAATTAAATATTCACATCCCATACCCACATTCCCCTGGAACCTTCTTCTGGGTTTAGTTTTGGAATGTACATGTGATTTATTAGATTTATAATTATTAGCATAGCCAGCTTACAATAATAGCCCAGGTCCCTCCCCAGACAGGTTCTCAAGTATCCAATTTAGAGGGTTCTGGCAGGGAATTTTCTAGTCAAAGTCTAATCATTATAATTTCACATTTTAGCAAAGCCTTTCATTTTGCTAACACTGCCAGGATGTTTTGGATGCCCAGGGTGTTTCTAAACACACTGTGCTAGGTTTGGGGATTAAGGCGGTAAACAGTTTAGACTTGAGTCCTCCTCTTACAGAGCATATAATTTGGTAAAGGGCACCCAAAAGTGACTGGGCCACTACAGTGCAGGTTCACAAGTATCCTGAGAGGACACTTATCCTGGTCCTCAAAAAGCCCATGATAGAGGCACCTAAGCCAGGGGAGGGATCAGTGAGTGGCAGCTACACTGAAATCTGAAGGACAGGGCAGCAGGGCAGTGGGAGAAAAGTATTCCAGCTGAGGTTGCAGCACACGGAAGGAGCAGAGGAGGTAGTGTGAGGCCATCATGCAACCAGGCAAGTTCAGTGTGGGGAGCTGAGAGCCAGCAAGGAGAGCCTTTGGAAGTCCTCAAGCCTGGCTCTCTACCTCCAGAGACCTCCCACTGGGTTTTTCTCAGGCCACCCTGCTCCAGACACCTGGGCAAGTAGAGCTGGGATAGAGGAGCGATGCTGGAGGTGAGAGGACGTTGAGGGAAAATCAGAGGCAGGGAGAATTGGGAGATGGATTAAAACAGGCCTTCCATAGTGCCCTATACACAGTAATCCCTCCACGGACATTGAACGGATTAGCGATCGGATACATAAATTAATTTTACCAAAGAAAACTCATACAAGTGGGATCCAATGTCAAAGTGAGTACTGTGATTGTTTGTGAAATGATAAATAGTTTTCTGGGGATAGAATAGAAATGTTTTTAGTTAGAATTGAGTTCTGGTTTCTAAACAACCAGCCTACCAAAACGTTAGCGTGGCATTCGTTTGTAAGTAAGAGACTGTCTCAAATGTTGTAATTGTCTAACAGTTTAGTTCCGTATCCTCTCAGGGCAGAAGAATATAGTTTAAAAATAAATAGTTCTTGCCCAGCTGTGTGGCTCAGTGGTTGAGTGTTGACCTGTGAACCAGGATGTTAAGGTTTCATTCCCAGTCAGGGCACATTCTGGATCCCATGAGGGGCCAGGCAGGAGACAGCTGATGAATGGTGCTTTCTCACCATTGATGTTTCTATCTCCCTCTCCCACTCCCTTCCTCTCTGAAGTCAATAAAAATATATTTAAAAATAGAAAATAGAAAAATAATAATTCTTACAAGCATAATAATGGGAACATGATAAACATTCAATAAAAATTGGTCATTCATTTTTAGATACTAATCCAGTAAATTATTTTATGTAAAAAGGAATATTCAATGGAATATAGTTTATTAATGTCTAGTTCATATTCATTTAATATGAAATATTGTTTCAGATCACTTTTTTTAAACACAAATTTTAAATTGCCTTTGTTGTATAAGGTTCTTAATACACTAGGTCAAAGGCCCTGATTCTCTGAATTTGAAAATAAATGAAGCTTTATAAAAATGTGATTTTGTTACTTTCAAATATAAACAGCCACACTTCATTTTGGTAAGGTTGTAAAATTAAGTTTAAAACTATAAAAACTTTAACCAAAATTTAAATTTTAGGTACTTCTCCATTAGACCATTAAAAGCTAGAGTTTGGTCTCAAAAGAGAACCACCAAGAAAAAATCACCAAAGACAAATAATATTTGCTCTTAGGATAATTGAATGTTTCTGTCATGTCACTAATGTTATCTAGTTATATTTTATTTTTATTAAATCTTTCAGATAATAAGGAGATGCATGGAAGAAAGCATCTAGCTGACCTGGTGGCTACTCTGGTAGTACTTCAGTTAATAACTTGGGGATTGACAGTGAGAAAAAACCTATTGGTTGTTTGATGTTTCATGCAAATTAAATATTTTTTGTGATTTTGTGAATACATTTTATTATCTTTCTTATGCCCCATAGAAGTGGAGGTCAGGCAGTGTTGATAGCACAGATATAAATTAATATTCATATAACAACATACTGAAAATTTGACAGAACAAAAGTCTCTGGTATCTAGACAAAATGTAGTTTCATAGAAAAATTCACCCAATAATATAATTATCACCGAGGCTATTGCAGTGACATCATACAAATGTTATTCTTAGCTTTTTGTTTCAAAACAATCTATTCTTCCCATTTATATTATCTTCAGAAATTACGTCTAACTCCTGCTATGATAATTTTTTTAAAGGGGTTCTTTGCCAAAAAAAAAAAAATCTTATGTTAGAGTGTGACAAATTCAACTCCTCTTCTCCATGACAACAGAAGCTGTAACCATGGCAACAGTAATGGGCCAAAGAGATTAGGGCCAGAGGGAAGATTAGGCCTCCAAGAGCAAAGAAAAGGAGGCCTGATTGGTTCCTTATTGAGTGAGACCTCTGTGAAGACAAGTTACTGTTGAGAGAAAGCATGGAGGATTAGTAAGAACAAAATTAATTTCCCTGTGTAAAGCAAGAAGCCATTCCTTTGTGAAAAGTGTGTCCCTTCCTTTTCATAGAAGGACCGTTTAAATTGAAGTAAAGAGTCCGTGATTGATTCTATCCTAAGCTCTATCCATGCCATCTGAGTGTAGACCAGCTCTGTAAGAAGGCACTCAGGGAAGCTGGACAGGAGAGCATCTGAATTGGAGACTCCATTGCACTCCTTCCTGCAGTCCCCTGAGTGAATGGGAAACCCAGCTCACTTTTCATGTAATATCATCCATAGTGAGCTGCTTGGGGACAAAAAGGACTTGAAAATTTCTCTCCTGTTCTTTTAAAAATTATTTTCCAACTTTAAAATGTTTTGAAGATTTTTCAAAGTCATCATTGATCACCTTTTGTGTTTAAAACATCTTAGTGCATAAGAATCCCCTTTGCTTTAAAATTATAAATCATACAGACATTAAATTTTGAGAAAATGTCCAATGATTTCACATCAATGCATTGACAAATGGGGTATTCATTTTTAAAAGTTATAGACATGAGAATGCTTAGTCAAATGGTATGAATATTTTTCATTTTAAAGAATTTCACCAAATTGACTTCTGAAGTCTATACTCTCACAGGCTTCAGCTGAGACTATAAGAGAGTGGAACTCCATGGCCAAAACTAGGTAGTAACACTCTTTAAAGACTTGCTGCTCAGATTTTTTTTATTTCTTTAGATATGTTTTTATTGATTTCAGAGAGGAATGGAGAGGGAGAGGGAAATAGAAACATCACTGATGATAAGAGTCATTGAACAGCTGCCTCCTGCATGCCCCACAGTGAGTATGGAGCCTGCAACTAGGGCATGTGCCCTGATCTGGAATCAAATCATGACCTCAAGGTTCATAGGCTGATGCTCAACCACTGAGCCACACTGACTGATTACAGACAGATTGTTTCAATAGACTTTATTCAAACATACATTTTTAGATTTTATTCTAATGTACATTTATTTGTCAAGTTGCACCTTATTTTAAAATAAGATTCCTCATTGTATGGATTTTTAGACAATTCTTTTTTTAATTTTATAGATAATGAATTTGTACCTGGTAGATACATATTTTATGAATGTATTGGGTCTATCTTGCCAAAGGGCAGGCACCTAAGTCAAGAGGAAAGTGGGCGTTAAGTGGGTGAGGTGGGTTTCTCAAAGGGTGGGAGCTGCCTGTGCCAAGGCCCTAGAACCTGCTCATGGCTCAGCATGCACCTCCCACCCTGCCATGGAGCTCGCTGAAGAGCCAGGAGCCTCCATGGAAGCTGCCAAGGACACTCTCTTCCGGGCCTGGAGAAGGGCTGACATAGGATAGATGCTCTAGAATCCTTGCTGAGTGAATAGAGCCAATGATTGCTGCTTGCTGCGGACCCCTACACGCCTCTGCCCAAAGGTGAGAGGAATGCACTAGTCTACCATGCAGATGGCCAACTTCCTAGGAATCATCCTCACCAGGTAGAGAACAGGATGGTAGATCAATGCCCCCGCCTGCTTCCTTCAGAAGTGGATCGTTCAGAGGTGTGTGGCACCCTCACTTCCATGGTTCCACAGCAACAACTGCCAGCTCACTCCCTGCTGCCTCACATCCCCACTCCCTGAGGGTGTGTCCTGGGATCAACTTCCAAATAAAGCATTTACCCTTAAGTCCTTTTCTGAGTTTCTCTCTTTGTGGAGGAAGCAAATCAAGAAAAGTGACCAACAGGAGCCAGGCCAGCAGGCAGACTGAGGGAGCTGCAGTTTCTGAGGGAAAGAGTAGACCTGAAGGATGATAAACTGGAGTGGTAGGGCCAGGTGTGTCCTTCACCAGCTTATTCTGGACGCTGCACAGAGAACACCCGCGAGGGAGGTGAGAGGGAGGGGAAGCAGAGGAGCTGGGAGAGAGCATGACAGTTCTGGGGGGAGAGAGTGATGGTGTGGCTGTAAGTGTGAAGGTGCAGATAAAGTGAGTTGTCCAGGAGCGGGTTTCCCTGAAGGGACAAATGGGAGAGGGTTGGGGATGGAAGCCACCATTGGGGTTTCAGGGTGTACAGCTGAGAGGACAGTGTAGACATGAGTGAGTTAAGCAGCCTTGCAGGGGAAGCTGGCCGTGAGGAGGGAGGGATGAATTCCCTTCAAGGTGCTGGTTGGCTCTGTCCAGGGTGTATGCAAGTAAGAGCTTTTGTCAGGAGGGTGAATACCCATGTTTTGGACCAAGGTGCTACCTATCCGGGCATCAGCCTCCCACCCTCCCCTCCACTCTGCCACAGAATATTGGCGAAGCTCTTGCCAGTCTCCCATTTATTTCCAATTCTGTGCTGATCAAGAAAGCAAGGGGAAATTCTATCCTTGAAGACGTGGGCTGAGAATCTGCAGAGCCAGAAATTACTTTGAAAGCTTTCTGAGTTCTCTAAAACCTCTCCCTCTGTAGCACTGGTATGTATTGTAAATTGATAATGTTTCTGGAACCACTGGGAAATGAGATGGCCCTGCCCCCCAAATGGGTTTTCTAGCTAACAGGAGTGCAGGTCCCGGCACCGGGCCCTGGGAGAGAGAGGATGCAAGAAAGGAGACTGCCTTTCATAAGAATTGGATTGAAGATTAAATGTAGGCAAATGGGTTCTTGTGGTGTGGAGCCAGAACTCACCTTCAAAATGAAACACATTCCCCAGACCTGGGAACTTGAACACATAAGAAGAAAATATCTTCCCAGCAATTGTGAATTATGAATTCACACACACATAATCAAAAACTTCTAATACAGGTTAGGAATGCCCCAAAAGTTTAAAAAAACAGTTTTGCAATTGTGAATGGTTGAGTTATTTCTATGAATAACAATTGTCAGATTTTGATAATTTTGATAGGTGCAGTTGCCTATTTTTATGTGATTTTTTTTTTTTGCATTTCCCTTACTAGCAGGAATTTCATGAGAACTGTTTCTACTTTTTGTTAGCTTCCATCAATTTTAATTTACTTCTTTAAGTTGTCTGTGGTCTTAGGAAATGCATAGGAAAGCTCTTCAAATTATACCAAAAACAGTGTAAACAGGCTCTGAGAGGAGTGAGGTTCTGTAATAGCTACTTGGTTACCTGAGGGAATTATCAATACTTTATCAATACATGCAGGTTCATGGTCATGTTTCCCCATTTCATACTTCAATAGGGCATTTATTCTTATTATCATTGATCTCATGATTACTAGAAACTAGAAAAATATGAATCAAATTACTGATGTGATTAATTAGCTGCCTTTTCATAAACTCCAAGGACTCCTTGTTATGCCTTTGGTTCCATTTGCTGTCTCTTTGCTTTTCCTGGTTTGTCTTCATTTCCGCAGCATCTGCGAGATGTGCCGTTCTGTGTTTGCTGCTGGGTCTGCTTTGCTTCCCTACCCTGTGCCCGCCTGTGGCAGCAACACCTCTGACTGCCTCCTCTCCTTTCTCCTCAGCTATCCCAAGCTCCAGTGTGCTCCCTTCTGCTCCCAGAGATGTGGTCCCTGTCTTGGTTTCCAGTCGGTTCATCCGTCTCAGCTGGCGCCCACCCGCAGAAGCAAAAGGGAACATTCAAACCTTCACTGTCTTTTTCTCCAGAGAAGGTGACAACAGGTAGGTGCTACCAGTAGAGTCCAGCCTAGCCATCCCTCTCTTTAGAGGTACACCGTGGGGCACTGGCAGCAGGCGTTCTTGGCAGGGACCTCAGAGACCTGTGGAAACTACTCTGAGTCCTTCTCTCATTGCTAAATGGAGACTTTAAGACTCCTTTGCCTATGTGGTTTTTCTTTTATTAAAATACTAGAGACCCAGTGCATGAAATTTATGCACTCAGGGGGGGGGGGTTCCCCTCAGCGCAGCCTGTGCTTCTTGCAGTCCAGGAGTCCTCTGGGGCATGTCTGACTGACAGCTTTAGGACTGCCACAGAGGCAGAAGAGGCTCCCACCACCTCCACTGTGCTCACCAGCCGTGAACCCAGCTCAGGGCTTCTGGCTGAGCAGAGCTCCCCCTGTGGGAGTGCACTGACCACCAGAGAACATCTCCTGCATTCGGTGTCTGCCCCCTAATGGTTAGTGCATGTCATAGCAACTGGTCATTCCATCATACAGTTGATTTGCCTTTTATTATATAGGATGTTTTTTAAAAATTGACTTTAGAGAAAGTGGAAGGGGGAGAGAAAAAAAAAAGATGTGAGAGAGAAACACTTATCAGCTGCCTTCTGCATGCCCCCTATAGGGAATCAAACCCCAAACCTGGTCAAGTACCCTGACCAGGAATCAATCCAGTGACCTCTTGGTGTCTGGGATGATGCTCAACCACCTGTTTCTGGGTTCTGATGCTTGCTTGGTCATATTTGTTTAACTCCTTAACACAATACCTTCCTAAAGGTTGTGGGTTGAACATTTGCCTCGGATTAGCAATGATTCTGTCAGCCAAATTACTCTAGCTCAGATTATCATTAATCTGCCCAATTAGTTAATGGTAGCAATAAATGCGAGTGCCTTAGTAAACATTTTTTTATTCATCCACCCGGTCTCCTTCTACTTGAACTTCCTTCTCCTTGAACACTGAGAGACGGGTGCTTTGGGGAGGCTGAAATCGCATGCCCCAGCCTGCAGAGTCAGCACAGATCACAGGAGCAGGCCTGTATTGAGCACTTACTGTGCCAGGTACCAGACTAAGCATCTGACAGTTGTCTGACCGAATTCTCACAACATAAACATCCCCCTTCCAGGAGAGGTTTGCACCTCTGGGATACAGCTAGCAAGTGGTGAGGCCAGGATTTAATATAGGCCTGAATTTAAAGCAGGCACTCTCAATGTTGCCTAACTTCCTCCTAACTGATCAATCTGGAAAAGAACCAAGCTCTCTTGATGATATCTTTTTTTAGAATTATGGCATCAATGTCCTCTGTAGGCTTATTTCTAATAGTTTTCTGACTTTATGGCTTAGTTTATTTGGATCACTTATTACCATATAAGAGGAGCAAACTTTTAAATTCATGCATAGAGTATCATACTGCCCACTTAGTAATCTAAAGTTACTTAGGAAGTGTGGGGCAGTGTTGCCGAAAGGTTAAGGCTGTGTGGCTCTGGAATTGAATTGACTGGGTTTCAATCCTGGCTCATAATTTTTCTAGCTGTGTGGCCTTGGGCCAATTACTGGTGCCTTGCATTCCTCACTTGGGATCATAATTGACTCAACATGAAAGATTGTGATGAGTATTAAATGAAGTTAAGGCAAAGTGCCTAAGACAGATGCCCACTGCCTGGTGCCCCGTCAGCACTCAGTTCTTGTTCGCAGTGCCATGCACAAACCATGGTGTGGGTGAAAAATGAACTTCAGTGGAATGCAGACATTCTCCAGTTCATAATTAGAAAGGACTTTATCACTTTCACAGACATTAGCCCACTTGATCCTCGGATAAAGCAGGCATGATCATGTCCATATTATAGATGAGCTTGCCTTGCTCTGTTCAGAGAGTCTCAACAAAATTGCCTGAAGAGCTACATAACTAGTAAACAGTAAAGGCAGGATTTAAATGCCAGGTTTCCAGCCCAGTGATCTCCTCACTGTACCATACAAAGTAAAAGATATTTGCTCAAAGTGCTACAGAGAAAGACTGCGGGAGTTCAGATGAGAGGAGTGAAAACACTTTCATGAGCGTCATTCAGTTTAATCCTCACCCTGACCCCGTGAGGTAGGCAGATAAGTGACTGGTGTCTTCCTTTTGCAAATAAAGCAGGAGGGCTCAGAGATAGCCCCGACATGCTCAAGGTCACATGTTGACTTTGAGGCAGAACAAAGTCAGGGTCTTCCATGTGCAGGTCTGTATGCAATGCAGTGCTTTATGCTGCCCTTGGAAACCCCTGCGCACTGCTCGGGAGTAGAGAGCAGCTCTTCATGATTGACATGGAAGATTCACTTTAGAATTCACTGTGCATTGGATTTTCTTTTTTAAAAAATATATGCTTTTTTATTGATTAGAAATATCAATGATGAGAGAGAAACATTGATCAGCTGCCTTCTGCATGCCCCCTACTGGAGATTAAACTGGCAACCTGGGCATGTACCCTTGATTGGGACCCTTCATTCCACAGATCAACACTCTATCCACTGAGCCAAACCAGCTAGGGTGATTTTCTGTCATTTTTCATATATATATATATATATATATATATATATATATATATATATATATGAAAAAATATATTTTTTATTGATTTCAGAGAGGAAGGGAGAAGGAGGGAGGGAGGGAGGGAGGGAGGGAGGGAGGGAGGGAGGGAGAGAGAGAGAGAGAGAGAGAGAGAGAGATCCAAACATCAATGATGAGAGAGAATCATTGATTAGCTGCCTCCTACACACTCTCCCTCCACTGGGCAGCGAGACTGCAACCCCCGCACATGTCCTGTCTGGGAACGGAACCGTGACTTCCTGGTTCATAGGTGGACACTCCACCACTGAGCCATGCTGGCCCGGTAGATTTTCACCACGGTGTTTACATGTCCTTCCCCTGCTCTGAAGCATTGAGGACTGTGCAGCTGATGAGGCTTGTTATGGTGAACGAGTGGGTTGTGAGGGAAGGAGACCAAGGCTCAGAATCCAAAGCACCACACTCTGGCCCTGGCTTAATGCTCAGCAGGAATGGCCCTGCTGTCACTCTGCTCCTCAGTGAAAGTCAGCCCGTCCTTTCCACCTCAAAGTGGTCTTAGAATGAGAGAACTGTGATTTAATTTTTCCAGTGGGTTGAATAGATATTTAAAGGTATGTCATTTCTAAATGTCATGTACAAATGAGTGACCCTTTATTCACTTGCCTGGCACCGCGATTGAAATAATAGAGAAGCCAACAGTCTCTTGGGGAGAAGTTTAACAGTGTTGGGAGGATCATTCTACTGATGAGTATATAACCACACACTGAGTGGAGAGCTCTAAAGGGAAGGAGCACACTTCTGTAAGAGAAGTTACAGAGTGTGTACACCATGTCCAGGCCACAGTCAGACTTGCATTTACAGAGGGTGATGGTGGCTGTGGAGTGGACGTTTGACCAGAGGCAGTGGGTGGGTGCTGGGGAGCCGTCTGGCAGACAGTGCAGGAGTCCAGGCTGGAGAGGATGCTGGGTCGGATTAAGCGGTCTGGGTGGAGATGGAGCAGGTGACAGATTCTGGAGATAGTTAGGTAGCAGCACTGACAGGACCAGGTGATGGCTTGGACATTCAAGGTGAGGGAAAGGAGGTTTTCCAAGAGAGCTCCTAGGTCTCTGGCTTCTGGAAATGGGGGGGGGGGGACAATGTGCTGAGTGAGGTAAGTATACTGGAAAGACCCAGATTTGGGAACAAAGGGCATCAGTTCCATTTCAGACTTGTTGGTTTGACCTACCTTAATAATATTCAAGGGTGAATGTCAAGCAGGCCCTTGACATTAGGCCACTGGAGCTTAGAGGAGAAGTTCAGGCCTGATGTATAGACCAGGACTGTGTCTACACATAGCTGATAACTGCAATGGAGAAAGATAAGATTCCCTTTCACCCCTCTCCCCGCCAAAAAACAAAACAAAACAACAACACAGAACTAGAAGATGACCCAGAGTGAATCAGATTTATTATAGGGGCATTGTTATAGGGGCAAAGATCCAACAAAATGATTTTAACCCAAAACTTTGCCAATGAAAGAACGTTTTATTTGTTGGGGCAGTAGTTATTCTGTGACTAGTCTCTTAGGAGTGAACTAGATGCTGAAACAGGTTATGTGAAAACGAATGTTTAAAAGGCCGTTTCTCAGCCTATGCTTAGAAAGAAACATTTTTAACCCAGACGCAGTGGAAATCCCTCTGACCAAGCTGATCTCCATCCCCCACCTGGCTTTGTCTGGTGGCCACTCACCTCTGAACCTGCCTCCTCTTCAAGACAGCCCGACTGCATAGGGTGCAGCTGAGGAGACCAAAAGTGTGGCATTTGGGTGGCTGTCTCTTTTGTTGTCACTGTCACTTTGAACCCCGTTTCCTATTTCAACGATTTTCAACTAGTGTGCCACAAGAATTTTTAAAACACTCAGTACCTGACCTTGTATTGTCTAATAATGGAATGACAATGGCCAACACAATAGCCATCGGTGTGAATAAATCAAAAGTATATTTTTGGTCAGATTAGCAAAAATATATATGTGTTGGTTAGTAATTAGTTTATGTGTGCCGTGAGGTGAAAAAGCTTGAAGAATGCTCCCTGTTCTAGCAAACACTGTATTTCAATTTTGAACTCTTCTCATTATTGTGCCATTCTTTCTCTCAGTAAGGAAATAAAAATGAAAGTGGAGCAAATAAAGAGAAGATGTTAAAGACCTCTCCATTAAAAATAACAGAACCCCTTCCTTACAGAGGGACAAAGGACAAGATAGAATTCTTGTCCCTGGAAGCAACTAATGAGGTGTTTTCCACACCAAGGGACATCTGTTGCTCACCTCAGCCCCTGGGGATAAGAGTCAAAGTGTGAACACCCCGGTACGCTTAGGCAAAACAGCATGTGTCTACTCAGACTGTGTGCTGGAGACATGTTACAAATGACCCACTAAGAACAGTATCATGCTTAATCTTTCATCTCTGTTTCCTTCTGAGATCTAAATACAGAAGTGCTGGGTTCAGCTAACAACAAAGCACACAGGTGGTTTCCTCTGCCCACGAAGAATTCTGGGTGGGGAAGATGTCTTTGAGAAGATTCCCCACTCTCAGTTTTCACATAATGAACGCGAGACGCAGGAAGGTGACGCACAAGCCAAGGCCACCCCTGGGACTAAGTGAGGATGGAGCATGGATAGAATTCAGCTCTGTGAGCATTTGTGTGACTACACACCATGGGGATACCTTGCAATTCTTCTGTTAAAATTTTCCCATTTATATATGCATTCAATTAAAAAAATGTGAACAGCAGCAACATTGCCATTCTTTTTTAAAAAATATTTCTATTCATTTTTTTTACAGAGAGGAAGGGAGAAGGATAGAGAGCTAAAAACATCGATGAGAGAGAAACATTCATCACCTGCCTCCTGCATACCCCCTACTGGGGATGTGCCCGCAACCAAGGTTCATGCCCTTGACCAGAATCGAACCTAGGACTCTTCAGTCTACAGGCTGATGCTCTATCCACTGAGCCAAACCGGTTAGGACAACCTTGCCATTCTTTAGACCCAGTGGGTATATATGCTGAGTGTCAATAAAATACAAGTGGAACATGAATAATCTTCTAAAATAATTCATAATTGAGTCAAGGCAACAGATGTGTCTATTAACACAGTGGGGTATGTACTAGAGTAGACATGCAAACCAATAGCAGTGAAAGCACAAAGGAGAGAACATTCAATGTGCTGGAATCAGAGGACATAGTGGTAGGAACCTAAGGCCAGGAGATGGCATTTTAATTGGATTTGAAGAATGAACAAGCTTTTTCCAAACCCAAATCCAGAAACCACCGCGACTCAGGAGAAGGCTACTCCAGGAAACAGACCAAAACTGATGCCAGACAGGATGGCAGGGAAAGAGGAGTGAGGACGAGATCTGGTGTTGAGGCTTGGTAACTGCCCGGGAGTGTGAAAAGAGTCAACCTATGGCTTGAGGGTCTTTGGCTCTTATCCCCAGGGGCTGAGGTTGCATTTACCATAGGATGATAACAATGAATACGCCCAAGGCATGGGCATGGAGTCAACCACGTGTGTATGTGAGAAGAGAATCCCTGTCGATGGCAGGTAGAAGTGCTGGGAAGCCAGTGAAGAAGGATCAGGAAAAGCCGTCCCGATGCAATGTGTTGTGAGTACAAACCTGAGCAGGGCCGGTTCTGGGTGCAGGAGACTGGAGCCCAACCATGGTCAGGTCTCCATGCAACTCATGCAAGTTCACGCTCCTCACCACCTGTTTCTCTTTGTGACTTCAGAGTCAGGACTCACGAGCTGAGCTAGAAAAGCAGCAGTGATCCTGTGACTGGCTCAGAGCATGTGCTTTTAGAGCATAGCCATTCTTTCCCAAAGAGACTCAGCCATGGAACCCCAGTGCTCAGCATGGGGCAGAGTGCCTGCATATGGCCTGCTCTTGGTCTTGGTGTCCAGGTGCCAGCAGACAGGCTGCCTGCAGCTTCTCAGCCAGCGGAAGGGGACTGAGTGGTGCACTTGCAGTCTCTGTGGATTCTCAAGGAATGAATTTCATATGAATGGATTCTAGAAAGCTCAGGTGACCTACTACTCCCTTTACTTAAGTCAATTTACCTTGAACTTGCATGAACCCTGCACTGCTAACTCAGAGTGGGGTCAAGGAGTGGAGTGATGGAGTTGTGTCTGACAGTAGACACTATGACCCTGAGCTCTGCGCATTTGAAGGGCCATCACGTCTTCAGAGACATCTGAGAGAACGTCATAAGAAGCAGCAAATCCAGGAGCTGTCAGGGCAATGACAGTGACAGGCAGGACACCCGAACACCATAATTGGGCAAAGTCTTAACATTCCCTGTTTTTTGTTCTTCAGAATCTCTTGGCTTATCTACCCATTTATAGAGGGGCATTAGAGGCCCGGTGCACAAACTCTGTGCACAGAGGGGGGTTGTCCCTCAGCCCAGCCTGCACCCTCTCCAATCTGGGACCCCTCAAGGGATGTCTGACTACCCGTTTAGGCCTGATCCCAGTGAGATCAGGCCTAAATTGGCAGTTGGAAATCCCTCTCACAATCCAGGACTGCTGGCTCCCAACTTCTCGCCTGCCTGCCTTCCTGATTGCCCCTAACTGCTTCTGCCTGCCAGCCTGATCACACCTTAACCACTCCCTTGCCAGCCTGATTGATGCCTAACTGTTTCCCTGCCAGCCTGTTTTCCCCTAACTGCTATCCCCCACAGGCCTGGTCACCCCTAACTGCCCTCCCCTCCAGGACTGGTCACCCATAACTTTCCTCCCCTACAGGCCTAGTCTCCCTCAAGTGCTCTCCACTGCAGGCCTGCCCCCCCCCCCCAACTGCCCTTCACTGCAGGCCCAGTCACCCCCAACTTTCCTCCTCTGCCAGTCTGGTCACCCCTAACTGTCCTCCCTTACAGGCTTGGTCCCTCCCAACTGGCCTCCCCTGCTGGCCATCTTGTGCTGGCCATCTTGTGTACACATGGGGGAAGGATCTTTGACCACATGGGGGAGTCATCTTGTGTGTTGGAGTGATGGTCCATCTGCATATTACTATTTTATTAGATAGGATAGAGGCCTGGTGCATGGGTGGAGGCCAGCTGGTTTGCCCAGAAGGGTGTCCCCGGATCAGGGTTGGGGTTCCCTTGGGGGGTGGGGCAGCCTGGGTGAAGGGCCTGTGGTGGTTTGCAGGCCAGCCACACCCCCTGGCAACCCAAGCAGAGGCCCTGGTATCTGGGGTTTACTTGTCTTCTACAATTGAAACTTTGTAGCCTGAAGTGGAACCAAGGCTCCTGCTTACTCTGTGGCAGCAGTCATTTCTATTGAGATTTATGTATCTTCTTTATTTTTTAAAATATATTTTATTGATATTTAACAGAGAGGAAGGGAGAGAGATAGAGAGCTAGAAACATCGATGAGAGACAAACATCAACCAGCTGCCTCTTGCACACCCCATACCGGGGATGTGCCCATAACCAATGTACATGCCCTTGACCATAATCAAACCTGGGACCTTTCAGTCCACAGACCAATGCTCTACCACTGAGCCAAACTGGTTTCGGCTATGTATCTTCTTTAATTGAAACTTTGTAGCCTGGAGCAGAGGCCTAGGCAGGCTATGGCTTCAGAAGCTTGGATTCCTCCTCCACTGGGGGCAACCCTAGCCTCCTGCTCTTTCCAGCTCCATCGCTTCTACCATTTCTGTTTGGATTTCTTTTATTTCTATCATTCACTTTGTAGCCTGGAGCAGAGGCCTAGGCAGGCTATGGCTTCAGAAGCTTGGATTCCTCCTCCACTGGGGGCAACCCTAGCCTCCTGCTCTTTCCAGCTCCATCGCTTCTACCATTTCTGTTTGGATTTCTTTTATTTCTATCATTCACTTTGTAGCCTTGAGTGGAGGCCTAGGCTAGCAATGTCAGGTGAAAGCTTGGCTTCCTCCATCGCCAGGGAAACCCAGCCCCCCCTCCTATTCTCTGTGGCTGCAGCCATCTTGGTTGGGTTTGTTTGCATATTTTCTCCTGATTGGTTGGTGGGCATGGCTTGTGGGCATAATGGAGGTACAATCAATTTGCATATTACTCTTTTATTAGATAGGATGGCCTGGGATGAGCAGGGAGACCTAAATGCCTCGCTGCATCGATGTGCATGCTGTGAGGGCCTGCTTCAGAGGCTGGGCTTCCCTGTGTGGGCTAGAGACAGAGCACTGAATTGCCTTCCTGGACTCAGGTTGCACTTACTTGTTAGGAAATGACTTGCGGGGTTTTGCTGTCAGATTTGAAAGCCTGACAGGGGGGATCAGGTGCCTCCTGTGAATCTTCAGCACTTATAACTGAGCAACTCTGGAAAGGCCAGGTGGCTGCAGAAGCCATTTTCCCAGAATGCATTGGTATCTCATTAGCATTTGATATTCCTCCAGTAGGACCTGAGGAAGCATCAAGAGCAACCTGGCAGCAAACCCTGACAATAGCAAGGACAACACATAGGTCAGGACAACGTACTCCATGGTTGCTGTCAGTGAACCTCCACCTTTTAAAAATATTACTATTTCCATTATTGGAACCTGTTCAATACCTCTGACCACTTTCTTTTTTTAAATTTAACTTATCTCTGCAAGCAAAATTTACCTGACAAAACATTTTTTTTTAATAATGGGGGCAGGCCCATAGCTCAGTTCAATCTGTTTATTTTCCTTTTTAAAAAAATGATGATTATACCTTTTATTAGTTCATTTCCTCATGGCACTATAGCTGAATACTTTGTGGAAAAGTTATCTTCTTGGACTCAAGAGCACTTCTTTTCTTCTGAGGTTATGGTTGTGTTTTGTAGTGATAATAAAAATAATAGCACTAACTATCATATAGAGAACACTCCATAGGGAGTATTGGGCACTGCTCCTGCTACTTGAGATGGTTTGCATTTATTATTTAGCCGCTCTCTAAGGAAAATATTTTTATGGCAACAATTAGCATCCAAGCAACCTGAGGCTGAGATGAGTTCATGAGGAAGCCCAAACAATCACATGAAGACTCCTGAACCCACTCTGCAATCTGTGTAGCATTTTGCTGCCATCCTATTTTCATGTGATAAGTAGAACTCTGGGGGAAAAAGGCACATACAGTTAAATAATTATTTAAAATTAAGAGCCCACATTGAAGAAATGAGTGGACAGTCTAGGGCAGGAATAGCCTATGGTTAGTGGAGGGCCCGTGAGATTGTCTCCGAAGCTGTTTCTCTAACGCAGATTGTACTGGCTTACATTGTATTCCTATGGATCACTCCCAACGAAGTATTTTCTAAAGACCCTTTGTTCACACTTTCTGTAACATGGAGAGAAGATCCATTGTCCATATGAGTGAGCATCATTTTTGTCATGACTATTGTTAATTTGGGAAATTTTGGGAGGCTGATAGAGATGGAGGACACCTAACACTCCCTTTGTTGTAATGAAGTCCAGTATCTGCTTTGGTATGTGAGTGATGTTTTCAGTCTATGACTCTGGACATTTTTACTGTGCACACCCAAATTTTTGGCCTCATTTTTTCCTTTGAAGACTGCCTGTTCAAAGGGTTTTGCCAGCATGTCCCGGAACACAGCTATTTCATCTAAATTATTTAGTGGTTATGAAAATAAAGTCAATTCTGAAAGCTGTCTTTTCTTATAGATAGCCAAGGAGTTTGGTATGAAAATATGACCTTCAACGGCAACTATGTTGCTTGAAGGTCTAGAAAAGAGGAAATGACCCCCAAATAGATCATAGACTAATGTATCCTCACAGAGGATTCCAAATGCCCAGTGTGCCTTCTTCCCCTTTAGGGTCTCATGCTTCTACCTGAAGCACCCTTGATCCAAACAGGCCCCTCCTTTTGCCACTACTGTGGAATGATACCAATACTGGGCTTAGAGGATGAAGCCAGAGATTTCATTCTCTGCTATACATTAACTAAATCCTTTGGGGCAGGGAAGGATATTTCTCTAACTCTTCTTTCCCATCTGTAAAATAATAGTAATAAAACCACCCTGTCTATTTAAAAGGGCTATATTAGACAATGTATATAAAATTTATTCCACTAAAAGACAATAAATAAGATGTAAAAATTCTCATCCACAAGGCATATGATCTGATTGGGAGGATTTCCTTTTATAAAGAAACATATTATCCTAAATGATTTTGGTCTGGTAGAAGAGAGAAGTGTGACATATGAAATATGATTTGATGATTTTACTCTTACCTACTTTAGAGTAATATTGAATCCCTCACAGTCACAAGCCCGCCCCCACTATGTCAAAATTCATCCTTAAAGCAACTTAACACGGCAGTCCTAAAGAAATATATAGTCCTGGCCAGTGTGGCTCAGTTGGTTGCCTGAGATGTTGCCAGTTTGATTCCCAGTCAGGGCACTTGCCTGGGTTGTGGGCTAGATGCCTAGTAGGAGGTGTTCAGGAGGCAACTGATTGATGTTTTCTCTCTCTCTCCCTCTCCTTTCCTTTCTCTCTAAAAATCAATAAAATATATTTTTAATAAATATCTAAACCTTGGGCTGCATCCAGATTCATACAAGATGTGTGTGTGTGTGTGTGTGTGTGTGTGTGTGTGTGTGTGTGTGTTTGTGTCTGTGTGTGTGTGTTTTCTTTGTGGTAGGATCTATATGACATAGTGTTTACAGTTTTAATGATTTTCAGTACAGAGTTCTGTGACATTAAGTTCATTCACATTTTTTGTGCAACTATTACTACTCTATATCTCATGAAATTTATCATCTCCCCCAATTGAAACTCTGTACTCATCATTTCTCCCTCCTCATAACCCCTGGTAATGACCCAGAGTACATATTATAATGTACTAGCAGTAATGAATAAAATAATGCTAACTGCTCTAACAAATAATGGCTCAAAGCTATTTGATTGTATAAAATAGAAAAAGGATGTTCGTGAGTGAAGACAGTTCTTCTCCCAGGTCTTCTCCAGAATTTGTGCAAATTTGCTTCCTCCATCATTAGTATATGGTTTTTCAGCTCATCATGCTTACCCACCTCAAGCCCACAGCTGTATGAAGAGAACATGAAGGAAGCCATATAGAGAGGGCAAAAGTAGGTTTACATTTGTGAATATGTAAAACATACAGTTTATTCTGGTACTAGAGGCCCAGTGCACGAAATACATGCCTAGTGATGGAAGGGGGGCTCAGCCTAGCCTGCACCCTCTTGCAATTGGAGACCCCCTTGGGGGATGTCCAACTGCTGATTTAGGCCCAATCCTGCAGGGATTCCTGTGGAATCGGTCCTAAACCAGCAGTCAGACATCCTTCTCATAGTCCGGGACCGCTGGCTCCTAACCTTTCACCTGCCTGCCTGCCTGATCACCCCTAATCGCTGGTCTACCTACTTGATCACCCAAAATGCTCACCTGCCTGTCTGATCGCCCCTAACCACCTCACCCTAGGCCCCTGTCACCAATGGTTTCATCTGGAATGACGTCTGGAAGGTCATTCGGCTGTCCAGTCTAATTAGCATATTATGTTTTTATTATTATACATTATTATTTATTAATTATTGTATTATTCCCCATATGGACAATTGTAAACCTACCTTTGCCCCATCCTGTATGTGTAGTTTTTCTGTGCTAGCCCTAGAGTCAGCACACATCACACACACTCAAACCCATTGGATAGACTCAGTCACATGGCCTCATTTAGACTCCAGTGGGGCTTGAAAGTAAAGTCCATGAAGAAGAAATGGGTTGAGGATGAGCCAGCCGGTCACTGCTGTGTCAAAGTGATTTTAGAGGTAATATATATGCCCAGGAATCACCATTCATTCCCTTCAAATTTTGTCTCTCACTTTTTGGAAGCCTAACTTTCCATGGCAGGAAAAAAAAAATAAGTTTCATTCTACATATCTCCCTTAACCAAATAAACCCAAATGGCAAAATTAAAACCTACATATAATTCCAAGGAGTGGTAAGAGATATCATTAACTATAAATAGAAATATCTAGAAACAGTTGAGTAGTTTAGAAGGATTTCCCTCTTCACCCAATCAATTATATGAAGCCAATGAGGATATAAATGTCTAAAATCATGTATGTCTTTAAAGAGTAGTTTAGTAGTTCTTGTTTCTCACATATCGGCACGTATCCATAGGTTTGTTTTCTCTTAATAAGTATATAAATCTCAGCATGATCAATAGATTGATTCATTTGTTGGCAACCTTTGAGGAAGTTTTAATTGGGAAATGAGTTGGACACCTGCAGGCGGTGCTTGAAGAACAAGGCAAGGAGACGTGTTGTTGTTTCTGCACAGAAGGGGACCCACTTCCATTTACTAATTGCTCTTAATGTAACGACAGGAGCTCATGCTCCACTCACATCAACACTTAGCATCTGCCTTTTCCTTGTGTACAATGAAAGGAAATGCAGAAATGCATTTGTGGGTATTACTGGAAAAGACCAGTTTGTGGAATAATTGAAACCTTGATTTTCTGTCATTAGCTGGAAGCTTATGAAATGCATTCTAGATGTTTCTTCATATATCTCTGTGTCATAAGGTTTAAATTTAAATTTATAAAGTGCCAAAGGGAAAATACTTGAATATTCAAGTTTCATGGAAATGGCACAAACTCGAACTCCCCAGTCACTCTGCAACATTCACTTGTAGGCCCTCAGTTTGTTTCCCACAGTAAATCTCAGAGGTCTTGAATTATGTCCCAGAGTCAACATTAAGTAAGGAAGCAACCTTTTTTCTATTGAGCTACTCTTGAACATTAAGTAAGGTTTGGGCTAACAGCAGGGGTGTTGGAATAATCTTTCCCTATAACTTTGATTTTCTAGAGAACGAGCATTGAATACAACCCAGCCTGGTTCCCTTCAGCTCACGGTGGGGAACCTGAAGCCAGAAGCCATGTACACCTTCCGCGTGGTGGCCTACAATGAGTGGGGACCGGGGGAGAGTTCACAGCCCATCAAAGTAGCCACTCAGCCTGAGTGTGAGTATGAAAAGGGAAGGGTGGCATTTAGAAAGTGTTTATCTTCTCCAGCCATATCCTTAAATACTTTCATAGAAGTTTCTTGACAAAATTGAAGGAAGATGTTTGAAGCAATGTATTTAACTCAAGGATTTTTAAAGGTAAGAGCACTGTTAACAAAAGGGCCTCCCCACTTGGGCCATGTCTCCTTACTGGCAAATTAACAACTTCAAAGGCCTAATCCTTCCATACAGTCTGTGTATTTACTTCCTACATGAGTGAGTGACTTCCTCTGCCTGCCAGTACTGCATAGTCAACATGGGGTTTCAGCTTCCTCTGTTGACTTTTTCAGATTTCCCAAGTTCGTCAATGAGAATGGAGCATCAAAGGTAAAATAACATGGCAAAGGACTTCTCCATACAGGGACTTAGTAAAGACCTTAAACATGCACCCAATGCCCTCAGGTATCTCCCAAGTAGGAATCAAGACTCAAGAAATGTACAGAGATGGTCCCTGATGTACAATCACACAAATCACTCTACTGAGCTGTGTGATCACAGAGTGAAGCAGCTCGGTGTTCTTTGGCCAACTTATAATTCCGTGATCTCTACCTTTATAAAGGAACAGCCCCCAAGCTGTACCTTTGAAAAATACTTCTGATCTTACAAAATTAAATTCCTAATGTCACTTTGAAAAGATTGATGAGTGATGAGCAGTTCGCCAGCCTTATTTTTAGTTAAAACTTACAATGTTGAAGAAGAGAGGGCAGGTGTGCTCAGATATGTTGTCTGGGTGCTGGTCTCATGCTCTACATTTGACAGTATCTCCATTCTTTCTTCCACTTAGTGACTGCTACAAAGACAAGATGGGAACAAATTGGGGGTGGGGGTGGGAGAGGGGTGGGCCAGCAGCACAAGTCTTAGAAATATTTGCCTCACAAAAATAAAACCTCAGGTAGCATCTTTCAAGCCATAATCATGTACAGGTTGCAGACAATCTTTAAGGAATGCAGAGTTGCAGGCAAAACTCTAAGTAATTTGCAGGACTAAGACGCTGCAGCAAGACACGAAACCACACTCCAGGCATGACCCCTCTGACCTCAGGTCCTCCTGCAATTTCTCTGGTCATGTACCCATAAAATTGGTCCCACTCCCAGGTTTCCGTTCTTAAGAATGTTTTGTTTTGTTGGTTGTTTGGATTTAAATCCCTAGGTAGTGTCAATTTCCACTTCACGGTGTCTCTGGTAACATACTATTTGTGTCATCAATTTCTTTATTGACTTACTCTTCATAAATCATATGCTATATGGAGTTATTAACTTTTATAAATATTTACTATTTTTAATCTATAAAGTTAAATAAAAAGAATTAGGTCAAATATACATTTTCAAAAATGGTGTATGCTATGTTGTCTACAGAGAGACTGTTTAAAAACCCATCAAAAATTCTCTAAAGAGAAATAGTGTCTAGTTTTCTAGTGGTAGAACTTAAAAGCGTGTTCATTTTCAAAAGACCCAGTTTCTATGAATTCTTTACTTCCTAATCCAGATGGTATGCCTAGAATTGTTTTTAGCATACTTTTCAGAGCTGACTGGCCATGAATACATTTCTGATAAAAATCTTAGATAGTCAGCTTCATTTTCTAATACTGAGCAACATTATTTTTTTCTTCTATATGCACCAGTTTCTAAGTAAACAGTTTAGGAGATCAGTTAACAGCATTGTTTTTTGTTTGTTTGTTTTAAACTCACTTTTAATGCCACACCTCCATGACAAAGGACAAGAAACTATTTTCTGTTTTGGCAATGGCTAATTTTAATGCTCTATTTTATTTTTAAAAAATTACTCAGGATACAATATTTTCTGCCATTTTTTGTATTCTTAATTTAAGAAAAAAAAGCAGTCACTGATTATTTGTATCACACTTAGCTTTATAAAAGAAAAACAATGACATAAATCATTATAATTACATTAATGAACATCTGATATGTTTCTTACACTGTCCCATGCTGTCTGAGACACATTGAAACACACACACACACATATGTATGTAATGAAGCAACAGCACTAATGGATCAGCAGCGTTTTGGGGAAGCAAATATTCTAAATATGTAACAATAACCAATCAACTAAAGTGAGGACACTTGTAAGAAGATGTGAAATGAAATATTACCAGCTGAGGCATAGGAGAGCTGTGGGCCCATTACCTGTGATGGCTGAAGCGTAGTGTCTAATTCCTTTTTTATGCCTAAAGCGTATCATGCCCACCTCCTTTAATAATCACTTTGTTACGAAGTCAGCTGCCTCAGTCACGGCATATCATCCATTCCTCCTCATGTAAAACGCTGCGTGAGAACCTGTACAGGACTCCACTGGGTGCTGGTCTCTGTCAGCATTTCACTTTGCTTAAACATTAGCATAAATGATTATTAGGCACAAAAGAGAAACTCCATGCCTGGCTGAATAAAACACAGGGCTCATTGGTAGCGTTGCCTTATGTAAGTTATCTTTCCTCCAGAAAAATGAAAATGGAGATCCCGCCTTAGGAGCATGAAGGGGCCTTGAATTTTTTTTCATGAAGGACACTGATAATGGCCTTAGAATGCTCACTATATTTTGGCTTTTCACCCCAGCATTGTGTAATTAATTCATCTCTGTACCACTGTGGGTGGAGTAAGAATTCTTTTCTTGGCAGCCATTGTTCATTTGCACGGTGGCCTGATTCTACTTCAGTGAGAATTGCCATTGGAAAATTCTTCTCTTGCTGAGTAAACAGGTGGATAGGAACAATTTTGCCAAAACAGGACATTAGAATATCCTTTACACCTTCAAAAACAGCTGGCCAACTCCTTCAATTCATGTTGAGTAAGAGTACTGTGCAGCTCTCTTGTGGTCTTATTTACAGAGGTTAGGATATATAAATTATATGGTCATAATTAATAGGTATTTCATGTGTATTTTATCTTCTATTGTGAACACAAAGTGCCATTTTGGTGATTTAAATATATTTCTAGCATAAGGAGCACTTCATTTTCTCCAAGCCTGCTCAATCCTGCACCAATTGTTGGCGGAGATGGAATATTCTAGAGACCCAGTGTTTATTTCCTGTTGGCCCTTCCTTTCTCTTCTTCTCCCTTTTTCTTCTCCTTCTTCTCCCTCTCCCTTCTGCTTTCTATATAATCCCCTCCCCCTCTCTCTAGAACTCTCTCAACTTCTGTGTTTTTAGAAGAAGTGCAAAGGCTGATTTTGTTATTTAGCTAGAATAACAGAATTTGGAGGCAAGAGGAATTGGGGCACATTTCCATCATTATTTCTCTCCCTGACAAAATGATCTTATCTTTTGAAAATGGCTCTCATCTGGATATGCATTCGGTGGCTCCTTTTATCACTGTTTTCCCCAATATGATGTAGTAATTGTACGCTAAAATTGCATAGCTTTTATACAAATTGAATTCAGGTTTTCCATATTATTTGGAAGTATCAGCTCTATTATGAGAACCATATTCTCAATAAATAAATACTGATGGAAAATATGTCTGAAATACAAATCAGCCAGTAACTCTTTCCAAAAGCGCATGCATTCTGTAATAATCATTTAAAGAGATCAACAGCCCAAGACCCAGTTTATGAAATAATCACCCAGAATGGAGCGGCTTGATTTATAGAAAGGTTTGTGTCCCCTGATTTTACCTTCCTTCTGCTAAACCCTTGCTACCTCCCCTGCCTTTATGGCATTATAATTTCTCCAGTGTATTATCAGCTGGATTTAAGTCCCTGCCTGCTTAAGACTTGTCTAATCTTTTCACACCACATGTGGAGAATTTTTGAATTATTATGCGGGGTCCTTTAAGATGCTCTTACGGCAGTGTTATCATGATTGATGTAAAAATGGCCCACGTACTGGCTGGAGGCTTGAGTTAGAATGGGAAGCCTATTTGTTAGGCCACAACCCAATTATCCACAAAACGTTTTTATATTTCCAAGTTGTAAGTAATATTCTTAGTCCATTCTATTCTATACACTGTAAAGATGCGTGAAAGCCACCCCTAAGACCAATGGCTTTAGAATAGATTAGCTGGAGGAATAGACATGTTTACTTTGCTCCTCCTGCCCTGGATTATTTTTTTTTCCAATTCTAACAGGGCTCTCATGTGATGTGGTTATGGAGAAAACTAAGATGTCTTTGAATATTATGTCTCCAAAATGTTCCCCTTGTATCTTAGGGCAAGTTACTTAATCCTGGAGGCCCCAGTTTTCTCAAATTCAAATTGGAGATGTGATTTTACTCCTCTTCCTCCTGGGAGGTTTGGGCATGAGATGGAATGAAATGGGAGGCCCCTGAGTCTTAGCTGCCTCTAGTGAGCACTCAGTAGAAGTCCCCTGCCTCTAACAAGGTTGCTGGAAACTTAGTTCCAACTGCCCTGCACTTGCAAACACAGCGGTGATTCAGCAGGCTAATGACCAAGGTGAAAAGGCTAACACAATATCGACGGACAGTTTGGAACTGGCTTGATTGCTATGTAATAAGCCACTTATAGGTGTTTATTACTTTGGCCCTAAATATACCCTCCCTATAATTTAGCAGGCTGTGATAGAATGGGCTGTTTTCTAATTTTACTGAATGCACATCTTTCTATCCCTACCTACTTGTGGAAGTTTTGTGATCAGAAAACACTCCATAAAATGTATCACAACATTGCCTTTTTGTGAGTAGAAGATGCAGGGAGAGTCTGATCCGTACTTAATGTATGGCAGAGACACTAAATATCATTTATACTTATTTTATCATGATTCTATAAATTAAGCAAATCAAGTAAGTTACCGTTCTGTCCAGCTCATTTTTTAACCACTTGAGCTATTTTCAAGTTATTAACTGCACTGCTTGGAGTTTTGAGTGAATGTTTGGGGTGACTATGGTGGCAGAGTTGACTGTGACCCAATCAACAATGGTCCAGCTGGTTGGTACATGGCTTTAGGTTAACAGTAGAAAGAACTAAAGATAAGCACAGACATTCCACCTAAGTTTTGGACTAACAAGCCGCATTTATCTATTTAAATTTAAGTGTGCAAAAATAAAATTAAATTTAAAATTTAATTCCTCAAGCATACTAGAAGCATTTCAGCTGTTAAATAGCACTTAAAATTTAAATAGGTAGAAACTAAGATTTCAATTCTTTAGTCTTATTAGCCACATTTCAGACATTCATATATGACTCTTGCCTACCATATTGTACAACTGAGACAAGGGGTCCATCATTGGAGAAAGTCCAATTGGACAGAAGTGATCCAAACACTGTATTAATAAAGGAGGGAATAAAACAAGTCAAATAATCTCCTGACTCTTTAAGTAGAACTCACTAAAATATATTTAATAGATGAGTCCCCTGAAAATATTGAAAAGTGTATTATTCATTGAATTAACATAAAATATTTATTTTTAAAAAGGCCAGACAATCAGGATCTGAACATATCCTCTGGTTAGTTACTCAAAGTTTCTTAAATATTTTTCAAGTTAAAAAAAAAAAGAAAGGATCTTTCAAATCATTAAGATGAGAGACAAAGATCACATGTTGCTCAAAGTAAGTAGTGAAACAGATAAGTTCAGTTTCCCTCCATTTCTACTCTCTCACTGTTATTTTTGCTTCTTTTGAGCACCAAGCATAAATCAGGCTTCTTCCAGTGGCATCACCAAACATCCAGAGCAGCTGTCTGCTTGATGAGAAAGAGAAAGGTGAAAAAGAAGCGAATGCACTTGAAACCTGTGTTATTTCATTAACCAATGTCACCCCAATAAATTCAATATTTTTTTAAAGAAAGGGAAAAAAACAACTACTTCTCACTGATAACAGGTAATACAAAGAAAGAGGACATGCAAGTGTCATCATAATGGGAAGTTCTCAGGAAATATGGCTAGCTAGCCAGGGATATAGAGGTACCCAAAGTAGTGTTGTTTGGGATTTAAATGCCTACTTTGATTATACCCTATAAAATGAAAATAGGTTACTTGCTAAACTGAATTAGAGCAAAAGAGAGCGTGAGCATCTTCAGGGATATTGCCATCCAGCTGGGGCAGCTGAGTCAAACTCTTCTCCAGTGACAAAACAGCAGAGCTTCCTGGGGCACTCTCCCAGTTACATCTGATTTTACGGGAAGCTGGTGAAGGTGACTAATGAGTAAAGATAGGAAGAGACTAGGGCATTTTGATCACATATGTATTTATGCAGTCTCTCATCTTGAGAGCCCTTTTTTTTTTACCTATGCAACAACCCATAGGCATTTACTGAACACCTACTAAGTGTCAAGGTTTCTATAAGCTGTTGGAGATAGAAAGTAAAATAAGATGGACAGGATAATGTCAAAGAAATTAGCAATGAAATGTTTGATGAAAATATTTCGGGAAGATAAATTGTTCTGAATCATACTGTTGAGCCAAATTGATTTTCTGTTTATTTTAACCTGAAGTTAGGAGTACAGGGTTGTTAAGTGTTTTGGTATGAAATAGGTTACTACATTTTTATGTTTTAGTGTGTTTTACTATGAAATATGATAGTGTATTATTTAAACTATCACATCAAGAAATGCATATTGACTAACCTAATGTAATATCCAACAAAAATTGAGTAAAACTCATGTTGTTATCTTATGGATTCTTTTAACTGCAGAATATATTCTGTAGGCTGTAACATATAGTAAATCTCACGTGCCACCAAAAGGACAATAATGTGACTTTAATTATCATCTTCTAACTTCAATGCTCTTGCATCATTATATTGCTTTAAGAAATGTATCATTTCTATGTAGTAGGAAGATACCTAAGGAGATAAATGCATAATGTTCCCTGTTCTATGAAAACTCTTCTCTCTCTCAACCCAATCTTCCCACCTTGGGAAAACCAGATTATATCTAATAAAGAAGTCAAGTTGGGGCAGAATTTCAGATTACAGAACACTTGACAGGTTTAGGGGATTGCCCTGCATTGAAATTGAAAGATTTTAAGTTGCTGATACACAATTACTGCTTCATATCATAGTTCTTGAAATATGAGTCCAGAGGTTGCCATCAGGGTCTGAGAGGAAATGATAATAGGGTTTTATCAACTATATGCCAAATGGTGGAACTCGTAGAACATGGTGACATGGTCAGTGCAAGTGACCTATCCCTTACCACCTTACTTATCCTCATAATCAGTCTTCCACATCTTCCAAGTGAAAGGAAAGTGAAAGGGGATTAACAAAAATGACTGAGAAGTCAGGCTGAATTTGAATTCTGCTTCTTTCACTTACCTGCTAGCTGGGGTAAGTTGGCTTTGCTAAATCACAGTATCGTCCTGTGTAAATGGAGCTATCTTTCAGAGATGTTGTAAAGCCTAAGAGAAAATGGGACACAACAGTATCCTCTCATCTTCTTATTCTGATGACTAAGTGAGGTGATTACTGTAAAATACTTAGTGTATTCTCTGGTACGTTATCAGCCCTCAATAAATGCTAGCTCCTATAATTGTTCATTCCTCCATTGCTGGATTCTAATTATTTTTCACGCAATTGTGTTGTTCCTTAACACTGCAGGTAATTTATTCATTTCTGTCTCTGCGTTTTTCATGTGTTTGAAATTTTCTCCTTCTTTAGGTTATTCCGTAAGGCTGTTCTATTTCTACTTTAAGATTTTAGTTAAGATTTCTAAGAGCAGAAAGCCTACTTTGGCTAATTCACTACATTGGTCAATATGTTAGTCTGCATAAATTCACCTTTCACTTTCCAAATTTTGAACCTTATCTTGATTCATTCATTCAACAAATATTCCTTGTTTCCCCAATGGCTATCCTATATATCTCATCATTGGGAACCTAGCAATAATAAAGACACAGTATTTATCACCAAGGGGTTTATGTTCTAGTGATAGAGAGAGGTACACAGCAAACAGAAATAAATGATGCAGAAGAATAGAGCAACTTAAGGGAATGAGGAGGATAGAAGTGATTGTACAAGGGAAAATCAGGAAAGTCTTTATGAAGTAGGGGCATTTAAGGGGATCTCTAAGTGAACTTTGGGGGCATGCCACAAAGATGGTGGGCAGAGACATTTCAGGCAGAGCAAATAGCAAGAGCCAAGACCCAGGAGATGGGGGAGGAACAATAGTGGAAACATGAATGAGCAGGCAGTGGGGCCCAGCTGTGAAAAACCTTCAACCCATGCCAAGAAACATTGATTCATATCTCGGCCTTTTGGCATCTACACAGGAGGGAGCAGGGGCATCATCCAATTTTCATTTCTCAAATGGAAGCAAGGAGACTCCAGAGAAAGTGAATATGGTTTAGTCAAGAGTTTTTAGTCACTCAAGTCTTGGTGGGACTTGTGGAGGTGTTGAGAACTGGTGGGATTCGGATACCTTTGGAAAATGGGGACAAGACTTGTGGGATGGGAGAAAAAACAAGAGTCATATTTACTCCTTGATTTTAGGCCTCAGAAACTGAGTGAATTGTGGGATCATTGTTGGGGTCAGACACTGAGTAAGGAGTTGTCTGAGAGGGTGTGTGGTGATGGAGGAGAGTGCTATGGGGAATAAATCAATGATTCCTTTTTTTTAACTTTAGATTAGAGCAGTAGTTGGCAAACTCCTTAGTCAACACAGCCAAATATCAACAGTACAACGATTGACATTTCTTTTGAGAACCATTTTTTTTTAAACTTAAACTTCTTCTAACACCACTTCTTCAAAATAGACTCCCCCAGGCCATGGTATTTTATGGAAGAGCCACACTCAAGGGGCCAAAGAGCTGCATGTGGCTCTCAAGCTACAGTTCACTGACCACAGAATTAGAATATTAAATAGATCCAGGTTTTATTTATTTAGTGAGACAATGAGCTCACATAAGGTGCCCAATATTTGGAATATAAAACTAAAAGCAAATGCCACAAACTGGTAGGCCATGGCCAATGCAATGCACCTTTCAGCTTCTAACAGTGTCAAACTGAGCAGTTTCTGGAAAACGTGGGCCAATTCCCATATTGTAAACTGTAGAAAATCTGAGCCCTCTATGCCCCTCAGGCAAGCACGGCAGGGATATGCGCAGTGCCATGTACAGAAGATGCTCAAAGGTGTATTGATCACAGAGCAGAGGCCTTCTTAGAAAGCCTGCCGCAGGCCAGTAACATATAATGTGATGTGGCTAACACCACAGAAAGGAGAATTGACAAAAGGAGGCCTCAGATCTGCAGCCCAGTCTTCCAGCTGCCAAGATTTTCCAGTGAACCATTCCAAAATGGGCAAGGCAGTGCCAAGATAAGTATTAGCTCAGAATCAGCTTGATCTCCAGTATGTATTTGGCCTGTGTTCATTAAACTGGAGACTGGGTTCAATGGGATGTCTGGGCAGGGATGATCCAGAGTAGGAATCACTTTACGGCTCTGCGATGCATCAGGACTTTACTGGCAGAAGCCTAGTTCAGGCTTAAGCAAAGGCTGCAGAATCAAGGAAGAGTTTGCCTTGGGAGTCATACCATCCATTTTCACTACCCTTTCCCCGCCTTGTGGTCTTCTATCCCCATTAACTCAGGATGCCCAGAAGCCAAAACATTACCTGAAAAATAATGTTGAATCCACACATAACTTTTGTGATTGTTGATTCAAGTTACTGAATTTTAAAAGAAATAAACTTGGAATTCAGAGAGGTTAAGGCAAATCATAGGATAGGTGGGAACCCCAGTCCTAGTGTCCTAATTCAGAGTTGTTTCTGTGTCTCATCCACTGTCTTAATAAGGACACCTAACATATTGTGTAATGCTAATCCAATATAACTTTATCCTAGTTTATTAAAGGCAAAGATCTTTCTGGGTACATAGAATATTTTGGGGGGCGGGCACACTATTCAAACTAGTATATTTTACCCTATCAATCAGACATATTGTTAAAGTAAGATGACAAGTAATCATACGGAGGCAAACTATAAAATTTAAAAATAAATATTTACTTTTTATTATGAAGCTAACTTTTTCATTTTAAAATAATTTCAATAATTGTTGCTCAAGCAGAGAAATATTAAGAAACATCCCTAAAGTCCTTAAAAATCATATTTGATATGTTTCTACCTTTTTTCTTGTTAAAATTCTAATGCTGGCTTGTAGGCTGTGGGACGGAACACTTCCTGAATATTAAGGGCTGCACACTGCTCAGGTGACCCTCAAGGAGCTAAGAGTCCAAGGAATCATTTGAATAACAGAGTTTGCAGAAGCCGCCAGTGAGAGCTCTTCCTGACACCGACCACAGGCTCTGGCTTTTACTATTTGACCTTCGGTTGATAAAAACCCCATAATCACTTCCTCCCAGACACTGATGGCAACGCCTTGACTCTGATTTTAACAGCTACAGCCTGAAGCAGTAATTGTGCGACATCACCTTAAACTCTTTCAACTTCAGCCATCGCAATCCCCGGCACCTGTCCACTATCCTGGGAGCAAGAAATATGGCTCCACCCAACTCCTACCTTAAATGTGACCAACTTAAATGGGATGGAGACAATATTGTGAGAGTGGGAATTCCAACCTAGCATAACATTTCTACCACAATGCTGAAGTGTGACAAAGGTGTGTGTGTGTGTGTGTGTGTGTGTGTGTGTGTGTGTGTGTGTGTGTGTGTATGCACGCAGGCATGCATGCTTGTATGGGCTTGCATATTCAAAATAAGATTAGCCTTGATTATTTCAGGGAAATGGAAAAATAATTACTTGAAAGTTAACTGACTTTTAACAATTCCTTAATATGGTAAAATCCTTAGTAAGTTAAAATACTTATTAGGTAAGAAAGTATAGGCGTACCAGGGTAAGGTTTAAAAAATCCCAACGTTGTTGAGCTTTATCCAGTCTGAGTGAGTTGTGCTAACTGTTGTGCTAAGGAACATGCTGGGCACATAAATTGAACTACTTGTTATGAATCAATTGATCTTTACCCTCAGTCCAATGTGTTGATTCAAAGCCCTCTCCTACTACCTAATAATAATTATTGCTTCCATTTTTCAGTGGGGGGAGGGGGCAATTGACTTATATAGTTCAGTCTGAGCTCCTCTAAAAAGTGTTTAGGACTCCCAGAGAAAATTGATGCTACTTCTAGTGGGGTGTTTTGTCATTTAATATAATATTTAACCACAAATAACAATATAATAATAGATTTGACATATCACTGACTTATTTTAGATTATGCCAACATCTTGCTAATTTTACCACTTTGGATATGGTTTGTTCTCTCTCTTCTTTATAACTCTTCTCTATAATTTAATGTTCTTATAGTAATTTTGAATTACACTCACTTTAGAAATATTAAATTTCCCTATATTCTAATTGAAGAATTCTTGAATTATCCTGGTAGCATTGCCTATAGATGTAATGTTTGGTATTGAGCACTTGAAATATGGCTTGCCCAAATTGAGGTGTGCTGTTAGTGTAAAATCTACACTGGATATGAGAGACTAGATGTAAAATATCACATTAACAAATAAGCAAAAGAAAAGTTTCATGGACACAGACAATTGTATGGTAATTGCCATAGGGAAGGAGGAGTGGGGGAATAAAAGGCAAATAGCGTTGGTGGCAGGAGACTGACTTAGCGTAGTGAATATACACTAAAATATACAGCTGGTATACCATTATTCTAGAATTGTATACCTGAAATCCACATAATGTATTAACCAATGTCACCCCAATAAATTTAATTAAAAATTTTTACATTGATTATGTTTTGAAGAGATGACATTTTAGATATATTTGGTGAAATATATGCTATTAAAATTACA
This sequence comes from Vespertilio murinus, assembly GCA_963924515.1. Taxonomy (NCBI): domain Eukaryota; kingdom Metazoa; phylum Chordata; class Mammalia; order Chiroptera; family Vespertilionidae; genus Vespertilio; species Vespertilio murinus. The sequence goes on from OZ004709.1 coordinate 7,104,050, forward strand.
TTTATTTAATTTTTTAATTTTTTAATGTGGCTACTAGAAATTTTAAAGTACATATGAATGTTATGTCGCACACTAATATTTATATTGACAGTGATGATTTAATGTATACCCTTATGTCTTATACCCAACTAAAAGGCAGTCAAGAAGACATTAAAAATATCGGATGTTGCTAATATGATATCAAATTGATATTGACAATCAAATATTGGGATTCAGAGTTGATGAAATAGAGTAGATAAATTTGCCTGAAAGAACTATCTAATATAGTTATATTTAACATTAATTTATTTTACTGCAGATTTACCCAACATCAATAACAATAGCCTTCGAACACCAAATACATTTTTCCTATTGCTCTAATAGCACTATAAAAATTTATAGCACTAATAAAAATAAAAGCAGAACAGCCTTACCTGGTTTGGCTCAATGGATAGAGTTTCGGCCTGCAGACTGAAGGGTCTCAGGTTCAATTCCAGTCAAGGGCACATGCCCTGGTGTGGGCTTAGTCCCAGTAGGGGACTTGCAGAAGGCAGCTAATCAAGGATTCTATTCCATCATCAGTATGTCTCCTTTTCTTCTCTAAAATAAAAAATATATATATTTAAAAATAAATAAAAATAAAATGAGGACCAGCGGGGTTAAGGCCCAAAAGGATTCTTTGGATGCAGAGCGGCACACCAGTGTCCCTGTGTTCAGATTTACTTAAAGGCATTGTCCAACTTCCCTGAGATGATTAACTGCTGAAGTCTATTTGTCTTCCTGCTGCTATCTCGGAACAAGCCTAAATCTTCCATGTGGCTAATAAACTTCTTATCTTTTGAATACTGAAAATAAAATAACCTTAATCCTCAGGGTGGTTCTGTGGAGAGCCGGGAGCCTTTTAGATGTTTCTCAGAGATAGAGGACAGCTAGGTTTTCTGGCCTGGGTGATTATCAATCTTCCCCATGTGCGCATGTATGTGTAAGGGAGGTAAAGGTGCTTCTCAGTGATAAATGTCAGTGGCATCGCACAGTGCATATTAATTTCAGCGTTGTCAAGGTCAGATGCATGCCCAGGTTCATTGTTCCTGGAATTTTTATTGCAGCCACTGCTATGGAAGGTTTTTTGTGTGTTTTTGTTTGTTTGTTTGTTTGTTTGTTTATTTTTATCTTGGGCCTCTTTTTCAGGCATCAAGAGCAAAAGGGAGCCTAATTCTTCAACATCCATGCACAATGCTCTGACAAAAGTGCCTTAGCACAGTCTTCTCTGTCCATGGGGGCAATTATTTCTACTAAGATCAAAATGTGGGTTTAGAGGAGCTGAGTTAGGTGGGGAAGAGAAAAAAAAATAGATGATCACAAAATCTGGAGACTAGCTGATGTCCCTAAAAGCTGCTGGCAGTGTGTGGAAAATAAAAGAATTGCAGGAGACTGTAAATTTTAAGAGAGGCTTCCTCGCTTCCCTGGTCAATTCTCACAAGGCCTCGCACCAGTAGAAGTTGGTTAGTAAGCATTGAACATTTACACAGTGCCAGATGTCATTTGCCAAATATTTATGGTTAATCTCCACAACAAACCCATGAGATAGATACTGATATTAACCCCATTTTTAAAATATATCTTATTGACTTTTTTACAGAGAGGAAGGGAGAGAAATAGAGAGCCATAAACATGGATGGGAGATAAACATCGATCAGCTGCCTCCTGCACACCCCCTACTGGGGATGTGCCCGCAACCAAGGTACATGCCCTTGATGGGAATCAAACCTGGGACCCTTGAGTCCACAGGCCTACGCTCTATCCACTGAGTCAAACTGGTCAGGGCTTAATCCCATTTTTAAGATAAGAAAAAACATCAACTCAGAGTTATTTAGTAGCTTTCCCCCAGCCACATAGCCTGCACAAGGACCGCTCTGGATTTGAACCCAGGGTCTCTGATTGTGGCGTGTCAGTCTCCAAAGCTTTATTAGTTGGCATCACTTGGCGTTGCCTGCATCAGAGTAGCCCAGACCTCTCACTTGGAGAATAGAGTTCTAAATTTCTTCCTTAATTTGTAGTCCCCCCACCCCCCAATCCCAAGAGCCAGTTTATCCAAGGAAGTTTCTTATCTCTTGAAGACTAGAAATACAAAAAACAATAATTTTCTTTCCTAAAGAGAGGGTATCTTTTAAGGCAGGATCTTTTTGTCATTATGTAGACAAACCTACTCACTTGACTGTCTGAAAGAGATCGCTCGCTGCTTTCCTCTCCTCTGATACATGGCTGCAGGACTCTTTTATAAAAGCAGTCTCCCCATGCCATTTTATTGCTCTATTAAAACTACAAACATCATATATTGATTCTTCCCACACTGGCCATAACACAAGCCCACTTGAGAGAGGCTGCTGGGATAAAGTTACATAATCACCATGGGGAACACTGAGCTTGCTGGAGACTGTTTCTATGATGCATATCACAGAGGAGTGATATCTTTGTGTACAGAAAGACCACCCTGAAGGCTATGCATGTCTCACGTGTGAAGTACGTGAGAGGCCTGCCCCTCCCTGGGATTCCCTGCTTAGGCCCTCCCATAGGCATACACTTAAATGTAAGGCCTAGGTAACAACAAAAGTAACCCTGCAGAGAATTTATGAGGAGATTAGAAGGCTTAACTTATGTCTGGTATTATGACACACCAGGCAGATCCTGGCTCTTTCATCAGGTAGCCTGTTGGCCATTTATGTTTTGTAAAGGTAATCCAGGTCAGGACCAGGAATTCTGTGCTTCCCATTCCCCCTTTACCAGCATCACCTCCTCGTGTTCTTCTAGCCGCCTTGAGAACCAAGAACAAATACTCTTTCCTTCCATTGTCTGGTGAGGGAGCCCAACTATGGAAAAGTGTAAGGGGCTTGAGTTCAGGAAACAGTAATATCGACCATCACGTTACTTGGAACACTTTACTTTCTATGTAGTCTCCTGTGGTCCTTATAATGGCCCTATTATGTAAATGAAAATGATGTGCATGGTGTTTAAGTAATTTGGCCCAAGGATACCCTATTATTAGAGAAGAGGATTTTTTTTGTGTGTGTGTGTTTTTAAATCCACACACCACATTTCCCTAAAATTGGTCGAACATTATTTGCGTGTTTTTTTATAATGTGAACAAAGTGGAAAAGAAAATTAATTAATCATTCCATGCTTGTGAGTTTTTTCCCCAATGTAATATTAATTGTGCCACTAAATACTTCAGATGATAAAGTATTTAAGTAAAATTTTATTTGTACTTAAATACTTTATCACCTGAAGCTTTCCCCAAACTGGTTTTTCTCTCCATTTGTCAACTGTCTAAGTTCTGTTCCAGAAAGGCTAATGTCAAGGCCATTACCCATCAGTCTTGTGCACACCCACGTGTCCTGACTCACTAGATTCTCCCTTCACACCTGAACTCACCTGTCCTTCCTTTGACCACCCTGAAATTCTCTATCTTTATTGAGCCACAATAGTTATATAGATTATATGAGTTTCAGGTTCTCAATATAATGCTTCAATATGTGTATGCACCACAAAATGACCACCACAGTGAACCTAGTTACCGTCTGTCACCATACAAACTTAGACTCTTCTTTTCCTTGTGATAGAACCTTGAAAATGAACTCTCTTGGTGACTTTCAAATATGCAAAACAGTGTTAATATAGTCACCATGTTATATAATCCATCCCGATGACAATTATTTTATAATTGAAAGTTTGTACCTCTTGACCCCTTTACCCCAGTGATGGGCAAACTCATTAGTCAGCAGAGCCAAATATCAACAGTACAACGATTGAAATTGCTTTTGAGAGTCAAATTTTTTTAAAACTTCTTCTAACACTTCTTCAAAATAGACTACCCCAGGCCTTGGTATTTTGTGGAAGAGCCACACTCAAAGGGCCAAAGGGCCGCATGTGGCTTGCAAACCGCAATTTGCTGACCACAGCTTTACCCATTTTACCCACCTTTCAATTCCCCTCCCCTCTGGGAGCCATAATAAAATATTTCATAGTACTGGAGATAGCATTATATGCTAAACATATAAAAAGGATCATCATTTTTTTAAAATCAGCCTATACTTTTATCTAAAAATTTAAGCATAATGGAAAGTAGCCAAACCCAAGCTATTCTGGGGATAAAATTTTTAAAAGGAAAACTGTCAGTACCATTCATTAGGTTTATATGACATCAAACTACCTTTAGTAATACAGAAACTTGAGCACATTTGGCTGAAACTTTAAGTTTTTAGCTCCATTGTTTGATATTTCTTAGGCAATTTTTCTAGATCATAAAAACAATTGCTTTTGTCATTACTTAGAAGTCTCCAGTTTAGATGGTTTGAGACCTCAATTATGCAGTCAGAATTGTACTTTACCCATTCTGCATTTCTAGGCAGTGTTTGTGTGTTCTAAAGTGCAATTAAAAGAACTCTCCATGCTTTGCCAAGACTATTACTATTTGGCTATGTTAGTGAAAAATCTGAGGAACCACGTGGAAAAGACCTTATTTTGAAGTCAATTCTTATAATCACTTTTTTTTTTAAATCAAACTGCTTCAAGTTCCAGGATGAATCACAAGAGGACTACTTTCAATACTATTTCTTCAAAGAGAATTGTTAAAAGTTTTTCCTGCTGTGCTGTCAAAAATATCCATCACTCAATGTCTGAGCATATATGCAGATAAGTAATATACAAGTTAGGTCATATATATCTCACACATTTTATATATGTGTATAGATTTATAGGTATATCTATGCAGACAAAAGCACCCAATGACACAGTTGATTATATTGCGAGTTAGCAGATAGCACCTCTTAAAACCCAAAATAAAATGATTAGGTAATAACTGCTTCCTCCAATCAAATCTTGTCATATTTATGTGGTTTTGTAACAGAAACCGTACCCCATAGTTTGTGCTTCTTGCCAAATTACTGTCATATCGCCTAACAACCTATAGTTCAGTCAAGAGGGGGTTTCATTATGTTAATAATTGCATTGCCTGCAGGCTTTTGATGTTGCATTCCCCATACAGAGTAGAAAAAGATTTCATAGAAATATCATTAAAGCTGTTAACTACAGTATGAAAAAATCAAAGAGGCAATCAAAGCATGCACTTTATTATCAATAAATGCAAATAGTTTCAGCAGTGCTTCACATTGGAAGCAAATTCGGTGAGATCAGTGGCGATGGAAGCTGCTGCTTAAGGAAGAGAGCTTCCTGGTGTAAATCTACTTGGATCTCCACAGATAATTACATAGATCCCTGGCTATCTAGTTTTTTCTAGTGGACTCAAGAACCTTTTTTTTTTAAGTTAACAAATGCAAAAGGACTTGGACTCATCCTCAGAATTCTGGTCTGAATTGAAGACCTCTGGATTATAGGTCGTCATTTGAATGACAACTCATTATATATATTTTAAATGCACTAATCCTAAAGTAGTTCTTAAAACAAAGGATTAGGTGCCTGTTAAATTGATGATTTAGGAACAGTAGGACACATTATACTGCACAGTCATTTAGAAAAGGCTTTAAATATTCAAATGTTCAACTACACATTCTCTGACACTAACATTTGTCTTCATTTCAGACTTCCAGCTGAGAAACATCAGCATAATGGTGAAAAGACATCAGCCTTATGCATTATTATGAAGACAGTGGCATATCTTGATCCTTCTAAAGCTTTTTCTATGAAAATCTTATATTCCCATTCTTATTTGAAAGGGATTATTTAAGCTCCCAAGATATTTTTAGAACTATATATTTGATAAATCATAATTTAGGTTTTAGTCTGATTTATGCAAATATCACATTACAGTAAAGAAAAGTCAGAAAGGTAGATGGTGCTGAAACCCGTTTGGCTCAGTGGATAGAGCGTCAGCCTGTGGACTGAAAGGTCCTGGGTTCGATTCCAGTCAAGGGCATGTACCTTGGTTGAGGGCACATCTCCAGTAGGAGATGTGCAGGAGGCAACTGATCGATGTTTCTCTCTTATCAGTGTATCTAACTCTCTATCTGTCTCCCTTCCTCTCTGTAAAAAACCAATAAAATATAAAAAAGAAAGGTATATGTATAGATATACATTGAAATAGAAACAGAGCAAGAGAAAGGAAAATTGGGTATTAATATATGCTATGTAATTTCTTAATAATCAGAAGCTCTAACATCTTATAAAACATAAAATATTTAGTGATTTAAACCAGATGAATTCAGATGTTTTTTACCATAATTTGTAAGATAAACTATAAAAATATATTCACATACATTTCAGTTTTTGAAACCAAGAGCATTTTATTAAAAGTTAAAGCTGACTCTTTAAAGTGAAATTATTATCATATTTTCTATCATGAAGTAATTTACAATTAGTACAAGTGATTTGATAATAAGCACCAGTTTTCAAAACTGAAATAAATCAGAGATATTACCTAATACATTAGGAGCTAACATTTGAAGAACTTTGGGAACTATGGACCCTATACCTCCAAAAATACACATATTACATTTTTGAAAACGTTTATACAATTTCAGGGGGTCCATGGACTTGTTGATGTTAAGGACTCGTTCCTATAAGTAGATTAGGAACAAGAAACCATACTTCTGACTCTAATCATAATCAACTAGAACTCATTAAACAATATTTTCTCCCTTCCTCTAGCTCCTCACACACACATCTTGTCTTCAGTATGACTATGTCTGATAACTCTTACTTTAATAAAAATTCAGCTAACGTTTATATGCCACTTTAGAGATTAATACGCAATAAGATCTCATTATAAAGTACTCTGATATATTATAAATTTATATATAGTCAGAAATTACTGTTCCCCTTGCAAATAGTGACATGTAATACATCTCATTTACTTTGGCGTATTTAATTTGTTCTTAGGTACAGGTATTATAATGACTTTCTACTGAAACGCAATATTGAAATTTAAAAAGTTGGTTGGTTAGGCTGACATTGATTGATGAGTTACTTGCATGGATTATGCATCTATTCTGAAATCTTTTCATTCTTTGAAGAAGTAGGTAACCTGAATAGAGATGGAGAGAAATTAAATGCAGTTTGCCACAAAATTATTGTCCAAAGGAAGGGATCAGTGGTGATTACTAAAGACATCTTGGAAATGATGAGTAGTTAAGCCCATTACCTTTCTTGACTGACATACTAAGATGTGATGAAATGGAAGGCAGAAGCTGTTAACTGTATTGATTTCACATTTAATTTTCATTGTTGAACATTTTTGTGCCTCCCTTTTTCTCTTTCTCTCTCTCTCTCTTTCTAAGGTGCATATAATAAATCAGATGTAAAACCATATAAGTTATTCTTAAGTATACTTTATGATATGAATCTGAATAAGAAAGTATAGTCATGTATATATACATACACAAGCATACCTCCACAATGAACATAAAACATAATATATTAACTACAAACCTACATTAAAGCCATAAATCAAAGGGAAACTGTTAGGAAATGTATGAGTTGGAATTTATAGCACTATTGTGAAGAAGAGTAAGCATTTACTAGTTTATGCGAAAAATAGTCTTGGTACTGGCTATGCATGCTATGAGGAGGGATATCTCACAGGCAGGCAGTATTTGGGTCTGGATAAAATAAATAATTATATAGATGATAAAAATATGATTTGATGGTGATTCTTTGATGTCTTGATGTTTATATTCACTCAGAACAGCATAGATTATTATGCTTTCATTTTATTTTATAACAAAAAGTTAAAGTAGGAAATAATTTAGTAATAAAAGGCAGTCTTTACTCAGAAAAAAAGATAATTGGAAACTGTGGGACAGCAAATAGAATGTTAGTTATCATGTGGATGAAAACTGGTAAAAATACACACAGCTGTTTGAAATTACTTAAACTGAATGCCCTTTTTAAATTCAGATGTCTATATTTTCTGCTTGAAATTCTGGAAACCTAGGCACACGTTTTTTCCCTGATAGTATCTAATAATGACCATTCAGAGAGGAGACTAAGTGGATTAAGAGGTGTTCAGAGTAGGCACTACCAGTATGAACTGAATCCAAATTATAGTACTTACTGCCTGATGTTTTCCCATCAGCGACTAAGCTACATATGCACATAAAGAAATTACACTGTGTGCAGAGCGCACACAGGCTCTTTTCACAGGACAAACACAGGCATACATAACAACTTCAGGTCTCACCAGGTGTGTTAAGGAAATACTGTTTTCTGATCGCTTGCAGTGACAATGCTGAATAAACCACATCAAATGAGTTAGACTACACAGTTCATTTTAAACTTATGATTTACAGTAACCTTTGGGAACTATATGGAAAGCTGTTCATTTGACACACATCTATTAAATACTGTCTGTACACCAAGCATTGTGCCTATCCCTGTGGAGAAGAGAGTTGCTCTTTTTATTTGGGAAACTAAGTGGAGGTTTTTGACCATCCTCTGGACCAAGAGCCAACACTAACAGCCATGGCTGGGCTCAGCAGGGAGGAATTTGGCCCACGTTTGCTCTTGTGGGTTGCTCCTTGGGCTGCAGATGTTCCTGTGGTCTCTTCTTTCCAAGAGGCCTGATGGAAGTGGTCGTGAGGTTGGCATGTCTGACCCCCCATGCCTCCAAATAGTTCTAGTTTAGCAGGCTGTGCATCCCCAGCTCCTCTACCATGCCAGGCAACCCTCTCAGCTTGTTCTTCCAGATTCTCAGGTGATTTGTTCTTCAAAAATTCAAATCAATTTACAGCATTACCCTCTGTGCTCCAGTAGAGCAAATCAGCAGAATCTCTTCAAATTCTAACCCTCCCCTCCACCCTGCCTTCCATACACTCACTTCTCTCCTAGTCTTCTTGGAAAGCTTCTACCCTGGGAAGCCTCCCTTGAATGTGTTGCATCACACAGAAGGAATTAGGGCCTTGGCGGTTGGCCATGTTTAAGCCTGTGTCTTTGTTCCCAGAATGAGCCATGCCAGTAGTAAGCAGTGTGCTTTCATTTTAGGCAATGGACAGTGAGAAGGACCTCGTTCAGTTAATACTTTCCATGTCCTTGGCCTACACAGATATGCTCTGTAAGCTTTCAAAACCCTGCGCCCCTCATATGCACATGTGACAGAGCAGGTCGCTCAGCCCCAGTTCTCCTCCTTTCCTTATCATCTGCCTCCCTTAGAAGAATAGTGTACTCCAAACCAGAAATGTTCCCTCATGAGCGGTTTGCTTGTCTTTGTGAAATTATAGAAGCATCCAAATTGTTTAATTTCTCATATTGTTGTTTCAAATATTATACTTTGCAAATCCAGTTGAAAATGTCAGTGGGAAGGTTTTTAATTTGCTTTGGTTTGTTTTTCCCCATGAAGCAAAATGCCTCCTTTGTTATAATCTAATTCTATTTGTATCACTATAAGCTTTGACACAAGACAAGACTGCTCAGTATTGTCTACTGAAGGTCCCATTTGTAGAAGAGGGGATTTTCCAGACAAATGACCCCTTTCTGGCAGAAGAGCAGCATGGAGTGCTCTCATACAATGACTTTCAAAGTGCAACTGTTTGGGATCTAGAGGTCTACTTGTGGAAGAAAGGATGCATAAAGAAGAACTAGGGAACGCAATAATGAACCTATTTCAATGGCTTGAAATAGGCAGCGTCTCTGTAGAGTCATGAGAGATACACATATGTATCTGTATATTTTGGTATATGTATGCATTTGTGTATGAATGTATACACACACATATGTTTCCTGATTGCTGAAAGGATCTAGAAGCAAGGACAACCAAACTGCAATGAGCAGTCTAACACCCTGGCCTTTGTCTCAGATACCATTCCCCGAGAAAGAAACCAGAAATCTTTGAAGAATTGTGATTCCAGGGTGGGGCAGGATCAAGATGGACCTATAATATAGTATGCCAGGAAGAAAGGAAGTGCTCCTGTTAAGGATGGGGCATGTCACAGGACAGAAGAGTAAAGGGGGCCCTGCTGGCTAAATCTGGCATAATTCAAACACCCAAATAATTTAGTGCCCGCTGACCAGCAGACCCTGAACAATGGATGAATAGATTCTTCTGACACATGTTTCTGTGAAAGAGAAGGCTAAGGGGCTTGTTTGGCTTTAGGAACCAAAACATCCCCAATTGCCTGCCTCCTTAGCCTTTTATTGTCACAACAGCTTGAACTAAAATTAACCTCGAGACACAATCAGCAGGGTGAGCATCCTTGAGAAAGCACATGCTTCTGCAAGGCCGGGTCTGAAGAGTAAACAGAGAGATTCCAGCAAAAACACCAGAGGAAAAGTCAAGGCAGGGGCTGCCACCTCTGGCAAGGTCCCCAACCTTTCGGAGAACCCTCCTCACAGACTTCCCAGCCAAGTCCCATGCTTCCCCATAATTAAGAACAATAATAAATTGTAGACTCTGATAAGGAACCCATTTCCCATAACAATAATAGATACATCAATAGAGAAAAATACCGGCTCTTGCTTATAATTGAATGCTGAGTGGCAAGTTGCTAATTCAGAAGAAGTGCTTGAATACAAAAGCAATCACCCTGGTAAATACCGATTCCATCAAGAGCCATGAGTAGATGCTGACTCTAAGGGAAGCTCCTAAAGAACATTATATTTACCTGGTCCTGCTATAGTCATCTCCCCACAGATTGCTTATTAGTTGAAATGGTGGAGCAGGGATCAGAGTCCGGGTGGGAGTACAGCGTGGGCAGATAGTTCCACAGGGAGAAACCTGACAGCACCTTGACCAGGTATCCAACATTCGCATCCCAGTGACTGAGAGAGGTCTTGTGCCTCTGGAGGTGATGCCCTGAGAAGGCCAGACATCTCTTCATGTTTCATCTCCGGCTGGAATGTATAACCTAAATTCAAAGTGAAGAAACATTCTATTAATTTAAAAAAGACTGTAGTCTGCAAACATACAAATGGCTTAAAGATAAAGAAAGAATCTGGGACTGTTTTAGTTTAAAGCAGACTGAAGGAACCAGATGAGGAAGAGGTAGAGAAATGCTACATCAGTAACAACTTTGGGTCAGTTGGCAGGATTGCAATACAGATGAAGATTAGATAAAACTATTGAATGAATATGAAATGCACTGAAGTTAATAACTATATTATTCGTGTACACATTAGCTCTTAGGAAATATGCACTAAAATTTACAGAGTATAGAGCTAAGATGTATACAACTTAATCTGAATAGAGAGATATAGATACATATTCTCTCTATCTATCAAGAGATAATAGAGCCTATACCGGTTTGGCTCAGTGGATAGAGCGTCGGCCTGCGGACTGAAAGGTCCCGGGTTAGATTCCGGTCAAGGGCAAGTACCTTGGTTGCGGGCACATCCCTGGTGGGGAGTGTGCAGGAGGCAGCTGGTCAATGTATCTCTCTCATCTACGTTTCTAACTCTCTATCCCTCTCAATTCATCTCTGTGTAAAATCAATAAAATATATATTTTAAATAGATCATAGATAAATAGTCTCACAATATGTATTTATATAGGTTATAGGTAGAATTTATCACTTACTACACACACACACACACACACACACACACACATATATATATATATATATATATATATATATAATGTATATGGTAATACAATCTATAAATATATATAGAAAGAATGCCATATATATATATATATATATATATATATATATAGTGAGATGGATAATGATAAAATATAGAGAACAGTGTTAACAATGGGTTAACAATGGGTATATCTGGACAAAGGGAATGTGGCTGTTCTTTGTATTACTCTCATTGTTAAAATTGAAGGTTTAAAATAATTTCTAAATAAGTTTTTAAGAAGTTCTTAACAGTCATTTGTAAGGGTGAAAAGAATGCTATTGTCAGTAATAATGGTTCTCAAGATTTGGAAACTGGTGGGAAAATATGTGAAAGTGACATAAAATGTGTGTTTCTGACATGAATATATTTATTTTCTCAAAATGAATGTGTGAGTAGTAATGCCTTGAGGTGGTTGGGTTTCATGGAACAAATTCTGAAAAATGATCCTGAGACATAGGTGGCAGGCAGATCTAAAATAGGTATCATTAGATATGTAAGCCGAATGGTAATTTGGTATGGAAGTTCAGACTCACAAAAACTGTAATATGGGCCTTTAATGTATAGTTGTCCAAAACTAGGTGGTACCCAAAAACATTCAAGGCATGTTAAGTTAACATAGTTACACTTGCAGTGCTAAGACTTTATTTGTTTCAGATTGTAATAGCATAGCTATTTTCTATTTACCATTCACAATCCATACATGTTATATTTAGGTATATTGGCATAAACAAAAAAATTAGGCACAAGTTCAACATTTGCAAAGCTGAAATCTGAAGGATTTTTTAAAACTCATTTTGTACCCAGACCTGATCTTATGCTAAACTATGAATAGTCTTTAATAATTCTATTTGGTGTGAATATCATATATTTTGTTGAAAATATATGCTTTGGTAACAGCGTACTACCACAGACCCAACCAGGGATCTTACATAAAACTCTGCATACCCACCATGTTAGCTTTCTAACATTTGAAAATTTCTCGATCTGAAAATACATCTGGACACAGTGTACGCTTAAGTAAATGTAGACCTGTGCTGTCTAATTACTCTGATGTGGAAGTTACTTACCCTTGATTGAGTTAATAGTTATGAGAGTAAATGGAATACTAGAAAGTAAAATGGAAAATTAAATCCTGCAATTGATATAAAGGACCCAGAATTGGGCAAGACCTTCAAATGCTGACTAAAGACAATGAGTGTGGTCAATTATCCATAGCCGTGCTGCTGACTGGCATGATAAGTGGAACCAAGATGTCCAAGTATTCTCATGGTAGTTTCTCTTTTCCCTCCGCAGTCATTAGCAAGACATAGGCAAAGCCACACTGGCGCAGTGGAACTTTCTCCACATGAAGAATTTTTATTAAAACCCCCGTCTTTTCCTCCTATTATCCTAGTTGCTTATACTTCTTGACCAGTTTCTTCAACTGTAAAATGAAATAAGAAATGTACCGGTAGATGGATATAAGTCCTCTTCTGAATATGAAAATGAGAAATAACTCTTAAATGTTACTACTGTGTATTTTATGGTTTTATATTCTTACTTCATATGGTTTTAAAGATACTTTATGCTGCTATAATTTCCTCACACCGTAAAAGATGCCATTCTGATTGTTTGGAGAAAGAGAACCCTCTTGGACTAACTCATTTCTCTTGTGCACAGTGCAAGTTCCAGGGCCTGTAGAAAGCCTGCAAGCTGTATCTACCTCACCTACCTCAATTCTCATTACCTGGGAACCCCCTGCCTATGCAAATGGCCCAGTTCAAGGTTACAGATTGTTCTGCACTGAGGTGTCTACTGGGAAGGAACAGGTAGGCAAGGGAATGGGCCCCACTGCTTCCACCTGTTGGTTTGGCTCTAGGGCTGGAGAAATAGGCGCTTGTAAGCTCCTGATGTCTATCTAGTCCAGTGTCCGGCATATTAGTTAATTAGCTGATCAGCTTTTAAGTACATGATACTTGAAATGTTAAGTAATTTAATCGAATTCTGGTGCTGAGAGAGACCAATGGGTAATGAGATGAATCAGAAAGGATACCAATGTTTTGTGTGAGTACGTATGTAGGTGCCCAGGCCAGTGGAACCACATTTGTCTTAACCAATGTAGTCCCGGGAAGCATTTGTATTTTTAGTCCTTACCTGAAGGGATCATTTATCCTATTGTCAATGTCATCACCCAAGTTGCTGTTTTCATTCTTATCTATTTGATGGTGTGTCTGTCTTCTCCCCATATCAGACTGTCACCTGTCACTTTTTTTCAGTCTACCTTACTCCAGAAGGATACCTGCCTCCTTCTTACATTTCCCCCAATCTGTGGTTAGTACAGACATCTAAGAATAAGCCAATTGGATTTCAGATAAAGTAAGAGTGGCTGAGTCTTAGGGAGACTCATGAGACTCAGCAGTTCTCCTTTGTGACTGATATGACTATTGGTATTTTTACATTGATATATATGTGTGTGTGTGTGTATATATATATATATATATATATATATATATAGAGAGAGAGAGAGAGAGAGAGAGAGAGAGAGAGAGAGAGACAGACAGAGAGAGAGAGACAGACAGAGAGAGAGACAGAGAGAGACAGACATTGATTGCATTGATTGGTTGCCTCTTGTACACACCCCGACCAGGGTTGGGTAACCTACAACCAAGGTACGTGCCCTGACCGGAATCAAACCCAGGACCCTTCAGTCCATGGGCTGACACTCTATCCACTGAGCCAAAATGGCTAGGGCTTATGAGTATTGAGATGTTTACTTCCAGATTCTCAACTTCATGTGGGAAAAGTTGTATAGGCAAATATGTAGTTAAATGGGAAAGACAGAGAGGTGACCTTGGGACAGCCGAGTTCTTAGGTCATTGTGAAGTTTCCAAGCCTATTGTGGTCTTCGTGCTTCCCATAAACTGTCTGGAAGGGGTTCTTTTTTCATTTAAAAACTGTTTTGCAGCAGTTTTATTCAGAAATAGTTCTAATTCCCAAGTCATGTTGTAAAATAAGAACCGCTAGGAGTCCCTCCTATCTAATCACTCACTCCACTTTTTGTGCTTGCCCTTTAGCTCTTAGTTTCATCTTCCCATTCTATCCACTTTTCTACATATTTTAGCTCTTCAATAATGCATATCACCAATCCATTTAAATAAGTCCCAAAATGATGTTAGCCAAGACAGATGTGAGCCAGAGGATCCTAGCAGAGAGCTAAATAATGGGTCTTCTGGAGCAAACTGGCTGTGATTGCTCAGTGACCTTGACCTTCAGCACCTCATTTCTGCAGCTCTGCAGGGCTGAAAGCAGCCCTCAGCCTGCCTCCCAGCATTCAGGCAGACACTAACCATGGCAAACTCTCTGTCAGTTTCAAGAGACAGAGCCTGTTTCCGCCAGGGAAGAAGGAAGTCTGCTGTTTGCCAGGAGCTACCCACTGAGGGTGCAGGAGCAGCGCTCTGTTCCCCTGAATGTAATAGCTGCCTCCTGCCTGCCGGGGTCTCAGCGTGGCCACTCTGTTCAGTGCGTTAGGTGGTGTTAAACAGATTGGAACTTAATGACTGTGAAAGCAGCATGGAGCTGTTTTAACCGGGAGTGTGCAGAGAGGTCTGGGCTTCCGTGGGAGAGTGAGTGTCACAAGCAGATTTCACAACAATTCAGTCTAAGGCCGGAGTGTAGTTTCGAGAGTAGGAGTCTAATACCCAATTTACTGACTAAACAGAATGGCTGCCATTTTGACTTCTGTGTGCCTCCTGAATAACAGCTGTTTTATGTCTCCAGAATATAGAGGTTGATGGGCTGTCGTATAAGCTGGAAGGCCTGAAAAAATTCACAGAATATAGTCTTCGATTCCTGGCTTATAATCGCTATGGGCCAGGAGTCTCTACTGAGGACATCACGGTGGTCACGCTTTCTGATGGTAAGTTATGGCCAGTGACACTTGACTCACATACTTGTCATGTCACTTTTCTATGTCACTATTTCATGTCATATTTTATGTCATGCTTACACATATTTTATGTCACTTTCACACCATCATCAAATAATATGGTGTCTATGTCAGATATTTCATTTTCAAGGTTTCCCAACTAAAACTTGATGGGATATATTAGCATACATTAGAATTTGAGGTACTTCACTCAAACTTTTACAGTCCAATTTAAACTTTCCTAAGTCAGGATGTCCTCATAGGTAATCTGCAACTGTGACAACTGCCCAAGAGCTCAAAATGATTTTTTTTGTTGCATTTTTTTCTCTATTTCTTTTTTTTTACCACAAACACATTTGTACATGTATTTGGACTATATACATTGGCATGTCACTTTTATTTCTCATTTTTAAAAAGGGTAGATGATAACAATTTTAATTGATGGAAATTCTACATATTTGCCCTCATTTGAAAGTATATCATAAGGATTTAGGCCAAATAATTCAACACTGAAAGTATTACGGCTGCATATAAAACATACACACTTAAATTGTCCCATGCTATCAAATAAAAGAATACGCATATATTTTTAAATGTCATAAAAGAGAGGAAGAAGACATCATAAAGAGGATAGACTACACAAAATGGTAGAAGAGTAAACTATAAGTATAAGAAATGGATAATGATGAAATGGGAAAGTAAATAAAAGTCAAAATAAAGTACAACAGAGTATAGTATGTGGGATCAGTGAAAATTCAGGCAGGTGCAGAAATTCAGAGATGTGACCTCCATGAATATTAAAAAGGAAACAAGCTATTTCTCTTCAGCACTGGTTTCCATGTGGATGTGTGTAATTCTATAAATTATTAATCTTTGAATTTCAAAAAAATGACTTTAGCTTGTGATTCCTTGACCAACCCACCATTCTTTAATCTGGAAAAGTATCCTGGCCTGAATTTCACACATCAGTGGGATGAGGAAGGGCATCCATGTTATTAAGGGTAGTGCAACAGTGACACATGAGTAAAACTCATTTGCAATCCACTTTTAAAAAATGTTCTATGTGTGACACCTCTTCATTTTTAATGTAATTCTTATGCCCATCCAACTGATTTTGTTATTGAAGACAGAACAGAATATTTGTTGGCAGAATAAATTACTTCACAACTTATAATTATAAAAATAAAAGAAAAACAAATGAAAATGAATATTTTGCATAATTTATGCAGATTTCATTCACACTCTGAACTGTAAGACAGTGGCCTTATTTTCCACTTACGTTTTAAATGTCATAGTGAGAAAGATAGGTTATTACTCATTAGTCCAAGAATTATCACTTAAAAATGTTAATGGTAATGGAAATGTAGAAATTTAGGAGTCAGAAAATGTCTGTTACTATATCAAAGGATTTCATGATCCTTACCCAACAAGCAACACTGTGCAAGGGACCCCAATGTTTCTCTCTCAGATACATTTGAAGGAGAAAACAGGGACTTCATGACCCTCTCACATGGGCTCCCTGAACATGCCTGCATTCATCTATGCAGTCTAATCAGGTTTCCAACAAAAAACCCTGCACTTTTGGCTTCTGTTCCCTACTACCAGCCTCTTTCTCTCCACTTCAACATGATGTCTTCTCCTCCATGGAAGCTGTGCATGGTGAGGTCATGCATCACATAGATAGGTATTTAATCGAATTTAGTAGTCACCTGCTTCCCAGTCACAGGCAAGCCCATTTCTCCTTGACTAAGAGGGAGGTGCGAAAATTAAATAGGCTAACCCATGTAAACACCTAAAACATGAGCATGGCATACATCTAAGTACTCACTAAATGTAATCTATGCCAATGTGTGTGTTCCTTTCTCCATTAATAGCAAACGTTACTATAGAACACATTTTCTACTTTCTTTCCTGACTAAAGCAAGAACAGTCAGTGGCTGTCAATGGACAGTAAGAGAGATGTATGTAGATAATACATCAACACCGTGGTATAAACCCACTTTTAGGACTTTGTGCCTTTCGATCCCCAGTACAGAAAATGATATTGATATTTATCAAGTTGTAGTGGTTAAAAAAGAAATGAATACAGGGATCCTTTCTCATATGTGTTTGACTTTCTATAAATACTATTTTGAAATGTACATTGGAATGACATTTGAGGGTTACTACTACATATCAACTAACCAGGACCTAGAAAAAAATGTGTGGTAATTTTAAGTAAATTTCTCCTTACTCCAAAATTTATTCATTTACCATGAATGCATCTTACTGAAATTATATTCTGAAACTAATTGTGGAAAAGTGGATGTTACATGATTAGTATATGACATGTAAATATTACACTATCATGTGGAATATAATCTTATTAACCAATGCAACCCCAATATATTTAATTAAATAAAAATAAAAACACAATACACCTACCAACTGGCTAACATTTTAAAAATTGAAAATCCCGATGCTGGTAAAGATATAACACACGTGGAACTTTACTACATTCTTAGTAGGAGTGTAAATTGGTACAACCACTTGGGTCAAGTTTATATCTATCGAAGCTTAGCATGTTTCATCCCCTATTGGGTTTGTACTTTGCCAGCACTTTTATCCTCTTGTATATAATGAAGGAAATGAGAGCAATTTCCCATCTAAAGACACGTGCAAGGATATCAGGCAGATTTAGTCTTATAGCCTCCAACTGGACAGAGTCCAAATATTACTTGTCAGTAGAGTGGAAAATATAAAACAGGATAATGTAATACTATGGAGTAATTAAAAATAACAACAGCCCTAGCCAGTTTTGCTCAGTGGATAGAGCAATGACCTATAGATCGAAGGATCCTGGGTTTGATTCAGTCAAGGGCATGTACCTCTGTTGCAGGCTCCTCCCCAACCGAGGCCCTGGTCAGGGCTCCTGAAGGGGGCAACCAGTGAATGCAGTTCTCTCACATCAATATTTCTCTCTGTCTCTCCCTCTCTCGTCCACTCTATCTAAAAATCAATGGAAAAAACATCCTCAGATGAGGATTAAAAATAAAAAATAAATAACAACCACAAACAAACAACCGAAACAAAAACTATTGCTCCATGCAACAACATGAAAGAAACTGATAATGAGCAAAAAAAGATGCAGCCTGGGTAAAAAAGAACCCTGCTTTCATTTTTCGTAAGCTCAACAACAAGCTAAACTAATGATGGAGTTAGAAGTCAGAATAGTGGTACAACTGGGAAGAGAGGCAAGCGAGCTCCGAGGGACTATAAGTGTTCCACTTCTTGATCTCAGTGATATTTAAATGGTAACACACAGACAACTTTATCGAAGTCATACATTCAAGACTTGTGCATTTTACTATACACATGTTATAACTTAAATAATTGTAAGACAAAAGCTTGTGAAACCCCGAATATGAAAAATATTTTTAAATATCTTAGAACTTTTCTCTAACACCTATTGGCTGAGTGCGCCTGATCAACAGGCTGGACTCCTGTTGATACTGGGGATGTAGTAGCAAAAGGGACAACAGTGCTGGCCCCTGTGGGGCTTATAGTCTATATTTTATAAGAAGACTATAATATGAACAGAAACAAATTAAATAATAGCATCTATTTTTTAAATGATGAAATATATTCTGAAGATATTTGTTGATGTAACTCATGAAAACAAGTGTCCGGTGAACAACTTATCACAAGCTACATTAGCTATAGCCTTTATCAAACACTAAGATAAGTTAAAAATTAAAACAAAATAAGTGGTTACAATTCCCATCCTCTCCAGAAAGGCCCAGGAGCTAAGATTTAAGTGAGTAAATCATTTGTTTATTTAATCATTGAGTTATTTGTTATTTGTCAGATTAGAGGATATAATAATTAATAATACTTATGTCATACCATTCTGCTGATTATATTTCAGAAGCTAAAATCAGAGTTTAGCATAATTAAAATTTGGGTAAAACATAAGTAATCTAGTAAAGCATAGATATTGTCCATATTTAAGTAAAAGAAGAGGGAGAATGACAAAAAATTATTGAAAATGCTAAGAGTATTTCTTCCCTCTGAAATTCACCTATTCATCCTAAAGACAGAGAGGTACTACTCATTTTACCAATTAATAGGTATTAAACATTTATTAACTGCTACTTCTATTTCTATTGTGGGACAGAGAGCTTTATTTATTTTTTATGATTCACCTAAGACCTCTAGAATAGTGACTGACTGCAGAACAGCCGTCCAGGGAATGGTTGTCTTTGAATTTCTCACATACTAGAATGTTTGCTTTTTGCTATAGTAAATATTCATGATACGTGTTGTGGAGAAAACTGTGTATGTTCTTCCTTATTTCACGAAGGGAGCAATCAAAGTGCCGGCAAGAGAAACAAAATTCCCAGAAAATCCACAAAGAAAAATAAACAGCTCCTTTGTTAATAGAATCGACTCACCAGATGCCATTTGGTAACCTGCATCTGTGACAGAAGGGTTTAATCATGTACAGCTGAACATAGGGGGAGAGGGGTGTGTGTCTTCTTGTTACCTTTTAAGAGATAGTAAATATTGCATTAAAGGGATTGAGCAACACAAGTGACCATTAGAATGACACGTTTCATCCTAAAACCATGCAGATGCTGAAATACACAGTATCTTAAGCCTTTAAAGCCACTTTAGGAGACCTCCCGTGTGTTTGTATTGGTTTCCTGGGAAGGTTGTTGCCAGAAAGCTGTAATTAAATGTCAGTGTTTGGTATCAGGGCAGGTGCTCTCTTGCCTATGGAACATGGCACAAAGTGGGATTTCATCCTGTGGATGATGACAAGGGTTTTTCAGAAAGGAGTGATTCTTCTCACCTTTTTAAAAGATCAAATTGCTGTGAGGAAAATTATTGGGAATGGACAGAGGGCAAATAGGGGTAACTGGCCCACCAAGTGAGTAGAAATAAGAAGATGCAGTGTGTATGTGTTTTTTTTAAATCTCTCCAGGAAGATTTTAAAGTGCCACCCACCTGGATCAACCTACCTGCTTGCCAGTATGAACTGTGAAATATGAACTGAGTGATGTAGTTTCTCTTTCCTGACCTGGCAGTCACCTTCTCACCTTGTTTTATTCCTTTCAGTGCCGAGTGCCCCGCCTCAGAATGTCTCCCTGGAAGTGGTGAATTCGAGGGTGAGTTGTTGAAATGTTCGCTATTTTGTTACCTCTCATCCGCTGTCCAGGCTAAATGGTGTCCCCACGTAAAGAAATGTCCAGAAGGTGCAGTGAGTATCGTTGTTCCCGCATCTTCTCAGACCACACTTGAATGCACTATCGGGGGAATGCGTTTACTTTCACACTTAATTTTGTAAGTGTTATCACCATGAAAGGCTATTCTATCAGGAAGAAAAAGTTCTATTTACTGATACTCCCCAGTATAGGATGGCATAACTAGTATGCAAGCTGGGACAATTGAATATAGGAGTGAATAAGACCATTGAAAGAGAGGGATAAATAAAGGCTTTGTCTGCTGAAAGGTTAATTGGAATTGAATGCTTCATCATCATGTCTATGTTTTTCTTATGTTTACATTCTTGAGGTCTAAAAAGGTTGTATTTATAATGCAACCTCACCCTATGGCCAATGTTTCCTGACCTGGAAAGTGGATATAATTTTCAAAAGGGCTTAAGTTAGGCTAGTTGTATTGGGGGGAGGAGGGGGGATAAGAACTTAATGCCAAAAAATTAGTTTTCTAGAAACATCTTATTTCCAGTGTATCTCAGGGTGGGAAACCAGCCCAAACCCTATAGAAGAGAGAGGCAAACAAAAATCGGTCCAGCTGGACTCTGCCGTGACCTGGGTGTGTGCTCCCTGGTTGTGTTCACTGTCCCTGGGCCTCAGAGTGGGATTGACCTCACTGGCCTCTAAGCTCTGGACACGGCAGGGGAATTCCGTGGGTCTTCGAGAAACTCATATTCGGGGGTTTAGCTTTCCCCTTTGATATCTGTATGTGAGGTTAGAAAAGTTCTCAAACTCATCAAATGTCAGTTTCTCTATTCATGTAGTATAGGCAGTAATGCCTTCCCTCTTTGGTTTATCACAGGAAATAGTAACGTAACATATGCAATAGGACAGTTTAATGTCAGTAGCGACTACTTCAATCAATGTGCAAATCTTTGCCATATTTTGCAAAAATATCTATACAGCCATATTCTGGTGACATTGACCAGATTTTCCTCTCCCGTATGAATTTATCTTTTGGAACTCATGAGATGCCTTTAACATTGTTAACCTCTTATATTTTTAGGCAGCATATTGGATAAGAAGTAGTGAGATAAATTTAAAGTCAGAATGGATGAAAATAAGTGAATTTAGGGAGGGAAAATAAACTGAAGGAAAATAACCAGGAAAAAACACATCGCCCTAACAAAGACATTGTTTGCAGCAACAGTAAATGTTTTACAGATGCACCACTGCACTCGGATTAAGAGATTGCAAAAGTAAAGCCAAAAATATTCCTACAATTATAGGTTGTTAATGAATGAAATTTCAAAAGCATATTGTAAGTCCTCTCTTTTGAATGACTCATTTTTATTAGCATTTTATTCCACCTCATATCTTTCTTCTAAGACAAAACATAGACGTTGATATAAAGCTACTTCATATGTGCACCCCCTAAAAGTCTACTTAACTACGGGTGAATGTCTTGTTCTGAAATGTGAATGAGGCATTACTGAGTGACCCAGGATGATGACTGGTTATTTGAAATGGATTTATTACTTTCCTGAACAGGGAATTCTTAGATTGCAAAACTGACTTTTTCTGTCTGTCTATCATCTACCTACCTACACACACACACACACACACACACACACACACACCAGCCCATAATGGTAGATTACACACACACACACACACACACACACACACACACACACGCCCTAATGCACAAAGATTCATGCAAGAATAGGCCTTCCTTCCCCTGGCTTCATTCCCAGCCGCCTGGGATCTGGCAAGTCCCTGGTCCCAGCCTTCGCAGGAGCCGGCAAGTCCTTGCTGATGTCCAGAGCACCATTCCTGTAGCTCCCTCTGCTGCACTCCTTCCCCTCATAGCAGGCGTCATGCCCCTTCTGGCCTCTCGGCACCTGCATAAGCAAATTAACCTCTGTCTTGTTGGGTCAATTTGCATACCCACTCTGATTGGCCGTGGGTGTAGTGGAGTGATGGTTAATTTGCATGTTTCTCTTTTATTAGGTAAGATTTTTAAAGTTACAGAGGGAATCTAAGTGTTTTTTCCTGGGATAACTAACCTAGACTAATACCATGCTACTGAAGATGGGGTATGAAGGGGGCATTTAGCATGAGGTCTCTCTCTCCTGTCCTTGGGCAAATGATACCTCCCTTTTCAACAGAAGTGATAGCCAAGTGAACAGCTGAGTGAGTCATTTGCATTTGACTCCATCTGAGATACATAACAATCCTTAGTTACTGAGAGCAAAAGTGTGAAAATGAATAGAAGGGGAGAAAAGGGAGGGAGGGAAAACTAAGAGGCAATGTGAGTTATGATGTTAATTTGTGGGTGCTTTGTGGTTTCCTGTCTGAAATTGGGGTTGTCTTCTCTCAGCTGTGCAGAGGACACAGAATTCACATTACTCTCTGCTGCATATAATGTCCCTGAAAACACTTCTGCACACAGGTGTTCTGGAACTGTCCTGTAAATGGCCATCTTCCTGTTTTATGTTATTCAGAGGCATGGGCCTCAGATAGCTCTGGGGGAAAAATCATAATTTCTGAATCATCCTACATCCTTTATAAAATACACTTTGGGACTGAGGTTTTTGGAACCAGGGCTCTGAGTCCTCCCGTCACAAATATAGTGGGTTTCTGAGATGGATTTAGTGCAGAGAAAGAAGCCACATGGGAGACCTGAGATGATTGGTTCCACTTAACAATAACTTAGAAACTGGCATTTGCTTACTGATGAAAAATTTAAATACAATAATGCTTATGCTCACAAACACTGGTATTTGTACTCAATCATAATACACAGAGATTTCTGTTTGAACACAGTGTCTGGAGCAGTTATCCATCAATTCAGTTCAAGGAGGTGTAGATCTCTGATGTTTATCTTATTGATCCCTTTATTGATCCATTGTGTGACTGTCCCTTGAGCATAGCTAATGTCCTGGAAATTGTGACTGAAACAGTTTTGTGGAGAATGCAAAAACAGGAGCATAATTACAAGGAAAGCAATGTTTCCTGATAGTTCTTAAAATGAAGTCTTCTGGTTTTGTCTAGAATTCTAGAGTAAACTGAATATACATTTTTATATTATACTAGAGGCCTGTTGCATGAATATTAGTGCATTAGGCCTTCCTTCCCCTGGCTTCCAGCACTGGTTTTTCTCTGGCATCTGGGACCCAGGCCTTCACTCTCATTGTCATCTTCCATCTTCGCTCTAGCCAGAGTCTTCGCTCTGGCTGGCCAGATCCTTTCAGTCTTCTCTGCTCCTGCCAGAATAATACTCCTTTAGCTCCCCCCCCCCCTCCTGCACTCTCCCTCATAGCAGGCATCCTACCCCACCTGGCTGCTGGGTGCCTGGATATGCAAATTAACCCAACATCTGTGTTGCTTAATTTGCATACTCAATCCTGATTGGCTGGTGGGTGTCACAGAGGTATGGTCAATTTGAATATTTCTCTTTTATTAGTGTAGATTAAAATCCAGACTACATTACATGTAGTAATTCATGAGAATCACTCAAAAATAAAACTGTATTTTGTCTATAATTAGGATAGAACCATCTGAAGATATATGGCTTTCTAATTACATTTATAAAAATTGATCACTATTTTATTGTAGTAAAATAAGATAACATATATGTAAAAGTTACCATTTTGACCATTTTAAAATGTACAGTCCAGTGACATGAGTATATCACACTGTTTTGTGACAATCTCCACCATCTATCTCCAGAACTTTTTATCTTCTCAAACTAAAATTCCCTGTCCTTCATTGTTGAGCCCATCCCCTCCCATTCTCTTGGCCCTGGCAACCACACCATCCTTCTTTCTGCATTCTGACTTTAAAAAAGAGCGAGAAAACAAATTCATGTACAAAAAATTTAATGCCTGTTCATTTGATCTTACTAGAAAAATGAAACACTTTTAAAGTTTTAGATCTTCATTCCCACAGGGAAATGAAGGATACAATGAATCATGGTGGTCAAAAATATAAGCAGATGCTCTAATTGGCTAGGAAAAAAAATCTAACTTTCCATTATTGATAGTGCTTTCAGAATACTTTTGTCCCAAGATCCCCCATTTAGATTTTTTTAAATCTACTAAAGCCAATTGTCATAGTTACTAACAAGCAACCAGCACTGTATGCATGGGATTGTCCCAGTGTAACTCTGAAAACATGATTTGGGTGATTAGCCTCAGTTTCAGATTCCAGAACAATTTAGACTAAGCTCCTCACCTAAAGTGACTTTTTGGTTTTGTTTTTTAAAGTTGAAATAAGTCAACAATTCACAAATTTTATTTATTTTTTTATTTTTTGGTGAAGGCTTAAAGAATGGATAAGGATAAACTATGAACGGGAAGGATCTTAGGATAGCAAGAAAAAGTTGGATAAGAAAAGTTTAAATAATATAAATGCATCATACCAAATACATTTCATACCAAATGCATCATACCAAATACAAATTAAATAAGAGAATATTCTGAAAATTAAAAATATTTGTGTCACACTATCATGCATATTCTTAGAGATGTTCTCCCTAAAGTCTCATGGTATTTTCCCAAGCAATGAAGTCCCCTGTTAGAGACACCAAAGTCTGTGAGAAGTACTTGATTTAATTATGCCATACCCAAATTATTTCTTTCTACAATAGACTTTTACCTTAAATATTATCTTTAATATTTTTTTCAAACTTACTTAAGTCCATCATATAAAACTGAGTGGCCAGATTATTATGATCTCTGAACTCATAACAATCTAGCCACTCAGTGTACTTCTCTTGAGTACCTCATTTATTTGATATCAAAGATACTATAAATTGTGCATCTGATCAGTTTTCCCCTTTGCACTGGCTGATAGAAAGCTCGGGGAAAATAGGTGGTTTATCTTTAGTAAAAGTCTAGAATACTTTTGGTACTCACTTGAGATACAAATAAAGTGAGTGGCCAGATTATTATGCTTTCAGAGATCATAATAATCAGGCCACTCAGTGTATATTCTAAACAAGAACAATTATTTGAGCTACTTCCCCTCCCCAAAATGGATATTCTCACCTGAAGTAATTTAAAACAGACATACAAATTGCATAGCTGTAGACAAGGCAGCTGAGGGTTACCTATGCCATATATTTCAGCATCTGCATAAATGAGAGGCCTAATTAGCTTTCCATGTCAATATGAACTTTTCCTAATGAAAATAGGATTCGAGAAACACTTTCTGGACTGTTCTCATTTTCATGTATCAAATACTTAAATACATCATATTTTGCTCTTTTGTGTTTTGAGGGTATTGTATTTTGCCCTTTGCATATCTGTTATAGTCACAGCCAATTAGTATATCTGCATAAAGAATTTTGATGAAGAGAATGAAATATGTGATAGAATACCCTTCTCTTTTGAGGTCCAGCCCCACTTTAAATATCACCCTGCAATTTGTACTTCATCGCACACATTTCCAATGGCTCCATTTCTGGTTGGTTCCGAAGGAAACGCTCACTTTAGCCTTTCCATGAAGTTTAATGAGATTTCCCTCAAGTCATACATTTTTTAAAAGTGGGAAGTTGAATAATGGGCCTAAATTAAATGAACCTAGGCCTAGTTATAATGTCCTTGATTTTAATTTAGTTCATGGAAGTTTCCCTTATAGTTGGAATGCTTTACTAGTTAGAAGACATGAATAGGTTTAGTTCTGCCAATAAGTCGAAGCAGTTGCTAACCATGTGATTTGTGTTCAAAGAAGTGGAAACGTTTGCCTAAAAGCAAAAAAATGCTATTCATTAATGTAGCTTTAAAAAATGTTGTTTACGTTTGAAAACAACTGTTAAAATACAAATACTTCTTCATCTAAAAGATTTATGACATTAGCATAAGTTATTTCAATTAACATTCTTGACACATATTTACAGAGCACTTAATAATAATATTAATAATGATAATGGCAATAGCTAACTTTGTCATTAGGTTTTTTGTGTCTAGCAAATGTGAGAAGCAATTAAATCAGTATTTCATTTAATGCTTATAAACAACTTTATAAGTATTATTCATTATACTAATTACTAGAAAGCCAACTTTGAGCTATACTTATTGCTGAAAAAGCTGCATGATGGTGATCCAATGTCCTTCTTTCCAGAAGTTTACACAAATTCCAGAAGCAAACAAAGAAATTAACAACTAACACAGTATAATGGTAAATTCTCTGAAGAGGATTAAGTGAAGTGCTAGAGAAGAACCTAGTTGAAATCACATTGTCAGGGAAAGGCCTTTTAAGGAGAGGACACTTAAGCTGAGACAAAAATATGAAAAAGGGCCAGCCTTGTGCACACTCAAGGGTGAATTATTTCAAGTGATGCTCATGAGAAGTGCAAAGGGCTTGAGAAGGAAACTGTGTATGTACGTATATGATTGTGAACCTGAAGTAACAGCGATGTGAATGGGTTCCCCATTGCTGGGTCAGGATCAGATCATGTGGGACTTAACGGAACATGGCGCAAAGTGGGATTTCATCCTGTGGATGATGACAAGGGTTTTTCAGAAAGGAGTGATTCTTTTCACCTTTTTAAAAGATCAAATTGCTGTGAGGAAAATTATTGGGAATGGACAGAGGGCAAATAGGAAGACTAATTAGGAGACATTGGAGTCATCTGTATAAGATCATTTTAGCTGGAACCAAGAGCCAGAGCAGATGAATAAAGAAGCAGGGCCAATCAGATTGGCTAAAGTGTTGGACAGAAGAACCAACAATAGATATTAGATTTTTTGATACAAAAAAAAGAAAAGAAAAAGCTGACTGGGTTGTAGAGTAGTTTAATGAGATGAGGAGAGAAAAATGGTTTAAAGGAAAAACTACATTTTTTTTGGGGGGGTGTATTTTGAACTTGAGAAAACTACTAGAAATATAATGAGGAATGCCAACCAGGTAGACAATTTGGTATGAGAAATCATTCTTTCAGATTATGGAAAAGAGATCACAATATATATGAAGTCATGGCTGCTGAGCAGAGTGGTCTGAAATTTTTAAAAACCACATTGGCCTGGCTTTCCAGTTTTTCTTGGCATAAATCTACTTGGGAGATTCTGTCCCTCATAACTATGCATTTCACCCCAAGAGCCTACCATTTGTGACCTGTTATCATGAAGTTAATGGGAAATTAGCCACCATAATTGTGTGTGTTTTGCTCCCTGTGGTTGGTTGTTTGGTTGTGGGCTAAGTTAGGCAGAGAGTTGAGTTTTATTCTGTTTGATCTTTGCCATGGATGAAAGAGTGAGTTATGAAGTTTTGCTAAAAAGGGAGTGACTAAAAAGAGGACCCATGGAATCTAATGGTCTAAGGAAGAAAGGAGGGCAGAGGGTGGGGGTGATGGGTAAGGTCAGTGGATTGTATAAATTATCTCCATTTTATCCAAAGAGCACAGAGGCTTAGAGAGACAGGGTGATGTATTCCAGTGCTTCCGGAGGAAGTGGAACCAGCAAGTTGGAACCCAAGCCCGGCCTTTTGGTACTTTGGCCAAGTTGCTTCCTATGTTTAGAGCCATAGGAGGGAAGTGATACGAATAAGAATATGCCCTGGTCAGTGAGTCTCAGTTGGTTGAGTGTCATCCCTTGAACCTACTGGTCTAGGGTTCTATTCCTAGTCAGGGCACATGCCCTGGTTGCACAGAGATCTATGTTTCTCTCTGATCAATTGTTCTCTCTCCTTCTCCATTCATCTTCTTTCTCTCTTAAAATATCAATTTTAAAACATTTTTTAAAAAGAATTTAGAATAAGTTTTTCCTTTAGGTGGTTTACACTCTCAATGGGATTAGTTTCTAGGCAGAAAGTAAGGTCTAGACCAGAAGCTAGGAGATAGACTAACTCATCAAGTAGATGTCAGAACTGTGTGAGGAAAACAGGTAGAGATGGATGTAAGACCTCAGAAAGGAGTGCTAAGAAGGAGATTTAAAAAAAAAAAAAACATATTGCCCTGACTTTCCAGTCTTTCCTGGTGGGAATCTACTTGGGAGATTCTGTCCCTCATAACTATGTATTTCTCCCCAAGAGCCTAACAAGCACATCAGAGGAGGTACAGTTTGTGAAGGGAGCAAAAGTTGACAGCACAACAAGCTGTATTAAACAATCAATGAGTCTGCATTTCCAAGTAGAATTCTGGCTTTTCCTCAACTCCATGTTCTGGGATATATTTGTCATGCAATGTTTGAAGGGGTGGCATTGAGATCATAAGGAAGAGCATTTTATATGAGCCCTCAAGGTTTGTTGGCAATGAAAAAAATCTCTCATTGTTAAACCCCTCATTGTTTTAGCAGTTG
Source organism: Vespertilio murinus (assembly GCA_963924515.1). Classification (NCBI taxonomy): domain Eukaryota; kingdom Metazoa; phylum Chordata; class Mammalia; order Chiroptera; family Vespertilionidae; genus Vespertilio; species Vespertilio murinus. The sequence goes on from OZ004709.1 coordinate 7,133,002, forward strand.
TGGTATAGCACTATAAGGAAATGTATTTTAGACTCAGAGAAAGGGCAAGTCAGAAAACTGGGCATACATTTTATTAACAAACATGGTTAATTAATTTAAATAACAAATAAAATGAAACCAATGGACTTAAAATAGACAAGAAGTATAGAATAGGTGTTGCCAGGTAATCATAGTCCAACTGCCTGGGAATATTATTTTAAGAAACAGCTGCTTTAGAAACCAACTAAATCTAATACAGTTTATCTTCCCCTGAACTTATTTTAGTTTAATCTAATTAAAAGCCCCCAACATGAGGAAACCTGAATATCCTCAATAATGCTCAACATTAAAATCTTCTTATTTTATTTTGTATGGTTGCTCTTTCACATTGAAAATGATAGCCTCCATTATTTTTCCAAAGCTCTTTAACATATCTCTGAGTCCACTGGAAAATTATGTGAAATTGACAGAATCTAAGAGTATCATCTTTATGTTTCTGGAACATATTGTAAAAAGTGCTCTACATTTTGAAAATAAATGTAGTTAAACGTACTATTACATAAAAAAGCATGTAATAAGTTAGGAAGCATTGAACAGTTTAATATTTTCTGAAAATTAACTTAAGTTCATGTTACATATCTTAATGCAATTGGGAGAGATTGTATCTTCTACAGATAACTTTGTTTAAAGGTAAATTATAAGAAATTTTATGTTTATGGTTGTTTGTTTGCCTTTGTAGTAAGTAACTCAAGTTCCTCCTACTTAAACATTTCTCACCTTTCAGAGAAATCTACTTGACAGACCATGTTGTATGCTGTCTGAGAGGCAGTACCTCTTAAGTAGTATTTATTTTAGTTTTACCTGGATAAAGTTATAGAACACACACAAAAGGGATTTATATGTGAAGAAATGTCTCAGACCAACTTTAAATAAAATTCATCTTTTTAAAGTCTAAAGCTGACTGTAGCTTTGTATCTTTTATGCACAGATGAATCTAAATGTCCCAAAGAATATATGTCTATGTGCCTGGCTGTAATATCAGCATGTATTTCTCCAGCGATGTTTATATTTTAATATCTCCAAGTTGAGTTTTCCTTTTGTACTTCAAAGAAAGAAAAATACGTATTTGTGTTTTATTTAGATACTAACGTACACAATTATCTTAATGATATCAAATATAATAGCTGGAAACAGAATCAATTTTTAAAAACCATATCCAAATGCTCTCTTAATGTGAAAGTTTTGTTTGAGAAAGGGCAATGAAGAGTTTAGAGATTATTTCCATCATAATCTTGGGTTCATTCTTTCATGAGTTTACTCGTTTGTTTGTTTAATTATACATACTCATTGAGCATATTCCTTCTGGCAGTCACTAGCCAGACACTTCAGCTCCCCTGTTTCATAAGAAGCCTCCTGGGTTGCTACTCAGTCAGGAAACCTTACCATGTCCATCCATGAGTGACAGCAGTGAATGAGAAATCCTGAAAAATGACAACACCACACATTGAACAGAGTTTCGGTTCTTATAAAAGAAATTAACCTTCCTACCTTTGAAAGGGAGCTTGCCTATGGTTTATAGGTGGTCGGGACATGATCCAATTATACTTGCTTGATACACTCAACAATGTTCTGAGTTGATGAGGCATCAGCTCTAGGAAGCTGAACCTCAGCTACAGGTGGGACTGACTCAGCTCATTGCCCTACTGTCCTGGAACAGAAGCTGAGTGCGGCTGAGACAGCGCTCTGGCTGGGAAGGTTCAAGTCGGTGGTGCATGGGCAGGCTAAATAGCCATCTCAGATGGTGATTAAAGAAAACTGTATTTATTTTAGTAAAGGGGAATGGGAGACAGGGATATCCAGAGAGAAGGGCTACACATAGAAAAGGAGGCCTTGGAGACAGGTTCAGGAGGTTGGCCCAGGAGCTGCCACAGCCCATTGCTCCTTTGGATGCAAGTTTCATGGAGTCCCTTAAGGATTGGGGGGGGGGGTTTGCCTTGGAGACAGCATGCCCAGTGGGTCCTTTGTCCTGAGCATATTTATTTCTTTCTTGCAGGTGGAAATCTTAGGGGAGGTCTAGGGGAGTCTTAATAGAATATTCATCAGCATTTCAGGTTAGCTCTTTCAGGTTCCTGGTCTCCGCTGATTGGTCAGTGCCAGGGCAGGGGGTCCTTAGACAAAGTAGCTGGTTCTGAGACAGCCAGGACTTCACTTGTATTCTCTGGTTTTGCTGCTTTTCTGGGCCTGGATGTTATTTTTAGGGAGGAAAAGGTCAGAGTTGCAGTTCTCAAGCTTTAAGGAGCATGAAAATCCCTTAAGCTGGGTGCTTTCTTAAAATACGGAATCCCTTCCCCTACCCTCCATCACACACTTTGATTGGGTAGGTCTCTTGTCTCGGAAACATGATCTCAAATAGCAGCTTGAGCCTTACTTCAATTATAAATTTCACTTTTGATGGACAGTTTTCAGATCTCAGCAGTGAACTCTGATGTATTAATTAGAGTAAAACTTATGATTAATTAGTTTACATGTGTGCGAACTTTACAAAAAATATATTTTTAATCCTCATGATGTTAGATGGCTCTGTTAGTATTAACAATTTTTGTTCATTCTATTTTCACTAATCTATAGTCTCCTTCGTCATACATACACAACAACAACAACACAACAACAGAATCACTAAGAATTTATCTTGAACCTATCATTTCAATTTCATTAATAAAAAAATAAATGCTGAAGAGCTCTTCAAAGCCTGGTTCTCCAATCACCCATCTGATATACATGAGTTCCCTGTAAAACTCCTTCTTCTAGTTCATGCCTGAACTGTTCTGCTGACAGGAATCTATTTTTTTTCTCTCTGAGCAGCCATTTTTAGCATATGTAGGTCTCACTTGCAGAAATTTAAATTCAAAGCGAATTGCTCTATCTCCCTATAACTTCCACTCATTTGTCATAATTATTTCTTCTGAGACTCTAAAGAACAAATTTGGTGAGTCTAGTGACTTTCTTTATGGCACAACTCTAAATATTTGAAGATGTCTGCCAAGGCTTCCTTTTCTCCATTGGTTCTCCACCAAGCTAAATATCCCGAGTTTCTACAAATGTTTCTCATTTGCTTGTCAGCTTCTGATTTGATATGTCATCCTCCTCTACATAGTTTATAGCTATCCTGTGATTATTCACCATCCCTGTAGGATACCTTTCTCATCTTAAATATGACAGTATCATTCATATAATCTACAATCATATTGATGCTGTGATTACAGTGGTGACATTATCTTATGGACTCATTATAGAACTGATTCTCTACTAAAACCCTTGAGTATTTATTGAATGCTGCCCACGAACTGCATTCACTCTACTCATGCCAGCCTTTTATGATTCATATGCAAGTAAGACTGCTTTATCTTTACCACAATTTGACTCAGATTAAATCCATTATGACAGCCTCTGAAGATCCCTTGAACCTCATGCACTTATCCAACATCAGTAAATAAAGATTGGTTGTATGTGTCAGGCAGTGTGTAAGATGCTAATTTTGTGGTCAAATTATTTGACTCATCACCCAACTTCAGTTGGTTTCTTCATGCCCGGCAATCTTCTCTTTCATTCTTTCTAATTCACCCATCATATGGGGACCAAACCTTAACTGTGTTTTCTTCCCCTTGAAGCATCTTTCATTCAAAACCTCAGACTCTCAAACCATCCCAAGATCCTCTCTCACTTCAGATTTTTCCTGTCTTCACCCTCAATAAACTGATTAACCTCATGAATACTCCTACTTGATCCTTTCATCATTTCCCTGTTTATCGTTTTCATCTTTATCTCACCTTATCTTGTGTGGATGACCAGGTGACTAACTGTATTCAGCACCCTCAGATTATTTTTATTTTATTTTGTTTTACTTCAAAACTATTCTCATTTATCCCTTATCACTCCTATGAACTCCCTTAACCTTTTCCTACAGTAAAATTAATTAATGGGCATTATGGGAGAACATTCCTACAATGGTTGAAATGATGAGATCAGAAGGACCCTAAATAGTGACTGATCCTTTCGTAACGTTGAAATTTTCCAGTTCTTTCCATGTAGTCATTATAACAGTTATTAATCTAATACTCCCTTAGGTATCCCTGTATTTCTTTGTCATTCACAGAATTAATCAGATATGTATTCTGCTTTACATCCAAATCCACACTGTGGCCCATATTCAAAAAGTGGCCCATATTCAAAAAGTCAATTATTATGCAGGGATTGAGCTCCACTGACCTACCCCTTTTTCATCCAAAATAAAATCATATCAAGAAAAATAGTTTTCTATATATTTAAAAATAGCTGAAGTTGATTTATTTTGGCCATTATTATAGGTTACTATTTCATCTTATTTTCTATAATTTCAGGGCCAATATAGTTATTATATTGTCATTCAAAGCCACAATAAAATGAGTTGATTAAAATGGTGTTCCTGTTTGACCTCCTGGTTTTTCTACTGAACTGTGTCTGATTTTACTTAAAGCTCTCCCAAATTATCTTTGGTCCAGTTCTGATAACTTTATTACTGGTATAAATTCTCTGTCATGTGGAATAGTTTCAAGGATCAACACAAATACTAGATACAGAAATGAAGTAAATATTTTCCACCTCTTTCTAGTCTCAAGTATATTTATCTGCCAGTGTTTTTTGTTTGTTTGTTTTGTTTTGTTTTGTTTTGTTTTTTCTTTGTGGCTCCAGAAGTATCCCAAAGCCTGACCAGAATAAAGTACGATACAGCCGAAACCGGTTTGGCTCAGTGGATAGAGCGTCAGCCTGAGGACTGAAAGGTCCCAGGTTCGATTCAGGTCAAGGGCATGTACCTTGGTTGCGGGCACATCCCCAGTAGGGGGTGTGCAAGAGGCAGCTGGTCGATATTTCTCTCTCATTGACGTTTCTAACTATCCTATCGCTCTCCCTTCCTCTCTGTGTAAAATCAATAAAATATTTTTTTTTAAAAAAAGTACTATACAAATCATAAGTATACCTTATAGATAACCATCATCCTCTTAAACTGACTTGAAATACTTAAAAGAACTTTAGTGATAAAAATCATCCCTTCATTTTAAAAAAAAACATGTAAAATGTAGACATGTCTAAATCCCTCAGCAATTTAGTAACAGACCTAAAACTCTAACTTTAGTTCTCCACCTAAACTAGTGTGTATTCTGTTCTATACAGGAAAAAAAAAAGGCACAGGTGTTTATTCAAAAACTCTCAGTGAGCTAATTGCTTTTTAGTACCTAAATCTCTTCAAAAATAATAACTCAATTCATAATGATTGGCTTAAAGCTGAAGCTTTTGATAATGATAAGGTTTGCTCCTCTTGTCCTCTTTTCTCCCTTATAAATATATTCATCTTATTACTTATCCCAGACAAATATGTATAACAAGGGGAGAGTCACATAATTTTTGTTTGACAAACCTCAAAAGCATGAGGAAGGATGCCCTCTGGATAGCCTATTTCCATTCTTTTCATTTTAATGTTAATGAAGTTATTCAAAGTTATGGGATGAGCTCTATCAGATGATATTATTTCAAGTGACTTCATGACACAGAGGGTACATTGTGTAAGGAATATCAAGTAGAATTTCTCAGGTGTTTTTCCCTCTAAAATGCAAAGGAAAAAATGCAATTTCTATTTACTACTTAGTTACCTAACGCCTGCCCATCATATCTTCTTTAATTTGGCCCAGTAACTTGTCATTTAAAGAATCATTACCCCTGCTGGATGTGGACACACATTTATATTACTTCCATGAAAACATGTCACCTGACTCACTTTAATGAAAATAAACCTCTTAGAATGGCATGTGGTCCCTGGAATTATTTTTCTTTAGTATAAATAGAGTTACAAGGAGAAAGAACTCATCTTCATATATAAAAGGCTAAAGCTGGTATATATGATGCACACTGACCACTATGGGGCAGACACTCAACACAGGAGCTACCAAGCAACAGTAACTTTGCAGAGTGCCCTCTGGCACTCCTGGAACCCCACAGGGATGTCTGACTGCTAGTTTCAGCCTGATCCCCTCAGGCCAGGCAAAGGGACCCCACCTGCCTGAGGGAGCCAGCTCACCCTGCAGATGCTTTTGAGCCCTAGCACCACTTCAGGTGCAGCTGCCAGGCAGGAAACGTGGGAGGTTGGCTTCAGGCCATGTCCAGCCTGTCTCACCCAGTTCTGCCCCAATGGACTTCTTCTAATTAATTTCCTTTCAATGTGCATGAATCCATTCACCAGGCTTCTAGTACAAATATAAATCTCTATTCCTTTCCATAGATCCATGCCTTTCAAGCATCCACTCTCTCTTTTTTAAAGGATTTATGAGAAAAGTATGGAAGTATCTATATAATACCATAAGAGCATACATAAGTTAGTAAAACAGAAACAAGTAAAAACTGGACTTTCCCTCTTTCCTTCTTTCAGATTATTTGCCTTTTAAAAAATTGTACTAAAATATACATTATGTAAAATTTACCATTTTAACCATTTTAAGTGTGCAACTCTTTGGCTATATATATATCATAACCACTCCAGAAATTTTTCATCATTCCACACAAAATCTCTATATCCATTAAACAATAACTCTCATTCCCTTCTCCCCTCCAGATCTGATAACCACTATTCTACTTTCTGTTCATCTAGATCAGTGTTTCCCAAAGTGTGGTACACATACCCCCTAGGGGTACAGGAAGAGTTTGGTGGGGGTATACGTTGCACTGGAGTTTGGTGAGGATATGCACTGCACTGTGCTTAGCTGCGCCTAATTCTATGTTCTCATGAGTCAAGTCAAGACAGTCTTGTGAGGCTTGAGATGGTCCGGTGTGCAAATAAATGTTATTTATAATATAACTTTTATTTATATTTTATTATGAATAATTTTATTTTTCATTTATTATTATTTTGTGTCCGTACCAAAAAAAAGAAAAAATAAATATATATTGATTGTTATTAAAATACATCCATTTTTTTGACAAGGGGTACTCAGCGTTACGAAAATTATAGAAGGGGTACACATATGTCAAAATTTTGGGAAACACTGATCTAGATCATTGGATTATCTTGTATAATTAAGCAAGTGAGGCAAATAAAAACTTTCTAACCTATATGTGCATATGTGGGTGACTGAGATGAAGCAAGAACAGGGCTAATGTTCTCTGGAATTTCTTTTCTGGCCAGGCATTCTGACAAAGTTCTTTTCAGATCTTGTCATAGTTAAATTTAATTCTCAGAATAAACTCCAAGAGATACTTCTTAGTAGCTTTATAAGTAAATGAATAATGTGAAGGTCAAAGAATTAATTTGTTCAAAAGATTTAACTATCATGGCCAATGAGTAGTCATCCTAATTGAATACATGGGGGCCTGCATGAGGTCTGACAACTGTATTTTCAGGTAGAGATAAGTCTGCCTATACCTATCACAATGTATATACACATAATCCAGAGCGTAGTTGTAATAGTTCTATAACAATTCAGTAGAACTTCCATAAAAATTATATCCAAAAGGACTTTATTTAAAAATGAGTGGTTGCCAGAAAACTCAAATCCTGATTCCCATTGCTTTTCAAAATCATTACTGGCTATAGAAATTCAAACAGAAATAGCATTCTTTTTGCCAAAAAAAGTGTGATGAACTGAACTGACAACATAAAAGACTAATAGTTGCAAAATTGTACATTAGTCACATAATCAATTTAAATAAACAACTGGATGATCATTATCTTGCCACCACTGAGAGAGAAGACTTAGCAATTGAGTTTAACCTTTCAATCTATCACTTACTGAGAAGACCTGAGAAGGCAAGTTGTCTTAAAACCTTTAAATCAATTAGGTTCTAAAAGAGCCTCATGAAGCACTATGCTTGACCTTCACATGAAAAGAACTTTTAGATGTCAGTGGTAAAAAGTAATTGTGTTCCTTATATCCTTTGAATTTATCTATGGTACATTGTGGATGATTTTCTTCATGACAACAACTTTTACTTACAATACAGAGAAATCTACTATATTTAGGTCAATTTGATTTTTTACTCTTCTAATGAATATCCTAATTTATAATTAAGGGTATATGTTATGCTGGATCCTAGGAAATCTAGGTAAATCTAGGTAATCAGGGCTCCCATCTTTATGCATTGTGTTGCCTTCTAAGGGTAAATGTTACATTTCTCTAGCATGCTTACATTAGATAAGATTACTTATTTTGGAAGAGGCTGTGGACTAGGGGTGACTGTTGTACTTATAGGCTATTTTGGAAAAGCCTTCATGAATATAACAAACAGTGAGACAATAATCTTATAATTATGCACCTGAATCCTTACAAAAACTTTCAACACAGAAGGAATTGAAATATTACTATTTCTATTCAAGAAGATGGTGATGGTTTGTCCAAGCTCACTCACGTTGCAGAGGACCCATGGACTCCCTCTGAGCCTTTTCATTGTAGTGGACACTAAACTTTATGCAGAAGCAGTATCAGTGCAACTCAGCTCAGGAACTCACAGTGAAGAGGAGGAGCGAGACAAGCAGCCAGTCATGGAACACTGAATTTGGAAAATGCTTTGCTAGAGGTTCGCTGAGAGAGAAGAGAACCTGACCCCACATTTATGGAGGACATTTTCCTTCAGAAGGTGAACTCTGAAAAGTTACACAGTGAACGTGTGTTGAAAGGACCTTCGATGTCTATGATGCTCCATGTGCAATCTGTACCCCTGGTCTTATTTAACCTTCACAAAAACCCAGCAAAGCCCATTGCTGTTCTCCATTTTCCAGTTGCAGAAAGTGGGAGACAGAAAAGGCCAATAAACAGAAAAGATGAAATGACCTTTCAAAGCTCCTCCTAGATCTGTCATTTTCTGGTTCTTCAAATCCCAAATAGCCACACATCACTGCAGTTTTCTTTCTTGTTTTTGATTATGAATGTCCGCTGCTTGAAGCTCTTTCGTGGTGGCTCATTTTGGAAGAGGCTGTGGACTAGGGGTGACTGTTGTACTTATGAGTGAGTGAATTCACAAACAGAGATAACAGTGAGGAGGAAACACCCCTCAGAAGAGCCCACAGTAAATTACTACATCGTTGGGCCCTTTGATTAGAGTGCTTGCCATGATTAACAAGAAAAATGCTACTGAATATCAAACCAAAACCTCATAGATTTCCTGCCTTCAGTAGAGGCATTCATAAGTTTTGGACACTAATATTCCACCCTAGGAGTCAGAGAGTTAGGATAACAGACCTCTGGTTTTTCTTGGTTTCATTGAAGGGGGTTGGAAATGAGCATATAATTTACAGAATTTCTTTTATTTTTGATACCCAAGAGATGAAATAATACTCTATGCCTTTAGTCTTAGCATGTGAAAGTGCTACATAAGCAAAATGGTAACATAACACATTTTAATCAGAACGAGGGCAGAGCAAGAAAGACTACACTTGTCATTTTACTTTTGTTAGAGAAGAAAGAGAAGGAAAAATATTTAGATACCCATCATGTTGGTTCTAGAATCAGAAAAACATTCTCACAAGCCTACAATGCACAATCATAATCCATGCCTCTACTGTTTTCCAGAGAATGAATAACAGAGTTTTAATACTTTTTCTATTAGGCACTAGAGGCCTGGCGCATGAAATTAATGTATGGGGGAAAGGTGTCTCTCAGCCTGGCCTGCATCCTCTTGCAATCCAGGACCCCTCGGGGGATGTCGGGCCTAAACTGGCAATCGGACATCCCTCTTGCAATCCTGGATGCTGCATGTACCAGCGACCATACTTTTCATACAGGTGAAAGGCTTCCTGCTGCTGTATGGACAATGATATTTTTTGCCCAGATTATAAAACATAGCATATAACATGATCCTTCTGAGGCAGTAGTACCATTTTCCCCATCGTATGGATGGAAAACTGAAGAAGAGAGAAGCTAAGTCACTGGCTCTGTCACAGTTATAAGTGTCAGAATCAGGGCTAACCACAAAATGTGCAAGCCAGAGTCCATGCAGGTCATCACTGCTTCTTCCTGTTTTGTTTTTTTTCAGTGTCAGAATAGCCTTGCCAGATTTTAATTTTTAAATCTAAGAGACTGTTTCCCAATATATAGGGAATTCATTAGGCCTGGCTGGCAATCAGGGCCATCTGTGGGGTGACCAGTGGGTGGGGCAACTGGCAGGGCGCTCACCTGGCTGGCTCCAGCCCTGATCGCTGCTGCTGGTTGCCTTCCTCTCAGGACAGATGCTCAATGGCCCCTGTCCAGGCATAGCGATTGGTGGTTCCACCATTAGGTTTATTTGCATATTAGGGTTTTGTTATATAGGATTTTTTTTCCCTGGGGACTTTTTAAAAAGGCAAGAGATATTAAATGAAATTACATACTAATGTTAATATTTAAAAACTAAATAAAAAGTAACAGAAAAGCTTTCGTTCTTAATGTTTCCTGCACTGAATATTTTCCCATTTCTGAGATGGCCTGAGCCCACCCTGAGTATTATGAAAAAGCTGCTGTAACGGCTGAGGGATCAACAATTGTCTGTGATTTCCATAGTTATAGTCAATTTTATATATGGTAAGCGAAGAAATAAAAGCTACTAATCCTGGTTCTATTGCTGAAAGGATCAGAAATAGAGCTATTCAACTGAATCTAAGTAGGAATATTTGCAGAAAATGGATTAGGCAATGATCTTCAAGGGATAAAAGGCTTTGGTGTCAAACAGACTCAGTATTGAGTCCCTGGTTTCTGTTGTGTCTTGTTATTATACTTAATTAGCCATATTGTACTTACTGTCCACAATGAGACAATACTATGTCCTCACTCTCATAAGATTGTTGATGGAATTAAAACAATGCCTCTAAATGCACAGGATACTAGTCCCCCCTTAACTGCAGGGCATGTGTTTTAACATAACCACTGGGTGCCTGAAACTGCAGATAATTCACAATTTCTACCTTTTCACTTAAAGGAAGCAATTTACAGCTTCCCTTTGGAGTATCTGAATTGGCAGCATGGACTTTTGTGCTTTGGGGCCATTATGAAGTCAACAAAGGGTTGCTAGACCACAAGCACTGCCATACTGACACAGAATGGTCACCAACACAGCTACTAAGTGATTGACAGGTGGGTGTCTCAACTGTGGAGATGCTGGAAAAGGGGTGATCACCCGATGGGTGGGATGCAGTTAGTGCAAGACTTCATCATGCTACTCAGAAGAGTGTGCGATTTTAAACTTATGAATTGTTTATGTCTGAAATTTTCACTTATTATCTTTGGACTGAAACATTTAAAAGTGAAATTGTGGATGGGATTGGGTTCACTATACCTAAACACAGATTATTGTTATTATTAGTATTATTATTGTTAATATTTTTATTTTTCTCTAAGACAATGTCTTGAGTCACCAGTTTATCAGAGTCATTTTTTTAAAAAGTTTGCAATTTGCCAACCCATTTTAATCTACTTGTACTAATGACAGAAATTTTCACTATTAGAGCCTTGTTCTATTGTGTACATATTGTTTAGGCAAGGGCTAGTGCCTGTGATGTGGGTATTTCTGGATTCCAAGAAGAAGCGGACTGATGAGGAAAGCAGTCCTGCTTTGCTGAATGTGGCTCGGAGCCTGGCACTGAAGGAAATGTCACTCAAGCTCCCAAGGAGTTGGGTCCTCATCAGGAGTGTGAAGACAGCTTCTGACTCAATTGTAGATTTTCTGGGGACAATCTCTCTCAAAGGAGAGTCATAGTATAGCTCAGCTTGGGGAAGACACTTCTGCAGTGACCACAAGGGAAAAAATCAATCCCAAACCTGAGAGTTCATGAAGGCGTTGGCACTTGGCTGCCATCTTTAGCAATCATGTATTAAGGATCTCCTTGCCAAAATCGGTTTGGCTCAGTGGATAGAGCGTCGGTCTGCAAACTGAAAGGTCCCAAGTTCGATTCTGGTCAAGGGTATGTACCTTGGTTGCAGGCACGTCCCCAGTAGGGGGTGTGCAAGAGGCAGCTGATCGGTGATTCTCTCTCATTGATGTTTCTAACTCTCTATCCCTCTCTCTTCCTCTCTGTAAAAAATCAATAAAATATGTTTTAAAAAAAGGATCTCCTTGTGCCAGATGCCAATGCTAATTTCAAATGCCTACTAAGGAGACATGTTATTTTCTGAACAACCAGAGGATAACAAATGATATGAGACAGGGACCAGTTGTCACTTTGAAACTGACTACTCCTTGTAGCTTCCATATGGGTGTAATCAAAGAGATTAAGGTTGGCACACTCATCCAACAAGGCTGTGATTGATTGTACTCTCAACAAAGAGTTGGAATAATTTACTGGATGACCATGTGGTATAAGAAGCTGTAAGAAATTTGTAACTCCTAGAAGTTTGTAAAGTACTGAAAGCAGGCTTCAGGCTCTCCATTTCAATGAGAATTTTATGGAATGTTTGCCATGTACATAGCATGGCCACTCCCGCTGAAGTGGAGCGGCGAGAATAAATGTTCTGACTCTGTAGATTCAGCTGGTTTCTCTAAAGAAATAAAATCCAAAAATCATCTCTTTCCTATTAAATCTGCAGTAGATTCAACCCTCAAGCAAGCTTGTTAAGAAAAAGAGAGCAAGATACAAGCTATTCTCTGAGGTTAATTTGTCAAGTACAATGCCCTAACATTCTCAGCAAAGCATAACAAGGCAAGAGATAATCCCTGTGATTATGAAAAAGAGGAGATGGCTTCTTCATGTTATACACAATTGTGTATCACTGAACAGTCAGGTTATTCTGCTGCTGCAGATCATAAGCAGATGTAACAGCTTTTTGCAATCCACTTTCTCCTCATAAAGGGAAGTTTAATACCTTATTACTTCCATTTCATTTTGTGAAAATGCACTTGCAAAATAGATCCCTTTCCATTAGAAACCCCAACACAACAGTTGGTGTTCCAATCGAGTATCTACGATTACAGGGACTTAGACTTAACATCAGTGGCAAGGTGCCTATGGTCAAATAGCTCGATATGACGCTCAAAATAAAGTTACAGACCTGAACCAAGTGTTCCAGGACAGATATGTGCTTTGGTACACAGTGTGTAGCAAGCTACTTAAAGACTTGGTGGCTCAGAACAATGACCGTTTGATTTTCTCTTGTGGCTCTGTTGATTTACTGAGTTAAGCTGCATCTGCATCTGCTCCATGTTTTGTGGGCATTGGGGGGCTTGACCTAATAGCAGATTTCTGGAGAAAATGGGGTTTTATCTGGGTCATGAATGATGAGTAGGAGTTGGATGGGAGTGGAGGATCTCTTTTGGTCCATTTCTAGTGGAGCAATAATAAGAGTTATCCCTTAAAGCCTGGATATCACAAAGTGTGCGTTGATTGTAACAAATTCAGCAGCTGCCTGGACTTGCAAATTCATGGAGATCAGTCAAAGCTGAGAATCTAACGTTAGTTTAATAAAGGAGATGAAAGTCCAATATATACTATGGAAAGGTGGATGACTTTCATAAGGTGGTCAGGCCAGGAAACATGTATTGTAAGTAAAGGACTCATTGAGGATATAGGTACACAAATGGCAGAGCCTTGGAGGTTCAGAGAAAAGGGAGCCCTCTACTTTTCCGATGGGAAGATGGAGTGTTATGGATCATGAAGCTATAAGGATAGGTCAGGCAAGTGTTGCATTCCTTGAAAGTCAGACAGTGATGGGTAATTTTTAGGATGTAGAAGTGGCTCTCTCTTCTCACATTCCATAGATTTTAAATATAGGCAAATGGCCCTCAATCTATACTAATAAAAGGGTAATATGCTAATTAGACAGGGAGATCTGGGAGACCTTCCGGGTGTCCTTCTGGGACAAAGCCATGGTGGCAGGGCTGAGGCAGAGGTGGTTAGGGGTAATCAGGCCAGGGGGGGCGTAGGGCAGTTGGTGGCAAGCATGCCAGCAGGGGATACCAGTTGGGGGCAAGCAGGCTGGCACGGGGAGTGGTTAGGGATGATCAGGCAGGCAGGCAGGTGAGTGGTTAGGAGCCAATGGTCCCAGATTGTGAGAGGGATGTCTGACTGCTGGCCATCAAGAGGTCCCATATTGGAAAGGGTACAGGACCGGCTGAGGGACACACCCCCCTCCATGCACAAATTTTGTGCACCTGGCCTAACTATAAGGGAAGCTGGGAATTGTGGCATTTTGGGGATACCAGGAAAAAAACTAGGATATACATAATATATTTCCACTTCTCATGTATCTAACATTTTATTCTGTGAGAAGAGGACAAGAGAAGACATTTCAAAGAAAGGTGTGTGTGTGTGTGTGTGTGTGTGTTTTGATTATTTTTACAGTAAATTTGTCTATTTCCAGCAAAATTTTATGTGTCTATGAATAGTAAAGATTATTTTTACAAGCTGACATTAAATACATCTCCTTACATATTTTGGTTTAGCAAAACTGAAATAGCATAGAAAGCTATCTAGCATAATAATAACTTAGTTAACTAAAGGAAAATAATAATAATATGGACACCAGCACTTTGGGGGGTATTTTTTTAGTTGAGAGGGTCATAGAAAAGATATGAAGATCAATGCTGGTTTGATGTAGCCATTAGCTTAAGTTAAATCATTTTATAAGCTATTAACTTTTTAATTCTTATTGTTTGAAACTATTTCCCCAATTATTTAATGGAGATGGATCTTGAGACTCTTCTTGCTTGAGAATTAATCATATTTTGTTTGGTTATGCTTTATAGGGCTTCCTTTTTGAACTTCAAAAACTTATTTTATTCTTAACACAGTCAGAGAATTATTTCCCTACATTTTAGTCCTTAACTTTAGTGCTTTAATATTCGTATGGCCATTTTACTCATCCTCTAATTTATTAATTTATTGACTTTCTCAAACCCACTGGCCTTTTATTCATATACATCAGCCCATTCATTGTTTCTCTTTGTATTCCTTGGCTTGGTAGAGTGATAGGACATGGTAGATGCTCAGCAAACATTTACTAGGTGGACAAATGGATTGCTATTAGGTGCTCCATAAATACAGAGTAAATACATGTATTATTGTTTGCTGATCAGTATCCATTCCATTATTTGTCTTAACTAACAGCACCTTGGATTTGATTACATATCCATCTTCCTTCAACACTTTCCATGTAGTGTAGGGGATCCTGACCCCAATGCAAGTTTTAGAGATGGATCCAGATTAGTCTATGACAGGTTTGGTAAACCTACCCCTTTGTCAATGATTACCTCCAGAAAGGTCCTGTGAACAAATTCTAGCCAATGAGCTTTGAGGATAGGACTAGGAGGGATGGTTTAAGGAAGATTTTCCTTGATCTTAAAGGGAACAGTGAGAAACCCCTTTCACTTTCTTCCACTGGAAGTAATTAAGAATGCACATTGTCCTAATGGTTGGCTGGTGGCAGCTCATTTGTGACCATAAAGGAAACGACAAGTCTCTCCATGGAGGAAAATGAAACCCAGGAAATAGTCAAAATGCAAGCCAGAGCTGGAGTCCTAGTTCATGTGAAAGCCCTTTGTGAGCCAGTTATCTCTGTGCTATTTATGCCATTTTGAGAAAGGTTGCTAATACTCAACATCAAAAGCCTCATCCTAATACAAAATTCCTAGCCAATTGGAAAAATTAGATGCTGTCTTTAAAAAAAAATTAAGCCCCCCGCCTTCACCATCCAGCAGGGATTGGTAATATTCCTTTTTGTCCTTCGAGGATCATGAAATAAAAAAATACAGATAACTATCCAATAAAAAATGACAACTGAGTATGAATTTTCAGGGAAGGCATTTTTGGCAGTTCAAAGCCGATGATACCTTTGCCTGAACGTTCTTGTTTTACCCTCCTCTGGATAGAAAATCAGGATGACATGTTGCTTCTGTTTGGCATCTTCAGAAGATGGTTTGTATTCCTCTCACATACAACATTGCAGCACAGAGATTTCACTGTTTTCCCGCAGAGTGTCTATTGCTTAGGAAGCCCTATTGGGCCCGATGTGAACGTGCATTGTGTTGCCCATAGTTGATAATGAGCTTCAGGAATTTAGGCAATTTGTGGAGTTGGTTTATTACATTTTCTATTATTACATTCTCTTATAACACTCAATACAAACAAAGCTGTTTGTCTTCTATTTGAGCAATTATTATTATCATTAGCTGTTAACAAAGAATAATAAATTGTCAATGTGTGTATTATAGCCTAACGTAATCTGATGGGGACCATTCTGAGAGAAACCTCATAATAACTGTTGATAGGAGGTTCTATGGAATCATTTGTTTTTGACATTTTCATTATTAACTTTTTAAGAAAAATCAAGGGACATGTATATAAAGTTGAGATACTTGGAGTCTATTCCATGAAGTAAATAAGGATAAAATGAATGTGCAATTTGATGAAATTAAAATGGAGATCTCTGAACTGGAAATCTTGAGAAGAACTAATTGCTCATTTATGGTACCAAATTTGACTCTAAGCTTCTTGCTGTCTGAAGCAAAAAGTAAAGCAAATGAGATAGATGCTTTTCCTTACATATGCTACAATAAGAAGCATGACAGTTGAAATAAATATTGTTCAAAGAACTACATTTTCAAAGAAATTTAATATAGGGACAGATTCTTTCTGAGTATATTTTACCAAAAATATAGCCATGTGGTTACATGGTTACCACTTATACCAATCTTCAATAAAAGTTAATGACATTATAATTGATTGTAAATCTTGGATGACACCTCAATATATGAAACCTCAGTATATAGTAATAGTTTTTGTTTGCATGGCATTTTTAACTCTATCCAGCACTCTTTTTTACTTTCTCAAAACAAGGTGAGGAAACTAAGGGATGGAATCACATAGCCAATGACGGTGATAGAATTAGTGCTTATATTTCCTGACTCCTGGTCTCTTGTCTGATCCTCTACGCATTTTACTGATGTTTAATTGTTCTCTATTTGTTCATTGAAAATACCACTGTATGCCAGCAAATTTATATATATATATATATATATATATATATATATATATATATATATATATAGGCTTAACTCAACCAAAGATATAAATGGCCAGAACCCCAATAGTCAGATGAGGCTAGAATGTCTTGATAATCTACCACAATTATTAAAGTTATCATCTTTCCCCAATTCCTATATTGGCCAATGTTGATCCATATTTCAAGCAGATTATAAGCACTTGATATGTTTTATTTTACCTCATTCTTAAAAGAAAACTATGAGGAAGCAATAGTTAATATCTCCATTTTGCAGAGCAAGATTGAAGAACTGTTCCAGGATACTCAGATATTAGATATCAGGGTCAGCGTTTAAATTAGAGGTGATTCTGAATGTCAACTTCCATTGGGAGTATTTAACCCCAAACCCTGTGTATGTTGCCTCAAATTAGGTATAGATCAGTTTGGTCTCATTATAGCAATATTGTGCATTGATATTACCATCTCTATGGAGTTGACAAGTGCTCTGAAGAAATTAGCTAATTAACCATCATGTCAATTATATTATATTATTGTTCTTTTGATGGGAAAGGATCCTGAGCTCTCTCAAAGCCAGCTGAGTGGGAGTTGTCAAGAAAAAAAAAGTAGACCCCGTTTCAGACTAAGAAGCCTCTCACACAGATTTAAGGAGTTAGGTTGAAGCTAATTATAAATCCATGACATTTTTATTTACCGCAGTGTAAGAAATCTGTAAGAAATCACCCCTCCTCCCCCCACTCGTCCATTCAACACTGTTCTCCATGACTAATGAGTTCATTTGAAAACTGATGCTGCTTCTGAGACAGTGAGATGAAGGAGGTGTAGGAATCAGTGCTCTGTGGCAGGTGTCTAAACAATGTCTGATTAGATGAAACCCTTCAAACATATTAGCATAAAGAGTCATATAGCATCAGAAGTAAAAAATGAGTAGATGTAAAGCTAATGGGTGAACGGGTTTTTCTAGTGTTCCCTCATTATGAGAATGAATGGTTACTTAGTGTGAGGGAGAGCAACCAGAACTTATTTCTTTTTAATCAAGGAAATATCCTCATCCTTAGCATCAAATGATCACCTGGGAGACAAGCTAGTTCCTGTGGATCTTTGCTCTGAAGTAACTTTTCCTTCTGGAGATAGAGAACCCACTCGGCAAACTTGAGAGAATACAATGGCCTCAGAGTCACCTTTCATTAAAGTGGTGATGGGTGAGCATTATAGACCAAAGGCTTGTGTGCCCCTCCTTCCACACATATGTTGTAACCCTATGGTATTAGGAAGTGGGGACTTAGGAAGAGAAATCATTAGGGTTAGATGAGGGTGATGCCCTCCTGAATGGGATTAGTGCCCTTAAGAGAGTCATCGGGGGACTTGTTTCTCCTCTCTGCTCTTTGCCTTGTGAGGATACAGCAGGAAGTTGGCAATCTGCAATCCATGAGAGGCCTCTCACACCAGACTCCAAACTTACTGGCACCCTCATCTAACTCTTCCACCCTCGAGAACTATGAGAAATATATGTACATTGATTAAGCCACGCAGGCTATGGCACTTTGTTATAGCAGCCCGAACAACTACTAATACAGTGAGGCCTTCCTCTAGGATGGGATTGTCCCCAACCCTACTGGACTTACTCAGCTATTTATTTCAGGGAGAGGTACTCAGAGATGACAAGCTTTAAACTTTCTATAGGAATATTCTCAGATTTTAACTGCAATATAAGAATCCACAAATATATACTAAAAGAAGGGCTAAATGTATTTGGAAAACCCTAATTTCTATTTTTCTTTCTCTCTTTAAATGAGTATGCTTTACTTGTGGTAAATAGGGCTGGCAGGGGAGGGCAGTTTGGGGCAACCAGGCCTGCAGGGGAGGGAAGTTAAGGATGACCAGGCCTGCAGGGGAGGGCAGTTGGGAGTGACCAGGCCTGCAGGAGAGGGCAGTTGGGAGGGACTGGGCTGGCAGGGGAAGGCAGTTTGGGGCAACTAGGCCTGCAGGGGAGGGCAGTTGGGAGCGACCAGGCCTGCAGTGGAGGGCAGTTGCGGGGGACCAGGCTGACAGGGGAGGGCAGTTTGGGGCAATCAGGCCTGCAAGTGAGGGCAGTTAGACATTGATCAGGCTGTCAAGGGAGTGGTTAGGGGGTGATCATGCTGGCAGGCAGAAGCAGTTACGGGCAAACAGGTAGGCAGGCAGGTGAGCGGTTGGGAGCCAGCAGTCCTGGATTGTGAGAGGGATGTCCAACTGCCCGTTTAAGCCCAATCCTGGGGGGCCTAAATGGGCAGTTGGGCATCCCTAGAGGCATCCCAGATTAGAGATGGTACAGGCTACGCTGAGGGACACCCACCCCCTGTGCATGAATTCCGTGCACTGGGCCTCTAGTACTTCATAAATATATTTCACTGGCAAACATTTTTACACAGGATGTTGTAAAGTGATATTTTTAAAAAAGGACACTTCCTAGTGGTACCTACTAGCAATCCCCATGGTATACCCATGGCTTAGATGTAACTGTAAAGTTTGGCCGTCTACTCTTGGCTCATGGATGGAATCTTCAGCACCTCCAATTCTCTTCTAAATTTAGAAACACTGGTAACTGTCTTTCAGTTCAGCAGAAGTAAGACCTACTGCTCAGCACTTAGCTCATTATGAAGTAATTGTCAGATGGCTTTACCTTTAGCTCAATGATTCTCATCATTTTTCACTGAACAGAATGAGGACAACAATATCAGCATGAGCATAGCAATATGCTGTAAAGTCAAGTAATGTGATAGGAGTTTCTTTCATATCCTGAAAAAGAAGTGATAGCGACTTTCAAAGAAGATTCTTGAGTGCTACTGTGTAATATGTAGAGTGGTACATTTTCCTATTCTGCATCTCACACTGCCTAACACTGGTCACTCCAGAGTAGTCAGTGTTGGGATCTTGCATTTTGAAATGATTACTTCCAGGTGCATCTGCCATCTTGTGAATGAGGAATGGGCAGTACTGTATGTTTCAGATTTGTCAAGTTGAGTGGACATCACTCAAACACATTTACTCTGTGGATAGCAGACTTCCAAAGTGTAATGCTTAATAACATCCGAACCGAGCCCAGACTTGTTGCATTGGAAGATGATTCATTTAGATTATAACCACAGAGATAATTATTTTGCAGGCACAAGAAAATCAGCATTCGGGGGTCCCCCTCTGAGAGTATCATATTGCAAACACTCTACAGGTAGCTGAGAGTGACCATGGTACCTATATTTTCTTTCCACTTGAACACAGGCAATGCATATGAATTGGTAGAAGGTCTCTTGAGATAAATTTAGTCAAAAACAAGGTTAATATCAAATGTTATCCCTGGCTTTCTTTCAAAGGTTTGTGTGTGTGGGGGGAGGTTTCCTCAGTGGAGTGGGGGGTCATTTTTTCTGTACCCTGAAGCATACTGATTTTTACAGATTTGTCTTAAAAAAAAAATTAGCAATTCAAATTAGAATTAACATGATTTACGCATATAAATAGAATATGTGAGACATATGTTGAGTTTAAAGTAGCCTCACATTACTATTGGGAGGAAGGGAAACGTACTTCCACATGAATAAAATTAAAATCAAAAGAATTATCACTTTATTAAGCACAGGGGATTAAAATTAAGAACTCTCTTTCCCTTTCTCCCAGGAAAACCTTCTTACATATTCAATAAGCTTCTCTCAAGAGTGTATCTAATCAGGACTTGCCAGCCTTCCCGTTCCTCATTTGCAATGCCACCCTCACGCTCCCTTTCTTCCTCCCCTTTGTTACCGTGGCCTTAAAAAATGACAAGATTCATATCCTGTCTCACTGCTGAACCCTGGTGCTTTCAAACAGCCGTGTGTTTATGAGGGGTCACGGTGCTGTCACGCTGCTGGCAGGAGGCCTCATTCCATTCTGTGTTCTCTGTCTTCAGTTGACACCTTGATCAGGAGGAGGGGCAGAGAGATGGCCACTGTCAGCCAAGAGCAGAGTGTGGGGCGAGGGGCTGCGTGGGATGTGGAGGGATGAGCGCGGGGGGAGCAGGTCTGTGAAGACCGCCTTCGGGATAGAGGGCAGCTGCTCCATCCAGCCTGTGGTCTCCAGGTCCCTGACGTTAGAACTGTGTTTTCAGAGGGAATATATTGTCTGTTAGTGAGTGGACCATGGTTTCAATAGCAAAGGCATCTCAGGGGCAAGTGTTAGTCAAGGTTAGGGTTCACAGCAAAAATGCCAGATCTCTTATTATTCTGATAGAAGCGTGCCTGTCCGTGCATTTCTATGTATGTGCACTTGACTCCTGCCGATGGGATTAATGATTTAACTTGCTGGATAAGTGTGATGAAAGAATTACTGTGGTGGCCCTTTTTTTGTTACAAAATGATTTTAATCACAAGGGAAGTGTTTATCTTCTCAGTTGCACTTTAATAACACAGATGCGTTCAACATTCTTGCATTTGCCAAATCAACAGAGGTTTCCTTTGCATGTCCTAAATTTAGCAGCAGTGTTCTATTTTACACCAAAATTTACTCATAATCCTTGGGCACAGAGTTCCATCCAATGTAATGGTTTTAATTATGCTCTCCCTTCTCCACCGAATCTACCCACATCCCAGTTGAAAAAACAGAGGAGAAAATGATTCTCTTGTGTGCAAGAAATAGGAAGAGAGAAAGGCGTCGAAGGTTACCAATAGTGGGAGTGAGCATACTAATGCAGTGACATTAATTGTTAATGTCCCCCCAGTACCTGCTTTGTGCCAGGCACGATGCTAAGTAGTCTGTGCATACTATACTCTTGGTTCACACAATAGTTGCACATAGTAGGTACTATTTTGAAGGTGGTGAAACTGAAGCAGAGAAATGTTTAAAAACAGCCCCAAATAAACATCGGGCTGAAAATCTAAAAATCATATGTGCCTCACTTGACTCTGGAGTGCATCCTTCGGGTGGAATGAGTGTTTTTAGGGCAGGGCATCTTTGATTTGGGCCAGGAGAAGGGATGGTGTCGGATAGATTGAGGGTTGTAATGATGAAAGGGAAGGAGGCTTTTAGGAGCAAAGAATATCGCCGTTTCCCCTTCCACCCCCAGCATTATTGAGGTATAAGTGGCACATGACAAGAAGAACATGCTGCCGAGCCAGGGTGTGCAGTGGGGGGGACAGCTGCAGCGTATGCCCCAAAGGATGTGGGTGTGGTTCCTGATAAAGGATTTTTTTCTCTTATAATGATCATATTTCTAAGGCTTTTACTCTTAACAATTTCCACTGATTTTTAAGACAAACTCTTTGGGATTTCTTTTCCAGAATAAGCTGGCGATACCCATATAGTGCTCCCTGAGTGCCAGGTATTATGAATACATTAAATATAAGTAAATTAGATATGTTTAATTCTCGCAGTACTCTGGGAGGTGGGTGCTGCTACCCATTTTACTGCTGATGGAACTGTGGCAAAATATTTTAATAACTAGCACAATGGAGGATACTTACATGTCAGAGCTCGATTCCAAGCCTTTTGGCCCTAGAGATCTTGCTGCTCACCACTCAGCTACCCTCTGAGGATAGGTTAAACCTGTGTGTGTGTGTGTCCATCCAGATAAAACACTGGAGTATTTTGCTTAGTACTTATGAGTAATTGCTTTTCTCCAACACAGAAAATCACCATTGAATGCAAATTTCAATAGTCTGCAACGACAGCTTCAGTTGAATATATATCTGAAGGTGATTTTTTAATCTTCACCTGAGGATATGTTTTTAATTGATGTTTTAGTCATACCGAAAGAGAGAGAGAAAGACATCAATGTGCGGAACATCAATTGGTTGCCTCCCGTACATGTCCTACCCAGTGACTAAACCGCTATCCATGTATGTGCCCTACTATGAACTCACAGACTTTTGGTGTATGAGATGATGCTCTGACCATCTAAGCTACCCGGCCAGGGATGAAGGTGATTTTTTATTCTATCACTACTGAGGGAGTGAAGGAAGAAATGTGTGACAGTTACCTATTGCTGCATAGCAAGTTACCCGAGAATGTATTGGCTTAAAGCAACAGATGTATTATCATCTCCCAGGTTCTCTGAACAAGGCATCCAGGCACAGCTTTGCTGAGTGTCTATGGCTCAAGGTATGGACTCTAGCTGTGGTCTCATCGCCAAACTTGACAGGGGAGGGTCTGCCTGGAAGCTCACATGCAGGGCAGATGGCTGTGCCTAGGTACCACTGGCCATTGGTTGGATGCATCAGTGCTTCACCACATGGACCTCTTCTTAGGGAAGCTTATGACATGGCAGCTTTCTTCTCTCAGAGTAAACCCCAAAGAGGGTGACTCAAGGTAGAAGCCCCAGTCTTTTTATAAATATATTTTCTATTGATTTCAGAGAGGAGGGGAGAGGGAGAGAGAGAGAGAAACATCAAAGATAAGAGAGAATCACTGACTGGCTGCCTCCTTCATAGTCCCCGCTAGGACAACCCAGGCATTTGTCCTTCTTGGGAATCTAACTGAGCCACATCAGCTGGGCCCAGTCTTTTTGTAACATCACTTCTTCTGTGTCCCTTCATTGGAAGCAAGTCAGTGGGTCCATCCCATACTGTAGGGGAAGGGATTTCAAAGGATGGAAATACCAAGAGGTGGGAGTCTCTGGGCTCCATTTTTGAGATTGTCAGCCTCAATTAAGTAAGAATAGCTGTGGGTTAATGGAAGGCCAGGGAATCTGTTGTCTCCTTGTCTCTTTTCATAGTGAATGGACACCGATTTATTGTCTACTTAAAGCTTCTTTTTAGGAAAAGAACATCTGTGTACCCTCCATTAACTTCACACCAATTCTGCCCAGTTTGCTGTGCTGTGATAAGATGCTTTAATTAAATGTTCTCTACCTCAGAGTGACTACTTCCTCATTACAGAGATAGGAGGCTTGGCATTTTGGCAGAATTGACTGGTTAATTTGTTTAAGCAAGTAGTTAACCCAGGCAAGAAACTGATTGGACTGACCTGAGTCCACTCCTTACTTGCCTCTTTAGCTGAGTGAATCAGATGGCATGTTCATTTAGCATTAGATGGGACAAGTCTGAGAAGATGTTCCCCAGCCCAATTTTAAGATCCCCAAATAAGGAAAAATGTAGGCTTTATTGATGAAATATTTCAGGAATACAGCAGATTATAGATGGAATTTTTCTATGTAAGATTATGCTTTATGAATGATCATTTCCATCAGAGAAGGAGATCAGGTTTGAATTTTAAAACTCACCCCTTCTCAAGGAACTATCAGTTGTTATTCTTTGCCAAAAGGGCTATTCGAAGATATATGCATTTTTCTCCTACTTATCATTACAAATGACGCTGAATGTATGATAAATTTGTAATGGATCTATTTGTGTCACATTTGTTTATATCTCAGGCCATTTTTATTTCCTCAAGAAATTCATTCATTTATTTATTAATTGCTTATCTAGTGCCTACTCTGAGCCAAACTCAGTTCTGAACACTGCAATGTAACTCTACTTTTGTGTACGTTTCAAGATATCTTTGTATGTGTAAAAGAGTATTTAGTACCTTGTTCTGGGTTGAGGTAAAATTTATGTCTTAATATTTTCATTAGAAAACAAGTTTTAAATAATTGTGATATTTTTGGTTGTTTCAGGAAAACTGTCCTCTTAAGGAATATTTAAATGTCAACAATATTGATATGTGATTCTCTAAGAATGAAGCTACATGTACAGATAAGTAGAACACTCAACACAGATACAGGAATGTAAATTAATCTAGGGAGAAAAGAACACAACACAACTATTGATTGAGATTGAACCTTGATTATGAGTCAGTAGTAAATAGTGAAAGGGGGATAATGATCCATTGCTAAATGGAAATAATTTAGCTTGATTATTCCAGAATTTTCAAGAGCCAGCAAGATCAACCACATGCAGATAAGTGGTACAGAGCTGTAAATTAAATGTAGTGATGCTGTGATTATATTTAACATACCATAATTTCATTTAGTCCTAGGGAGCCAAAGTATGCACTCTTATGAATAATAATCACCTTATGATTTCTTTTTACAATAAGAAATTAAACATGAACCTCTGGATTTTTTAAGGTTGGTGCAAGTTGCCCCTTCTGTGCTCTTAGCATTGGCAATTGGTATAATCCCCAGTACAAGTACACTGTTCAACCTGCACCATGATCTAATATAGTATTAATCATAAATAAATGGCAATATTGAAGTATTTTAGTCAAATGAAACTTGACAGGTAGGATTAGCAAATTATAACTGGTCAAAATTTAAAGAACACACTTCATTAAAGTATTTTTTTAAATCAAAATATTGCTCTAGCCATTTTGGCTCAGCAGATAGAGCATTGGCCTGCAGACTGGAGGATCCCAGATTTGATTCCAATCAAGGCCATGTATCTTGATTGCAGGCTCAATACGAGGCCCTGGTCAGGGCAGGTGTGTGAGGCAACCAATGGATGTGTTTCTCTCACATCAATGTTTCTCTCTGACTTTCCCCCTGCCTTCCACTCTCTCTAAAAATCAATGGAAAATGTTAAACCTCAGGTGACGATTAACAACAAAAACTCAAAATACTCAATTAATATTTTATGTCAATAAAATCATTTGATATTGAATTCCACTCTAGAAATTAAATGTTAAATTTCACAAGTGTTGCTGAGAGCTGATTACTTGCACACAAATTCTGGGTTTGATTTACCAGGCTTTCATGCCATGGGAAATATTGTCCTTCTACACATTACAACCTTTTTTACTTATAATTTATCTCCTTGGATCACATCTATTCCTACTATTCCTTTTTTTTTAATACCATTACTTCAATATGAATCTTCTTTTCAACTCAGCCACACTTTAGGGGTTCACTCCTGTTGGACAAATGAGTTTGTCACTTGAGTCCATCACACATCACACATGTGGCCCTGGCACATCTGTGAGGCACCAGAACATACACTCCATGGTCATGCAGACGTGGCTGCTTTCCACCGATAATATTGTGTAAGAGAGAGAAATCAATAGGGCCCCAGGCAGGCCTGAGGAGAAGTGTCCATTAGAGATGTGGACAACAGAAGTCATTGACAAGCTGCCAGATAAGTTTAAAAGGAGCTTTTCCAAATGGATTTAAAATGTTAAAAGGGGTAGAGAATGAGGCAAAAGAAGAGAGAACCATGCTCTCACTTCTCAAGCACACTCTCATGTATTTCCTTATGTTTAAGCTAAATTAAACACATACAAATTTATACGAGGGAGTAAAAAACAACAACCCATATATAAGGTAAGCAAAATAAGATATCCAGGGAAAGACAAGTTTGACATGATGTCACCTATATGTGGAATGGAGTAAAAAAATAAAATAAACTGATGGACACAAAAGATCCAGAGACATTGAAACATGGAACAGACTGATGTTCAGAGGGAAGGAGTGGAGGGAACAGATTAACCAAAGAACATATATGCAATTATGTTCTTTGGACAGACAGTAGTACCAGAAAGACCTAAGGAGGGGTGGGAATAGGATGGAAGAGGTCAATGGGTGAAGGGGCAGAGTAGGGTGAGGAGAAGGGAGACATCTGTAATACTTTCAACAATAAGGATAAATTTAAAAATAATAAAAAATAAAAATCCCCATATAATTTGGTGAGAACAATATTTGAGAGGCTGCTGTTGGTTCTACAGAAGATTCTTAACCTTACATCACTAATGGATTGTATATTGGGGCTAAATTATTCCTAGGTCATATGGAGTCTCCCAATCAAGTTACAATTCTACCTCTTAAAGTTCATCATTCATTCTCTTTTGAACAGACTGCTTTGGCAGTCAATGTTTTTGTTTGTTCTGGGAGAGTTTCTTAAAGATTATTTATTGTTGAAAGTATTACATATTTCCATATGTCCCCTTTTCCCCCTATTGTCCTCTCCCATTTGTCCCTGCCTCCCTGCCCCTGCCTTAATCCCCACATACCCCTCCCACCCCATTGTCTGTGTCCATTGATTATGTTTATATGCATATAAGTTTTTTTGATTTCATACCCCTCCCCTGCCACAGACATAGTCATGGAACAGACCTTTAAACCTCGGAGGGTAGTCCCAATGATATATGCTGTCATTACATATGATTTCTAGATAGGAAGTAAGTGTATGGGACACTGAGGATGTCACAGAATTTGCATCTCTGTTCTTTACCATGTGTCTCATGCTTCCAGTGGGACCAGGGATTAATCGTGGTACCAGCAAAAATTCATGTTCCAAAGGTGTTGCTGATGCTGCATAGCCTAATTGATGAAGACCAAGACCCTGAGCTGTATCTGTAGCTGTGGAGGAAAATCTATACACCCTTACCCACTGTTTCTCTTTCCGTGATTTCAGTTACCCATGACCTGACAGTATTAAATGGGAAATTCCAAAGATAAACAATTCACAAGTTTTAAATTGTATGCCAGAGTGATGAATAGTAAGGAACTACAGCCAAGATTACCCTATCCAGCAAAGCTCTCACTTAGAATTGAGGGTCAGATAAAGAGCTTCACAAACAAGAAAAAGCTAAAGGAGTACATCACCACCATACCAGTATTATATGAACTGCTTAAGGGTATTATTTAAGAAGAAGAGATTTTTAAAAATATGAGCAACAAAATGGCAACAAATACATACCTAACAACAATTGATTCTAAAATTCAAACAAGAAGTCTAATGAACAAAATAAACTGGTTAATAAAACAAAATCAGAGGCAAGGAAACATGGAGCAGACCGATGAATCTCAGAGGGAAGAGGGAACAAGTGTGAGAAGAGAGTAACCAAAGTTCTCACCTATAGACACAGATAGTAGGGTGGTGAAGGCCTGGGGTGGGGTGGGAACCAGGTAGAGAGGGGAAGGGGGGCGGGGGAATAGAGGCTATCTATAATACTCTCAACAAGAAATATTTTGATTTTTTTTAAAAAAAAGGATAAAATATAATAAAATGGGCCCAGCTGGTGTGGTTCAGTAGTTGAGCATCAACCTATTAAGCAGGAGGTCACAGTTCGATTCCTGGTCAGGGCGCATGCCCATGTTGTGGTCTTGATCCCCAGTTTGGAGCATGCAGGAGACAGCCAATCAATGACCTCTCTCATCATTGATGTTTCTCTCCCTCTCTCCCCCTCTCCCTTACTCCCTGAAATCAATGAAAATATATTTTAAAAAATAAGATATTAAGTTAAATTAAATGGAACAATTATAACAATGTACTGCCATAAAAAGTTATGTGAATGGGGCTTCTCTCTCTCAAAACATCTTATTGTGCTGTACTCGCCTTTTCCCTTAAAAGAAGCACTTGAGGGCATATGTGAATTGCCAACATCATTACTCTTACACTTTGGGACCATCATTAAGCAAAATAAGGGTTACCTGAACGCAGGCACTGCAATAATGCCATAGTCGATCTGACAACTGAGAAGGCTACTAAGTGACACAGGGTAGACATGTCTAACAAAGGGATGATTCACATCCAGGGCCAGACAGAGAGAGCTGGCAAAGATTTCATCACTTGGTGTTTCCAGAGCCAGTGTCATGTTACATACTATAGGGTAATCACTGGTAATGTCTGTGAGCAAATTTTACTGACTGCAACATTATTTTCAAAACCAAGCTATAATACTTTTTATACCTTCACATCAGGAATGAAAATGAAGGTAGTCTTTGTGAGCTAATGTAAGTTTTCTTAAGAATCAGTTATTTTTAAGCCATTGATAAAGCATAACTTTGAAAATATTAAAATATGACTCCTCTATCTATACAAAATGAGCATATCAAACATTTTATTCATCTCATTAATTAGGGACAGACCTAGGAAGATGGCAAGCCTGGTATTTATGAGCAATTTAATAAAGGAATGCTAGAATAAAATTGCTAGGAGGCCTTTTAAATTGGTTAATGTCCATTGGGGTAATAAACTATAAACTGACATTTTCTTCCCCACTGGACAGAAATTATTCACATTTCTACTAGACAGAAATCTACGGGTTAGCCTGTACCTTTACTAAGCTAAGATCCCTTAATCAATACTCAGCAGTAAATTTAATAAATTATGTTCCCATAGATAAGCCAGTGACCCTTATATAGATCTGTTAAAGACCCGGGGGGGGGGGGGAATGACATCTACCCTTATTTCTTATTTCCATGTTTAAATATTTTTGAATATCACTATTTAAATTAAAACACATCATACCTGAATTCTGATTCACCCTCTATTGCCTTTGCTTTATTCTGATTGGAGTCAATAAGCAATAATTTGTTTTCTGAATTCCTTAGAAAGTAACAGCAATACAAAATTAAATGTCCTCTTTTCCTCACTGGCCTTTCCATGTTAGGACATGCCGAATGCCTTGAGACCTCATAAAATTTTGGAACAGTTAGAGGTTAGCAATGTGGCTCAAGCGAGAGATAATTGGACCAACACAGATACCGAGATTAATTTTAATTTCTACCCATTAATATTTCATTATCCTTTCTAAATTACTAAAGACATTTTTTAGGTACTGTATTTTACCATTTTTAGTAGGTCCGTGAGATTGGTGTTGTGGAGATGAGGTTGGCAGATCTGCGCTTTTTCTTTAATAAATGAGCCAAATAACAAGTTATCTGTCTGAGAGATTTAGGAAGCAACAGCAGAAAGGACATTTGAGGGATACAGGTGGCCATTGATTCAACCTCCATTCGGCCTTTTGGGGATTTCAGCTGCCTCTGTATTCGATGCACTGAGACTGGATTTGGTTAGCTGTGCACACTGTCTGAGTTGGCTAGTGGGGGCCTGAAACTCTCAGCAGATCATTATTTGACTGCAAATGTTTCATTGCAGACACCAGCCTGAGCCTCTGAAAAATGTGAATGTACCCAGGAAAGAAATTGCACCCCGCTTTTGCCATTGGCCTGCAGGATACACATTGACCTGCATCACCTGCAGAGAGGGGTTCCCCACGGGTCACCTCACTGGGCGACCTCATAGGGTTGGATTTACTTTGCCTCTGGGTTGAGTGAGGAGGATGCTCTGATGCTTGCTATTCTGCTCATTCCCCACGTGTGCTTGCCAAATGAGAACACAACCTAAGTATTCATCTAGCTCAGCAGGGTTGCTACCGCCTCAACATTCCAACAGTGGACTTGACAGCAGATGGAATTTTGAAAAAATTAGAAAATATTGTGGAATGGGTTTGTCCCATTCAGTTTCTGACAGGGATGTTAAAGAATCCTTTCCCCGCCCCCAGCTCTCTTCTCTGCAAGCTTGGTGATAGAGTTGAGCAGTAAAAATCAGTGAGCTAATCTCCCAGGGAAATCTCTCTTCCCATGGACTGTCCCCAGGTGATCCTTTGACCATCTGGAGACACTTAGACCCTCTCTCTACAGAAACCCCAACTGCTCAGGCCTCCAGAGCAGGACTGATCTGGATCCCTGGGAGCTGGTGGGCCTCCAGATTGTTCTACACATTGGTAAAGACACCAGCTACGATGACTGTCATTGTAGCTGGTGTCTTTAGAAATGTGTAAAGACACATAAAAACTGTGACAGCAGTTTCCTGCTGAGAGGTTCTCAGGAAAGTCTGCAGAGAGAAAGAGAAAGGCCTATTACAACCAGGATATTGGCTGTAATATGTGTGCTTTTTTGAGAAATAATAATAACTATAGTTCTTGTTTCATAGTTAAATTATTCTGTACTTACTTAAATACTTGGAACTGTGGCAGGTACTTTGTTTTTTCTTTTTCCTTAAAAGGAGAACAGGGGATAATAGGGATTTCTCTTAAGTGAATTGATATTAACAAATAACAAAAATCTACAACTGTAGGATGTCACTCAGCTGTAGAATGGGTTAAGTAACCTACAGGGTGGGGCAAAAGTAGGTTTACAGTTGTGCATATGCAAAATATAGAGTTTACTCTTCTCTTATTTATTGTTTTATCTTCTATATGAACAACTGTAAAGCTACCTTTGCCCACCATATGACACCAAAACATGGGAAAAAAATACAAACATGTAGCTGTTTTGCATTATGTATCATACAACTTCTGCATAATTAACCTCATGGCTCTCTCATTCACATATTTGGGACTTCTATGGGCCTAGGATGTATTCATTTGTAAAATACCTATTATAAAGGAATTCAAATAGAAAAAAAAGTAATATATTTGGAATTTATTATACTAACGTGTTATATAAATGTGGAACAATCGAATTTAATTATTTCTGCATGTCAACATCTTTCTACACCCTTCCTACCATCCCCACTTTCAGACCGATTTCCAAAATATTCAGATTCTTTGAAGTAAGAAACAACAAAGTAAAGTAGGAGCTCTGTCTTTATTTCCAACTTAAGATATAAGTCACACAGACAATAGGATTTAGCCTCATGTTATTGACTCTGTTCAGGGAGCCACAAAGCCTTCTAATTCTCCAGATGACACTGGGTACAAAATGCAAAGGCCTGAACCGCCTGACCTCTGTTATTCATCCTGAAACAGGAAAAGCAATGTGGGTAGCATGTTGGCTGGTGGCTTCTGGTCACTTGCTTTTCCCAGTGATGTCCAGTGACTGTGTCACATGATCTTGCCAGAACTCGCTGATGAACAGGGGAGTAAAAGGAGACACCAACAAAGGAATCAGAAAGTCAACTCTGACCTAATTATTGCAAAGTGAACGTTTTTGCAAGTGACCTGCAGGCTGCTCAAGAGTGAGGAAATATTCCTCTTCAGGCACTGCAATATTTCACATGGATCATAAAACTTGGAGCCAAAACAATTAAGGATAATTCAGCCAGAATTCGTGAATAAGATCAACCTTGAGTTTCAGGAGTAGCGATGTTTACCAGTAGGTTGTCTGCAACATGATAAACAAAGCGTGCCATCTGCTTGGCAGCCAACAAGTGTGTTCTGATTTATTCCAGGAGAGAGTTAAGTGCCTTTCTTTTTTGTAAGCTTCAGACTCTGTGTCTTCAATTAAGACAGTGGTTTAGGAAGAAAGTGTTTCCTGACTAGATCCAGATGTTTTCATAATATTTCAGGCTAATTTTGAAAGCAAAAACTTTCATATAGTAAGTACAGATAAAAATTAAAAGTAGGATATGAAGATAACCAGAAGGTCACGTTTTCTCCATCATTCCCCTAGACCAGTGGTTGGCAAACTCATTAGTCAACAGAACCAAATATCAACAGTACAACAATTGAAATTTCTTTTGAAAGCTAATTTTTTTTTAACTTAAACTTCTTCTAATGCCACTTCTTCAAAACAGGCTCACCCAGGCCATGATATTTTGTGGAAGAACCACACTCAAGGGGCCAAAGAGCTGCATGTAGCTCGCGAGCCGCAGTTTGCAGACCACAGTCCTAGACTATTTCCTTCACACCAAAAGAAATTGAAAAGAAAAATTAGATCAACAATCAATTTTATATAATCAGTGTCTGTGAGAAATTTATATTTTTCCAATCTGTGGTTTTACAACTCCCCCAAAAAGAAAATTATACTATGATTATGATTTGCTTGGCATTTATTTATATTTATTACTCATTTCCTTTAGTATAAGTTTTGCCAAAGTTCTTTATAGGCCCATTTTGCTTCATAAGCATCAGTTCGAAAACATTAGAACCACGTGACTTGTGTACTATATGCAACCCTCCACCTGAGACTGTGTTCACGTGTTTCTTTCAACACTGTCCTTCCCAACACATTCCCATTTTTACTCCTAGGAGCTCAGGACATCACCCAGTGAAGTTATGGAGAACCAGAGTTCAAATAGGGTTTTGGTTTCTTTCACTACAGTTTCCTTTATTTAATTGTAGGTGCTCGTTCTCTTTCTCACAAGTACACTCTCACTTATGAGCATGCTTCTTGTTTCTTCTTCAAATTTTTGTTAGATTCCTCAAGAGCTATCACCCTACTGTCATTTCTTTCTTTTCATCACTGCATGCATGAGGCAAAATCAGGTTCCTGTAATGCCTTCTAAGCATGACGATAATGCTATTTATATGTTGGTCACTAGGAGAAAAGAAAGTGCTTTGATTTAAAGTAGAATTTTATTAAATCAAGAACCATTCCCATTAAAATGCTTATCCATTAATTCATTCGGCAAGTATTTATTGAGTATATTCTAAATGTTAGACGTTGTTGACACTAGGAATCCTGTGGCAAGAAAGAGGAAAAAACTTTATTATCTTAAATCCTAGGGAGCTAACAGCACCTTAATCAAATAATCAAACAAATAAATGGAAACTTAGAACTGTGGTAAGCAATACCAAGAAAAGCACAGAGCACATGAAAATATTACACTGATTTCCATTTCATTTTCTTGAGCTTAAGCAAATAGATAAGAGTATAAAAGAGTTTTCTGAGTCCTTTTCTAAATTTCAGACCTAGTTTAATTATTCATTTATATGCAATAGTTCGCCAGCCTCCACCCTGTGTACCCCTGCCCCTTCTAAAAAAAAAAAAGTACACTTGTTGTAGGCTGGAACTATGTTTGCCTTCTAGTTCTGTTCTACAGGATTCATTTTAACCAGGAGTTCCAGTGGACTTTTCCTGGAATTTATTAGAGGTCTTAAACAACTGAGCCCTTTGCAGATGTTTTAGTTTTCGATTGTCCCTTACTTTCTACATGGCCTCAAAGGTAGCACCTGAAGCAATGCAATGGGACCCAGCTGCTGCAGGCATGCCACCTTCTGGAGGCCATATTTAGCCCCATCTGCCAGCATTTTCCATCTGCAAACATTTGTAATTACCATGTGTACAGAGCATCATGCCCATGATGTAGCATAAAAAATATTATGTTCACGTCTCTCTGGAATATACTTCCTCCACACTTAACTCAAGACCCACAGGTACTGTATGTTTCTCCACTTTGTAAACATACTAGAGGCTCAGTGCATGAAATTAGTGCATGAGTAGGATCCCTAAGCCTGGCCAACAAACAGGGACAATCTGTGGGGCTAACAGTGGGGTGATGGAGCTGGGGGGGAGGAGGTTGCTGCTGGCACAGGCCTTGGCTGGCTTGCGGCGTGCAGGCTGAGGAAAGCTCCTGCATTGAATATCTGCCCCCTGGTGATCAATACACATCATAGTGACCAGTAATTCTACCCGTTGTTCTGCTGTTCAGTCAATTTGCCTATTAGGCTTTTATTATATAGGATATAAGCTTTACTTAAATCTCAGTTGAGATGATTTAGTAGATATGTATAAGAACTAAAATGACCCTAACTGGGTTGGCTCAGTAGATACAGCTTCAGACTGAAGGGTCCCAGGTTCGATTCTGGTCAAGGGCATGTACCTTGGTTGCACACACATCCACAGTGGGGAATGTGCAGGAGGCAACTGATTGATGTTTCTCTCTCATCAATGTTTCTAACTCTATCCTTCTCCCTTCTTCTGTGTAAAAAATCAATAAAATATTTTTTAAAAAGAACTAAAATGAACAGAATTCGAAGTCAGGTGATGAAAAAATTGAGTTTATTAAACTATTCTAATTTTTGGTGGTACAATTATTTTTGTAATATTTGTATTTAAATAGAACTCACACACCATATAATTCACCTACTTAAAGTTACACAGCCATCATCACAATTAATTTTATAACATTTAATCAACCTTAAAAGGAGTCCTGTGCACTTTAGCAGCCCCCCTGCATCAGCCAAAGGCAATATCTGATCTACTTTCTGTCCCTATGATTTGCTTATTCTACACATTTTATATAGATGCAATGCTATACTATTTGGTCTTTTGTGATAGGCTTCTTTAAAGTAGTATAATGTTTCCAAAGTTCATCCATGCTGTTACTTGTACTAATACTTCATTCCTTCTTATGTTGAAATAATATTCCATTATGGGGATATGCCATATTTGGATTATCCATTCATCAGGTGGTGAACATTTGTCCAGCTTCCACTTTTTTTCTGCTATTATGGATAATGCTGCTATGAACATTTGTACATAAGGTATTCCAGTTAAAAGTTGACTTAAAACTTTTATATGTGAAATAATTATTTATGGTCTTATTGGGCCTTAAAAAAATAATCCAATATCTCTTTTGAAAATGACTAGTGATTGGACTATGATATTTATGATAATAGATCAACAAACTTTTTTATTTCTACAACATAAAATTTAATAAAGCAAATCAGAAATGGGACTCTATTGTGATCTCTGCCTAGCTGGGAACTTCATCATAATTCCCATGTTCTGATG
Organism: Vespertilio murinus; assembly: GCA_963924515.1. Taxonomy (NCBI): domain Eukaryota; kingdom Metazoa; phylum Chordata; class Mammalia; order Chiroptera; family Vespertilionidae; genus Vespertilio; species Vespertilio murinus. The sequence goes on from OZ004709.1 coordinate 7,168,144, forward strand.
GGCTAAAGCAGTGGTCGGCAAACTTATTAGTCAACAGAGCCGCAGTTTGCCAACCACTGGGCTAAGGCTTATTCTGGACTCCTGCCCCACCTCCTAGGAAAACTGATGAGTTACATTAAAACAATGGTTGGACCTCTTCTCTCCACATTGTACAATTTAGGGAAAATTCACTAACATTACTTAAAATAAAAATCTTTAAACACATTTTATTGAATTGGTTTCCATCTGAATTTTAATAGACTAATTAATTCTGGAGTTTTTAAAATTTTCCCTTCATAATCCAGTAGTGCTCATGTAGATATCCTTTTAAGTAAATCAGCCATAATGTAATCAGTAATTAAAATTATAGCCAACTTCAGGAGATGCTAGTAGTTAATCAATTAAAGTCATAATGATCGCATATCTAATTAAAATACTGATTGACATATTGCTAGTTACCCACATTTATTTTTTCAAAAGCAATGCACCTCTTACTGTCTTGAAATTGGGATGAGTTGCTGAGAGCATGTTGCCAGGTACTGTCTGAGTAGCTTTTCTGGACTTCAGTGGGAAATGGCCTCCTCTTTCTGCAGGTGTAAATAACATTGGTAAAGTTGATCAGAACTGACCTGATGGATGGTCAATGGATGAATGAATCTGTGAATTTTAATTGGCTTATTTGCATATTAACAGGCAACATTCTGCAGATGGCTCTGTGGGCCCTGAGTATCTGGCAAATTCGAGGCTTATTATATAGGAATGAAACAGTCATTAAACACTGAGAAAATCCCTGTTTTGCCAGGAGGCTGCTATCCCCATCACTGTCAACCTGCTGATCAGTCTATACAGGAATTAATTAGTTCACATATTTATAGCAATTCGGTGGCTAGAATATCACCTGACAAAGAAAGATTTGACGTTTATTCCTTTGGAAAAATGATTGTTGAAATTCGAAAGACAGGCTAAAGCTTAGAAAATAATATTTTCCCTATGTCATCAAAACTAAAAATTATTTCATACGTTCTAATCACTGAATCACATCAATGGGAGGCAGCCTCGCAAGAATAAGCAGAGGGCAATATTATTTGCATTTCGTGATTCATCAAATATTGACCATCCTTAATTGAAAGGCATAATCTCTGAATATAAAGCCAGAATTTATTCTCCCTAAAGCAGACCATCATATGGGATGTCTACTTAGCTGAACAGATTTTAGTAAGGCCAATCTATCCACAGCATCCTAGAATCCCTCACTGGGAAGCACCAAGCTCTGTAAGGCCAGTGTGTTAGGTGAGCATGCCTGTCTTCTTGCACCATGCCAGAAACAGAGCAGCAAGCATTTGGGAAGTTTAATGAATAAATTAATAAAGCCTGGCATGTAAATAATAGCAAGATTTGCTTTGGGCATTCATCCAAAGAGAAGGGGTCATTAACAATCCAGAATTTTTTTAAATTATAATTTTAAAAAATTAGCAATGTAATGATGAGACCACTGAGCTAACCTGATTGTTCAGATGTCAGTGGTGTTTTAGATGTAAGAGGCATGAAAACCTCTTCGGCTGGGATGCCATAATTCACCTGTTAGACTAAGTCAGAATTTTCAAGTATAGACTGAGATAAGAGGAAGACACTTGGGCTGGGGGGGGTGGGTGAACAACACACATTGAAAATTTCACTCGAAAAGACTTCTTTTGCAGAAAATGAGAGTGGGTTTAAGCTGTGTATTCTAGAATTGGGGCTCTGAAAATTTGAGCAAATACCATTTTTATACAAAGTAGCAGGAATGGAAAACAAAAAGGCTGCTATTTTAGTCTGCCTAGCTGTATGGGATATTAACTATTGTACGTGACATTACTTTTAATCAATTGACACCCGGACATTTATGGTTTGGATGTGAAGTGTAATTAGTAAATTCTATTACTGGGCTATCTTCTGGCATTACCTGAATATTAAAACTGAGAGCAGTTTATCTCCATCCTTGAAAAATTATTCCTCAAACCTTCATTTCCTACAAGAAAGTACCACCAAAGCCTTGTGAGTTATGAAGCAGCCAGCTGTTAATATGAGTTATGTGAATCTGACCTATAATCTCACCTGACATTTGGAACTCAAATATTTTCCCTTATTTCTCCAGCACAATTAAAATATTTAGTCTCACTTCATTTTATGAGACATAAATAGCTATGTAAGTAGTCTGTAATTACGGTGCATTGTAGCAAATGACCTCATAAATACATTGTAATGTCCCATGTAATTACATGGTAAGTCGTGTCTTTGAGATGGCTGCTCTGAGATTGAAAGCCTGCTGGCTTCAGAGATTAATTATTTAGGGCCTAATTTGACAGTTTGCTTGAAGACAGGCATCTGTTAAATAGCAGCTTCCTCATTTAAAAAAAAAGCTTCATAATTAGATTTTATTTCCTTATATCATATAGACTAGGTTGTGTGTGTTTATTCCTGAATATTGGACACATCTAAGTTTCAATATACATAAAAGCAAAACACATGGAATTGTTCTGTACAGGATGAGATGCAGTTATAATTATATTTATTCCATCAAATATTAGATAGAGGTTGTGTTTGTGACAATAATTTTAAAGGTCCTAGTTTTATTGGTCTATAGAGATTTTTCAAGTATAAGGTGTTGTAAAACTTACATTTCTATTCTCTTATTGAGCATTGTACAACTTTTAAACTAATGTTTCATTTTTTATTTACCACGTTGGGATGTTGGGATTATTTTGAATGAGTGCATCATTGCAGTACCCGGGGATCTTGTTATTCTTGATAAATGCCTTTTACCCCATATGAGAAACAATTTTCATAGGGCACACACCAGTATTTAAACACATCTCTTTGCCTTGGACTCTTATATATGATGAAATCAACTATTCTGAAGTTATGCCATTCACCTACTGCTCAAATGGTATGCTGGTTTTTATTTCACAACAAAAGAGAAATGGGAACTAAGTGGACACTGTATTTTCTGCCTTAAATTATATATGCGTCTATTTTCTTGTGCCTTTTGAGGGTGTAATCTTACATATAACTCTCCCAATGCGTTGTGTGCTGGCTTTAACTCAGTCCCTGCCCCAAGGCTGTTATATGGCTTTTAGCAGTTATGTTTAGCAGAGATGAACAGCCTGAGAGAGGACCCAGTGAGCTGAAAGAGTTAATGATCCTCCCTAAACATCTAGCTTACATTCAGGGAATGACTTAGGCACTGGAGAATAAAGTCTATTGATACTGACAAATTCTGAAATGTATTACTCCTAAGATCGCTTTATCATGAACTCTAGGGAACAACCAAATTGCTTTATTGTAATGGAATTTTGTCAAAATGTGAATACCCTCTTGAAATTGCATTTTCAGTTTGTGGGACCTAGAAGTAAACAGGCCCGACTACTAGGCTATGCATAGCAAATAATCACATGGAAAAAATGCAATTTTAAACCCAGGAATTAAAAAAAGTAGATGCTAGGTACAGATAAGTTTTACCTCTTTCTTTTGTTTCCTTTATTTTGCTTTAGGGTGAGCTATCCTCTGTTTGAGGGTGATTTGCTTTGTTAGTTTAAGACTATTTGGTTAATTTTTCCTCGTTGACCAAGAAAGCCTGGTTAACTGGTGAGATTAATTTATTTTTCTTAAAGTAATAAATACCATCCATAATTACATATATGAGTATCATCTGCAATAAAGTTTTGCTAACCAATGGAGAAAGCACTATTTCTAAGGGCCACCCATCAAAAGATGGTGAAATCTGCCTTAAAGAACTCACTTCTGTTCAGTGAAGGATTATCTGAGTGACAAAGGAAGTTGTTTCCCAGGAAAGTGTAATATAGTTGTGATCATATAAAGTATTCATGAAGTTAGTCTCAATGAGAATCATTTATTCATTTATTTATTTCTATGTCTTCAATATGGAATTCCATAAGGCCAAAATGACCTCGTGACTCAATTCCTTGAAAAATTGCTTTAGATTTAGAGCATCCTTTTGTGTACTTCAAAACAGATGTGCATTCTAATGCTAATAATAATCATTACAAAAGAAGAGTAGAACTTTATCTTATACAGTGTTTTGAAGTTTCTAAGCTTTTTCTCGTTGATCATTTCTCAACAACTAGGAATAATGGTGCAATGTATCATTGATGCCCTTAGATCAGGGGTAGGCAAACTTTTGGACTTGAGGGCCACAATGGGTTCTTAAACTGGACCAGAGGGCCGGAACAAAAGCAACCTGACCATGCTGGCACTCTCATCTAGGGCTGCTGGTGAAGGAGCAGAGGGGAGATCAAGAGAACCCTCCGCTCTTTAGGCTCCGCAGGCCAGATAGAACAGCCAACCTGGCTGGATCCATCCCACGGGCCATAGTTTGCCCACGGCTGCCTTAGACAAACAATTCCTAACATCATTTAGCAAGTTAATGAAAATCTGAGAGTGGAATAGTATGCTTCCTGCAGTCCATCTTACTATATTTATGGAATATTTTTTATTTGCAGATCATTGTGCTCTCTCTAAACAACAAATCAAAGCTGCATGCTAGATGGAACATCTAATAAGATTTCCTAAGCACAAAACTAAGAATTAAGGAGATCCTAGTGTATTTCCATGCTCTTGAGCCTAGGGTTTGAGCTTTATTTAATGTTTGGAGTTCATTCTTAAATGACAACTAAGCTTTATTGTATAGAATGGGCATATAAGTTTGGTACCAGGGTTGAATTAGTCACATTTCTAGAGAAGATTCTACAGGCCATTCAGTTCTTTTTTATGTTTCTCCTAATAGAACTCTGAGGTTCATCTTTAAATAACCCAAGAATACTTGTAAAATGTTATATTGAATGTATGCAAAACGCTAGCCTAGTAGAGTGCCAAACTGTCAGTGTACCGACTATACTCTTGGCCTCCAAGGATAGTGATAGATGGAGGGCCTCACAGTGAAGGTTTGCAAACACATTTGACCTTCATTTACTGGTTCAAGGCCCCTGAGCAGCTAAAATTGAGTGGGTTATGTTATGTTATTCGCTTCCCTTTTTTTACTTGAAATTGTCATTGTTGAGCTCTCAAAATTTCATTAAAGGAGCACAGAAATTTCCCAGCATCAATTTAAATTTAGCCCCGTCTAAGTTAGCTAAAAAATGGGGGGGAAATGGAACATATAAGAAATGGAGCATATTCCAGAAGACATATATCACTCTGTGTAATTTTTTCTAATCTGATATGTGCCTCTTGTATATACCTGAAAATGATAGCTCTATGGAGGTGCATGAGTATGGCATTCAAAGCCAGTGCCCCAAGTCCCGGAGTAAGTAAAGTAGTTGGGGATGTTCCTTTAGGAAGCCTGGTCACAGTCTACAGAGAAACAGAGTGACAGATAGTGTGCTGGGTGAGAGGTGCCATAAAGAGCTCCCAGTGGTGACTCAGAAGACCAATAGGTTTGGGCAGTTCAGAGTGTGAAAGCAGATTCTATGCTAGATTCAGGGAGGCAAATAAGTATTGTGAGAGTAGTCAGCCAGCCTGAGACTGAGAAGACTCTGGCTTCTGGGGGAATCAGGCCTGCATGTCTCAGATGTCTTTAATGGACAGGCAGATTAGCATGGCAAAAGCAGAGAAACCGAGCTACTAAAACTGGGGCCCAGATCACAGGAGAGCTGCAGTATATGATTTGAAGTTGAGCAACCTGAGAAATTGTCCTAGCTCCTTACATAACCAGAGCAGGATTTTTCCAGGGTAGGTCAAGTTGGGCTCAAGTTCTGGAAAAGAATCCCACTGGTACTAGATCTCAGGAGGCCACCAGGGCAGAGACAAAGGGAAGCCTATCTTTAAACTAAACGAACCTATTGATAAAAAAAAAATGCTTGTATTATCTCAAAAGCATTAAATGAGATCATAACAGGTCAGTTTCACTTTATGTTAATAAAACAAAGCAGAGTTCCTTGCCTGAATTTAAGACTGGTTTGTAAATTTTATTTAAAATCATGCCGAAACCGGTTTGGCTCAGTGGTAGAGCGTCAGTCTGCAGACTGAAGGGTCCCAGGTTCGATTCCGGTCGGGGGCATGTACATTGGTTGCGGGCACATCCCCAATAGGGGGTGTGCAAGAGGCAGCTGGTTGATGTTTCTCTCTCATCGACGTTTCTAGCTCTCTGTCTCTCTCCCTTCCTCTCTGTAAAATATCAATAAAATATATTTTAAAAATAAATAAATAAAATAAAATAAAATAAAATAAAATATTACTCAATCTATATTATAAAATCCCAGTGGGCCTAATACCAGAATGACCAAAAACTGGCATGGGTGGGTGGGGTTGTGTGATTTATCATTATATATAACCATATGGTTATATATAACCATAATTTTATGATTACACAAATGTTTTACTCAGAATTTACATATTACTAGCAGATTTCAGTCTGGAATCCAGTCAGAATATTTGCTAGCATAGCTTTATGTCATTTTGAATAACAGTTTCTACATGAAGTCAAGAATGCCAATTTCAGCATGCTCCCCAAATGTCTAACTTCACTGATCATAAGAGATTGCATATTTATGATATGAGGCAAAATATGTCAAGTCTGCAAGAATAGTATAAAAGTGCAGGAAAAATATAGAGAGACCTTTATAATATATTACTGACATTTTATCAAATCCATTCCTGGTTAAGTATCATATATTACATGGATTTATAAAAAGGCAAAACAGTTTTTGGAAATAGTTTACACAGTTTATAAATATAATAGAATTTAAAGTACTGTCTCATTAGTAAATTAATTTCTATTCCAAGTTGAAATTCAATTAGATTTCAGATTAATAATAGAAATATTTAGCAAGTATTTAAATAAATGTCAAAGGTTAAATATTATTAATTATTGTTACTATATAATTTTGAAATCAAGTTATTATTTATTCTAAGTTATAACATTAAAAATACCCTTTCCCAGTAACTCAAATATGATTGATATGGGTAGCATTGTTTCTGCATCCTCTGTGAATTGTCATTTATTGATGCCACAGCAGGTCCAGTGAACTTTTTTTGAAAGTGGATTATTTTCAGACAGTCTGGTCCCAGTAAATGCATTATCATATATTGAGTTGCTCATGCCTGAAACCTTAAAAGTAACTCTTAATGATTGTTCCTCCTTTATACTTGACATTTGATAAATCACCAAGTCCTGCCAAGTCTACCTCTACAAATATATATTAGATCTCTTCACTTTTTTGCATTTTTCTCATCTTCACCACATCCTAGGGCTTCTTTATTTTCTTTATTTAAATCCTTGCCTGTAGGTGTGTTTCTGATTTTTGAGAGAGGAGGAGGAAGGGAGGGAGGATGGAAAGGAGAGAGAGAGAGAGAGAGAGAGAGAGAGAGAGAGAGAGAATATGAATTGAACTTTCTATTGGCTACCATAAGAACTGTGAATAGTACTCTGTAGAATAGACTGGCCCATACATAATTATAGGAGAAAGGGAGTGAAGGAATAAAGCCATGGGTCCATGCAAAGGATAATACTGTAACTGACTAGCCAAGGGGCCAGGCTGCCTGTCACCACTTGAGCCAATTAAGCAAAGACAGGGCTGGATCACATGAGCGCTGATCCCCATAACTCCGGCAGTATGGGAGAGCAGCAGCTCATCCACAAAACTCTGCTCCGCCCCTCCCCATAGCCAGCTGCTTGTGTTGGGTAGAAAGACAAAGATTTTGTGGGAAAGTGAGAGTTACAGGCATGGGTAAGCAGGCAGGGTATAATGGTTACAGGTAACCAGCAATGCAGGCTGGGGGTTGCAGAGGGTGGGTGCCTCCAGGACTAGATTGTTTAGACTCTTTCCATAATGATGGGCAGCTCTGGGGAAAGGTGGATGGGCTGCATTCTGATGTTAGCTCCCATGTCCCAAGGCATACAACTCTCAGCCAGTTAGAATGTGCTGGTTCTAGTCAGAACAGAACAAGCACAGTTAATAGAGGATGGTTAATATTTCTTATAATAATAGATAGTTCCCAATATTCCATTGCTGCCCCTAACACTGCATCACCAAATTGGATGGAACCATCTCAAATAAGAAGAAAGGCCAATGAGACATTTCCATTTAAATCAATAAACCTGACTGCTCTCCACCTACTCATAAGCAAATTTTATACTAACCAAAGAGGGAATGGAGGAATTTGGAGAAACTCGGTTTTATAGTTTTTTTCTGTTTTCCAAATCTGAAAAAAAAAAGAAATTAATCCTTGACTCACTGAAACAGTGAAAAGGATTAATGTCTCCCTCTCAAGTAATGAAAGGACCAAAAGGCAAGTCACAGCTACTGGAATTGATATTTCAAAAATCAAAGGTCATGTGTTAAGTACTTTTAATAAAAATCATTACCAGACTGGCCCATGCAGACCAGGTCATGTTACCAGAATGTCCCCATAACAGTGACAGCTTTGGGTGGCTTGGGGATGGAAGGGCAATGAGCCCAGGCAGAAGAGATGTCAGACAGAAAAGAAATACATTAGACCGTTCAATAAGAAAGAATAGCTGAACATTTTCATTGAACTTCCCCAAGTAACATGCCTTGGGTCAAGTGCAGAAGAATTTGCACAGGAAGAATGTGAGCACCAAATGTTCTGCAATCTGCTGGTGTTTGCTTGAAATCAGTAAAAAAATAAATAAATAAATAAATAAATAAATAAATAAATAAATAAAAGTTGTTAATAAGTTCAGCTGCTACCTACATATAAGGATGAATAATATAATTACTTCCAAACATAAATAATAAACATTGAGAGAATTTGCCCATTGGTATCTAGAGTGTATAACTGATCCCATTAATTCATTGCTGTAGGCATTGATATTAAGGTATCAGCTATATGTGCATAATTTATACAATCATCGGAAATCCACATGTGATAAAGATTATGTCAAAAACTATTTCTCATGTAATCATTAGTATAATTAAGATCTTCAGGCTTATCAAGTGATTTACAAGTACTGGGTAGACATACTGAGCACACTTATTGTCCCTTTTTCAATATATGCATTAAAATTAAGGTCATTTATGAAATTAAAGAGAGGTAACTCAGCAAAACCATAGCAAAGCATTCACTAGTAATCATAAAGTTTTACTTCTGTATCTAAGGTTTAATCTCTTCACGCATATTTTCATTACTTATTTGAAATTAATTTTGACTTTTCAAAAAATAAGCTAGTAATCTTTGGAAAATAATGCTTATTGATTTACTAAGGGCTACTTATGGGGAGGCCTATTGGATATCTTGAAATCTAGTTATTTCAATTCAGTTTTATTCCTTTCAATAATATTTTGTAGGAGAATTTAGATTATTAGAATTGCCAAGAGACACTCTGATTATTTATTTCAGTATGAAAGGATAAAAATATGTTAAACTCAACAGTTGGATAATCTTCCAGTGGTCGTACAAGGTGACTTCTGGCCATTCATTTTACTCTGTACCTCAATTTCATTTTTTGTAAAATTGTTAAATAATGATCATATCTGCTATTACTACCTTGTAGCACTGAAAAATATAAAAATAGAAAGCATACTTCTTCATCAAATCTGGTTTTCTTTTCTCAAACACTTGAGAGCCAAGAACACGTCCACACATATGAATGTGGAGGGGGTCATAAGCGATGGACGACTCTGTATATTTATGACTATGAGTTCTTTGGGAGTGACGGACAATATATCATTATTTTTTTATTCACTAGTTTATCTCCCAAAGAACGTAATCAATCAAATGAAGTGCATTTTTGTCAGAATGAGACAAATAGAAATACTTCCAAATTGTAAGAATGCATGGAATTTGGTCCTAAGGGGCAACCCCCAGCACTGCTTGCCTCTCTGCTTTATGCTTGGGTTCGGGTCATTGCTTTGACCCTGCTCTGTTGTCCATCCTTTCACTGTTTGAATTTGCATCTGTTCTTTTACAGAGTATCAAAGTGAGCTGGCTGCCTCCTCCATCCGGAACACAGAATGGATTTATTACCGGCTATAAAATTCGACACAGGAAGACAACCCGCAGGGGTGAGATGGAAACATTGGAGCCAAACAACCTCTGGTACCTGTTCACAGGTCAGTGCTGGCACAGTGTGGTCTTACAAGTTTTTGATGAATTAAATGCTTTGGGAATAAAATATATTCTCACTTCATGGGAACATTTTTTCCCCTGGCAGGTGACATTTGTTAGTCTGAACAAGAATAATCTTTGTATTTTGAACTTTATGTTTTCTATAATTTTTTCACTATGTATTTTATTTCTGGATCATCATCTTAATAAGTACATCATATATTTTTTAAAACTATTTTAGTTTCTCAGCATTGCTGATTCAATGTAGTACCTGTTGCCAAATAACTTCTGAATTTTTAGCTAATAACTAAATGGTTCTAAATTTAAACCACGTTGTTCTCGCTTCCCTCAATCTACTGGGAAAATGGAAAGAAGGATAGCTTGGGGAATAAACAGATAGATTGTTCTACATTTCATAGATATCAAGGTAAATTCACTTTTATAGCAATTCTTGATAGGTCCAACTTCTCTATGAAAACTGGACCCAGTCTTCATGTAGTAGTTAGAGGATTTAAAAAATAATATTAATAATTATTTATTTACTTTATTGTAATACATTACCAGTCTAGTTTATTTTCTAGAACACAGAGACTGAGGCAGACTTTCTTATTTCAAAAATATGGCCGTTGGGGGTGCAAGCCCAGGAAAACAAGAGCGAGGGGACAAGGGAAGGGAGCCAGGGGAGAAGGGAAATCAGTTCATGGAGGCATATTACTGAGATGGCCACAAGTTTAGGACAAATATAGAGCTGGCTGGGCCTCTTATTGTGTCCCTTGCAAGACTGTGTGTCCCACAGTCAATGGCTGGATAGCAAGTGTGAGCACTTTCTTTCCTCTCATCAGTCAGACTCCAATGACAGATTAGATTTTGGACCTACACAGAGTTCTCTGGGATAGCAGAGCTCCAGGGAGTGTGCAAACATGGAATTCTCCTTGTCAATCAGCACATATGTGAGGGTGGATGGGTCCAGTGAAGCAGCAATACTCAGGGCCTGATAACCCTAAGAAGAGCATAAATTTTAGCTAGTGGCTTGAGAAGCAAAGCAAATCATGATGGCTCATAGCAAGGATTGGTGAGTGAAGTTGAGCCAATCTGAGATGGCACAGAAACTGTGTCTAGGACAAAATACACACTAAAACCTGTAACTTAACAGCTAATGCATAAGCAAACTATTACTGTAGATGAGAAGAAAGAAATTAGTCCTTTATTTATTCTTTTTTCTGTGATAACTATTCAGCAAATTTCCACTTGCAGTCATAGTACAGATACACACACACACACACTCATACACAAAGATAGTATTCAGCCTATAGTCTGAAACATGATAGAAATCTGTTTTCCCCTCAGTATGTTTGGCTTTTATGCCTATAACATTTTAGCATAATAATGAGAGTACTTCCAATGTAGATTGCCAGAAGTGTATTTTTTGTTTTATATCTGGACAGAATTTCCCAGGTATTGTTGGTTCTAAATGGAAGTCATGGAACCTTTAAAAAGCCTAGGGAAAGCCAAGATTCTATGCTTTTTTTCTCTGATGAAATTATCAGAAGAAGGTAAAAATGATTAAAGTTGAAGTGAGGTATATATGTTCTTTATTATTTAATAGGACATGTAGTATCCTTTGGAAGAAATCACCAAAATTTTAAAACATTGTTGAAAAAATTTTAGTGTAATTTCTAAGATTCTAAGGATAATTTAATGGAAGCCTTATATGTTAGTAGCTGTGGGCACTTGAAGACCTGACACTTTTTTTTAATCAATGCTTTTTTTTTCTCAAATGAAAAAGATTGAAGAAAAAAAGTAAACTTATCTTTATAAAGTAATTAATTAAATTATGAGCAATCAAATAAAAAACTAAGTATTGTGTTTTCAATTTACAGAACTACAAATGCCAAATAAGCATGATGAAATGTTCAATCTTATTAGTAGAGAAATATAAATTAAAACAAAAATGAGTTAGATTAAAAACATAAAGGTAAAAAATGAATGATGATACCCTTTTCTGGAGAGCATATGAGAGAAATATGAACTTTCATAGACTGCTTGTGGGACATAAAATTTCTAGAATATTTCTGGAAGCAATGTGCATATTTATATACAGATGTATATATGTACATGTGTGTGTGTTTAAGAATAAATTTTAGGTTTCCAACTTCTAACAGTTTGTTCCAATTCAAAACCATATTTTTGGCAAAGTTTTTTACTCATTCTTAGATTAACTCTTTGCATTGTTACTTTAATAACAAATAATAAAAAATATCCTAAATATCCAATTTTAGACAGCTAGAAATTTCAGAAATAATCCTATCATGGAGTATTGTATATCTATTGAAAATGAAGTAATATAAAAATACTAAATTATATATTAAATTATTTAAAACATCATATCACAAACTTCATTTTCAATCAGGATTAGTATATAAGCCCATATTTATAAACCAAAAAATTAACGAAATCATTGGAAAATATTTAGAATAATATATACCAAATATTAATAGTGATTGCTGCTAATTTTTATAACAATAAAATATCTATTTTTAATTGCATATGTAAAGTGTAAAACAAAAGACTCTAGTGTCATATTGCAACTTTTGGTTACAAAAATTGAAGATTTCCTCCCACTAGAGCTAACCATAGTCCCACTGGACAGCTAAGACATGAGTGGGACCAGAAATTAAGTGTGGAACAGTAGCCACATGGCCAAAAGAACTTGCTGCTGTGACGTTTTCAATATTTGTGCAATGTTTTTGGCAAATGGAAAGGATCACATTAAACTCAGTAATATCAAAGTAAGATTCTGACTCCGTAGACAAACTTATAGGATTTTCTTTCTATAAGAAGGAATACTCATTTTTATTTGTTATCCCTTTTTTTTCTTTATTGATTAAGGTTTACATATGTGTTCTTATTCCCCCATTTCCCCTCCTCCCACCCTCCACTCATGTCTCACTACCCTGGTGCCTGTGTCCATTGGTTAGGCTTATATGCATGTATGCAAGTCCTTTGGTTGATCTCTCCCCCTTAAACCTGCCCTCCCCTACCTTCCCTGATTGATGTATTTCTGTCTCTGGATCTGATTTTGTTCATCAGTTTATGTTGTTCATTATATTCCACAAATGAGTGAGATCATGTGCTATTCATCTTTCTCTGACTGGCCTATTTTGCTTAGCATAAATGCTCTCTAGCTCCATCCATGTTGTTGCAAAATGGTAAGAATTCCTAATGTTTTTACTGTAGGGTAATATTCCATTGTGTAGATGTACCAGTTTTTTAATCCTGCTGATGGACACTTACGACTTAAACATAAGAATGGAAACCATAAAAATATTAGGGAAATCCACAGGCAGCAAAATCTCAGACATATGCTGAAGCAATATCTTCACCAATACAGCTCCTAGGACAATGAAAACTAAAGAGAAAATAACAAATGGGACTACATAAAAATAAAAAGCTTCTGCACTGCAAAAGAAACCATCAACAAAACAAGAAAGCCCATTGCTTAGGAGAACATATTTGTCAATGTTATCACCCAAAAGGGTTTAATTTCCAACATTTACAGGGTACTCATACAACTTAACTAAGGAAAGATAAACAACACAATAAAAATATGGGAAACCAACCTAAATAGATATTTTTTGAAAGAAGACAGAAGGAAGGCCAAGAGACATGAAAACATGCTCAAAGTCACTAATCATCCAAGAGATGCAAATCAAGCTGAAACCAGTTTTGCTCAGTGGATAGAGCATCGGCCTGTGGACTGAAGGGTCCCGGGTTCAATTCCAGTCAAAGGCATGTACATTGGTTGGGGGCACATCCCCGATAGGGGGTGTGCAGGAGGCAGCTGGTCAATGTTCCTCTCTCATTGATGTTTCTAGCTCTCTATCCCTCTCCTTTCCTCTCTGTAAAAAATCAATAAAAATATATATTTTTTAAAAAGAGAGATGCAAATCAAAATGACAATGCAGTACCATCCCACACCTGTCAGAATGGCTTTCATCAACAAATCAACAAACAACACGTGCTGGCGAGGATGCAGAGAAAAAGGAACCCTCGTGCACTGCTGGTAGGAATGGAGACTGGTGCAGCCACTGTGGAGAACAGTATGGAGTTTCCTTAAAAAACTAAAAATGGAACTCCCATTTGACCCAGTAATCCCACTTCTAGGAATATATCCTAAGAAACTGTGAACACCAATCAGAAAGGATATATGCTCCTCTATGTTCATAGCAGCACAATTTACCATGGCTAATCATTTTTAAAAAATGATTATATGGAGAATAGTAAGCATAAGCCTTTTCACTACCAAAGACCCTATATTAGTCCCAGGGCTGACATAATAAATTACCACAAACGTGGTGGCTTAAAACAATGGATTTTTCTTTCTTTCAGCTCAGGAAGTGAGAAGTTAAAAATTAGTGCCTCAGCAGGGCAGGGTTGGTTCTCTTTGGAGGCTATGAGAGAGCATCCATCCCACGTTTCTCTCCTAACCTCCATGGTTGCTGGCAATGCTTGCCATCTTTGGCTTACAGATGCATTGCTCAAATATTTTTCTCCATCTCTGCAGACCTTCCTCTGTGTGTATTCATGGCCTCTCCTCTCATAAGGACACCGGGCATGGTGTATACCCCACCATAAATCCAGGATGATTTCATCTTGAAATATTTTTAAATTTTTATTAATTTTCAGAGAGAGAGGAAGGAAGAGGGAGGGAGATACATTTATCAGTTGCCTCCTGTATACCCCCGACTGGTATCAAACCTGCAACCTGCATATGTGCCCTGACCGGGAATTGAACCACTGACCTTCAGATGTCTGAGATGACACTCAATCAACTGAGCTTAAAAATATATACATTGTTATTAATTTTTAGAGAGAGCAAAGGAGATGGACAGAACTTGAAATCTTGAACTTAATATCTCTTCAGGGGCCCTGTTTTCAAGGAAAGTTACATTTTAATGTTCAGGGGACACTATTCAACTCACCAGAGACACCTCCTATTATTTTTCTCTCAAGGACAATTATTTCGAATGGTTTCCTCTCATAAACTTGGTTTATTCAAAAATAAATAATTTAGTCCCACATTTTTTATCTATCTAAAATATGTGTGACAATCAGAGCTTCAAATCAACATGACATAACACATCACCACGCTGGTTTAATATCATTCCTCCTTATAGGGAAGAAATTGGCTCACAAGTGCTTGCTTTCATCTCCATCACTTTGTAGAACTCTCGACCCTAAATCTGAAGGCTTCCCTCATGCTGTTCTTTCTTCATTTCGACACCTATAAAACGCAAGCATTATCTGAGCAGTTATAGTTAAAACTGTAACTGATGTTTATTGCACAAAAGCCACACAAGTGCCAGTTTTAATTTGAAGCAAAGAAATAAAAAAAGAGCCAGAAAATAGCCTTCTGCCCTAAAAACATGAAAAATAAGTTTTACAAAACATCGGCCTTCCCTTCCTCTGCGATGTGGAGTGTCTTCCCACGTGGATGTTGTGGGAATTTCTAGATGTTGTGGGCATATCTTCCATGCCGAAAAGTGTGGAGAAGTCAGCACGGAAATGACACTGGGAGATTGGCTGTGCTTCTCACTTGTCCCCAGGATACATTAGTAATTTATGCACTTCCTAGTAAGCAGAGTAATTGATTTTCTATGGCGATCTACAACACTTTAAAATGTACAGGATTTGACCCCATGTTTTCAATACCTCAAAGACACATGGATATATTGATTTGGTTGTTAGAAAGTTGGAAATGCCAGAATGTTTCATTTGACGATATAAATATATATTCAGGTATAGACACGCAAACACTTTTTTGTACAATCCTCTATGTGTTGCACAGGTGTGTGTTGTTGTTATTGTTGTGTGTTTTGCTATAATGAGACATCTGCAATAACAAAGTAATTCTGAGTTAAAACAAGGATTTTAAACCACAATGATCAGTTCATTGTGGGAAGCCCTGTCAACTATATTTTAAAGTGCTCTTTTGAATTTTTGAGAGCTCTTCAGAGAAGCTTGCTTAGGATTGAGTTCAGGAGTTTTCTTATGTTTCATGGCCGAGACAGAATAAACAATGATAAACACACATTGATATTTCAAGGACTGAAAAACGAAAACAATACCATAGACATTTTATAACAAGGTTAACATTAGGAGAATAAAGAAGGATCATATTGTTTGAATAATATTTCATCTCTTGCCATAAGCTCTAAGAAATGAGAAATAGAACAAAAGAATTACAAAGCTTGAAGGCACTTGGTATTATTGGAGATAGAAATGGGCAATCAGCTTTCAACAGTGAAGTTTTGTTATAGCTAAGAAAAGAATTGCTACCTGCACCATACATTTTTTTTAGAATTAAATTATAGTTAGAAGCAGCTGAGTAACACACATGTAGGTGCATGTGCACGTGCGCGTACACACACACACACACACACACACACACACACACACACACAGAGAGAGATTGGAGACTGACTAACCAAAGCAGGAACTATACCATTCATCTCACCTCTACCATCCCTTGTTTTACTGAAAAGGTAGCAGAGGCCCAAAGTCTGACATTGCTGAAATCTGTTTACCTGTAGTTAAACTGAGGAGTCCCAACTAAATCACAGGTGTCCTGACTCCTTGTTATTTACAGCTTACACTATATCAGGAGTGGGCAAACTTTTTGACTCGAGGACCACAATGGGTTCTTAAACTGGAATGGAGGGCTGGAACAAAAGCAACCTGACTATGCTGGCACTCTCATCTTGGGCTGCTGGTGAAGGAGCAGAGGGCAGAGCAAGAGAACCCTCCACTCTTTCGGCTCCGCGGGCCAGATAGAACAGCCGAACAGGCTGGATTTGGCCCGTGGGCTGTAGTTTGCTCATGGCTGCACTATATGTTCTTGTCTTTAGCTCCCTTAACAACTGGCTATTATATGAATCTGTAAAGTATTATTAATATTAAAAATTTTTAAACATTTATGCATTAATAATAACAACATTAACTTTAAAAGCAAAAACTACGCTGAAAACAATAGAGAGATTCCTCAAAATATTAAAAATAGAACTGCCGATTAAAAATAGAACTGCCAATGACCCAGCAATCCCACATCTGGGAATACATCCAAAGGAACCGCAGCCAGTATCTGGAAAGGATACTCCACGTCCAGGTTTATTGCAGCATTATTCACAATAGCTGAGATGAAGAAATAACCCAGCCCTGGCTGGTTTGGCTCAGTGGATAGAGCGTTGGTCTATGGACCGAAAGGTCCCAGATTTGCTTCCAGTTAAGGGCATGTACCTTGGTTGTGGGCACATCCCCAGTAGGAGGTGTGCAGGAGGCAGCTAATTGATGTTTCTCTCTCATCAATGTTTCTAACTCTCTATCCATCTCCCTCCATTCCTCTCTGTAAAAAAAAAATCAATAAAATATTTTTTTTTTAACAAGAAGAAAGAAATAACCCAAATGTCCACTGATAAACAAAGGAGTTTTTTAGTGTGGTTACTACATACAATGGAATAAATATTTCTTTTAAAAAGAAGGAAATTCTGCCATTTGTAACAACATGGAAGACAAGCTAAGTGAAATCAGTCAGTCACAGAAGACAAATTCTGCATGATTCTACTTACAGGAGGTCTAAAGTGTCAAACTCATAGAAGCAAAATGTAGAATGCCAGGGACAAGGGAGAGTATCACATGACCTCACTCATCTAGGGGAAATAATGAACATAAACAGATGAACAAAAACAGACCCGGAGACAGGGAAGCATCGATCAGACTGTCAAACCTCAGAGGGAAGATAGGCTAGTGTGGAGGTAAGGGGAGAGATCAACCAAAGGACTTGTGTGCATGCATATAAGCCTAACCAATGGTCACGGACAACATGGGGGTGGGGCATGCGTGGGGAGGAGTTTGGGATGGGAATGGGAGGATAAGGACAAATATATGATACCTTAATTAATAAAGAAATTAAAATAAGAAAAAAAATGGGAGAGAATACATGAGAAGTTGTTCAGTGGAAATAAAGTGACAATAATGCAAGCCTTGTAAGTTGTCGAGATCTGTGTTACACCTAGAGCCAACAATACTGTATTGTGCACTATAATCTCATTAAGATGCTATCAAATATTAACAAATAGCAGATAACCAAAGGACAAAACACATGAGCAATGAGCCTACTTGAGGCATGACAAAGATCTTATGTTAAAAGTATGTGTTTGCCACCTTCCTGGTGATGTTAGGTAGTGTATTTTAGCATCATATTTTCTTCCTGTGTTAGTGGATCTTTCAATATTGTTTTATGTGTGTGCCTTTCATGTGTCAGGCACTGTGGTGGGGGGGGTTCTGTGGATATACAGTTACAATAGCAATAATAGCAAAAACAACAGTACTAGCACCATTCTCAAGCCATGTCTTCATGGAGCTTCTGTCTGTTTTATAAAATCAGAAGTCCTTAATAGGACATTTTGTGTTATAGATACCTTTGTGTGGGTGAGTTAATCAAGTTGTCTTCTCTAATGGTACTATTTATCGATGGCAATTGTCCCTTGACATGTAGAAGTCCATTCTATCCATCACTTAAAACACTATCTCCTCTGAGTAGTAAGTTATAGTTCCCCTTATACCAACATTTGTTCATTCTCCAATGCAAAAATCTGCAAATGCATAATGTTGTACATGATATAAGCCTCATTTCCCCAGTTTATTTTCTTTATTAATTTAGTTTATTTTCTTTGTTAATTTTCCCGGGCACCAAATGTGTGTGCCATTTGTGATTAATAAAAGAAAAGCAAAGAGGGATTATATTTTTACCTTTATCAGAGTTGTTCAACACCTTGAGATTTAAGGACTTGTCAATTTCAACTGAGTCCTCAACATCTCAAAAAAGTCACATGTTCCTTTGACAGGTGTCATCTGTTTTACAGTAATTTGTTGTGTTAATGAGCGACTAGCGATTCAGCTAAAAGGAACATTATTTACATAAAAAATTAACACATCTCACACGAATAATCCACGGGCTCTCTCATCGACATGTACTCTAAAATTAGCCTGCAGTATGCAGTATCATATGTACGAATTATCATAGAGAGAGACTTGTGTCATGCTCTATTATGGAAGCAATGCAAAACAAAGCATGCCTTGTGACGGTCTGGGGAGACGAAAGTGCTAATGTTTTTGCTGAAGTGCTGTAGCTTTGGATTCTTTTTGCTTTGCCCAAATGAAACATAATCACTGACCTTGAATGGATGATGAAGACATAAATTTTTAGATTGATGGTTTCTGATTTATAGGCAGGCCTCTTCTGGACTGTGAGGAAAAATGATCCTTGCTATTTCTGATTATTTCTTCATCGTTCATATTTTATACTCTGCGTCTACCCTCAAGCTATTTTCAGGGATACATTTTTATAAACTGGACCAAAATAAATAAGAATATATGAAAAATAATTTGAGTGCTTGCTGTAATATGTCTGACCTTTTGGCCAAAATAACAATAATTACCCCAACCATCACAAACAACATAAAGCATGTCTACAGTTGTTAAAATTTAACCAAAAGTTTTGAAACTCAGCTAGAAATAGTTACTCAGTATCTCTTTTTCTTTGTGGAAAACTCTTTCCTAGGACTGGAGAAAGGAAGTCAGTACAGTTTTCAAGTGTCAGCCATGACAGTCAATGGCACGGGACCGGCTTCCAACTGGTACACAGTGGAGACCCCAGAGACTGATCTAGATGGTAAGACCTTTCCTCAATCATTATCACTCTGACTTCTGTCTTCCTTGCTACTTCAGCTTTAAATACTCTCTTTTAAAAAGTTAATGAACTCCATCATGTGGGATATTTATTTTTTCTATATCTTAAATGCAAAATCAAAAACATTTCATGAGTATAGTCTTCAGTAATGCCATGTAAATATAAATTAATTATGCATTAAGTATATCCTCATAATATGTTCCTTTTTTAAAGATAATTTGAAGTTACCTTTTTTTATATTTATTTTGAATAGTTGACCTTAAACATTTTTGTCACAGGAACTGTTACAATTTCTGATAATTATCATGAAATATAATTACTTTGCACAGGTTTTTTTTATGCTGTTTTATGAGGCTTATGCAAAATAGCAATTTATATTTTTTACATTATGACTATTAATATTTGACACTTAAATTTTATATAAAGGACAATCTACTTTACTTTCTTGATTTGATAGTGATTGCAATTCATATAAAAATCAAACCATTAAATATAAGCAAATTTTTAAAAAGTAGAAGATGAGAAATATTTTATGAAAAAAATATCATATAGCTAAATAAGAAAATAAAAATCAAAAGAAAGAAATGGAAACAACGGAAAAAACATCTAAATAATAAAACAAATATATACTATAGAGATTACAACTTGGAAGTGAAGGAGGTAGAAATTCATGCAAATGAGTGACACTTGAAAAGAAATTGTGATCTGTAACCTTAAAGCTAGGTGATCAAAACTGGGACCAAGAAAAGATGGCTAAAGGAAGGAATACACATGGTCCTAGCCTATTGGCTCAGCTGTTTGGAACATCGCCACTTAGACCAAAAGGCTGAGAATTCAATTGGGGACACATATGGATGTTTCTCTCTCACATTGATGTTTCTCTCCCTCTCAATTCCTCTCTCTCTCTCTCAATTAATAAAAACATGCCCATAGACAAGGATTAAAACAAGAAGAAGAAATACATGCTTATTGAAGATATGATGACACAACACAACTTTCTAAATAACTGACAGTGAAATTACTATTAGGCCTATTGGTTCTATATTCTTTCCCTTTTCTCTCCTCTTTCTCTTCCTCCTAACCTTCTCATTTTCATTCTTGTTCTGATTCTTCTTCCATCACCCTTTCTCAAGTCTATCCTCCCATTCTCTTTCTCAAACTCTTCCTTTTCATTTTTCTCCTCTTTGACCTTTTTCTCTTTTTAAAGAATCTACCCTTATTCATGATTTTAATATAGTCACTGATTAGATTTTACAAAGTAATTATGACAGCACTAAAATAATAAACAAATGCTGTTTCCACAAGAATGATAATCACTGGCACAGGACAGCACATTCATTCAAAGAATATTGAAAGAAAATGTCCTAAGCTCTAGGCACTGTGTTTAGCTCTGAGGATAGAATAATAAATTAGGAAGACATGATCTTTTGCTTGTGGATCTTAGAGTATAACAAAGAAAGACAAACATTCAGGGTGAAGTAATAGGAAATTGCCACTTTTTAGTTCAAAGCCACTTGAATATTGGTTGTGTCCCTCTTATTCACATAGGATGGATAGAGAGATAGATTTATAGGCAAATAAACAAACATAATCAAGATTGGCATTTAAACTGAGACTTGAATGAACAGGAATTAGCTGTGCCAAAGCATGTACTAGAAATTGAGGGAGGAAGAAGAGAGGGCAAAGTAAATGCAGATATAAAGTTAAGACAGACAATGGAACTGCTGGGCCTGGGCAAAAAAACCATGAAGACTAAAACACAGAGATGGCATATGATGATGTTTGTAAGATACTCAGCTTCTAAATCTGACAAGAGTAAATAAAGAGTTTGAATCCTGTCCTAGGAATATCATTAAAGTAATAATATGCTTTAGCCTAAGCAAGTCATTAATGGGCTTTTTAAAATAGTGACTTAATTATATGTGCATTTTGAGGAGATCACTCTGGCAGAAACAAACAAAGACAATGTATTAGAATAGGCAAACTTGGGCCAACCTAGTTGGGACAACCCTAGAGGTAATATAATTTGTGGAAAAATGACTTGAATCCTAGAAGATGTTATTTAAGCTATACAAATACCTTATTTTTCTGTTTTACTTGAGACATAGCTTTTACTGTTTATAGACTTATTCTTTAACTTGTCGTGGGTAATACAAATTGAGAAGTTGTGGAGCTACACAGTGGCAATTCACAAAGCTTCATTAGTAGGTTCGTGAACATTAATTTATGTATTTATTTATTCAGCATGTGTTTCTTCTTGAAGGCCTATATATAAACAGGCATTATTTTAGGTATAGGTGTGTGAAGAAATAAATAAGGTCCCTACTCTCAATGTTTATACATTTTTATTGAGATAGAAATTGTGATAAATGCTCTAAAGAAAAACAAAGCATGGTGAGTGGATAGCAAATGCTTAGGACCTCCTGTTTGACCATAAGGGTCTGAGATGTCTGTGATTAGGTAAAATAGATGTAGAGACCTTAAGGCAGTGAGGGAGGCAGCCTTCTGTTTAGGTCAGACAAGAGCCCTTTAGGCAGAAGGACCAGAAAGAAGCCCCCTCCTGATACTGGAGCCCAGTGAGTGGTAGAAGTATGGCAGGGAGACCAAGATAGCTGGGCCTAAAGTCATGAGGATGTGATCTGTTTTATCTAAAGAATAAAAAGACAGGATATGTTATACAGATATCTTATTGTTCTATTTAACGTTTAAAGTTTATAAGTAACTGGGGAGCTGAGACTCCAGACCCGGTTTGTGAGTGAATGTCCAGTGCAGATTATTAGAGCAGTGCCTCCACGAATGCTCTGGAACTGACCCTGGGACAATGGGAGACAGTGATTCAAGGCAAAGTATTCTAAGAAATGAGGTCATATCATTCACCCAAACCCAGAGACAGTATCTCTTACCAGAAGAAGTGGAGATGAGTGGGCAGAGGTGCCGAAGGTCCCATAAAACACCCAGGATGGATGGGGCTCTCCACTTGACTCATGTGCTCCTTCCCTTCACTCGAATGACTCACAGTCTGCATGAAACTAAAATGTAGTGTCACAGCTCCCGAGATAGCACAAAACTTTTATTTCCCTGCATGCTTTGCATGTCCGTGCAGTCTTGCAATAATCCAATTCACACATCTATTTTAATGTAGAATCTCTATGCTGGGCCCATGAGCAGAGTCCTAATCAAAGATGCTTAATTGGATTTGCTGGAACATTTCCAAGTCCTTGGCTTCATAATGTCCTTCTTATGAATGCAGCATACCTCCTTATCTTTTCTTCATTTTAGTGGTGATGTAGTTATTATTAAATATAATTAAGAACCTCAAGTGTGCCGAGTGTGGGGAGGGGGTACAGACATGAAAGAGATTGGGGAAGCTCTTTTGAGGGATAAACAGCTAATGGCTGCACTGCTTGCAAAGATTTCATGAAGACAAATAACACTTGAGCTAGAAACTTCAGGGAAAGAAGTTGACTAGGTATACTAGGGAAGGTGTGTGAGGCAGCATAGGATATATTCTTATAAAATAATGCCTTAGGAAAATTATTTCTGCCAATATTGGTTCAAAATGTATCCTCATTCTTTGCAATGTTACTCATTTACCAGTCAATAATCTTTTTTAAAAAATATATTTTATTGATTTTCCACAGAGAGGAAGGGAGAGGGATAGAGAGTTAGAAACGTTGATGAGAGAGAAACATCAACCAGCTGCCTCTTGCACACCCCCTACCAAGGATGTGCCTGCAACCAATGTACATGCCCTTGACCGGAATCGAACCTGGGACCTTTCAGTCCGCAGACCGACGCTATATCCACTGAGCCAAACCGGTTTCGGCAACCAGTCAATAATCTTAAGACATTTTGAATATTCTCTTTTCTCATTCTTCCACTTTGCTATATGGATGATAATTGCTTAGGCAGTCCTGACCTTGCCCACAAGGTATCATCACAAAATGGTAATTGAAAATTAATAAAAGATAGTGAGTAGGGGTGATACTTCTTATACATAGTACTGTTATGAGTTATGATTTGAGATTGTTCACCTTTAAAACAAAATGAAAACTATAGCCATTTCAGGGCATCTAACCATATGATTGTGGGAGAGAGGTGTTTTTTTTTAAATATATATTTTTATTGATTTCAGAGAGGAAGGGAGATGGGAGAGAGAAAGAAAGAAACATCAATGATGAGAGGGAATTATTGATTGGCTGCCTCCTGCAAACCCCCTACTGGGGGGATCAAGCCTGCCACCCAGGCATGTGTGCTTGGCCATAATCAGACCTGGAACCCTTTAGTCCACAGGCCGACCCTCTATCCACTGAGCCAAACTGGCTAGGGTGAGAGGTGTTTCATGTACTTTGTAAAGCAATGATTTGCTTGCTGTAAGAAATTAAGAGAACCAGACATATTGGTCCTAAGTAATAGGAATGTATTGACCTTCTCAATGTATTGACCCGTGGCCTCTTTGCACTGAGATACTCCCCTAAAATGATTTAAATTTCTCATCCCCCATGCTATTTTTCTCTTTTATATCTATGTTATTCAAATATTAAAGAGTATGAATCTTGATGGGGATTAATATATCTGGACAAGTGTACAACTTCAGAGTTGGTCAGTAGTAGCTCCAAAGGAAAACTCAGCCTGTTGCTTGTAAAATACATATGAACTAGAGGCCTAATGCACGAAATTCATGTAAGAGTAGGCCTTCCTTCCCCCGGCTGCCAGCATTGGCTTCCATTTGGCACCCAAGACCTGGGCTTCCCTTGCAGAGGGAATCAATCAAGCGGCAATAGCTAGGCCTCCAACCAATCGCACTGCATCCACCTTGGCTGGCCTGGTGCCAGTGGGTGTTATAGCGTGGTCCCAGATGGCCGTCCAAATGGGCGTTCGGATGGGCATTCCGCTGTTTGCCTGCTCAGTCAATTTGCATATTACGCTTTTATTATGTAGGATATTAAGGAGATTGTTAAAAAAATATTCACCTCTTCCTATCTAAACTTATTCATATATACGTTTAAACCATAAAATAATATATATAAATGAATTCTACCAAATCTTTCATGGCTAATGTTAGAAAACTTTGAATTCTAAACATTTCAAAGTCAGAAATCTTGATATTAAACTTGCATGATTTTTTATAAATTGTGGATATGGAGAAGGGATTGAAAACCAACAGAAATAGAAGACATTGCTGTAGCCAAAAAAAAAAAAAAAAAAAATCTGCATTGGAAGGGATTGCAGTGTTAGCCCTGTCTAGGTGCCTTGGGGTGCATTACTTTCCCCCATGGTTTTGGAGTCTCTTGGTAAACCCCAATGAGGTGATCTTCTTCTTAGGTGGTAACTCTGAGCCCTGCAATCAGCTGCAGACACAGTGGTTGGTGCAGAGAGAAGAAAGCAATTCTGTCTCCTGTGGCTTCCAGACTTCCTTCTGCATTCTCTGCTTGGCTTAAGCAGTTAACAATCAACAATAAGTTAGAGAAATACCCCTATTCCTCATGGATCGCTCTTTAATTAGGATGTTTTGTTAAAGTGATTATAGAACAAACCTCACTGTTTGTTCAGGTCTGCCTGAAACCATGTTTGCAATAACTAACAGCTGGGAAGTTGTAAAATATTTAATTTGTGCCTCAAAACATCAGCTTAAAAAAGGCAAGATTGTTAGAATTCCCCAAAGTTCTTATGTAAATGTCTTGCATAACAAACGGTATGAGACAATTTGTGGTGAAGTTGAGCAAAGTATGCTCTGAGACAGCAATTTTTCACCAGTATGCGGCAAGACCTCACAACACACAATACCTGGCTACTTAGTCAGGGCCACTGACTTCTTTTCCCTTAGGTTGTCAAATAAGTGACAACAACCAATACAACAGTAGATGTTCAGTGTGAATTCATCAAAATTGTACCTACTTTTTGTCATGTTGGCAAAAATATATGCTTTGGTGTGCCATAGAATTTTAGTAATTAGTTTACCAGTGCCCATGAGAAGAAAAAGGATCAAAATCACTGTTCTAGTAAATTAAGCTGGGGGAAACCTCTTTGTTGCCCCCCCTTTAACTTTGAAGTGAGCAGATAGAAACTGCTATGCACTTCTGTCATAATGTAGCTTAAAATTAAACTTCTACCCTGAAATGGGGGAGATTGGCTAGCAAGAATTTGCATTGCAGAGACTCCTGAAAACACAGATGGGATGTAGCAAAAATGGTGAGCCTAAGAGCAGTCTCTAATTCCCAGCCCTACTGGCCTCATCAAGTAACTGTCGAGTGAAATGGGATTGTCACAAATTCCTTGTTTTAAAACGTGAGAAGAAAAGCATAACGCTATTTCCACAGTACTGATAAAATCGAAGATGATGAGACCACCCAGAGAGAAGGAACACTACATAATAAAACTGTCAAGCTCATTCAAAAGGTGAACTCTGAAAAATGGAATCTCTCTTAGCAGATGAATGAGAAATGAGAAAAATAAGTTTTGACTACTTGGGGTAGGGGATGAAGAATAGAAAGAAAAAAAGAAGAGAGGAAGGGAGGGTGGGAGGAAGGGAGGGAGGAAGGGAAAGGGGAAGAGAAAGAAGGAAGGAAAGGGAAGGGGAAGGGGGAAAATATTGAGAGTTGCGATGGGCTGAATAGTGGCTTCCAAAATGTCCATGTCCTTTAAAATATTCCTTCACATGGCAAAAGAGATTTGGCAGATGTGATTAAGCTAAGAGGGAAACAGGAGATCCGAGTGATAGAAAGAGAGGTGACAAGAAAAGCAGAGTCTCCAACTGCTGTCCATATCCATGAGTTCTCTGACTTTGTTTAAACAATAAGGTATGGCAGCAATGGGAAATTAATACAGTTGCCAGAAGAATTTTTTTTTTTTGGTTGTAGGTAGAATCATTGGCAAGTAGAAGTATGCTTGTACCAAAATAAAAGTTTTCATAAAATAAGATAAACCATTGGTTTGTGTTGTGGTTTTATATTAACATCATTTTGAGGCCCAAAGGTATGAAAACAATAAGCACTAAGCTTGAAATATAAAAAGCCAGTCAACTTGGAATTTTACATTCTGAACACTTAAAAAGATCATATGGTAATGCTATTTTTAATTTTTTGAAGAGCTGCTTTTATATTTTTCATAGTAACTGCACCATTTTACATTCCCATTGGGTGACCCCCTTTTTATCTTCTTCATTTCCTTCATACCCTCTCTGACCCAGGTACAATGACCCTCTTTGCTTTTATTGTTTTCTTTTTCTTTTTGTATTAATTTCAGAGAGGGAAAGAGAAAGAAAGGAAGAGAGAGAAAGAGGGGGAGAGAGAAAAATATCAACGATGAGAGAGAATCATTGATCTGCTCCTCCTGCACACCCCATATCAGGTATTGAGCCTGCAAACCTGGGCATGTGCCCTGACGTGAAATTTAACCATGACTTCCTGATTCATAGGTCAGTGCTCAACCACTGAACCATGCCAGCAGGCTTGTTTTGTTTGTCATACCAATCTCACTCTTGTTATAAGACTTCTCCAATAGTTGTTCTCTCTGCCTATAAAGCTTTCCACCCTGTTGTTTGCTTGACTGGCTCTTTCTGATCATTCACCTTAGACTACCAGTGATGCCTTCGTTGGTGAGTCAATTACTATTGCACCAGCCTGGCACTTACCAAGATCTCATGATTTCCTTGTTTAATCTTTCATTTTTTTTATTTTTATTTTTTTGTGGTCTTACCTTCTTGAAATCATATCCCCTTACCTAGTCCTATAATACTATGACTGGCACATAGGCAATCCACAGTAATTGTTGAAAATTCACAGGGATTAATCTGATAAATTTTCTAGTGTGTTATATGTGAACATTACTCATTAGTGGAAATCTGTAATCACCACTGAAAGAATAATAACTGTTCTTTAGAAACAAATTAAACTGAGGATCCATAATTTCATCGTATCATCAAGAATGGCAGTTGACCTACTTATCTTAATAATTCAGACTCCCCTAGAAATTTTGGGCCTCATTAATTTGCATATTTCAGGCCAAATGTATCCTTTGGTTTCAAGTGATTTCAATAATTGCCTTAATACTTATCTATGCCTTATATGTGCACTCATTGTCCTAGAGGTGTTGGCGAAATGTTTCAAGTACTTCTGGAGTAGCGAATTTCTGTTTCAGCCCCCAAAGTGCATTCATGTCACACACCTTCCACAGCAGATTTTCTGAGTCAATGTTTTATAGTTCATCCTAGTAGTAACTGTTTTCATGTGTTTTTTTTTAGCATCATCTGAACTGGAGAAAACTCACTCACATAGTAGTATAAGGAAAGTGTTCATTTCTGTTGTTGTATTAAGAGGTGAATAGCAGAGCACAAATGCGCTTCTCTGAATTATGAACAATCTAACACGTATCCATGCCTCTATTTCAGTTTTGTTCGTCAATATATTTTGTTCATAATAGTCCACCTATAAGTGAATATGGTATTTGACTTTCTCTGACTGGCTAATTTATACATTAAACCATCCCTTTCATTTCTCTTATTATTTCCCTTAAGGTTTATAGTGGAAAATCCTTCACAGACATTGTGTTTTGCTATAAAGGTTTACCCACTTTTTTAGATTTTTTTTATGATGCCTTTGCGTATTACATCACATGCTTCTTCAGGACTTAGACTATTGTGTCCCTAAATGTTGTTGATGTATCTTTAGAATGCAACATCTTTTGAGAAGCTGTTAGTACAGTATCTATTTTTAAAGCTTGAATAGAAAACACACTTTCATATAACACTTAAGCTAGAAGTATGTGTATTGATGGTAGGTAATATTGGAAGAGATCACGTCTCCTCTTGCTATTACAACGAGGAGAAAATATATTGTACTTTTTTCTTTTAATCATCAAATTGTCTTGTATAATTTGACAAATATTACCATTAGACATTTTCAGGTAGGAAAGAAATCAAGAATAGTCTGAATAAGGTTCAAATCACCAATATTTTTGAGTACCTACTAATTGGGAGGAACTGTGCTAAAACATTAATGGACCATTAAGATTATAAGGGCACATTTTTAAATTTCTTCCCAGAATATTTACCTGATCAAAGAATGGGCTGCATATGCCTGTATTAAACCTACCAAAATATTTATAATAGTATATTACAACTGCCTTTGTATTTGTCTGCAATTCCCATTAAATCATAAACTCCTGCCCAGCTGGCGTGACTAAGTGGTTGAGTGTTGACCTTGGAACCAGGAGGTCAAGGTTAATATCTTTGTCAGGGCACATGCCTGGGTTGCAGGCTCGATTGTCAATAGGATTGTGCAGGAGGCAGCCCATCAATGGTTCTCTCTTATCATTGGTGTTTCTATCATTCTCTCTCTCCTTTCCTCTCTGAAACCAATACAAATATGTGTTTAAAAAACAACCCCAGAGAAAAGCTATTAGGATAAAGAAGAATGGAAAGTATTCAGTAGCCTCTTGTGCTTAAGAAATTCTGTGCAAGTCAAATCAAACATGGAAGATGCCTCACATTCTGGAACATGGAGGGACAGGGACGTGGGCCATAAGTGACATAACATCTGAGCATCTGTGGAATGTGATGCTAAGTCTTGTTTGAGTGGGAATCGTGCCGTGCTGTGTGTTCTAGGAGACAGGCTGATGATGCCTCTCTCTTAATTCTAGAGTCTCAAGTCCCTGACCAGCCAAGCTCTCTTCATGTGAGGCCCCAGACCAACTGCATCATCATGAGCTGGACTCCTCCCTTGAACCCAAACATCGTGGTGCGAGGTTACATTATTGGTTATGGTGTCGGAAGCCCTTATGCCGAGACAGTGCGTGTGGATAGTAAACAACGGTATTATTCCATTGAGAGGTTAGGTGAGTACCTGTGGTTTTTATTCTCTTAAGAAAAATAAATAATTTACTTCAATTATTTTTTCTTGAAAAATTGTTTATTGAATGTTATTTCAGCTTGCTGCATATATTCTTAAAACAATTCTCTTTTTCTGTCTTCTATCCCTCCACAGCACACGTGAGCGCATACACACACACACACACACACACAGACAGACACACACACACACATTTTTCCTCTCTGGATTTTCAATTGTATAATTTTATCTAGGACTATTCACAAGGGTGGGTACCCTTGTGTGTACCCTTGCCTATGTGTCATAAAGATATGAAACATATATTAGGTGATTTTTCTTTTTCTACTGATAAATGGAAACTTGTAATCTTAAAAATTCCTATAAAATGAAAGTCAACATACTTTTCATCTTTTTCTTACTAGAAAGATAGCCTGTCAGTTTTCTTTAACCTTGAATTATCTAGTCACATTACCTCCTTTACCTTTTGCATTTATATAAAAAGCTTTATGGCTATGTCATTATGACTGTAAAACAACAAAATGAAAAACAAATTTTCAGTCAAGCCAGTAGCTCAGAGTTAGCAAACTCCTCTCTACATTTATTTCTGATCCCTCTCCAATCCAAGTTCTCCTCAAAATGTATTCAGCTTTCATTTACTGACACAACTGAGTATAGTACTTGAGATGTGATATTTAAGAATTTATTTAAATCTATCACATATCATAAGGAGATTTTATTAAAATATGTCACCAACACTGGTGTGGATTTGCAGAGATATACAGTAACCTAATGGTCTTAGAATTTGATGTTACCCCATGAAAGAAAACATGCATAATTAAAACTTTTACAGTTTTAATGATCAACTCTCACTTTTTTTGAAGTGTTTAACCCCCTTACAGAAACCTATTTTTGTTATTTCCTGAATATTTAATTATTATTTGTTTTCATTTTTATTCTCTTTTCAATAATGTTTAGTAGAGGGCGTGGTTGCAAAGGACACATATTTTCAAAATATAATCTAAGCATATTGAAAGTTATATAAAGACAGGACTGGATGACACTTCAAATCTAGATTTAGATCCATGTTTTTCTCTCTGCCATAATGATTAATCTTGGGAAAATTATTTGTTTCAGTAAAAATGTGGGAAAAGAGTACCTTGTATCTTTTATTTGATGGTGTTAGGGAGTTAACAAATATTAAAAACAGTTGATAGAGGAGGTTAGTTTTTGTAAGACATGTAAGTATGAATATTTTCATTGTTGTCATTGCAAAACCAGTAAAGTTTTGTCTTAATGAAAATACTTATTTTATAAGGTAAATGTATTACCTACTTGTAAAGGTTAATGGAAGAGAAGAGGATATATGTAATCATTTTAAAAATAAAGATTAAAAGGGAAAAAAAGAAAATCTCTTTTTTATAATACTAATTGTAAATATTTTTTATTTTAAACTGATTAGTAAAAAAAATATTTAAAAAGTGGATGTTCCATTTATGATTAAATTTGTTTAGAGTCCATTGGTATCAAATGAGGGTTTGAATTCTGTCTCTAACGATGGATCACTGTCACAGGTGGCACGTGGCTATGGGACTCCATGACCTTTGTTTTCCCACCTGTAAAGTGGAATAGTGTGCTGCTACCTCACAATGTTTGCATGAGATAATAAAAGTCAAGTTATTTGCAGTTTTCTAAAAGTAAAACTTACACGTAAATAAGGCATTGATCTTCTTTATCATTTTGTACATCAGCAGTTTAGCAAATATATATCATATAGTAACATGGGCTTTGAATTGTGTTTTTATAGGCTATGACATTTATAGTATTCAAGTATGTTATCTTCTCTACCAAATAGTGGACTCTAACCAACACAGTTAAAAATAGTGGACTGTGTCAGTTTAAAAAAAACCAGTTGAAGTTTCTAGGATTCTAAACTCAGAAAACTCATCAAATGCATAGAATTATATAAAATAAAATATTTATTTACTAAAATTAATTAAATAATTCAGAAATATAAACAACGAGTGGCATTCAATTTGTTGTGAAAGGCAGAAATGCGAATGGTTCCAGGCGATAATAGAATGCTGAGAAAATCCCGCGTGGGAGAGTTAGAGGCATTCAACATGAGCGTTGGTTGCCATGGAGGAGTGAGGGGGGATGAAAGGTCATTCTCTAAGATCATTACTCAGAATAGGTCAGGAGGAATGGTTTTATCTTTTATGATTTTTTTAGGTTAGTTCTTTTCAACCTATAGGCATTTTCTAACCATCTTTAAGGACAGCCTCAGGGGAATTCATTAATAATGCATACCCTCTATTTGTAACTCTTTTCTCATTTTCTACTCCCCGAGATCCAAAGCACATGCTCTGTCTTACACTTGGTGAATTTTCTAAGGCTATTTGGAAGAATCTTTTAGGAAAGATTAATAATATTATTGAACTAGAGGAGCAAATACCTCATTGGAGTAAATATATATGTATCTTTTATTAAAACCTAAAAATCTCCCCCTCTTTATTCTCCTTTTCTTATAACCCTTTCACATTGCATCTTGAGTTTTATAACTTGAGATATCACTTGTAAAATCAAACTGATGACTAAAGGATCATGTGATCATTCATTCTACCAACACTAAATCCAAGCATTCAATCAGAAATACATCTTCTGCATTTAAAAAAAAATACTTTATTTGGATCAGAATAATCCAAATCTCTTCTTAATTACCCATGTCATTTAATGTCCACAGACAGCTGCTCGGTGCATTTCTTCCACGTGCTTTACAAATACCAGTCCATTCCTTCAAACTCTACATTTTGTTAGTGTCAGGTATCATCTCCATCTTACTAATGAGGAAGACAGCAAGAGAATTAAAGTAAACAAAGAAAGTCAAAGCTAATTTTTAATGAGAGAGTTAAATGTTATATTAATACACTCACATAACTATGGCCAGAAACAGCAAAGACCTGGCTCTTCGGGATGGAGAAAGGAAGGTGGGGTCGAATCTGAGCCTGACTTGTTTTACACAAATAAACAGGGTCTTCTGGAAAACCACATCTCTTTAGTGCAACAACAGAATATTATAACCAAGTGAGAGAGGACAGAGTCCTAAGATTTCCGATCAAACACAACTATAGCTTCAGGCATGAATCTCTGAGTTTTATCATGGAGCTTTTGAGAATTGTTATCCTGTGAGCTAAGGTTAGGACTGATTTCAAGGGGGAAAAACAACAGAAAAAGAGATGACTGAGCTTTTGCTTTATTAAGCAATTATATTTGTGAATATTTTTTCTTTCCTATTAGTTTTACCAGTTCTGCCCCCTTGTAATTGGACTCTGTTATAAGGTGCATAATTATTTAGGGTTGTTATGTTCTCTAGATTAATTAGCCAGTTTATCATTTATAAACTATCTTTCTTTATCAATGCTGATATTCTTTGCTCTGTAATCTGCATTGCGTTTTATATTAATTACAACTCTAGCCTAATTTTTGTTTGTAGGCTAGCATGATACATATTTTTCCATTATTTTGCTTTCAAACTGTTTGTGTATTTATATTTAAGTGGACTTTTGTAGGCAGCGTGTAGTTGGGTCTAGCTTTTTCATCCAACCTAATAGTCTCTGAATTTTAATTGAGGTGTTTAGGCCATTTACATTTAATGTTAATATTGATATGATTGAGTTTATATCTACCACCCTACTATTTGTGTGGGGGTTTTTTGTTGTTATTGCTCTGTATATTTCCCATATATTCTTTATGCCCCTTTTACTTTTCTTTCTGAATTTTGGGGAAGTTACTTATTTTTAATCATTTATGTTCCATTTTTAATCTATTTTTTATTGTTTAAAGTTTTAGGTATTTCTCATTTTTTCCAATTGACACCCCCACATCCATCCCCACCCCGGGCAAGCCCCAAAAGTCCCAGTGTCTGTGTCTATTGGTTATGCTAATATTGCATGCATACAAATCCTTTATGTTCCATTCTTGTGATCTCATTAACTATAACTCGTTTGGTTCTTTAGTGCTTGCTAATAATTTATAGTTTGTGTATTTGACTTATCACTATTGACTTCACAAAAATATTATTGATGTATATAATGCATTGCTATTGTTTTTTTCATTAAATAATCCAATATTTTAAAAGATAAAAATAAGCACAAGATGTATTGTATATATAATTATGTAGTGAAACATTTTTAGTGCTCGTCATTCCTTTGTGCTAATCCAAATTTTTGAAAGATATCATTTTCCATTATTCTTGAACTAGTGACCTGGTACATGAAATGCATGCACATTAAAAGGGAATTAATTAGAGGAAATATTTTAAAATTGCTATTTGCCCTTTCTCTGTAATAGAAGTGTAAGAGATGAAAGAAAGTTAGTAAAATGTATATGAAAATCTTCCTCTTGTCAGAGTCGGGGGCATACCATGGGAATCAGAGTCAAGTCCCCACATCCCCAAGTGCACCTCAAAATCGCATGACATTCAGCCCAGGTCAGTCTCATCCCCATTGGGCTAGATCTAGACCCAGCCAGACCCACCCCGGTTAAGCTCTGCCAGGTGGTGGGCATGGCCTCAGGTTACCTGGCCTAGCACTGGGATGGGGGCGGGGGGTACAACTTGACATCCCCTGTCAAGCCCCTCATGCCCCTCCAGGAGAAGGGCACAGCCTCAAGTCCCCTGTCTTGGCCCAATGTCATGCAACCTCAGGTCCCTGATGATTGATCATTGAGGCTCATTATTGGAAGTCGGCCTTTCCTGTGGGTGCAGCCATCTTGTGTTACTGGATCCCTGCCTCTGCTGTGGGCGCAGCCATTTGTTACAGCAGGATGGTCAATTTGCATATTCCCTCTTTATTAGATAGGATGACTTCCTTGTAATGGAGTGAGATTGGTGATTAAATTTTTTTTTTAATTTTTGTACATCTAAATAAGTTTTCATTTTACCATTTGTAGTGGAGATGGAATTCTAGGTCAATAAATTTTATTTTGCTATTTTTATGATATTACTCTATTTTCATATCTCTTATATTGTCTTGTTTCTGAGAAAACTGCTGTAATCATTTTTACCTTTGTGCCTCTATACATAATGTGTCGTTTGTCTGTGGTTGCTTTGAAGATTTTTTTTTCTTTGCTGCTGCCTTTACACAATTTTATTATGATAGCTCAGTGTAGTACTCTTTATGTTTCTTCTGCTTGAAGTTCAGTGAGATTCTTGGATTTCTGGGTTCATAGTTGTTTTTTTTTAAAATTTGGAAAATCTTTGGCTGTTTTCAAGTAGAATGTAACATACTGCATATAATCTACATTGTACATGTGTATTTTTTAGACATTGTATTTTTTAATTTTGTGATGCTGAAGAGTTTTGCAATTTTTAAGAATGATTCTCAAAAGTTTTGTTCCAGAATGCAGTTAAGTTACTTGGGAAAATGTTGACCCTTTTGAAGTTTGCTTTTAAGCTATTACCTGGTATTAGAGCACTGGTAGCCTCTAATAGCTTAAGGCTAATTTGCCCAGCTATTAAGCCCATTCCTTCTGAGCACTCTGCCTAAATTCCCATAAATTATATGACTTCTTTAAAAACTGGCTTTTGGGAGCCCACTTACTGGCCATTATTGAGCAGCAAATATTTTTTCTTGCTAATGTCTGGTGGTTCTTTCCCCAGGCCTGGAAAATTCCCCCATAATTTGCACTGATAAACACTCAGATGAATGTTCAAGAGGGACCCCTATCAACCTCCAGATCCCTCCTTTTGTGCACTTCTCTGCTCTCTGTTTTTTTTCCTCTCCGACTCCAATTGCTTTGCTTCTCTCAGACTTCCAACTCTATATGCTCAATAGGAGAACCACTGACCCCCCCTGAGGGTCCCCTTTCTCCTCTGCAGCCTGGAAACTTCCCCAGGTAAGAAGCTCAGGAAATCAGGGGACTCACTTTGTTTCTCTTCTCCCAGAGGCCACTCACCTGATCTGCCTGATGTTCAATATGGGAAAAGTGTTTTGTCTGTTTTGTTTTTGTAAGTTGATCCAGGAAGGAGGTAAATCCATTCCCTATTTATCTATATTGATCAGAAGTGGAAGCCCTTTAATAAACAATTAAGCAGTCATTTTTATCATTGCAGTATGCCAAAATTTTAGCTTTTCAAGAGTAGCAAAGATGTCAAACTTCCTTATATTTCCTGATGCCTGTCACCAATCTCATCAAGAATGGATCCTGTCAGATTGTATTTTTGGAGAGAAATTTAACTTGAGTGCTCTTAGAAACAGGTTTCCTAGCTTGCGGAGAAATGAACCTTTATAACTCCCAGAGTGCATTCTGAGTTCAGTGAATACAATGTAAATTACAATGTTAACCTCAGCATCACCCCTCCCATCAAAATAATCCCATCATGCACGGAAAATAGAAGTTTTGAGTTTATGACATGCGAACACTTTAAATCAGAAATATCAATGCACTTCAGCAGCCTCTGGAATAGCTGACATTCATGAATAAAAAATGAATAAGCACCATATAAAGAACATTTTATTACTTTTAAATGAAGTACATTATAGGTGTTGGTTAACAAATTCTGCTCTACATTTTTTGAAGCAGGATATAAGGAGAATTATGAAAAATAAATTTTTGAACGGAAGTTTGAAAAACCTGATCATAAAACCTATAAAAAAAGTCATTTAATGGTTAAGAACATAAAAAAGGGAGGATACACTTATCCCTTATTTATTCACAAATATCTTATTTAGAGTATTTATCTATAGTGAGGCAATAGTGAACGCGAACTCCAGCTGAATTTCTGGAGGACATAATGGGTCATTGGAAAAATATCTATTGTATGCTTGTTTAAGTGCTTCTAGAAGAAAGTCAACTTACATTGTTTGCATTATTACTTTGCAATTTTGTTATTTTCACAGGGAATCTCTGGTTGTTCTTAAGACAATACCAGTAATTTTACAATACAACTTTATTCTGACAGTTTTCATGTGGGGATTCTAAACGGAATTTCTATGTGAACATGTGTATGTCTGTTGTTTCATCTCAGGTTTGATTGAATATGCCTCTTACCTTTGCTGCATATGGTTCTCCCTGTAAATATTATTTGCCCGATGTCAATATTCTAAATATTGTGAATGGAATAAGGACTCTAAGGAATCCAAAGAATAATATATGTTCTCCTTGTTTTCTTAGCATTTCATAACCACTTTGAAATTCACCTTAGTTGGTTTAATGCTTTTTTCTGTTACAGGTGTGGATGGATTCCATACAACATAATGCATATTATCTGAGTCATAATTTCTTTTTCAAATATGCTTGGCCATTGAGTTGACATAGTAAAAACACCAAATGGGTGAATTTTCCATAGTGCAGATAGTTAATACAAAACAAAACAAAATATATTTTAAAATATTTTTAAAGAATATTAGAAAAACCGAAATGGTATATTATGTATTTTCAATTTCTTACTTATATTGCATATACCTACATATTGAGATACTATGTTGAGAATCAGGAGGGATACTAAGAAATGCAAGGCATATTCTCTGACATATTCTAGGCTCCTAAAGTCTATGTGATAAATATAAAAATATTTCTTGAAAAGGATAAATGAAGTAAAATGTTTATATAAGAATAGTATTTGCTTTGATAGGTAGCTTACATTTGAGTTTGGTAGAAATATTGGCATGGGAATTTTGACTTTAAGAGTGGGTATGATTTATTCTTATGGGAAAAGACACATGTGTAATGTATAAGACTACAGAGTCAATGAAAAGCAAGGCAGGCATAAGGTCTAGTAAAAAAAAAATACTTGCCAGTGAAAATTCATATAAGGTAGTTGCAGGAATAATTAATAGCAATAACTTCACACTAAATTTGAGATGGAATAAAATTGAAACTCTGAGCATTCTCAAATTCATCCATTTCCAAATAATTCCAAGGGTTCAATGTTGTGTATTATGGTTATTTTGGTGAGTCACTAATCATTTCCCAAATGCTGAGAACATGTGTGCAGTTATTTAACTAATCAGTAAGTGTTACCTACCATCTAGCCTTTCTGCCCATTGTCAAATATCCATTATTTTGAGAAAATCATGTTTCATATTCTAAAAAGTTCTGGGAAAACCAGAATCCAGGGTTAAAGCAGGAAACTAAAACTACATTGTGGTAGTCTTTGATGTTCATACATGGCCTCTGTAATGTGCAGTTTAATAATGGGAGACATTACCTACTTGACTATGTAAAATAGTTATTGGTAAGTGTTCCTTTTCTTCTTACCACAGTCTATTCTAAAAACTAAGCTATGAAAAAAAAGTGATTTACAAATCATTATTTAATTAATTAAAGCTAGTACTAGGGTATTGTGCCTTATACCTTGGTACTTCTCTTTAAATGCTTTGTTGTATATCTAGAATGCCTCTCAAGGTGAAGCTCCTGATATATATATATATATATATATATATATATATATATATATATATATGCCTAAATGACCAAATGACAGGTCAACAGTCACTATTATGCGCACTGACCATCAGGGGCCAGACACTCAATGCACGAGCTTCCCCCTAGTGGTCAGTGTGCTCCCATAGTTAGCCTCCATCAGTCCCTTCCCCTGGCCAGCTGGTCCCATCAACCCCAATTGGGTCTGGGCGAGATGGCCCCAATTGGCCCCAGTTGCTGCCCAGGCCAAGGGATCCTACCTGTGCATAAATTCATGCACCGGGCCTCTAGTAGTCTTATAAAGACACTTGAAGTATATCTTCTGATAGCTTGATTACCTTAGAGAGTCACATTAGAGTGATTCCTGACTTATTCCTCATCTAGTCTTTGCATCCAGTCTTTCCCCCTGTATCCATGTGTCTTGTGAAGATAAGAATTTTGTTCTCCTTCTTAGGATTATGCCCAGGCATTTAATTGCTCAGTGAGAGCAGACTGTGAGACAGATAGTTAAGGTTTAGATAATTAAAATGTATCTAGTTAAGAATTTAAAGAAGTCCAGGTTTAAAAATGCCAAGTTACTTCATTAGATAGTACATCTAAAAATTTTTGTTTTTCAGGTTCTATACATGTGTGGGTATGGGTGTGAGGGGCAGGAAAGTTTTAACAATCAATATCCCATTGCAAAAAGGGACATATGTTAGTCATAAGACTAGTACAGATTAATTATAAAATTAAGGATAACAATTGAATAGTATCTATTATTTCTAACACTGTCTACCCTGAAGCATATTAATCAGTTAAGTTATCATGTAGAATATCCAATGTATAACTTACTTATTACACACTTTATTTCACACCATCATTTGACAGGGGCCCGGATTATACACAGCCCAAAACTTAGAACATTTTAACCATACTGGACACTTGTTATCTCAAATCCTACTTGCTCAATAGGAATGGCCTTTCCCTAAACTAAGCACTTTACTGTCTTATAAGAATAAGAATAATAAAAGGTCATGTGGTTTGGAACTAGCTGATGATGTTACAAATCATTAAAAGAACACGTAGCAAGTTGGGTTGTATTTTTGCTGCTTCTTTAATAAAACGGGCTTTTACCCCTGAAATAGCATTAGTAAACTACTTCTTTAATTAGTAGAGATTAAATATTTGTGTTGGCAGCCTAGACTATTTCTGAGAAGTCATAGTGTTATAAGCTAAGAGATCATTTTTTTTTCCTAAAAGTATTTAAGTGAATGTCAACATAGCCTTCTTACTAATTAGCAGAGAAGTGACATTTTAGAAATGATCGATTGCCTAGCTGTGTCTCTTTGTAAGGTGTAGCGGTTTGAATGGGGACCCTGGAAAGATATGTCTGCCTCCTAAGGCCCAGAACCTGGGAATGGAACCTTGTTTGGAACAAGAGTTTCTGCAGGTAGAATTATGTATCTCTCAATAAGGTTTTCCCAGATTACTAGGTAGGCCCTAAATTCAAGGGATGTGTCCTTATAAGAGAAACACAGAAGACAGACAGAGAGAGAAGAGGAGGAAGTCCTGTGAAGACAGAGGAGGCCATTGGGGTGAGGCAGCTAGGAAGTCTGACAGCCACCCGAAGCCAGGAATGTCACAGCGGCTTCTCCCTTAGATCCTCCAAGGCAGTGTGGCCCCTGCCACCTTGGTTTCAGGCTTCTGGCCTTCATAATTGAGAGAGAATAGATTTCTAAATTTAAGTCAGCAAGCTTGTATAAATTTCCATAGCAACCCTAAGAAGACAATACAAAAAGGTGATTCAATCTTTTTTTCTTTAATTTCTTTATTAATTAAGGTATCACATATTTGTCCTCATCCCCCCATTTCCATCACAAGCCCCTCCCCACGTATGCCCCCACCCCCCTGTTTTCCGTGACCACTGGTTAGGCTTATATGCATGCATACAAGTTCTTTGGTTGATCTCTCCCCCTTTCCTCCACCCTCCCCTACCTTCCCTCTGAGGTTTGACAGTCTGATGATTTTTTCCCCCTCAATATACTTCTGAATTTAAAAAGAAAAAAAATTCTGGAGCCGGTGCCATATACTTTATAAAGCATCATGACCAATATTAGAAACTGAAAAATTGAACAAGAACTCAACACAAAAGTGATGTTATGGGTGAAAGAAACCAATAGAGTGACAGGGAATGGCCACATGAAAGATTCTTGAGAGTGAAAGTAGGTTGTAACTTCATAATCAACAGCAATATCACCTCAGCTATCCAAAGTCTTTGTGTTATTCTGGCTGGTCAGCCACACCTCTTCTGTCAGTGTCCTGAAGGAAATTAAAAACTGCATACAAATTGTGTGTTCATCTGCCTATCTTTCTGCAATGTGGCCAGGCCTCTCTTTTCCAGCAAGAGACAGAAATGAAACTTGTCTGGGATACAATGAATTTACACAGAGGCCTTTTTTTTCCTAAGAGCAAAGCACATTTACAGCAATGAAACCAAATTCTTTTTTTTTTTTTTAATATACAGAGCCAGGAATTATACCCACAAAAATAAAAGCAAGTGATTTAACTTTATGGTAACCGAATTCACAAGGTTTACACACCAATTAGTCATTACTGAGCAGAAATCAGAGAACATTATACAAATGCTGAGCAAAACTGTACTTATGGAGAGGTTATAGGATCGGGCAGAAACGTGATGATTTTATTTTTCTCCTTGACCCTATTTCTATCATAGTCCTTTTCCTACCATGTAGCCTCGTGATCATGAGTAATCATTCGGCTCTCCACTATGTTCTCTTTTTTCAAGTCCCTTGAATGATGACCATACCATCTTTTATTATTTGAATTTGCAGTGAAACATTCGAGCTATTTATTTTGACAATTGAGGGTGTGTGTTTAATGGCATATGGAAACCAAAAGCATGGACACATATATTGTCAAATGGAATGTGTTTAAAGAAGTTTTGATGAGTAGTAAGAGTTTCCATCACTTGGCAATGGAGGGTGAAATTGTATATTGTCTCTCTTGTGGCTCTATTTATCTGAACGGAGGGGGAAGGGACTTTGAAGTTCCAAACACAGTGCACACATCACAGCGATTCCTCTGTTGTCTGTCAGGTTACTTTGGGTTTGTGTCAGGGTTTCCTCACTCGGTCAAATGAGCATAATGAGCACTCCTGGTCTTGGGAAGAGCAAGTGTGGGCCAGAGAGGGGTTGGGGGAGGGAGAAAGAGATCCCATCAATGTAGAGGAGGAAGAAGTTATTTTTGAAACAAGTATCGTGTAACTTTAGGAAACAAAATCTGGAAAAGAGTATTATTATAAATTTTAAATATTTTTTAATGTGAACACTATTATTGTCTGTGAATTATATTTTATGTTAGAC
This sequence comes from Vespertilio murinus, assembly GCA_963924515.1. Taxonomy (NCBI): domain Eukaryota; kingdom Metazoa; phylum Chordata; class Mammalia; order Chiroptera; family Vespertilionidae; genus Vespertilio; species Vespertilio murinus. Next base: position 7,209,549 of record OZ004709.1, read on the forward strand.
TTTAAGAGAAAGCAAAAAGGATAATTGATATTAATAGTGTTCGATAAAATAAGAATCCTATATAATAAAAGCCTAATATGCTAAGTGTCCAGTAGACTGTTCAACCAATCAAAGTGGAATATGCTAATGATATGCTAAGGCTGCTCAACTGCTCATTATGTTGTGCACTGACCACCAGGAGGCAGGTGCTCCGCTGGGTAGATTTGCTTGCTGCTGATGTCCCACTGATCAGGACTGAACAAGATGGGCCAGACACGCCCTGGAGTCTTCCTGCAGTCCCTCCCTGGCTGGACAACCTCCATGTCTCTCCCAGCCCCAATCGTGTACTGGTGAGGTCCCTTGGCCTGCCTTGTGTCCTCTCACAATCCGGGAACCCTTGAGGTATGTCAGAGAGCCAGTTTTGCCCTGATCCCACTGGCCAGGCCAAGGAACCCCAATGGTTCACCAATTCATGCACTAGGCCTCTAGTATTATTTAAAAATAGATTTATACTAGATGTCTGGTGCACAAAATTCATGCACAGGGTAGGGGCATGTCCCTCAGCCCAGCCTGCACCCTCTCCAATCTAGGACACATTGAAGGATGCTAAACTGCACGTTAGGCCCATTCCCATTGGGATCGGGTCTAAATGGTCAGTCGGACATCCCTCTCACAATCCAGGACTGCTGACTCCCAACTTCTCACCTGCTTGCCTTCCTGATTGCCCCTAACCACTTCTGCCTGGTAACCTGATCACCCCCTAACTACTCCCATGCCAGCCTGATTGATGTCTAACTGCTCCCCTGCCAGCCAGTTTTCCCCCAACTTCCCTCCTCTGCCAGCCTGGCCACCCCTAACTGCCCTCCCCTGCAGGGTTGATCACCTCCAACTGCCCTCTCTTGCAGACCTGGTCCCTCCCAACTGCCCTCCCTTGCAGACCTGGTCCCTCTCATCTGCCCTCCCTTGCAGGCCATCTTGTGGTGGCCATTTTGTGTCCACATGGGGGCAGGGATCTTTGACTGTGTGTTGGAGTGATGGTCAATCTGTGTATTACTCTTTTATTAGATAGGATAGAGATTTGATGCATGGGTGAGGGCCAACTGGTTTGCCCTGAAGGATGTCCCAGATCAAGGTGGGGGTTCCCTTGGGGTTTGGGGCGGCCTGGGTGAGGGGCCTGTGGCATTTGGCAGGCTGGACATGCCCCCTGGTAACCCAAGCAGAGGCCCTGGTATCTGGAATTTATTTATCTTCTATAATTGAAACTTTGTAGCCTGGAGCAGAGCCAGGTCCCCTGCACACTCTATGGCTGTTAGCCATTTCTGTTGGGGTCCATGTATCTTCTATAATTGAAACTTTGTAGCCTGGAGTGGAGACCTAGACCAGCCAGGGTGTGTGGAAAGCTTGGCTTCCATTGCTAGGGAAACCAGAGCCTCTCAACTGCTCTCTGTGGCTGCAACCATCTTGGCTGGGATTAATTTACATACTTGCTCTGATTGGTTGATGGGTGTGGCTTTTGGGTGTGGCTTCAATGGAGTGGTGGTTAATTTGCATATTACTCTTTTATAAGGTAGGATTGATTTCAGAGAAGAAGGGAGAAGGAGAGATAGAAACATCAATGATGAGCAAGAATCACTGATTGGCTGCCTCCTGCACATCCACACTAGAGATCAAGCTTGAAACCCAAGCATGTGCCCTGACTGGAATCAAACTGACCCTCCTGGTTCATAGGTTCATGTTCAACCACTAAGCCATACTGGCTAGGCAAAACAAGAAGATATCAATGCTTATTCTGAATGTGGTAAACACTTAGGAAACTTATGTAATATGTACATTATAAGTAATTAAAGGTTTCAACAGCCCATAAGAATGGTAATAAATGATTTATTGTTGCACTTACTATAAGTGAGGCTCTATATATTTTATATGAATCATCTCATTTGATCCTCACAATTATCCTAAGAGGAGATATTGTGATTATTGCATGTCATGGATGTATTAACAAACTAAAGTAAAAACTGAGGCTAAGAAGTTAAATGACTTGCTGGTTTGGCTTAGTCGATAGACTGAAGGGCACCAGATTTTATTCTGGTTGGGGCACATGCCTGGGTTGTGGGCTCTACTCCCAGTGGGGGTCGTGCAAGAGGCAGCTGATCCATTATACCCTCTCATCATTGATGTATCTGTCTCTCCCTCTCCCTTCCTCTCTGAAATCAATTAAAAATATATACTTTTTTAAAAATCAAATGACTTGCACCAAAGCTCTTTGCAAGTAATAGACCTGGACTCAAACTTCCTGGCTAACAAGCATTTCTTGACCTCTGTACAAAATTACAGTAGGTTAAGTACCATGACCAAGCTATCTTTGAACATTATCTAGCAAATGGAGCCAACCCCTTTGAAACTAATTTTATGAAGTCTAAGTTATTTCCCCACAGCCATCTAGTACTTGAAGAATTCTTCAGGAATTTCTTGTTTGTTTTTCACTAAAACTGCAGAAGTTTGAAAGTTTACTTTTCTGTCCTTACATTTCTTTGTGTATATGTCTCTCTTTGAGTCTCTTTCTCTCTCTCTCTCTCTCTCTTTCTCTTACACACACACACACACACACACACACACACACACACACGCCTTAGGTCTCTTTATGCCTCTTTTTCCCAATATCTAATATGTATTTTTCTTGTCAGTTAAGGTTACCCACCTCAGTCATGCAGAGTTGCCCATAATATAGAGGAAATGTATGTAATTCATATTCAATTTAAATTATATTTTGAATTGAATAAAGATGGCTCTTATAATAATTTCTAAGTAGAACAATTTATTTTCTCTATAAACAAGTTATTCCTACATCTGATTGTAGCCTGCCAATGCTTTGCCTGGTTTCCCTGAAAGTCAATGAGCAGACTAGATGTAGTTATTATTATCAAAGAGATACCTAGTAGAGGTACAAATATAATGAACGAATTTCCAAGATCATTAACATTATAATAATAGCCAAATAGGATTATGTGAATAAGTCTATTTGGCTAATGAGACCGAGTTATTGGAGCATTAGTGTGTTTGGGGTTTAACAATGTAAATCAGCAACTCAGTCAACACATATCCACTGCCAAGAGAGAAGCAGTATTGCTAATTATGGCTGAATAGAAAGAATGCTGGTCTTGGAATCATAGACTTAACTTCAAATCTATTATTATCCCTTCTTTTTATTATCTTGGAAACTATTGAAAAATAACAGTCTCTCCAAGCCTCAATTTCTACATCGTCAAATTAGAGACAGAATGACAGATTTTTTAGGTTATTAGGGAAAATATATAAAATCACTTAACAATTTTTTTAAAATTGTTACTTCATATTTAATAAGAACTCAGACCTGTTTTCTCATGGACACATAGCTGCAACCTTGGCTGGAAATGTAATCTTTATTTGACCTAGACACTGGAGTATCATATTTTCATGGATTTTCTTATTGAGGAAGAAGTGGAGAATGGACAGAGGGTGAACTCTGTACTAGTCAGGGATTTCCAGAGAAATAGAACCAATAGGAGATATCTGCAAGCTTGAGACCTGGGAAAGCCAGCAAGGTAATTCAGTCTAAGTTCATGAGCCTGAGAATCGGGGAGCTGATGGTGTATATCCCAGTCCAAGGGCAGGAGAAGATTAGGTGAGATGCCCCAGCTCATGCAGTAAGGCAGGAAAAAAGGGTGAATTCCTCCTTCCTCCACCTTTTGTTCCATTTAGGCCTTCAGTGGAGTGGTGATGCTCACCACACTGGAGAGGGCATTGTGCTTCAACCCACCAATTCCAGCTCATGTCATCAAGAAATGCCCTCCCAGACACACCTAGAAATTACTGTGGAAACCCTGTGGCCATTCCAGTGGGTGTATACAACTAACCATCACAAACACTAGGATTTGCCCTACCATATCCACCATATTACACAATGCCACATGACGTGGAGAATTCAAAATTCCCAACTGTTCTGAAAGATTGCCACATAAATAAAGTAAAAATAAATACAGGTGATGATTTGGGGGAAGTATTTCTATTATTATTATCATTGGTTGTTTCCTACCCCCTATTTTTACAGATATCTACAAATAATGTTATAACATCTCAATTTTCCATATTTCCCATCTTGATTTCCCACACGCATTATTTTCTAGATTAAAAATGTATGTGTTAGACATAGTTTTGAACTTTCACACAGCTTCTCCCATAGGCACATAAACACCCACTCGCTATTATATTCCTAATGTTGGTGGAGTCTTGTCCTATGTTAAATAGTCAGCACTCTGAATTCTGCCCTCAAGGACAGTGATCAGCAAACTCCTTAGTCAACAGAGCCAGATATCAACAGTACGATTGAAATTTCTTTTGAGAGCCAAATTTTTAAAACTTAAACTTCTTCTAACACCACTTCTTCAAAATAGACTCACCCAGGCCATGGTACATTCAAGGGGCCAAAGAGACACATATGGCAGGCAAACCGCAGTTTGCCAACCACTGCTCAAGGATAAAGAAAATGCAGTTAGCGTGTCATTTCCTGAATGAGCATCAACACTCAAACTCCAGGATGAGAGCCCACTTGGTCCATTACCAGATTTAATGGTTTTTGAAGGAATCATTTCAGAAATCGTTCCAGCTGCCGAGTGAAGGATGAGACCAGGAACATGTGAGTGTTCTAGTTTCAAGTATTTGTTAAAACACCCATGAATCAGGTGTTGTCCTTCCTATTTATAATCATAAGCAAAAAATGCAGCCCTTCGGAGTGAGCCTTGTGAGAATTATTCATTGGAGAATCAGTCAACCACAGAGTCCCCTGACGCGGCAGAGGCTGGGAGAACAGTGGGCCATCTCCCGGGGAATTTATGAGGCTGGCATGAGCATCTTTCACGTCCCACAAAAGAAATACAAGGAGCAGAATGACAAAGCTGGAGTCATTACCGACTTTATGTCCCCGCTTATGGAGGAAGAGCTGCTCTCAAGCAGATGACTTGGCGTTAGCACGGGAACTTTCTTGCAGGAGAATCACTTAGGAGGAAACTTCAAATAGATACGGGTGGGATCCAGATGCTACCAGCCAGGAGCGGTTTGACCTTGGCAAAGACATTTCATCTTCTTCAATGTCAATGTTTCACCTTCCAGTCCCTTCCATTAGCCGGTCCTTTTTTATCCATTCAGCAAAACACATCTTGAAAGTTTTTTATTTACTACATGCCAGAAACGATGGTAAGGCCCTGGGAGTATGAAATAATAAAAATAAACAGTGGCACCTGCCTTCGGTGTGAATGAGGACACTCCTGTCCCATGGACAGTGGATGCTTGAAAGGAGTGACACTGTCCTGAAACACCCTGAGAGCCATCTCATTCTCCTTTGGAAAAACGTCCCACTGGTCATCTCTTGTGGTACCTCCAACGACAGAGATTTTGGTAATAGACTCATTGACCTGATTCCAGCAGGACACACGGCCTCCCGGTGACCGGCATGTTTCAGGTGTGGCCTTCTTTACATCCCGGATGGCTGTGTGGCTACCATCTGCCAGAGCACTTCAGTAAAGGTGGCAGTGCCATCCTTGGGTTTTGCATGAGCACAAGTGAACACTCCGAGCTGTCCCCCTGCTCCCTGGCTGGGAGAGAACATAGGGTTATACACAGAGGAGTCACAGATTGACAGGGCCAGATGACCCATGCTGGACTGGTCACTTTTAAACCATCACGTTTATGTTACTTACACTGCTATATTTGAGTTTCTTTATGATATGCAGCTTGGTCTGTATCATAATGAATACACTGGAATGGTGACCGATAAAGTTCCAACCTTATCTGTTTCTTGAATCCAGCATAGAGCATCACTTGCTCACAGTCGTCACTGAAAAATATTTCTGATTCATCTTTTAAGCCAGCACTGGATCGTTGAATGATCTCTCTAATTACACTTACTGCTTTATTCGTTTTACTTTGAGTTCTGTTATAATAATTACAGGGAAAATTGCTTAGGTTCACAAAGGGAAACAAAAATCTTAGTCTTTGTTCATAGCCCTCCGACTTCCAGTAATGCCCCATAAAATAAAATTGTTGAACAACAAAATAATTAGAGTATGGTTTGGGATTCTTATCCCCTCACAAATGGATAAACTGCTATTGTTTACTTCTCTTTGCTTGCAACCTTTCAGCAGAATTTTCCAAGCATGGCAGCTGTGTACTTACTATCCAGATCACTTTAAAGCAATCATGTACAAAGTTGTCCATTAAAACAGAAATATATATGAGGAATGTTATAATTCCATAAACTATTTTGTTGGGACTAATAAACCTATTTTGCTTCTTATATCACTGCCTTTCTGATATCCATGGCTTTTTTTTTCTTTTCTCATACATCCACTGACTATTACTCTTAGCGCTGACATTTGGTAGGTTCTTGGCTCAACTCATTTAAATCCATTTGATTTTCTTTAATTTTTTCCTATCCCTTTTCTCCCTACTCATCCCAAGACATCCTGAGTTGGTAACTAAAATACTAGTTGATTTTCTTGATAACTTAGGTCAGAGGCTATATTTGTTTATGAGCTAGTAGCCTAATGCTATATTCCTTGTACCATTTTTCACTGGTAGTTATTTTCACTGGTTCTTTATTCTTACCCAATTATTCCAACTTCATTTCTTTATGTTTTATTAAAGTGTGGATTATAAATGACTTCACAGCCACCTTTGAATTATCATTAATTTAATCTTTTTCCATTATTAATAAAGTTATTTTCCATCTAGACCTCTTTTCTTGAGTTGAGTATTAAATGAGAAATCCAAAATTTAGAGCACAGAATTAAAAACCATGAGTACTTCAAGTCTTATCTGTTGACACAATCATATTGCCATGAGGATAGAAATTAATGTGTGTATAAGAAATTGAATCAGATACAAGTCTAATGCTTTATTTTTAACTTCAATTGAAATATACGTATTCAACTTATTAAATTATGCTTCAGCCCAGGCTATAGAGTCATAACAGATATTAGAGTGCGTTGTTTCACATTTGAAGAGAATAATAGCAACAGGAACCCTCATATTGAATCTACTCCATTTGCCACTGGCATTGTCCACAAGACTTTAGTAACTATGACAACACCATGGGGAAAAAAGGTAACCAGAACTTCTATATAGGTATGCTATCCTACATGGAAGCCACTATCTGCATGTGGCAACTTAAGCTGAAATATATTAAAATTAAATAAAATGAAAGAAGTCAGTTCACCATTCATGCTACTCACATTTTATTCTGCTCAAGAGACAAATGTGGCTACTGACTGCCATCATGGGTAGCATAGAAATGGAACATTTATATCATCCCAGAAAGTGCCAGGGGATAACAGTTTTATATTTACTGGGTTACCTTAGATGGGAGTTAGTCTGAAGATAATGAAGAAAGCAGAAACAGCAGTTCATAGAGAGATGAAAACTGTGATTCTAAGTACACACATATGTGTGCAAGCTGAATGTTTGACTGTCATCTACTTCATATATTGAGTAATTAAAGGCCAGCATGCAGATAACAAGAGACATTGCCCAGATGAAGGCAGGAACTTGAGTGACAGATTGATCTAGTGAGTTTGATATACACACATGTGGACACATGCGCACAAAGTCTCAGGCACTGGAGTGAAAGGTAAAATCAAAGTGCAAAATAATATTTACCGTGACCTATATTAGTGTACCATGCTGTAAGGAGAAAATTAAATGATATCTATGTGACGTTGATACACATTACTGAGAAGTGAAAAACTCCCTTCTGGCTCTGCTTAAAGTGAGGCATGGTGAAGAACCGAAATAATGTGTGTCTTGGGGGGCTGCAGAGCAGATTTTCGTGGATGACCTGCTGCTCTCCCATCCTGCCAGCAATATTGGAATGAACACTCATATATTATTCCAAAAAAAGTATCTGTCTCTTGTGCCATATTTCTACTTGTCCACTTAAAGAACTTGCAAAGCACCCGGGCCTTTGCCCACACTGTCTTCCTCAGTCTTCACTCCACAGTGACCCATGGGTTGACTTGCAAACAGGACAGCCTGGGCTCTGATTGGAGCGCTGCTGCTTACTGAGCTCCATGACCATCACCAAGACTGCGCTTTCTGGTCTGTGGAGTAGACAACATTAAGCCCACTCCGTAGGGCTCCTGTGAAGGTAGTAGGCATGGCAGCGTTGGCATCTGGTGCAGCCAGGCCCCTAAACAAGCACTCCAGTCATTGTATAGTCTTCTGCTCTCTTTCCTCAACACCTCTGTATCTATATTCACATCATTCTTCCTCTTCATGTCTTGTTTTCTGTTCTACTTCCTCGCTCCCTCCCTCACTCCCAGAAACTCAAGGAAGTGAGTGGAGAGGAAGGAAGGGAATAGACCCAGAAACTGATAGAAAAGGAGAAGGAAGTGGGACAAAAGGAAGGGATGCAATCCTTTGTAAAAGGGAAGGAGATGCTTCCCCTTTAAGTTCCTCACCAAAGCAGTTCATTTATTTATGGTTCTTTTTATGTTATCTATTTATGCTAAGGAGTCAGTTTGACTGGCTTTTTAAACCAAAGCAATGGTCCGTTTGCTTGAATTAACTAAATGAACAGCATCTGTGTTTCTTATTCATTGAGCCCTTAGGCAGTCATATGATATTTCCACCTTTTCTTTGATTTAATTCAATTTTTTTCTTCGAGAGAGGTGAACAAGAGGGGGAAAGCTGTATGTTTGGTTATATTGCGTCTGTTACTTTCCTGATGGGAAGCTTTGCTGAGAAATCCTCTCACTGAGGCTCCCTCTGCAAGCTGCTTGCAGGAATCCCTATGAAGGGATTTGCCCAGTCATTCCTCTCACTCTGGGGGCTCTCTGACAAAGCGCCTCACCACAGAAGCAGGAGGGATGCGTCTTATGTTCTAATGGGTGAACAAGGCTGCTGTGCATAATGGAACAGAGGAAACCTCAAATCGTCTAGCCCTGGCACTAAAGAGGGAGGAGTAAACCTGAGCACACGGAAGGCCCCTGACACTTCCTGTGTCTTCTGTGGCTGAGATGATCACATGTGGATGGCGCCTTCACCTCTAAGATGGGCAGGATCACTCTTGTCCTAACTCCTTTATAGCATCCCTGAAATCATGGATGAAAAGTCTCACGATCAAACTGAAAATCTAGGGGTCATCCTTGATATTTTCCTCTCCCCATTGTCCTTCCAAAGAGAGTGACAGGGTATGCTGTTCACACCTGGCCTTCGCTGTTCGTTTGCCCTACATACCTCAGTCCAGGCCCTTGTGATCTTTGCCTAGGCCAGCCGTGGGCAAACTAAGACCTGCCAGTCAGATCCAGCCCGTTCGGCTGTTCTGTCTGGCCCGCGGAGCCGAAAGAGCAGAGAGTTATCTTGCTCTCCTCTCTGCTCCTTCACCAGCAGCCCAAGATGAGTGTCAGCATGGTCAGGTTGCTTTTGTTCCGGCCCTCTGGTCCAGTTTAAGAACTCATTGTGGCCCTCAAGTCAAAAAGTTTGCCCATCCCTGGCCTAGGCAATTACAGTAGTCTCTGTCAGTGGCACATCCATGTTCAACATCTTTTTCCATCTTTCCTGGGCTACGGAGCTCTGAGGAATTAATTTCCCTAAAAGCGCAATCTGAAACTTGTTCAAAATGTTCTTCAACTCACCAGCTTTTATTCAGTAAAAGGCAAATAGTACAGAGGGTGAGGCAGAACTTTGGGAATTAGAATTCTCCCTCTTACCTTTAAGAGGACAATCATTTTTCATTCATTTATCAAATAAACAATGAGTATTTACTGTATGCCAGAACTGGATTAAGGTAAGACTTAAATAAAATAGGAGATGTGAGGTCATTAACCAAGAATCTAATTAAGCATCCAACAAACGTTACTATTACTTCTAGGGGAGGGAGAAGGAGGACGGGAGAAAAAACAGGAACTGTCATGGTCTCCAAGTTCTGATCCTAACCAGCCACTCTGAGCTGTCCACTTGCATCTGCTTATTCCTTTCTTTCTCCTCAACCTTTCTTCATCAAAAGAGTCAGGAAAATGTCCAACTTCTCTATAAAGCCTCTCTGGTTTCAGAATACTTTGCTCTAGTATTTTTTTTAATCTAATATAACTTCTACATTAAAACATTCATCAAGATGAGTAAGGCTTTGTTAAAAAAAAGATTCTTACATATCCTGGAAAATTTATACCTATGTCTTACATACAGAATATCTTCAAAGAAAATGGATAAGTGAATGAGCAAATGAATGAATGAAGAATAGTTGAATCTGACTACACAAGTGGGGGCAGGGAATTTGACACATTCTCTTTGGATTCATTTTTAAATAACCCTACAGATATCAGAATGGGCAGTATGGAGTCAACAAATCTGAGTTCTAGGTTCAGCTTGATTGGGGGATTGTTATTTAACACTTGCTAAGTATCGTATCCTTTCTGGTCTCGTGCATTCATCAAACAACAAATCTCCTATCTGCCAAACACTGAAATATTTCTTGTAAAGTTTATTTTTGCCTGATTTCCTCCTTGGTAGATTAAGTAAAAAGTTACCTTGGTTATTTTTTTTTTGGACTCAAATACTTCCTCACACAGATTAACTGAGTGTGTAGTACCTGCAAGATAGATTAATGAACAAGTCATGTTATAAATCTGACCATTATTTGGACCTATTTTTAAAAGGGGTACTAGTTAGATTTGGATGGGGGAAGGGTGTCCCGGGTGAGCCGTGTGTCCCAGGGGGTCGAGTGCCCCGGGTGAGCCGAGTGTCCTAAGGGAAGCAGTGGGTCCCAGGGGAAGGGGCGGTGAAAACCAGAGGAGGAGCGGACTCTATTCATATGAGCCTGAGATGGTCACCATAAAACAAGCAGATTGTCAAATGACAGGGGGGAGGGGAAGGAGACCTGGGGGGAGACAGGAGAACAACCGAGGGACTGGTATCCATGAACATAAGTACAACCAATGAACACAAAACTCTGGGGAGGGAGGGCATAAATGGGTGGTGAGGGGGGGCAATGGTAAACTATGTACACAGAAAATACCTTAATAAAATAAAATTAAAAAAAAATAAAAGGGGTACTAGTTAGATTAGCTACTAATTAAATTTGCAAAGGAGTATATATAATGAGTTAAAATTGAATATTGTATGTATTATGAAAATTGCATCTTTTTAAAAAATATTTACTGTTGAAAGTCTTATATGTACCCTCCTTTTCCCCTCATCAACCCCCTCCAGGTTACCCCTGCCCTCTCCCTCAGGCCCTCACCACCCCACTGTCTGAGTCTATGGGTTATGCATATATGCATCCAAGGTCTTTAGTTGATTACCTCCCACTCATCCTCCCTCCCCTGCCTTCCCTCTGAGATTCCCCCACTGTTCCATGCTTCCAATTTGCATCTTTCTTCAATTTGAATTGTAATTGCTCATTCTTTAAAGAAATCAGTGCAATCAACTGTATTTGCTATCCACCCACTGTACTTAATTAAACGATTTGGATCCAGTGAGGTCAAAGGTTTCCAGTAGCGTTTACCATCTGACACAGATCCGGTTGCCTGTGCTCTGTGCATGTGGTCGCCCAGGTTCACTGCAGTGAGCAGGCATCTACATTAGGCAAGCAGCTACCACTCTAATTTTCTCTAATTGACGTGTTGATGATGCTAGCAGAAAGGGCAAGAGATGCAGGGACATGGAGACAAGGCCCTGACAAGCACTTGGCAAAGGCAGGGCCACTGAGCTAAGTACATACATAATCTGTAATGAATAAGAGACTATGGGCTGTCAATCTGGCATGTGCCAGTAGCATTTAACTCACATAAAATATTAGTTAAAAATAATGATGTTCTCACTGGATTTGTTACCCAGTACAGCATCTTGGTCTAGCCCTGGAGGAGCTATCAGTAGGTCTCTTGATTCATTCTTCTGTCCCAGAAAACCTCATTCATCTCACTATCTCTAGGCAAGTTTCAATTCACACTCTTAGAATAATGGGCCAATCACCTGCTGGATCTCCGGGGAAGGAGAACCAAAAATCCCCCCTATTAGTGATTGATTGTCTTTACAGCCCCTATAATCAATAAATGTACATTTATTCCTCCCTCTCTTCCCAGCTACAAAGAAGATACTAGCCAGGAACCGTCTATTTTGGATGCTCAAAGAATTAAGTATCTCTTTAGCTTCCTATATGCCAAGCCAGTGTATTATGTAAGAAAGACTATGATTAAAATCTGGTCAATGATTTGAAATCTGTTGAATTTCTCAGAATATCCGTAATTAAAAATAATTCCCATGGACATCTACAAAAACAAAACACAAGTTATTTCGGTGTGATTCATTCACAGTACATTAAAATAATGAAATGTTGCTGCATTTTATTTTTCAGAGGCAAGTGATACATTTTTAAGCCTACATATCTACAACATTTTAGCAAATCCAAAAAATAAATTTACTGTCATAATTGTCACTAAGTGTAATTCTGAACAATGGGCTCTGACCATAATTAATGATTAATTCATTTGGAATTCATTATGGTAATATTAAGTGTGCTTAGCTCATTTGATGCTTCTATAGAGGGAGCAATTTTAGGCAATTCTTTTGTGATTTGCTGGTTTTGAAGTTGAAGAGCTCTGAGCATGTGCAGGAAAGTAGCTCCACATTGCTCTCTAGTGGTGGGCTGGCAAATGACACCCTTCTTTTGTCTGGGGAGAAAACCCTCATTCTCCTTTGCTCCCCATTCACTTTCACAGCATTTTTCCCCAGTAGGGACTCAAAGCATTTTCTCCCTCAATACACACGCAAGTGCGGCTCTATGACAATATAAAAGGGGATCAAAGCAATATAGTCCTCCATCCACCATTAACCAATAACTGACTAATGTATTTATTGCTGTCATTCAGGCTGATTTAGTATTGGATCAAGCTTTATTGCAGCATGAAAAGATCCTCTTGCTTTCTCAGTAGATCAAATGCAGTTTGACAAAAGCACAATACTGAGGCCAGAGAGAGCAAAAAGCAGGTAGAATATGAAGGGCATAAATAAAAGCACCTTGAAAAAGCTACAACAAAGTGTTATGGAGTTGGAGTTGTCCCAGTCCTTTTATTTCCTACTAGAGGCCTGGTGCACAAAATTGTGCACATGGGGGTAGGGGTGGAGTTTCTCAGCCTGGCTGGCACCCTCTCCAATCCGGAACCCTTGAGGGATGTCTTACCCACAGTTGGACATCCCTCTCACAATCCAGGACTGCTGGCTCCTAACACTCACCTGCCCGCCTTCCTGATGCCGCTAACTGCATGGCCTGGCCACCCTAATTGCTCTCCCCTGCAGTTTAATTACCTTAACTTCTCTCCCCTGTTGTCTGATCCCACAGGGGTGGGCAAACTTTTGACTCGAGAGACACAATGGGTTCTTAAACTGGACCAGAGGGCCGGAACAAAAGCAACCTGACCATGCTGGCACTCTCATCTTGGGCTGCTGGTGAAGGAGTGGAGAGGAGAGCAAGAGAACTCTCTGCTCTTTCGACTCCGAGGGCCAGATAGAACAGCCGAATGGGCCGGATCCAGCCCGCGGGCCGTAGTTTGCCCTGGATGCCCTAACTCCTCTCCCCTGCCTGCCTGATCCCACTAACTGCTCTCCCCTGTCAGCCTGACTGCCCCTAACCACCTCTGCCTCAGCCCCACCACTGTGGCTTTATCCAGAAGGACATCCTGAAGGTAGTTTGAAAGATTCTGGTCTAATTAACATATTACCCTTTTATTAGTATAGATGTCACTCTGTGTTACTTTAAAAAGAAATTAACTTTAATTACATACTGATGGCAGGAAAATACTGGACCAAAAGGTGTCCAATACCCCTAGTCAATATTATTTTACCAGTTACAACTCCATTGCACATCCGCTTACCTTTCCTGAGGCTAAGCCATTACCACTTTTTATTTAAATTTAAAATTGGTCTCTCCATATTAGTTATTATAACTCATTAAATCAACAGCAAGTAAATGATAAAATTCACAGTCTTTGCCAGGGTCCCCTGCACCATGGCTTGACCTCAATGGAAGAAGTTGCCATTACTCAGACAATGAGAGACTGGACAGGCTTCAGTCTTAGCAAGAGTCAGTATTGACATGGCCATCGCCTCTCATTTGTGGTGGAGAGAGATGAAGAAATGGTGGCTACCGCTCAGGAGCCAGACAGCAGGTAGATGAGGTGCACCAGTTAGCAGTCCAGCCACGGCAAAAATTCAAACCAGGAAATGGGAATCAACCAGTTAAGGCACTTTTTCTTTTAACTGAGAAACAATATCCAAAAGACCTAAAAGCCAATAGTGCAGAAATGCTAGAGAGGCCTTGACAGAGTCCATGGTCTAAGGAGGTGTACCAGATAAACGGGGCATCTGGGAGGTGGGGCAGAGAGGTGAAGGCATCAATGCAATGCCCCATGGACCATGCTGGCCACCTCACTCTTAAGCTGTTAACTGAACAGGAAGTTCAGAGTTTCTGATCAAGTTGGTCTTTCATTCTGAATTCCAATCTGCACAGGAGAGGTCCACAGAAAGCAATTAATCAAGTTTGCATTAATGATATCTACGTACTTTATTTTCTATTACACTCCTTATCACATTGTAGTTTCTAATTTGCTGCTGTTGATCCTATGGCTAAAGAAGTCTAGGCTTTTTCCCCCCTATTTTATGCATGAATATGTGTAGGTGAGGATCTGAGGTCATAGACTAGTAGCCATGAGTTTAGATTCAATACAGAAATATGTATTTACTTTGCCAATTCAGGTTTGTTTTGTTTATTTAAATTGTCAACATTTGAAAATTTGGTGATTTCACATAAAAGTCTGTATTTACAGAAAATCTGTCAGCATGGAACTGCCTTCCTTCCACATGCTAAAGAATAGAGGCGGCTCTGTTCCTTGGGTGAATTATTGCTGAGTATCCTTTCTGTCCTATTACCTCATACACTGGCCAAACTCATTCTCTCTCTCTCTCTCTCTCCCTCTCTCTCTCTCTCTCTCTCCACCCCTCTTTTACATAAGCATGTGAGTTTTGAACTTCTTAACTGTGTCTCTCACTCCCTTGAGAAATATAAATGCACATATCTACTATATGTATAGTAGGTAAAACCAAATTCAGTTTGAAACACAAAAAGGTAATTTTATTTGGCTTAAACCTAATGTGAGTGTTTTGCATTGTAATTGTCTAGATAAAACCTATGTGTCAAAGCAAAACTAAGTCTTTATTCCAATAACTATACAGGATATGTTTACTAGTAGAAAAGTACCTTGTTGACCTCCTTACTTATATTTTCAACGTTTCCTGAAATGTTTACCATTCTTTTACCTCTAAATCCTACCCATGCCTCCAGCCCTAGTTTCAAGATCATACCTTTGATGACCCAACTCCTCACTAATTTTTAAATCTCTGAACTCATGTAGTATTCATAAGTTGTAGCACTCACTTTACTGCTCAATTCTATGTAGTCTTTTCTTGTTTTCTCTGTCCAGAATTATGATTGTAACCTGATACAGATGTCCATCTTTTATCAAATATTCTTGGATCTCCAAGAGCATTTAACACTTGCTGACTGGTAACTCTTTTATAAATTAACTACTTGGACAACAAAAAATAATAAGTGAATCTCCCTTATACATGAAGTAGTTCACTGAATAGATCTCCTTTAGTTACATAATATGTAATTTTATTTTATTGTTTGCTATATTATACCTCTTGTGTTATTGTGCTTTGAAATACCAATAACTTTAACTTTAATATTTAGGTAATAAAATTTTATGAAGAAAAATTTCATCAACTTTCAAAGAACACTGTCAGAGATAAATTCACTCATTTTAAGAACTTAGTTATTGTAAAAATAAAACTCAGATACAGAAAACCACAGACAGCAAATGTGTAGCTCAAAATAAATTGTTCAAGTTGGAGTTAAACCTTTTTTCTCTATTTCCTATAAACTGGCATTTGGATCTAGAGGTTTAATCAGAATAAATCATTTTTATCTTTTTGGCTAGAACAAGCATGTCAAACTCATTTATTTGGCTCATGTTAGCCTTTGAGTTTGACATGCTTGCTCTACTGGATCATGTGCTTTGTGATTGGTAGGAACATGATATCTAGATGTTTCTACTTTGATCATTGGAATTGCAAACAAGCAGTATTTGAATTCTATTACTGGTCTTACAAGTTGGAATAATTTATAAAGAGATGTTTTTTTCTCTTATGCAGTTGGTTGCACAGAGTTTATTTAAGAAAGACACATTAAGCCGAAACTGGTTTGGCTCAGTGGATAAAGCATCAGCCTGTGGACTGAAGGGTCCCGGGTTCGATTCTGGTCAAGGGCATGTATCTTGGTTGCAGGCACATCCCCAGTAGGGGGTGTGCAGGAGGTAGCTGATGGATGTTTCTCTCTTATCAATGTTTCTAACTCACTCTTCCTCTCCCTTCCTCTATGTAAGAAATCAATAATTTTATATATATATATATATATATATATATATATATATATATATACACATTAAATGTTTGATATTTTTACCCAGTTTTCAAGATAATAATTTGGTAATCTGTCAACCTCACAATGGACCACTCTTACTATTTTAAAAAATATCTTTAGGGAATCTCTGGAAGGCAGTTCCATTGTATTTATTTTTTTATTTTTAAAATATATTTTTATTGATTTCAGAGAGGAAGGGAGAGAGAGATAGAAACATGATGATGAGAGAGAACCACTGATTGGCTGCTTCCTGCACACTCCCCACTGGGCATCACACCTACAACCTGGGCATGTGTCCTGAACAGGAATCAAACTGTGACCTCCTGGATCATAGGTTGATGCTCAATCACTGAGCCACACCAGTTGGGTTCATTGTGGTTTTAATTTGCATTTCTCTGATGACTAATGACAAAGGGATTAAGCAAAATAATAATAACAAAAATCATCATAGACACAGCCAACAATATGGTGATTACAAGAGAGAAAGTGGGATGGGGAGAGGTAGAAGAGGGTAAAGGGGATAAAAGGTGACAGAAAGAAAGATTTACGGTAACTTTGGATGGTGAATGCATAATACAGTATACAGATGATATATTATAGAATTGTGTACTTGAAACCTACATAATGTTATTAACCAATGTCATCCCAATACATTGACTAAGAATTAAACACACAGAGAGATACATATCTTAATGAATTTATCCATTTACTTGTGTTTGTTGGGTTTTAATCCACTGGAACTTTTTTCTTTATGGAAGCTCAGATCGTTGGTGTCCTTGGTCTATGGAAGTTCCTTCGGGTTTATTTGTGAATCCATTTGATGTGAGCCTATTAGTCTTTGGTTGTTTCCTTTCTATGTGATATTCCAGGATGTTTCAGGCTCAACTGGTATGAGCCTGAGTCATCTCAGACCAGAATCTATCTGCTCTCCAATAAGCCCTTGCTTCTTGCAGAGGGAAATATGTTTTCAAAATCCAGGTCTTGGTGTGGGATGCTTTTTGTTATTAAATCTGTTTCTAAACTTTTTGGTGGACAGAAATAAAACAGAGATAAAATACCTTTGGAGTTTAAACTGGTTTTTCTAAATTAATTTTTAGAACATGGTACCTTATGTAACCTTCCCTATTTTAAATCTGTATGTTGTTCCACATCAAGAAACCGGTTCTCAAGGCCACAGGGGATGATAGAGTTAGGATTTGTTTTGATTACACATTTGCTTTATCCCATTTTATATTCGTCTCAGAATACAACAATAAGAGTACCACCATAAATAATAATTATTGAAACCTTTTTTGCATATGCCATCCCTATTGTACCTTAGTTTTGCCTATGGTTGTAATATATCTTCAAAAGCAGAATCTGTAACCCTGCAAGATAAAATATCTCCCTCTTAATCCTCACTTAGTCTTAGTTCATTAAACTTATTGTTTAACAGTTAGCTCAATATCTCCCCTGGTCATTTCAAATGGCTAAAACTCATTTCCTAGTAATTTTCAGGATCAGGGGAATAATATCCTGATTATAAGTTGGTAACTTAGTTTTCATTTTGTGTTTTGTTCTTCTTGTTTTATTTATTTGTTCCTCTTGATACCCTTCATTTCTAAAATTATTTTTTCACTTATATATAATTCTTGAATTATGCCAATTCATTTCTGACCTTTTTCTAATTCCATGTTGATCTTGCATTTTTGGCGTTTTATTTTCTTAATGCTTGTTAGCTCATTTTGAAATAGTAAATTGCAGATTTGATCATTTTTTGTGTATTTTTTTATCCTGAGTGTGTGTGTGTGTGTATGTGTGTGTGTGTGTGTGTACTTGTCTACAGGAATGATATTCTCCTGATTTTATTTTGTATGATATTTAACCTCAACAGATTTTTGTGTTTCTCTTTCCTGTGCTCCCAGAAGTACATTTGCTTTTCTCAACACACAGAGCTCCTGCCCTATTGTTTTCATTAGAACAGGGCTCATGTCTCAGCCAAGCAGAGCCTGCGGGTCAAGCCTGGCCCAGGTCCTATTCTCATTTGGGTCCCACTGAACTAAGAAAGGTTTTCATAGATTTGAAGTTTGAAGTAGTGTGTAAACAAACAAGACAAACACAAATACGTGACAGAGGCAGAGTGCTCTACAAAGCTCAAATATTTCTCCTCTTCGCCCTTTATGGAAAAGTTGGCCAACCCCTGATACGCACTAAAAAGTGTGCACCTTTTTTTTCTAGGTTTTGTGATGATTCCTCTTTCCTACTTGGATCTGTATTTTCTCTTCCCTTCATTCCTATTGCTTCACATTTTAAATCTGTTTCCAGTTGTTTGTCCTCAGTGTGAGCCTCAGCCTGAAAAGGAGTCTGTGGGTTACTTTCGGGATTATACTTACTGTCCTTCAACTGCTCTGCTGCACTCACTAGCATTGCCTGCTGGTGACTTTAAATGATCAGGTCCTCAGCTTGATGTTGCCCTTGGATTTCTCTCCCACAGAGGCTGCTACCGTGCAGGCCTGAGGTGGTTGTGGTTCCTCTGTACCCACTGTGTTTGAGGATGTGAGAGCTCACCTCAGCACCTGGTTTTGTTGAAAATGATCAAATGCCTGTGCTTTCCTATCCAGCTGTTCGCTTTCTTTTAATATGAAGACACAGGAAGCTCAGAGAAGCACATTGTCACCCCTGCCACCTTCTTCCCAGAATCACACTTACTTGTTTTTAATCCACAATTTACTTATTAGATTATATTGGATTTGATTTTACCCTGCGCATTTCAGTATATTAAATAAATCAACGTGTTTGTATTCTTTCTGTGTGTTTTTTTCCCCAGAATCAAGTTCCCATTATGTAATCTCCCTAAAAGCTTTCAATAACGCAGGAGAAGGTGTTCCTCTGTATGAAAGTGCCACCACCAGGTCTATGACAGGTAAGCCACCACAGCTAACCCTGCTCTGACATGCAGTCGGTGTTTGAGGGATGGCAAAATAAAACACAGGAAATGTATGCAGTCATGTTCCACGCCCTGAGTGTGTGTTCACGCATACACAAACTTGATTATCTTTTTGGTGTTCAAATTGAAGGAAAAGAAATTCAGCCTACAAATTATACATGGATTTAGGGAAAGAGCACTCTCATTCATGCTCTCTTCTCTGAGCGGCTTCCTATTTGGGTGCCCGGACACCTGTCTTCATTCCCCAGAGCAGCGTGCCTCCCAGTGATGCCCTCTGGCAAGAGTGTCTTGGCACAAAGGCTGCCAAATGCCAGGAGGGGCCCTTGCTTCTCTGAAGGTCCTTCAGGCTCATTGGCAAGGATGACCTGCCCCTCCTGGGGGTGCATGGGCCTGGGCCAAGTCCCCCAATGCCTTCTTCCCGAGTTGGACCTTCTGGTCATTCGACAGTGTCCAGGGCCTCTGGACAGTAAAAGGTTTGGCTGCTCGCCGGGCATGTGGGCATGTCTCCTCCGGGAATTCTCGGGTGAGCTGGACTCTAAAGGCCCCCACAAGAGAAAATGGACTCAAAGAGCTGAGGGAAGGATGGGTAAGGAGGTGAGATCCAAGCTATTTATGAAGACTATTTGTGAACAAGGCTGGGCTTTTTGAAACATAGACTAAGGGGCACCTGCGTGGCCTGTCTGTGTGCAGGGGCAGCGGAGAGTCACATGACCGCCCCCGTGGTCTTATGTCTGCCAATCTGAAAATAAAACCCAAGATGTCCGTCTCTTTAGTGAATACGTGGACCCCAACCTCTTTCAAAATCCACAACCCTCAGACCTCAGACAACCTGTCACCTCTGTTTACGTGATGAGAATAAAGGATCTGAGGGCAGGCTTTGACAGTGAGCACCAGGGGAATGGAAAACCACTCAGTGCCTGGGAGGGAAGCCCTGGCAGGTAGGAAGAAAGGAACATAACATACAGAGTGAAACCCTGTGACTTCTTCTGCCACCCAAATTTATGTGAACTTTAAAGTTTGTTTTTCACACTCAAGAGTACCATTCATCGACTGTGGAGAACACACAATTATTGTGTGGATTCACGGCAGCTACATGATTGTCTCCAGGGCATAGCATCACTTGATTGATTTCAGATTCAGGAAGGCAAAGCTGTTATTCCAGAGTCTCCTTGACCTTTTGGCCACTGGTTTCAAGATCTATATTCTGCCTAAAGTGATGTGTGCAATTTGTGTATATGTCAATCTATGCCGTTATCTGTGGAGACACTATATATTTTTCTTGTGTTACCAAAGAGGCTCATGACTCCACAAAAGGGTCAATGAGAAGATTTTTTTTTTTTAGTTATATAAGTTCCTAGATAAACACCAACAAGCAGCATTACTTAAAATTTAAGGCATGCATTCTGGAACTGAGATTCCAAAACATTCAATGTCATGAAAAATACACTATTCTAAAATTCAGAAATGGCAAGATTGAGTTATTAGCACTTCTTGAAGTAGAATTGCTACTTTCAAAACATTTCTAGGAAACACATCATCCCTAAATATAGGGGGATTGAGGCAATGGAGGCCCAGTATGTAAAATACATGATAACCTCATGGGCGGGACCTGGGGTTTCCACTTCCCCTCACTCTCCTGCAGCCAGGTTCTTAAAGAGGCAGCATCTTCATTGGCTGTACCTGAGCTTCCCACAGCGTTCCTGTAGGAAGTCACTCTTCCTGCCTGTGAGGAAGGACACCGGCCAACTGCTTGTTAAAAGGGCAACTGAGCTTGTGATCAGGCCACACACAGTTATACTGCAGCCAGTCTTTTAAAACTCCTATGATTTTTATTTTTACTGACACTAAAGCTCACGAAAAAGGGCCACTTAGGCGACCAAAAAGTAAATAACATTTTGAGCAGCAAGTGGTAGTAATAGAGAGAGTAGAGTTCAAATACACTGAAGTGAAGTCGCTCAGAAGGAAGCATTCTGGAGTAATTCACTTTACTTCCCCTTAGTGTTGGTTATCAGTCTTTAATTCTCAGCACTTGGCATTCCCAGAGTTATTTCTAAAGCACCAGTGATTCCTAAGTATTTTTCTTTTCCTGATCTGACTCTAATCCTCATGGATCTGAGAAATGAAATGCTACCCAAAGTTGGTTATGATATGAGGGATTTTCTTAGTGAAGTCAGGAAAGGGATGAAGAAGGATGAATAAAACCAGCTCTTTCTGAAAGAAGGTCGTGGTTGTGGCAGATTTGCTGTGTTTCTACGCATCGTGGAGAATAAAGGACAAGTAAACAGAAAAAGGTGAAGGTTCTGGGAGAAACTCTATCAATAAATGTGTCCTAGTGCCTCATAGCATATGTACTCTATCTCCACGCTTCTGCGGAGTATTCCCATGAGCAATCTGTGAAGAGGCCAGGATAAAGGAAGTAAAAAACCACAGACAATAAATGCTTCAGGCCAGAGTGAGTAACAAGCTATGGTGCTTCCCACACGCATGTGTGCACAGATGCTGGCCCTCTCTGGAACCCATCCAGTCCTGACCACATCAGAACAAGAGCGAGGGAAGTGTCACCAGGTCAATGGGTGGGTAGGGCTTCATATTTGCTATAAAGCCTTTTCTTTCTTATTGTCATGAGACAAGATACTTTGAGCCCAAAGAAGGGAAAAGGGCTGGGGGATAAGGAGGTGTGTTGTTTGAATTTGGTTATTCTCAACTGTTTTATCAATGTCTAAATGAAGTACAATCTAGGTGTAAAGCTGTGTTATTTATTTAAAAAGCTCTTTTAGAATATAAATATATTGACTGAAAAATTCACGGGCTCTGACCAAAACATCTATTAGGAATTCAGTATGTTTCTCTTTTTAGCAGAAAGTTTGAGGCTATAGTTTGTCTTTTGTGATTTTTATTTTAAACTTTGGAACATAACCATTGACAATCAATGGCATAAAGCACCCAAGAGTATAGAAAAATGAAAGGAAGTCATTTAAGAACACAAAGATGCTTTTAATGCAACTATTCAGTTTCTATCCTGAGAGAAAAAGGGTAATTTGTAATATATTTAGCATGTATGAATCTAGAGCAGTGTTTGCTACCAGCTAGAATATTCTGTTCGCTGGAAATGCCCTACATCTGTACTGTCCAATAGGGAAGGCACCAGGCTCACGTGATACCAGTAAGCACTTGCAATTGGCTAGTGCAACAGAAGTGAATTTTTAATGTTTATTTAATTTTAATTGTTTTTTAATTTAAATGATTTCTGTAACTAATGACTATTATTAAGCAAGGCAGCTGTAAAAGAGGTGGCAAATAGAATGACAAACCATGCTTTAAAAAAATATTTCCTATAAGAGTCAAGACACATGTGCCCAAGGGTAGAAATTTGTGAGCTATAAAACTCCATAGATAAATGCCATCCAACAGCATTACGGATTTAAGGGATGCATTCTGGAACTGAGGCTTCAAGAAGCTCAATAACAAGTCATGAGGGAGAGGGATACAGAGTTACATCATGTATGTAGAAACATCAATGATGAGAGAATCATTGATCAGCTGCCTCCTGCACACCCCACAATGGGGATCAAGCCCACAACTCAGGCATGTGCCCTGACTGGCAATTGAACTGTGACCTCCTGGTTCATAGATCAACATTCAATCACTCACCATTTCTTGAAGTAGAATCACTGCTTTTCAAAACCTCACATAAGGTACCTGCAAAAGGCTACCAACATAGACTTGTAATCAGAGTGAATATGGATTTACCAACCAAATCAGATGAGGCAAAGAAACAGCACGTGGGATAAGTCATTAATAAGCTTGGCCAAAAGGGGGTTTGCCCTTTATAGGAGGCCCCCATGTTCATAACATTCCCCTTGGAAAGTCAGCTGAGAATAGAAGCAGGTGCAGGGGGCAGCCCCCGCCATGGTCTATGCTCCAGCCTGCTGACCAACGGGGACCCTCCGGAGGCTGCAGTGTCTCCTCCCCTCCTTCCGTGTTTCACAAATCCATTTGGCTTTAAAGGAGCCCTGCATAAAAAGGACACATAAAAGGAAATATAAAAAGCCTGGGCTCTGGCATTAAATTTTAAACACACATTTTCCTTTCTCCCTTTCTCTGTTTTTTTTTTTTTTTTTTTTTTTGTGTGTGTGTGTGTGTGTGTGTGTGTGTGTGTGTTTTATTTTTTCTTTCCTTTTGTTGTTTTTGTTTTGGGGGTTTTATATTTTACTCCAAAGACCAAAGCCCAATAAACTGCTAAATAATTCATTGGAAAATAGAGGGGTATGCTGAAACTGGTATGGCTCAGTGGATAGAGCGTTGGCCTGCGGACTCAAGGGTCCCAGGTTCGATTCCTGTCAAGGGCATGTACCTTGGTTGTGGGCGCATCCCCAGTGGGGGGTGTGCAAGAGGCAGCTGATCAATGTTTTTCTCTCATCGATGTTTCTAAATCTCTGTCCCTCTCTCTTCATCTCTGTAAAAAAACAATAAAATATATATTTTTAAAAAAAAAGGAAAACAGGGGGATGAGTAGGGGCTACGCATGTGAAACGCAGTGGACAAAGTGACCGTCAAAACCGGCCAATAGCCGCTGCTCTTGGAGCTAGGCTTTTTAAAAACTTAAATTCTGCGTGTGCACTGCTTCTGATCCGCTACATTCTAGAAGGTCTCTCCTCCCCACCTGGTGTCACATGCCCAGCCTGAGAGCTCATCTTGTTTTTGGTTAGTGAGAATACATGTTACATGATTGAAAGGTAAAATACTACAAATTTAAATGTCTTGGGTATAAAATAAAAGGCTCAGCGTTGGGCTCTTACTAATTCTACAAAATAAGCTAGGCAAATTTTTTTAACAGAAGGAAATAAGCCAAACACTCCTTTTTATCATGTTATTTTAAGTTATCTGAATAGTTGTAAATCCGGTGCCTTCTATACTAGTTCATTGGAGAAGTAACGGGCAAAATTTCAAGAAGAAATTGACTTTTGAAATACAGAACTAGAAATGGCAGCCAGGTTGATAAAACCACACCAAGGAGATGAGCACATTGTAGAAAATAGTTATTGTTGTAATATAGCAACGAGTTTTCCGATGGAATTAATGGTATTTTTTTCTGTTCTCCTCATGTTCCCTTTCATCATTATTGCCATGCATTTAACTCATTGTGATGTGTTACCACTGATATTTATTTTTTAACTCTTTTATTCATGTATTTATTTGTTTGTTTCATTTGGTGGGTTTGTGAACCCAGATCCCACTGACCCAGTTGATTATTATCCTTTGCTTGATGATTTCCCCACCTCGGTCCCAGATGTCTCCACCCCCATGCTCCCACCAGTAGGTGTACAGGCTGTGGCCCTGACGCACGATGCCGTGAGGGTCAGCTGGGCAGACAACTCTGTCCCCAAGAACCAAAAAGCGTCCGAAGTACGACTTTACACTGTCCGGTGGAGGACCAGCTTTTCTGCAAATACTAAATACAAGGTGAAGTTCACATTGATAGTATGGAATTTTAAATGAACTGTCATTTGTCGAATACATTGTTCTCTGTGCTTCCTGACTGTCCTGAGTCCTTTTGCTGCAGTGACACTAAGTGGGAAAACAAAACGTTTTAACAGCTCAGTAGCTAAAAGTAGCACAGGAATGATTATGTCTTGGCAAACAATTCTAAGGTGAATAGGGAGAAAAATATCAAGAGATGCACAATGGTATCTGAATTCCACCAGGTGCTGCATTTATAGGGAAAAATGATAAATAATACAGTATACAGGAATGACATTTTCCTTTGAAAATAGCAGAGATCCACATT
The DNA here is from genome assembly GCA_963924515.1 of Vespertilio murinus. NCBI lineage: Eukaryota > Metazoa > Chordata > Mammalia > Chiroptera > Vespertilionidae > Vespertilio > Vespertilio murinus. The sequence continues at coordinate 7,234,746 of OZ004709.1, forward strand.
ACTTGTCTAGATCGGTTTTATCTTTCTTTTCATTTGGAATCTGGATTGACACCAAAGGCCACCATATTATTGTTGCAGAGGATCTCTCTGACAATGATTCTGACTGGGGATACATGGCTGGAAGATTCTCATAACATCCTTGGAAAACACTCTCAGCCATTAGCATCTACTTCCTTTGTTTAACTTTGAAACACCCTTATGTAATGAAGGAAACTCACAATATGCACCCCCTTTAATCTAAATTAGACAAGGCCCCGTATCCCTGCCTTAACATTCAGCCATCTCACAGAACCCTAAGAGCTCCTGTGAGATACACAGTTGAGGCATTGTCCTTAATAATTTTAAATCTCTTAGCAGCTGGCCACAAGAATTACAACCACTCACTATAAACCAGGACAATGTTGTTACCACCTAAGCCTGCCACAATGTTGGGGTATACCAACAATGCACAAATGTAGACAAAAGTGAGATCCACACGTGATTGCCCACCACCTGCTTTGTCCCTAGAACTGTGCACTTAAACACGGTTTAGGCATTGTTACTTAATATATTATTTATAATTTTAGAATGAGTAATGCACTCAGCTCTATAGATAGACTCTGAAGAATTCATAAGCGATTCCAGTGAGATAGCATATTTAAAGTATAAAGCCCACGGGCTGGTGATGTAGGATAAATAAGGTGTCAAAACCAGAGAATCAATTCCCCAACAACCAGGTAAATAATAACTCAAGTCTGGTGCTCCAGCTTCTTACCCTTGTCTCCTTACTCCTCTCAGAATTTGGACTGCATGATACTTTACCCCAAGTTCATTCCATCAAACTGCCATCTTGCTTAATCCAGCCTCCATCCAGTGGTGATCAGGGGGATAAAAATATCCTTTGGGGACTTCTGATTGTAAAATCCTGGAGATAAAGCAAAATCCGACCAGTAGTTTTTATGTCAGCCTTTCTTCATGCAGCCATGCTCAATTTGCTTCTAGTATTTCTTAACGTTTAAGTGGCATAAAATTCATATTTCATCATAAATCAGTTTTTAGTTGAAACCACTTCTTTTAAGAAAGGGCTCTTTTGTATTGCCTCCCTGCTAGGTCAGGTATTTGGAAAACTCTCAGGCAAATCCTTAGTGTCACTGATATAAGATATTGTTTTGTTTTGAGTATCCTATCCACATCCTTATGATATTAGACTCAATACTCAACCGAGCTATAAATAGAGATAACATTATCAGATAAGGCAACCAAAGAAACATGAAAGCATTCAAAATAATATTTTTATATACACATTTACTTTAAAATGGCTACCCTAAAAAAATGAATAATTGCTACACTTTGTTACATTCATTTCACAAAAAGACCATGGGTACTTTGCCAGTCTGTGGAATGCTCTGAAAGACAATGGTTGTTCTCTGCACAACACTTTGAGTTCCAAAATTTCTTGAGTGAGGAAAATTATTTCAGATGAAGAGGCTAATAGAGCAGACACAGAATTCCTGAGTTTCACAAAGAATGCCTGGAAAGCAAGACCCAACCCCAAAACTATTCTCTCCTGGATTGGAGTTTGGAAATAAAAATAAATAAATTAAAAAAAGACTTAAACTGTTTTTCTCTACATTATCTTCCCTGACCCAAATCTTTCATTTACTAATATTCAAGCCCCCTTATCACACATGCACAGTGTACCCCAAAAAGAAAGGTTAGAAGAAATAGTTAGATAAGTTGGACAGTAGGAATAATTGTAGAATATACTGATCCACTAGAAAGAACATATAATAAATTTAAATGTTATAAATAGTGGTAATAGAAATATCTGGCTTTGCATTTTGAACTTCTCAAACCACTGTCGTGATATCACTTCATCTCATTCACCAGCTTTAAAAGGTAGGCAGGGCACACACAGATAGAGGGGAATCAATACATACTTGGAATCACATGACCCGAGCTCAGGAGTTGGCCTCACTCTGTCCTCTCATTGTCACTTAACTTAATCTGATTGTTCTCATCTATATGATTGGAATATTTGCACCGACTATAGAAAGAAGAAGTAAACTTCTTCATAGTTAAACATGTATGCAGTTGTATTCATGAAGAGTTGGGTTATATGACTTGGCAAAAATTCCCCATTAAATGAGAGCTGGAACTCAGGATGATCAGAGGCCATATCCAGGGCTCTCCTCACAGGAGCACCTTTTTCCTTCATTTATGTCCAAATCAAGCATTATCCAGACTTTCCTATTGTCATCGTCCAAAACTCCAAATTTCTTCATCAAATGGAAAAAAGAGTCTAGAATTTCTTTTCTACTAAAGTGATTAATCACATGATGCCTTATACAAATTTTCATTCCAAATACATTCCTAGAGCACCAGCTAGCATCTACCAGACAGAGCATGGGCATTACAGAAGATACAAAGTTGTGCAAGATTGTCTCTGCCCTCAAGATGCTGAAAACTCAAAGCAGAATTGAACACATGCCTAAAATTATACAACATGTTAAGCAATGCATGAAATATTGTAGCCAACATTTATTTCATCCTTACGGTGGGCCAATGTTTCACTTGACTTACTACACACTTTAAATAATGCCATGGGGTCAGTGCTATGGTTATCTCTGTTTGATAAAAGAGGAAACTGATACTCAGACAGGCAGTACCTGGGTGTTCTATGCTCACAAAAATAGCTGGCTATGATTTTTCAATAACTTCTAGGCTAACACTTTATGCTAAACAGCAACTTTCCGTGAGGTTCCGGAGAAAAATCAGTGACTTCATAGTGTTTATAGAATGCAAATGTGTCGTTCTAAACCACAAATGAAGACATTATTGCTCAGTGGCCTCCACGATGCCACTGGTGTCTATGCTCCAAGAGACTAGTTTTATGATATGTGATCCTTCCTCACGGAAACATTTCTCATGGACCCAGCTCTCCCCTTACTTATTTCCATCTCCAAAACTTACAGATATTCATGATGAAAGGGGAGGAGGGCAAGATTGGAAGTTATATATCAGCATGTCAGACACTAGCTGCCCATTTTGTGTTGGATTTGATGGATTCCATTTTCCTGAGTTTACATAGCATTTTTCATTTATTTAGGGAACATGTGTTTACAGCTATTTTAAAGAAGAGCTTCTGATAGATGTTTGTGAGGTCATCGCTCTAATAGGGTGAATGATCACATCATGAAAATGTTATTTTTACTATTAAATATGTACTTGGTTTTATAATAAGATGAAGGATTTTCATAGCTATCATGTAAGGAGGATTCATTGTAGAGGAAAGATGTCCCACACTGAAGTAGTAAGTTGGGGGATCGGTGTGACATCAGTGGGGAAAGAGAACTTCCCTAGACATAGCTATATAACAAATCTAATAAATATAAACATCAAAGTAAATATTTAACTTTGGAAGAAGATAAATATATGAATACCGAGCATAAATTGATATTTATAAGAGACATAAATTTGCCTGATCATATGGAAAATATGAAATTGACCTGTTTTTTTCCTGCATTTCCATTTTGATCTTTTGAGTAAGGAATAAAGACAGATAATTTACTTTCTACTAAAATATCTTTAACCTGTTGTTTAAAAGACAATAAATAAATAAATAAAAAACAGATTCAGAAGGCAAACAATATTAACACAAATGGAATGGTTTCATATTTATCCAATTTGGTATTCCCTTCCAGAACAGTTGCTTCAATGACCAAATTTAAATGTGTGTTCAATGTGAAGTATGCACACAAAGCAGGAACCACATGACACAACATTGCTTTGGTCCATTTTCTTTATAACAGTCAGATTATTAACCACTAAAAGTTTGTACCATAAAGCCTCTTTGCAAGAGCCATAAGCAGAACTCTAAAAAATTAGTTTTATTACCAGTGGAAATAAAAATTAGTCATATTATCCTGATAGTCTATGTGAAATGCGTAATGTTAAAAACTAAAAAATAATTTATTACTACCGTATTTGCCGGCGTATAAGACGATTTTTTTGGCCCTGAAAAATACCGTATTTGCCGGTGTATAAGAGACTGGGCATATAAGACGACCCCCTAACATTTCCACTCAAAATACAGAGTTTGTTATATACTCGCCGTATAAGACTACCCCCCACTTGGAGGCATATTTTTCAGGGCCAAAAAATCGCCTTATACGCCGGTAAATACGGTATTATAAATAAGTTGAGTTAAGTTTAAGATAACCTTAAAGAGACAGGAAGAAACAGAGTTGGTCTTGTTGCCATGGTTTTGCCTCACTTGTGGGTATTTATCAGCTTGCAGCCCCTTTAAGCAACATTAACACCTGACTTTTTGGATCACGTTTTGGATGTCCAATCAGGCAGTGTACACCAGCTGACAGAAAGGAAGGGAAGTCAGTGCTGTGTTGTAGCTCCCTGGGTGCCTTTTTTGTTGGCTTATTTTATATAGTCTCTTCATGTGTCTTGATTTGCCAAGTTGATAGAGTTCATTTTTCCCCCTCTTTGCTTCTTTCCCACTTGTATAGTCAGAAGACACAACATCCCTGAGTTACACAGCAACAGGCCTCAAACCAAACACAATGTACGAGTTCTCGGTCATGGTAACAAAAAACAGAAGGTCAAGCACGTGGAGCATGACGGCACATGCCACCACGTATGAAGCAGGTATGTGAAGAAAGGCTGGCTTCAGAATTTCTACTTTCAACATTTTGTCAAGGTGTTCCCCAGGTTCTGTGGAAGGTGGAACATGGTGCATTTTCGGGTCTAAATTATACTTTATTTTATATAAAATATCTTAAGTTTTATAGTTCATAGCACTTTTATATTTAATATTATCCTCCCCATTTTAGGAAAAAAAGAAAATGAATCCCTAATGGATTAAGCAATCTGGTTTTAATTGGGGCATTAACTCAGGGGATCTAAATGGAAATCTTCTTTTTCATGCATTTACATAAAGCCAGACAGCAATGCATTGAACTCTCTGTCCAAAGCATTTTGTGTCATTGATCAACAGTCACGGTAGGGATTTACCTTTTGGGAAAGAAATTAGGTACAAAATAAAAGCATTGCATTATAAGCGAGGTCTCATGGACTCTTATCCTGAATAGCCTCAGTTAGATGCGGAAGCAGTTTGGGGTGGTCATGTTCATTCTTTAGAAATAAGAGAACAAAATGGAGAACTTTCATACAGTTTGAAGTAGTTCAAACCTGGGGTAAAAGCAATTCACTATAAATTTTACCAGTCACATTTACTATGGGTCATAAAAGCTGAGTTTATTACCTTAAAAGACCTGCAGTGCACTTGACATTCATTGTTCACAGGAATCCAACATTTGAAGAATACAAGGTTTAACATGCTTTTTTAAATCTTCACCCCAGAATAGGTTTTTGTACATTTTTTTAGAGAGAGAGGAAGGGAGGAGGGGAAGAGAAACATTGATGTGAGAGAGAAACATCTCCCAAACATGCTCTGTCATGGGATAAACCTGCAACCTAGGTTTGTGCCCTGACTGGAATCAAACTCACAACTTTTTGATGAATGGGATGGTGATCCAACCAACTGAGCCATACTAGCCTGGAATCAACCTGCCTTTTGATTGGTTTTGTGATATTCTATCATAGGAATTTTTTAAATATGAAAATAAAACTCTTCTTTGGAGAAGTTGAATTTCTCTTTCTATTAGAATTTGTCCCATGGTATTGCAGTTCTAATTTTTATCTTTGGTTACCATGTTAACTCACAGAGTTCACTGCATTTTTACATTTTTATGGAGACATTTTTTCTACAAAAGGTTTCTAGTGTGACTTAATTTTGACATCCTCTTCTATTTTACATGTATACATATATTAACTCCTTCTCCTAGAATTCTTCCCTGAATGCCAATGTTCACATCTTCCTTTGAAGACTAAGACAAGCTTAATGGGTTATGTACTATGGGAATAATAAAGGTTCTGCTCTTGCTTTTTACCTAAAATGAGATGGAATGAAATATAAACCACTAAGACATTTGGTCTTCCCTGAGTAAAAGAGAAAGAGTTTAATTTCCTCTTAAAGCAAAAAATGCAATCATTTTTCCCTTTCATAAACATAAAATGCACACCAGCATCTGACTTGATAAATGTACCCTATTGATTTCTCATCAACCACCTAACCTTGTAGGTATTCCAGTGGTGAAACAAAAAGATATTAACTTTTAGAAATGTGGTTAGCAGGAAGGGTGATTGTCAAAACAGATAATGATGTGGACAAAGGTGTAAATAACGTGTGGATGAGATCTCTGGGTGATGATGAGAAGCAAGAAGTAATTCACAAGTGTCTGCAGGTTTTATAACCGAGAGAAGGAAATGAAGTGAATGAAATGACTCTACGATTTACTTCCAATTCTCCAATAACATAAATACTATAGGGGCTGCATCGCTAGGCACTTGTGCTGAAATTGCTCATGATAAAGACAAAGGTGGCAGGAGGCTTCTTGAAATAAAACATTTCACCCTGCACAGGTGATGAATACTTAACTTTACTCTAGTTAGCTTTAGTAAAATAAAAAATAACTTCAAGTATACCTGAAATAATGGGTCTGGGAAGGGACAGGAACCAAAGGTATTCCCAGTCTTTCAAAGGGAAGAACACTATCAGAATGATTTGGCTCCATCTGTTCATCTTCCTTACTAACATTCTGTTCCCCAGAAGAGAGGACCCCACTGCTAAGGCAAGAGTGGGCAGTGGAAGGCCATGAAATTCACATGGCAGAGAAGAGCTTGTTCCCAAAGAAAAGAGCCAAGTTCTTCTCTTAATAAAGGAGGAAGTGATAAGGGTGTTGCACAGTCCAAATAACAAATGTCTGGTACAATCCCCATGGCTTGAAATCTCCTAAATCTTGAGTTCACCTCCCATTCATTCACTTAAAGACATTCAAGCATGGGAAAAGGAGAACGAGACAAACCAGAGGGCAATACTTGTCCAGTCAACCGAGACATTAATTATGCGTTTCTAATTATGTCCATTTGTAAATGTCAGGTCCTGAGACAGGGACTTGATATAAAAAGCAAAGATGATATAGACTCTATATTGGAGAAAATTATAATCTAGGAGAGAAGAAAAATATTTTTTTAACCTGAAGTAACATGGGAAATGTTGGTGAATCTTTATTCACCAGCCTTCACAGCTTTCCAGGTGTTCCTTTCAGAGTCATGGTCTCTACCGGTTGGTTGGTTCTAGGGTAGGGAACCTTGATCAGTGCGGCTGGTCCTGAGGTCAACCATGAAGTCACTTTGCCTGGTTTTGCTGCTTTTCTGGGCTTGGAGCCAAAACCCAACTGAGGCCTAGACGTTATCTCTAAGTTGACGGAAACTCTGTCTCTGTGGTCAACAGACCAGAGCAGCTGTGGGCCGATCCAGCCCGTTCGGCTGTTCTACCCGGCCTGCAGAGCTAAAAGAGCGAGGGTTCTCTTGCTCCCCCCTCCGCTCCTTCACCAGCAGCCCAAGAGGAGAGTGCCAGCATGGCCAGGTTGCTTTTGTTCCGGCCCTCCGGTCCAGTTTAAGAACCCATTGTGGCCCTCGAGTCAAAAAGTTTGCCTACCCCTGGACCAGAGGCTTTGTTCGTAAGATCATTGACGCTGATCAGAACCTCATCCTCCTGAAGGCTTATGATTAAGGCAGAAGCCGTGCTAGGGAGAAGGAGGCAGGTGAGTCAGGTGCTGGATGAAGCTAGTTTGAATCAGAAGGAAATAAAGGAGAAAAAGTCATATTTTAAAAAATGAAGTTTCTATGCTGTTAACAGCAGCCTAAAATAATACTTATATCAAAGAGGCATATTTTGGGGGTGACAAAGTCTGCTCCCTTTCAACAACATGTGGGGAAAGCTCTTCTAAGAAAGGCATGGTTTCATAGCATTTAATTCCATAGATTGCTTGCCTGCTCTATTTTCAAATATTTCTTTGCCTTCTTTTAGGAGATAACTGGTATGTTACCTAAGCAAGTTGTTTTGACCTGTATTTAAATGTATTCTTTTCTTGGGAAGGGGCTTCTAGGGAAATATAGAATTAGATGACGTTTGTTGAAATTATAAATCCTATAGTCATAACGTAATTCTGTCCCTTGGAGACACGTAGCCATCAATCTCACAAATGTGTGCGCATGTTCTCTTATGCTTCTCACATTTTCATTGTGGCACTCACCTGAAAACACGTTATGCTCTTTCCTCCATATTCACACATATTCTCTTCTCCTTTGGAAGTCATTAAACTTCATCAAAGGAAAAAAAACATTAATTTCAGTATTTGTATTTGTTTGCTTCTTTAATCCAAATACTTGAGAGGAATTGTAAATGGTAAAATCAGCATGATATACTGCATGATAGATGCTGAGTGTCAACATCGTGATTAGAAGTCCCATAAATGTCTGTTTTCTCTCACATCCGATGACAAGGCCTTGTCTTTGTTCCCCTGGCAGCCCCAACCTCTGCTCCCAAGGATCTGACAGTCATTACTCGGGAAGGGAAGCCCCGCGCTGTCATTGTGAGCTGGCAGCCACCCTTAGAAGCCAATGGGAAAATCACGGGTAAGTATCTCCGCTTCATTGTACGCGCTGCTCTGCTGGGCCCCTGATGGCTCACCTCAAGAGCGCTGCTCATGCCTTTTGTGTATTCGTTTTCTGTCTAGCATCTTGGTGGACTTCTTGACCCTTTCTGATGGTCTCTTCTTGCCCTCACTGAGGGCACTGACCGTGGAAATCTTTGGTGCATACAAATAGGTGCATGTGCACACACACACACACACACACACACACACACACACACACACGTGTGATTGGAGTTGCTTCCTGAAAGATGTGTACTTCAATTAGTGTCGGCCTTTTGTTTAGGCTGTGCAGCATAAGGACAGCCTTCTAATGGAAAGTCTCTGAGCCTGCGTGACTAAGAAGAAGCCGGTTGCTTGGCAATTATAAAATACAAAAGACACCTAATGACTATGTATTTGTGTGTGACACATAGGGAAAAGGAGGCTTGTCTGGGCGGGTTTTCGTGAATTTAGCTTGAAACCCCGCTTTTAGCTTTTAGCTTCTTTCTTAAATCCTAAGGTTCAGAAAACACTTAATGTTGACTGACAGAAATTATACTTAATGAATATTTCACAGTGACAGATTTTATTTTACCAAATATTGCTGATAACATCAATGCCTAATTAAAGCATCCATTAGAAGCCTGTAATGTTAATTTAGTATGAAAAATATAATGGAGTTCTATCAGGGGTTTTGCATTTAAATGATCACTCTAGTCTTTTAATAGATGTCTCCATAGCATATAATTATTATGAAAAAAATATTGTATAACTAAAAATGGGCACATTATAGTCTAATTAACTTGCACCATTGGGTTGGGCACATATTAAGAGTCACTCCTTTTTTCTTTGCATACAAGAAGTGGATAGCACTCTTATAAATTAGCCAAGTCATTCATACATTCTGTGATGCAGAGACAAGCATGGGGATTATAGTTCAGACGACATGTACTTTATGTAAGTTAGTTTCTGAAATTTACAAAATGCAAAGGTAATATGTGAAAATTCCAAATGTGATGCAAATATAAGCTGAAGACTTGTTTTCTCCAGGAAATTGCTTTTAGTGAAATAGCTAATAGAATTTTCATCTGAGCCGACAAATAAGGAAAATATGGAAGAGGAACATAACATCTTCCCTAAATCTTATGTGCTCAGTTGTCACTCTGCCAGGTTTTTTAAAATGAAGGTTGGCTCATTCTAATTTCTTCTTATTTTCCCCTCAATTTTATGATCTGCTTTTATTGGTTCCATTCCAGTACTTTGGTAGATTTTGATTGGTTTACATGATGACTACTTTATTACGTGACAAACTTACTTATAAGCATATGGTAAATCAACAGATAATAAGTTTAAGGGGAAAAAAACAAAATAGAACGTTTCTAAATTAAAACAAGTTCTGGTGGAAAAAAATCTTTTTCTTAAAGGATAAAATAAGTCATATACTACCCAATTCTCCACTCTTATTTAAGTAAATCTCATCAAATTGTTGATGTAAACAAGAGAGGGTGTTTTCAACTCTGAAAGGCAGCTTTATTTTGCTTTTTAAGATTAAAAAAAAATTGGAGGAAATGCAATTAATCTAAGCAAAAAAAAAAAAAATACACTGTACCAGAATCATAGGGTATGTGTAAGAGACCTTGTCCACATAGTTTATGTAGAGTTGTATCATAGTGTCCACCACTGAAACTTCATTCTCTTATAATGGTATGCATTTATGAAGGCCAAGTTGTGATTTTTAGCTTGAGATATTTTGACTCAGTTCAACAGAGAGCAAACACTCAGAGCCCATAAGACAATTTCTATTCTATACATATGTTGGTTCTTTCAACCCAATTCCTTTTAGAAAATAGGATGATAAAATATTCAGGATAGAAGACCATCAGGCAGAAGGCCCAGGTTTGCGCTTTCTGTTTCCTTGAAAGTGCGAAGGAAAATGTGAACTCTTTCCCAGTGTGTCAGGCACCTGTGAGCCTCCCTGAAAGTGTGTGCTCCCTTCCTACATTTCCATCTCCTTATTTTCCCAAGTTCTTGCATCCGCACAGCAGTAGGGTGGTTAAGAATTGAAAACCTGAGCTGCTGAGAGAGATGCCCAGGCAAGTTACTTAACCTCCCAGAGTCTCACTTTCTCATCTATAAATTAAGAGGAGAGATAGAACCTCTTTTGTAGAATCATTGTATTAAAGTGCTTAGATAAATCCCTGATGCCCAGTACATACTGAAACAAATGAGCTATTATTATTCCAACTTGAAACCTACTCTAGGAAGAGGCTTTACTAATGGGCTTTTTGCATGGAACCCAGTTCATCAATTTGTAAATATGTATGCTTCAAAAAAGATTGAACAAAGAAAAGAGGTTGAGGGAGAAGACCTAGATAATTCTGGTGCTTAGATTCCTTGATCATCAGCTGGCAGCTTAAGGATCTCGACTGACATTTTCAGAAGAAAGTGGTTCAAATTGAATTAAGCATTTGTTACATGCTTGGCATTCTGTTAAGCACTTGGCTATTATAAGTGTTCATATATTCCAATTATTCCACTTTGAAATGAAGAGACGAGGGACTTCTCTGGGGTCACTGACTCCTAAAGTCAAATAACCACAAAGTAGCAGAGCTAGCCGGTATTCAACGAAAAGGCCGTGTTTACAAAGCAGTCCCCAAACACCAAAGGAGCGAGTGAGCAAGAGGCAAAAGAATGAGTCAGACAAGTCTAGCTTGTCCGTTAGTGAGTTGAACAGGAACTTTACTTACTTACATACAGAAACCCAGGTCCTGGCTGAAGAAAGGGTCCAATTTCCACATCTTTCACCCACTAGATCAACCTCTTTTTAGAGATGCTCCATCTATGTGCTAGGCAGGGAATGTGTGTGGAGGTGGGGGGTGTGGGGAAGACCAAGAGGCCTGGTAACAGGAGTCCCTGGCACCTGGTTGAGCCAATAAATAAATTGTCATTCTAAATGCTGAGTTAAATACTTTTTACATAAAAAAACCATTGTGAAGGCATATATTTTCATCTCATTTGATAAGTGAAGAAAATTCAAGAAAAGTGTAGCTGAGTGGGATGGGAACACAATTCTTCAAACTTTCAGGTGTGTTGTGCATTTAAAACAGCCCATGAAAACTAACAATTTTATTAAATGTCATAAATTTAAAACTTATATGCCTTCTGACTAATGTATTTCATTCAATAAGTGAGTTTCAACACCTACTATGTGAAGATATTTTATTAGTTTTTTTGAATAATAAAATGTAATATAAGATATGGCTCCTGAGCTAAAGAAATGCTTTTATTTTCTTGAAGATATGACATGCACATAATAAAAGCTAAAAATAAACTTTTACAAATATCAGAGTCTTACATTCAATACTAGTAGATATAATTCTTTGGGAAGAAGAATGAATGATTTTCTCGCTCAAAGAATATCAGATTTTATTGATGTTGTTATGGGGGCTGAGTTATAAATGAATGGATGCCCGTGAGTCAGAAACAACTGTTTTATCCAATGATATTTCATCATCCCTTTTGAATTATAATCTTCCAGTTTTAATATTAACCAGAGAGAGGGGTCACACAACCTTTATAAGTTTTGCAGAATTCTTAAACCTTGGTCCTTTGCCTTCCCCTGGACTCTCTGCATCTTCAAACATTCCTATCTGCAGAGTCAACATCTCAACAAATGCCACACATCTACCAATACACAGATCCCACATATCAACAAAAGAAGTGATGTCTCACCTTGCTTGAACACAGAGATCATCTGGGGTGCGGATTACTGGGGTTACATTTAGCCTATTGTATTATCGGTTACAATAACACCACAAACTTAGCACCTGAAAGCATCACACATTCATTTCTCATATTTTTGGTGGTCAGAAATCCAAGCACAGCTTAGCCATGTACTCTGCTTCAGGGGCTCTTACAAATTAGCAATCAAGGTTTTAGACTACTAGACAGATGTCTAATCTGAGGCTTGACTTGGGGAAAGATTTGCTTCTAATTCATGTGGTTGTTGGCAGGATTCAGTTTCTTACTGGCTCTTGATCAGAGCCAATCCTCACTTCCTTGCCATGTGGTCCTCTCCATCTGGCAGCTTGTCCCATCAACGCCAACATAGGAGAGAATCGCGAGAGTTTGCTAGCAAGGCGGAAGTTATAGTCTCATGTAACATCATCATGGAAGTGACAGTTCATCATATTTGCTGCGTTTTATTGGTTATGCTCAGACAGAGAGGCTTACATAAAAGTGTGTCTACCAGGAGATTGGAGTCTTCGGGGGAGCTGAGACTTTGTCTGCCACACCTATTACATCTAAATGCCCTTTCTTGGGATCTGTGTTTTTTAATGTGTACCCAGTCACTAGGTAATTCTTATAATTAGGCAGATTTGGGAAAGAATAAACTTAGTGAAAAGTGAAAGCTAAAGCAAAAGAAATATAGGTTTTTATCATTGATCTGAACTGAAGAGGAATAGACTCCTGGATCTTGGAATTTTCAGCAATTCTTAATCCTGCAGAATCACAAAGAAAAAAGATCCAGTTCATTGTCTAGAACGCATTCTCCAAACCCAAGCATAATTGAGGTTAAATATGGCATTAAGTGACAAATGATTAAAAATTATATAAATGTTCTTTTACGTTACTGAAATATATTACAAAGTCTATTTTTTTTAAAATCTCACTATAGAGGAAGGTTTTATATATTAGATATAGCTTGAACTAGACCTTGGTGGATGGGTAGAATTTGGATGGAAAGCATGAAGAATATGTGATAGGTGAGAACAGAATAGGGAGACCTCATTGCAGTCCACCTGGAGTAAATGTTTGTGTTTTCATGTAGGTAGTGTGCATGGTTATTGGGGAAGGAAAGTGAATCTGAGTCTAAGAACCTTGTGGCATAACCACAAAAGATTTATGTGGAAGGTCCCAATCCAAACAAGATAAGCAGGGCAGGTCAACCAAAGACTGCTATTTTAAAAATTATTCTTTATAGAGAACATATTCAGGGTATAAGAATAGAACTAGGGGCATTTGTGGCCTAGCTGATATAGCCATTTGTGCAGAATTTTAACAAAAATGTAGGCTGGCACTATATCCATAAAGCAAAGACACTTTGATGAGCTATTTTACAGTTTCATCTGATAGTCTAGAACAAAATTATAAATTAAGTTGTTTAAGAAAAACCTAATTTACATGTTGGCTAAATATAATATTAGAATATTAATATTTTACAGGGTTTACTTGGGTGCATGTTAAACTATCACCACTGAGTACCCTACCAGTATTCAAGTAACATCCCCTAATACAGAGGGCAAATGATACTGTCCAATGATATGTTATTAACATTTGAGATAGTAACTGAATAACCTACAATTACCCAGATATACATTGTCTTTTTTATCCTAGGTGGGATGGACTAGGAGAAGTAGTGTTGGATTTTCAGCATAACCGTAGAGGATATTATCCTAGCTTTTTTACTCCTAGCTTGGGTCATCTTCAGTTTTATCATCTTTGAAAGGAGGCAACAGTGCTTTGGCCAGCCTCATGGAGTTATTACAATAAACATAGCTGATCATTTCTTTTATAACACTTTAAACAAGCATGGCATTTTATACTTCTCAGATTATTTTTATTATTTAAGCATAAGCCAAAATAAATGCTCCTTGTTTTCATTATCAGAATATGGTAAAAATTATACAGAGTTGTTATCTATGTTTTACATTTTTGTCATGGTTATATATTAAAACAAGCCAATCATTAGAATTTATAGGCATCAGAATCCTCACACTTTTAAATGACAAGTAATTTTTTTTATTTATATCTTGCCATTTTCAGGTTCTGCACCCTGAAGCAATTATTTATTTAATCCTTGCAATATGAAAAAAAATATTATTACTTGCCAAACCCAAAACTGTAGCTTATAGATTATGGATACATAATATAATAATTGCAAATTACACTTGGGAAACATGGATGTTTGGGAGCAGTCGTAGAGCAGGCTACTAACAAAGTCTGCGTTCATCTATTTATGCAGCTTACATCTTGTTTTATACCTTGGACAAGAACATACCAATTGATGACTGGATTATGGAAACAATCAGTGGTGATCGCCTTACTCACCAGATCATGGATCTCAACCTTGACACTATGTATTACTTTCGAATTCAAGCACGGAATGTGAAAGGAGTGGGGCCCCTCTCTGATCCCATCCTCTTCAGGACTTTGAAAGGTTTGAACCATTTTTTTATGCTATTGTCTCTCTTTTCCTGTGGGATTGTTATGAATTCCTTTCTACCGTCTCTGTTGGCAGCATGACCACATATGGGCTTTCAAAATAAGCTAAGATGCAAATTAAAGCTGCAATGAGTTATTACCTCATGCCTATTATTCTAGTGGCCATCATCAAAAACACAAGAGATCACAAGTGCGGGCCATGTTGTGGAGAAAAAGGGAATCCTGTACAGTATTGGTGGGATTGTACATTGGTGCAGCCACTATGGAAAGCAGTATGGAGGTTTCTCAGAAAATTAAAAATAAAACCATTATATGACCCTTCCAGTAATTCTGGGAATATATTCAAAGGAAATAAAAATACTATCTGGATATGCTAACTACCCCCTCATGTTCATAAGAATATTATTTAAAATAGCCAAGATGTGGAAATAAACGAAATGCATTTCAACCTGACTTTTTTCACTGATAATCCCTGGACTTTTGTATTGATTTCATGTATGTTGGTTCTATTCGAAAGATAATGAAACACGTTAGACATTTAATGTGAGGGAACAAAAACTAAAAAGCATTGAATTATGTGAATGACATACTCTTGTCAAATTTAAATATCTTCTTTTAAGATCTATTTTTTTTATAAATTAAAGCAGTGTTTCCCAAACTTTTGACATATGTGTACACCTGCTATAATTTTTGTAACGCTGAGTACCCCTCATCAAAAAAAATGAATGTATTTTAATAACAATCAAAATATATTTATTTTTTTATTTTTTTGGTACATACACAAAATAATAATAAATGAAAAATAAAATTATTCATAACAAAATATAAATAAAAGTTATATTATAAATAAAATTTATTTGCACACCGGACCATCTCATGCCTCACAAGACTGTCTTGACTTGACTCATGAGAATGTAGATTAGGCACAGCTAAGCACGGTGCAGTGCATATCCCCACCAATCTCCGGTGCAACACATACCCCCACCAAACTTCTCCCGTACTCCTGGGGGTACACGTACCACACTTTGGAAAACACTGCATTAAAGGATATTTTGATATGGCAAGGTAGAAAACCTCAAACAGAATGAATGTGTTTATTTTAAGGAGGGAGGTCAGCAACAACAATTTGCAGAATGATTGGAAGAAAACCCGCATGTTTGCAAGAATAAAAATGAGCACTCAATTCAAGGAGAATTATATGTTCAGCACTCTATTTAAAGATAGAAAAATATTCAGGCCCAGGAATAGTAATTACATCGAAATAATCTTCATACACATATTTTTTTTTAAGCAGAGTATTGTTTTTCTGGAGGACAGATGATTTCAAGGGTCTCTATCATTCATTAATTGAAAGTAATTTCAATATTGTATAGCTGATATTTAAAGATAGATATTTAAGGGGTGATGTATCTTGTTCCAAGGAAGGATTCTTAGCTCTTGGATCTGACCACATTATGCCTCTACATCTGGCTGAAAACTTGATATTACATGATGGCAAAAGCAACTGAAAAATTAGAAACGCGTGTCTCACATTTTCACCCAGTCATTTAACATACTAAAGAAGAGTTTTAGAAAAATTGTATAGTCTATTTCTCAATTCTCCAAGGGACGGTAGCCTGATAAACAGTGGCCTTTTGAATTCTGTGAGTGAGCTATTCAAAAGCTGGATTTGGTAATAGCGCATCTGAAAGTTTGCCAGGAACACACAAACAAGCATTCAGCCTGAGCTTGTGATGGTTCTTAAGGACAGAGTAGGAGTTGGGAGGGAGGCAGGAGGAAATGAGCTAATCTTTGTCTATCCAGGTTTTTAGGACTTCATGTCTAAATCAGGTTTCATTCCAAATGAGCAATTGACAGGAAACTGGTTATTCATTTTGTGGGAGCATGAAATGTAAATCGATAATGTTTCACAAACGCTTCATCTTTATCTACAGACAAGTGCCAAATTAATTTCATGCTCACAACGTGTGCCAACTGGAGATCTCAGAGAGGGTTTAAAAACGACTTCAGGCATCCAAATGTGTTAAGCAGCAGAATGATGAGTTCCACGGGATTTACAGGCCCACATGGATAATCATCCTGTGGATTGTGTAACGAACTCCCTACCTCATTTGGTACTGTTTACCCTCAGTGTTCTACTCACTCATCTATTAAATGATCTCCAGCATTAAGAGGGAATTCAGGAATTTGCTCTAACTCATAATAGTCCATAAAAATCATTTGGAATATTTAATATTGTCTACCCTAGATATGTCATGCTCCATTAATAACCAATTAAAAGTTTTTTAAATAGATCCTGCTCATATGTAGTACACTGAGTTTCAGATGTCTTGAGTGCACTTTAAATTATATAGAAACTAGAAGCCTGGTATATGAAATTCATGCACTGGGGGCGGGGGTTGGGGAGGGAGAGGTATCCCTCAGGCCAGCCTGCACCCTCTCCAATCTGGGACCACTCGAGGGATGTCCAACTGCTCGTTTGGGCCCAATCCAGGTAAGATCAGCCCTAAATGGGCAGTCAGAGATCCATCTCACAATCCAAAATTGCTGGCTCCCAACTGCTTGTCTGCCTGCCTTCATGATTGCCCCTAACCACTTCTGCCTGCCAGCCTGATCACCCCTAACCACTCCCCTGCCAGTCTGATTGCCCCTAACTGCCCTCCCCTGCAGGCTTGATCACCCCCAACTGCCCTCCTTTGCAAGCCTGGTTTCTCCCAACTATCCATCCCTGTTGACCTGATCGCCCACAGCTTAGCCTCCCTTGCAGACCTGGTCCCTCCCAACTGACCTCCCCTGCTGGCCATCTTGTGTCCACATGGGGGCAGTTATCTTTGACCACGTGGGGGCAGCCATCTTGTGTATTTGAGTGATGGTCAATGTGCATATTATTCTTTTATTAGATAGGATATTTATATCTCCCATCTTTCAAAATAATCAATATTGTACATGCATGCATCTACATGTCACTTAGGATGACAAATGTTCTAAGGCAAATAAATTACTCATCATAAGAGATTTGAAGCCACAATGAACCAAATTTACACTAAAGACATAAAATCACACTATTGCTCTCTGATTTTTAAGATTTTCATTTTCCAAAGCTGCTTCAAAACACTGGGCCAGTGTTCATCAGAGTGTAACTTTGGCAATTAAGAACAGTTTGCTTATTCTCCTGAAGCTGAGGAAGCTCAAGGTAGTCTATGGGGTAGCAGGCAAGTGCTTTGTTGTAATCATGCCCCTCAGGCAGGTGCCCTCAGGCTTATAGTCAGTCTTTGTAAGATAAACACATCTTCTACTTGAGACTGGAGTTTTATTCTTTTTTGGTTTTAGGCACCAGCAAGAGAGGTACAGAAAATTCAATCAGTAATCACTGGTTAATTAAAGATTCATTTATAATTAAAAAATGGATTAAGTTATTATACCCTTTATGTGCATATAGGTGATGTATCTGACTATTTCTATGAAATGCTAATTAAAAGACTCTGAAACTTGATCCTTGACCCCACAGGATTCTGCCAATAGCCACCTCCCTTCCCCAGACCCTCCCCGTTACTATACCTACACACTGTTGAACCCTTGGAAGATGAATAAGAGTTAAGTTTATCTCTGCCTATCACAAGGTTGTTTCTTCCAGTGAAGTAAGCTTCTTCCTGTTTGCCTGTAAAGTAACAGGGAGGATGGATGAAGTAGACCAGTGGTCCACAAACTCATTAGTCAACAAAGCCAACTATCAACAGTAAAAGGATTGAAATTTCTTTTGAGAGCCAAAAATTTTTAATATATTTTATTGAGCTTTTACAGAGAGGAAAAGAGAGGGATAAAAAGCTAGAAACATTGATGAGAGAGAAACATTGATCAGCTGCCTCCTGCACACCCCCTACTGAGGATGTGCCCAAAACCAAGGTATATGCCCTTGACCTGAATCAAACCTGGGACCTTTAAGTCCGCAGGCCAACGCTCTATCCACTGAGCCAAACTAGTTTCAGCAAGAGCAAAATTTTTTAAACTTAAAACTTCTTCTAATGCCACTTCTTCAAAATAGACTCCCCTAAACCATGGTATTTTGTAGAAGAGCTACACTTAAGGGGCCAAAGAGCCGAATGTGGCTCTTAAGCTTCAGTTTGCCAACCACAGGAGTAGACCAATGAAGGTTTCTTTGGAGGGACTGAATCATCTCAGCAGTAGAATATGGTGTATTCTCGGGGGATCCTTAATCATCATTCTGAAATGTGCACTTCTTCCATCCAAAATATAGAACTGAAAGCTCTATATCGGAATACAAAAAGAAAAAGCTTTAGTCTTCAAAGAATTTAGTGACAAAATCCATTACTTTCTTGACAAATGACAGAAGCCATTAAAAAGTCAAAGTAGAAATTACTTTTAAGCCATTATTTGCCTTTAATAAAAAGTAACTATTGGAATATATTTGGTCATGGTTGGAAACTGTTCTTGAGTAGATAACCTTCCTTGAGTCATTCAAAGTTTCCCAAGCAATATTCAGCCCAGATTTGCTCACCATAAAGCAAATCCAGAAGATAAGAATAGACATCAGGTTGTCCACAATAACATTTACTTGTCACTTGCTAAAAATTGCTGAGACTACAGACAATGCATGTATATAATTAAAGACAAAGGGAGAGATAAATAAAAACGAGATGAAATTTTTGTTTGTTTTATATCATTGCAAACAGTTCTCCCCTAAATATGCGTTACTGTGTATGGTAGTTTCTCAAGCATGTCTCTTCTAGTGACCAGACATTTATTCTTCCAGGACTGTGTGGTCAGATATGATCCTGGAATGTCATTCCCCATTCTTACTGGAAAACCAGCATGGCATTTCCTACAACCTGATGCCCATCCTTCAAAGCTACAGTAGGGTTCTAGCCCTGTCTATAAAGTACAGTTAATTCAGTTGCCTATCAAACGCACTTTTCATCAAAAACACCTTAATACTATAATAAAATGTATTTTGAGGTGCCTTTAGTCTTCAACGAGAAACGGGAGAGAAGGTCAAGACAAAAATTAAATTGTAATGATTTGATTAGAAATTATTAGATTAAATAGCCTGGTGAATTAAAGAATGTTAATCTTGAGAAGATACAAAGAGATGCATCAAATTTATATAAAGTTTACAGAATTTTACTGTAATAAACACTTTTGTATAGCGTTTTTCTAAGACTCATTCAGAATTCAAAGTCTGCTTTTTTATTAAGATACCTTTCCTAGTTTACCCTTTTCATATGGTGACATATTAACATAAAAGAAAGGGACCTGGGAATTATTATGCTTAGCAAAATCACATGCATTTTTATGGTTATTGTATTTTTAATTAGATCTGTATGATGATCATTCTCAGTTTATGGTTAGAGGAATGTAACAAATAATATATTTTTAAGGACACGTCTATACAACAAAAACATTTTCATTTTTCCTTCTAATTATTTAATAGAAATAATTACATTAACTTTGATTCCTTATTATTTTTTTTCCATAGGGCATTGGCCTTGATTTAAGAACTTGCTAACAAAAGCTGTCGACTTAAAATGTCAGCTTTCTTGCCGGGAACTGTCAAAATCTAATAATATTTCTTTTTTCCCCCACAGTGGAACACCCTGACAAAATGGCTAACGACCAAGGTACGGTGTGGCTCAACCTGTCACGTTTTCCCTCCTTGAGTCAGTCCTGTCTGTTAGAGCTGTCAGTCACTGTTTTGTATTCCTCTTTTCACCTGGGCCATACACCTGATGAAGCCCACTCCGGGCTGATAATTCATCTTGGTAATGAAGTTCTGCTTGGATGGGGCTGAGGCTCTGATAGGGAAGATGTAAATTTTCTTGAGAGGAAATTGTTTTGTCTCTATTCTGAAGGACCAATTAAAACGTCAAGCTTCTTTGTAGGGAATAAATTTTTAGTCTCTGTGTGCACTTCTGAATAATTCACATTAAGTATAATTAAGCTCAGCATAATTTCCAAGCTGCTCTCGCACCCTCTCCTGCGCTCTGGATTAAAGTTCTGCAGTTCCTCAGAGAAGCACCATAAATCATGTGTGCTTGTCCTCTGCCATGAGCTTCTTGCAATTAATAAAAACAAAGTGAGGGCAACTCTTAGGGCATCGCTATTGTTCATTCCGAAGCCAGAGAGCTCTCATTCCTTGAATCAGATGCTGGGTGGACTTGGACTGTTTTATCCTCTTCCCACTCTTTTGCTAACAGCTTGACTCCTATAGAGAAACAGGGATGGTTGTACACAAAGGAAAATAGGGATAAATGAGAGTTATCCATCAACTCACAGGGAGATGTGAATTTGCTAATATCGTGATTCGTAGAGTGAACAATTAAGATTCCATTATTTTTTCACTCTGAGTGACTAGTGGGATGTTAGATGAAAAAAAAAATATTTATGAGTTTTATTTGGGGGGGATGTTACATTCTTTAAAGAAGGGAGAATTTGGAAATATCACTGGGTATAGTCTGTGCTGATTATTTGTTGGTTCAGAGCCTATAACGTATCTTCTGTTTTGGATACCGACTGTCAGCACAACCTACTTGCAAGCATCAGGTCTCATAAAGTCCCGTCTTGTATATTGGAGGAAACATCCTTTTCAACAAGAATTTTTGTTTTTGTTTTTTTTACTTTTAAGCATCTGCCAAGACCAGTTTGGCTCAGTGGATAGAGCATTGGCTTTCGGACTGAAAGGTCCCAGGTTTGATTCAGGTCAAGGGCATGCACCTTGGTTGTGGGCACATCCCCAGTAGGGGGTGTGCAGGAGGCAGCTGATCAATGTTCCTCTCTCATCAATGTTTCTAACTCTCTATCCCTCTCTCTTCCTCTCTGTAAAAAAATCAATAAAATATATATATATTTTTTTTAAATTGTAAGCATCTGTGGTTGGGAAGGCTCACTAACAACAGGAGGTTGCCTGCGTGAGTGGTATTTTAGTTAATGATCCTCTCTTCAGGCTTAGCTCTGGTCCTTATGCCATGCCCCTGCTGCGGGGACGTGGTGAGGGTCTCCCACAGGGAGGGACAGCAGTGATGGTATCACAGAAATGCCACCCAGGGTAAGTTAGCATTCTCAGTCATCACCTCGCTGCACCTGCTTGCTTCCACTCAAAATATTTTCCCAAGACTAATATCTACTAAATAATCATTTTTTGTAAAACTACCAATGATGAGTAATTAGCAGTTAGCATATATTTGCTTAGGTAAAGTAAATATTAGTGCTGGCCAAATCCAATGCTGGAATCACTCATTAACTAACAAAAGTGGGGATTTTTATTTGTGATAAAATAACTAAAACATCCTCTCATAGCTTTTTAAAATTGAATGAATGTGGAACTTCCATAGGCATATAGCTCCTAATTTTTGAAATTGTATTTAGAGAGAGAGAAATGTTTAAAGTCACCGAACCAGAGGAAATGCTACATTCATAGCTACTTGGGTGATGGAGTGCACAAGCTTCTCCATAAATGGATTTCCAGTTGTCTCTCGGTTCCTTTTCATTGTCTCTCAATTCCTTTCAATTATTTTTGCTGTGTGTGTGTGTGTGTGTGTGTGTGTGTGTGTGTGTGTGTGTTGTTGTTGTTGTTGTTGTTTTTACAATTAACTCTTTTTTTAATATATTTTTAATTGATATTTTACAGAGAGGAAGGGAGAGAGATAGAGAGCTAAAAATGTTGATGAGAGAGAAACATCAACCAGCTGCCTCTTGCACACCCCCTACTGGGGATGTGCCCACAACCAATGTACATGCCCTTGACCGGAATCGAACCCAGGACCTTTCAGTCCGAAGACCAATGCTTTACCACTGAGCCAAACCAGTTTCGGCAATTAACTCTTTTTAAATATTATTTTAAGCTACCAAAACATATTTTGTAAATGAATTTTTTTCTTGTAAAAGAAAGGAGAATGAATTATTTCCCATATGCCCTATGTATTTTACTCAGATTTTCAAATTGACAGTGAAATCAGGTCAATTATCAGAAACAAAGGAATTCCCCAAGATTATTGCCAGTGACTGAGTCTGTCAATAAAGCAGTTGTTCTTTTCTTCACCTAACGTTACTTAGGAAGATTCTATCACTTACCATATACTATGTGGCACCTTATTCAATCACTGCTGGTATAAAGTTGACCAGCTTGATAGGATCTAAATTTTACGTCAAGCTCAAATCACTTGTAATTTGATGCTATTGGACTGATGTTATATAATTTAGGGGTGATGAGAAATATCTTTACATTCTTACAAAGAAGGCATATAAAATAGCACATAAGGAGCTATTTCTAAACAAAATTAGTCTTCTGTGTTGATGACCAAGTGCGTGAAAAATAGCCCAGAGTAAAGATCCCTCTAAGACTGAAGAAATCAGTAGGAAACAGGCTCAGCACCTGGGAAATCAGCCAATACGCTTTACTGTGCTCACCAGTAGACCAATCTGCCCCTTCCCACAGCGAAATGGTCCCATTTTGTGTTACATTTATGACAGGTGCTGAATTTCTGTGGAGAGAAAATTCCCTCTGAGAAAAAATTTAGCACTCTAGGTCAAAGTTAACTCAGTCAGGATACTTGATCTTATAGAGAGAGAGAGAGAGAGAGAGAGAGAGAGAGAGAGAGAGAGAGAGAGAGTTGTTTGAATGGTTTTAAAATAGTAGGCTCTAGTCACACTAACTTTTTCTTGTATTTGAAAATCTGCCTGAAGAACATTACTGTGAAAAGGAAAAGTCAGTTATATGCTAATCATTTTTGGATTGGGGAGAGAGCGTTTCTTCTGAGTGATAGTAATAACAAGTATTAAAAAGGTAGACTTCACATGGAACTCTTTTTCCCTTTCTGTAATTGTAGATTGGTGTTATCTAGCATTTATTTGCTAAACAAACCCTCTAATCGCATGCTACTCTATAATTTCTCCTTTTTGAAGTCCTTATCTCTGGTTCCTTGTCTTAATTATTTTTTTTTCTGGTGTCTTCCAGGCATCTGTGGCCAAAGTAATCATGAGATTTGAGAGATTAAGCAGTTTAATTTTTCGAAGGGTTAGGTAGGGCAGGGAAATTGTATGACCTATGTGAAATAGAGGCAAAGGGTATAGAAATGTTCCACTTTACATTTTTATTTTTTTCCATAATTTGGTAAAACCCCTGTCAATTTGTTTGGGTCTACATATGCATGTATAATATTAAAATGAACCCTTTTGAAGCTCTTGTTATCACTCACTGTTCTAAGAGCATAACATCAATTGGCTCAGATCCTCATATCAATACTGTTAAATCCTATTCCTGTCTTCTCTCTGTTCTGGCAACTAAGAAGCTAAAGCTGAGAGTTTAAGTGACTAGCATATAAACACAGCTAAAAGGAGGCATGACCATGATTCACACTGGACAATCATGTTCCAAAAACCCTGTTTTTAACTACCAAGTATATTCATCGCATATAGGTTACATGTATACATGGACACACACATGCTTTTAACATATATCTGTAAAGTTTGGATATTTCACCAATATTGGCCTTCCTTTTCCCAACTCTGTGAATCATCTCAAACAAAGGCAAAGAGCTATCAATCTAGGTCAAAGTTAGCATCACCTTGCTCCTGGGAAGTCTCAGCACTGAGTATATATGGTCCCAACAGCTCTTTATCTCAGGTCACCATGGTGGGAAAAATCATTAGTCAACAGAGCCAAATATCAACAGGACAAGGATTGAAATTTCTTCTGAGAGCCAAATTTTTAAAACTTAAACTTCTTCTAACGCCACTTCGTCAAAATAGACTCCCCCAGGCCATGGTATTTTGTGGAAGAGCCACACTCAAGGGGTCAAAGAGCTGCATATGGCTTTCGATCCGCAGTTTGCCGACCACGATCTCAGGAAATGCAGGAATGGCTCTAATTTCACTGTCTCATCAGTTTGAGAGGCTAATGTCAAACACCAAGAGCTGGGTGAGGTAAACCATAGAAGTGGATTTTCTCCCAGGGCTGGAAGCAGAAGGCCTTACTACATCAAGGTCTGGAGTGAGGCCTCTCCTCCTGAGACACCCCCCTCCATGTGTTCCCAAGTGGCAGACAGAAGACGCTCTCTCAACCCCCCCCCCTTTAAAAAAAATCTTTATTGTTGAAAGTATTACATATTATGTCCCCTTTTCCCATTGTCCACGTTGCCCTCTCCCATCCTGTCCCCGACCCCCCAGCCCTGGCCTTCACCACCACCCACCACCTACCCCCATTGTCTGTGTCCATTGGTTGTGCTTTTATGCATACAAGTTCTTTAGTGGCTCTCTTTTCCCCTCACCTACCCTCCCTACCCACCTCCTCAGATCTCCTCTTATAAGGACCCTGATCCTGTTGGATCAGAGCTCCATCCTTATCACCTCATTTAGCCTTAATTATTTCCATAAAGGCCCATATCCCCAAACATATGAATGTGGGGTTTGGGGTTAGACCCAATTCAGTTCATAGCATCTACCTTCAAAAGGAAAGCTGATTGTCTTTGCAGACTTTCAGATGAGAAAGCAGAAGGTTATGTTTTCCCCCAAGTCACAAGAATATACTTGTGGACAGAGTTGGAACCCAAACATGTTTCTCTCTTACTCCCAGAGTTTATAGTCTTTCCATTGCAGACTTCTAAAAAAAATTGGCTTTTTGTTTTTCTACAATTAGCTTGAGCCTTTTTAGAGCTTCTCACAATTGTTTTTTTTTTTAAATCATTTTGTTTGGAGGGTGCAGTGAAGATAGTCATAAAATTTAACAAATTCTCAAAAATGATTATTAGATCAAACTTTTAATATTAAAATATTGTTTTATGTTCTTATATTTTATTTACTCGCAAACATCGGGCTCCTGTTTGAAGTATGCATGAGTGAAAGCTGGTAATTCTTAGCATAAGCATCAACATTTACAAGTCATGTATGTTTCCATGCCTGCTATGACATGGTACCTTAAAGAAGCAGGAATTTTCATGACATGATCTATAGCATTGCTGAGATGAATTAGGAAGAAAATGGTTGCTTCGAACACTCTTACTTTTCTTTAATTTTCCATAGTTTGAGTGGTTGATCTAAAACGCCAGGCCTGGAAAAGAGGCATAAGGTCCTCGGCTAGTAGATCCAGAAGAAGGCGGCCTGCTGAGAACTGCCCTCCCACTCCAGAGAGAGAATTACTCTCCTATAGACCCATAATGCTCTGCTTTCTCATCAGCAATCACGGTGTGTGGTCCAGGGCAGCTGGATGGGATCAGGAGGTTCCATCTTGCACTGGGACCTGCTGTGTGACGTTGGGCACATAACTGTTCTTCTCTCAGCATCCTCACCTCTACACTGATGTCTTCAGCCCACGTTACTTTTTGTTTTCTTTTAGGATTTAAGATGATCAAGTTTTAGGATTAATATCAGAATTAAGGGGGGGGAGGCATAGCATCTTTGCATAGTGTAGCACCTCATGTTTTTACCATTCCTGTGATATGTCACCCTTCGTTCAGCACACTGCAGCCGTTCTACCATATTTAATTCTCATAGCATCCCTACAGACATAGAAAATGGAATGCAGGATAAAACTTGCCCAAACTCTCACCCTATGTTATCAAGAAGTGAAACCTAAATGGCCTCAAGTAAGCGCATCTGGTCTAAAGGCCTTGTCTTTCCTCAATAGGGTATTCAGGCAACTAGTTAACACTACCCCTGCCATTTTACACTGCCCCCATTGTGTTGATCTCATGAGTAAACAGAATGCTAATTGTTTCCAAGGCAGCCTAGTCAAGCTTGCAAGACATTGGGGCAGGGGGGGGGGGGTGAGGGCATGTATAGGAGTGGGTAGGGTAAGGGTGCAATGGAGAGATATGGCCACATGTAATGCCTTAATCAATAAAAAATAAATATATAAAAAGAAAGCTTGCAATTTAGTGAATATAACCCAAACTTTGCAGGGTTTGGATCACAGCACCCAAGCTGCTGTTTGAAGAATTGAAACCTCTATCACCTTTTGGTGGAAAATGCTTAATTGAAAGTGAAAACCTCTTTTTGCCCTGTTATTGTGTGTTGTTTTAATTCACTTTATTATTCAAGTGCTTGTTCCACCTCTTTTAAAAAGCAATTCTCACCTGTGCTTTCCTATGGTAGAAATTTTTACAACTTTAGAAATTACGACTGGTGGAGAAGTAGAGGCAAAAAAAAAAAAATGAGTAAGTGCTTTAAATAAAGCATTTGAGGTGCTTAACCGTGTTCTCAGCAAGCAGGCAAGTAGCTGCTTCAGTCAATGTCTCAGGGGATTTTATGTTCTAATGTGTAACTTTGAAAGAAAACAATATACTTGGTACTCATAAGAACAAGAACTGATACAAATCATGGTATAATTTTAACTTTCTAAGACTTGTAAGGTAGACATTTCTGTTAACAAATCCTCCAAAAGATTGTTGAAACTACCGGTAGTTCCTTTTGTAACACTCATTGTGTTGCTGAGTGCCCTTGTTTAGCTAAATACCAGGTTCATAGCTGTATTCCCTGCCCACTTCCATCAGTCCTGGACTTTACCTCCTAAGTTTTTATTCCAAAATGATGCTTCACTGTTTCATACAGAATGGAGTCAGTTCTTTGACATCAAGGTCCTGACTATTTGACCCCAACTTCCCTCTTCTAGCCTCCTGACCAATATATCCATATACTGCAGTCTTTTATTCTTCTACATGCCCTTAACATCTGACTTACTCATTGCTATGTGGTCCCCTTCTTATACTTTTCTATTTATATTCTCAAACCCTTGGCCAGGTTGTAAATTCCTTGATGGCAGATGACTGGTCTGATTCACATGGTCATGTCCTCCCTTTCTGAATGTCCAGGTTCTAGCTGTGAATGGATTCTACTTATTGGTGCCAGATAAGTGTTTTTGTTGAATTATGATGAAACCTATCTTTTGGGAAACAATCGTGGAAAAATCTAGAAAGATAGACTTTGAAATCTAATCAAAAGAATAGTTCAGAGGAGTAGTGCTCATGGCTGTGGGTACTGTACATGTCACTGATCTTGGGGGATATGAAACAGATTGGAAAATATTTTTCCAGTAGAGATAAAGTATCGTATCTTCAATATTCATCTGTTAAATTAAAGTTCAACAGAAAAAAACAACAAGTTTTGTGTGATCCAGGCAATGGTAGATGATTCTAACCTCCTGTGCTTTTCTCTTGACCTCCACCACCCTTCCTGTCATTTCTTGTTAGCAGAAAATTATAGACTTGCATTTCACAGCTGCTTGTAATTCTGAGTACAGAAAGGAGAAAATCAAAGCCAGCGGGCGCTGATGAGTTTTTGAAATGTCAAATGTGCAGTATGAAAGGAATTGGACTCACTTTTGCCAACTTGCTGGTACCTCTGCCTAGCCCTGTGCTGCTTGTGAGGAAGCTTAAGAAAGGAGCAGAGTTCTACCAGGACATTGAAAAGAAGCACGCAACATAGTTAGGATGAATATATAAACACTCCAAGCGAAACTTGCTAAACCAGCGGGTACCATCTAATGTGTAGTGTACTACAGGGCTTGAGATGGGCAATTACTGTGTGTAAGTAGTATGGGAGACTCTTAAAACCCACAGCTGGCATCTAAATATATGAGTAGAATTGAATCCACACCAATGACCACAAAGGGAAAGACAACTGAAACCTTTACTTAGAGGAATCCCAAAATGGAGAAATCAAGAAGCCAAAAAGCTGCTCAAAGGAAGAGAGTTGCAGGATGTCCTCAGTAGACTATGAGGGTCCCCCTGGGCAAACTAGGGCCCTGTGATGAAGACACATTGGTAATGGGCTTTGCCTGTTTTTCTCTGCTTGATCACAGTAGTTCTTGGGCTTTGCTACTTTTCAATACATTAAGTACCTACTGTCTACACTGGCCACTGAAGAACAGCATGCTCCCCTGGAGCCAGACTCCTGCAAACCCCATTCACTATTTACTGATAATGGGGGAGAATGTGGGGCAGAAGCAGGGAAAGGAAGATGTGGATAGGGCCTCAGAGTGTCATTTTCAGAGTTTTTCTTGCCTTATTAGTCCACTTCCTCTATGCCTTTTGTCACCTTCACTTGTCCCAGAGCTCTATATGGTTACAGACTCAACTGTTGCCATTCTCTTTCAAAGTCTGTTTTGCTCCATTTGCCCTATTGAGAATAGACCTACCACCTCCAGTCACACCCATTCACCTAAACCCTCACATTTACACGCCAGGATCAACTCTAAGAAGTGCTCTAAGTTATGGCCAACACTCTTCCCATTCCTCCTCTTATTTATCCATTTGCCCAATAATGATGAGATAATCAGAGTCAGGCAGCTTCTGCTACTTAATAAAATGAGTATATCAGTGTTTCTGAACCGCAGTTTACTCATCTATATAATGGAGCTAATAATGTCTGCCTCATGGATGTGTAATTAATATTAGTCTCACCCTATTTATTATAACAGCCTCTTCTAATTAATTTGCTCTTCACAACTCAGCCAGAATAATCTTACTAACATACATATTTAATTGAGTCACTTTTCTGCTTAGTATACTTTGGTGAATCTCTGTCCCCTGCAAGATAAATTCTAACTCTTTGGTAGAGTATATATGGAGTTTTCTTATTTCATCCTTGCCCGGCTTTCTAAGCTTACCCACCTTAGTCTTATTTTTTAATCAACAAATGTTCCTTCATGTTAACTTGAAAACGGTGTGTTGAACCTTAGGAAAAGGTAGGAAGAGCTTATTAGTTATTTTTATTGTTATATGTTTGAAATATCCTCGGTGTGGGTTGTGATTTTGCTGCCTGGTTTATAGATATCCTGCTGACTTTGTTCAAAGTCTGCAGTGTTACCAACTATATGATAAATTGATCTCTTAGATTTTCCTGCCTCTGAAAAACCATCTGCTTTAAATATATCTCGCTATGATCTGTGTACTGGACAGTGAAACTGTATTCAAGTGGCATTAATGGATTATCTTTATCCGCTGGTATACATGATATAAAATCAATGCAGTTTCCTTCATTATCACCCAAATTATTTTCTAAGAGTAATTCTAAGATCACGAAGCTCTCTCAGAACTCTGCATCCTTGAGAATATGTATATTGATCATTTGTTAGGTGATAAATCTGTCCATTTCACTTAGATTATGGACCATATGTTTTTCTCTTGGAATTGATCTTGCAGTGCCATTATGGGGCACTGTCTGTTATCCCTACTCAGAAATATAGATTAAAGAATACATTAGAAATACCACATCCTCTTTTGCCAATGTCCTCCGCATATTAATTTTTCATTTACTCCTCCCTGAATTTATAAACATCCACTCAGGGAAAAAAAGACTGTAGAAATGAAATCTCAGTTGAATTAATCCTCGGCAGGTAAGAAAAAATTTTTGTCATGGGAAATATTCTCCATCTGCCCACGTGTGCTAGAAGTAGGGATTTAATGTAAACATTAATGTTTCATTTTACATGCACAGCATTCACCACAATAAAAATATTGTAATATATAAATTAACTTATTCTTAAGTCTTCAAAGACAGAGTAAATGGAAAGACTCTGCAGTTAGCTAATATTAATCGTGAGTAGGCCTGAATAGGACCGTAAACCAACTCTAACTGTCATGGCTGGATCCATACCCAATTGATCATTGCGTACTATCCCTTCCCTGAGGACAGAGGACTGTGCCTTGCATACAGTAAGCACTTAATAACTTTTGAATGGATTTTTATCAGTTTTATGCTCCATTCATATAATTAAGACCTCTAGGATCTTTTATGTATCCTTTCAATAACTGACTTACCATGTACTAGAGTCTGACTAGTCCTCAGTTTGCCTAAATCAGTGCTTATGAAATTAACCAAGTGAACTAAATGCATTCAATAGTCAATCCACAGCCAAAAGCCCTTCATGGTGCTTTGAACTGCCACGCAGTAACAGTGCCCTCTTTAAGTCTCCAGTGTCTCCTCATTGACACCTTCCAATTCTTGCCTTCAAGCAGGGGCGGAGGGGATCACTTTGAAAACTTTTTTTTTACCCATAAAGGATGCCTTCCTGGAATTTAAAAGACATATTAGAGAACATAAACATAGCACACAAAACTAATATTTGATTCTCACATCTTTAGACAAAAAGGATCTCAGACTCATCAATATACAAGAGGCAAATTTTGTGTTTCCTTACCAAAGTGGTGCAAGGACTCTAAATTACCATAAATCCAATCTAGCTAGTTGATGATATCAAGTTTCTTTAAAGTGCTTTCTATTGGGTGTATTAAGAGTTACTTAATTTTCTTTCACAGTGTTAATCTAGTTATAAAAAGTTCACCCTTGTCAACATGCTAGATTTTGTGAGTAGAAAGTTCAAGCTTTAAGCTGCCTCCTCTTATTTGGGAAACATTTTGAGAGTCCGTTTATCTTATGCCAAGCTTGAACCACATGACATCTGATTTTCTCTTATATATTGAAATTCACACTGTAATTAATAGCCTCACTAAATCTAAGGGGTGCTCTACCCATAGAGCTTTTTGCCTAAGTAATATATGGATGTGCTTATAGGCTTGTTTTTTTGCATCTTCCCACAGCCTAGCTGGGAGAATGAGAAACTTCATTAAAAAGACATTTGTGGGATGCTAGAGGGAAAGGCAAATCCTCCACAGGCTCAATACCCAATTTCCAGCCAATACAGGATTACTCCCCACAGGAATCATTTATTGCTTTACTGGCCTAAGTGATGGGGCTGTTAGCATCTCTTTTGCCTGACTGCTTTGCAATCTAGTTGCTTTCAGATATGAGAAAAGTCATCTTACTGTGTATACAGACCTTCTGTCTCACTTCATTTCTTCCAACATTGATCTTACAATGTCCAGTGGGCAAAGCTTATCCTCTGCTCATTGAAAACTGCAAACGTGTCTGAGTCACACAAGCAAGGTGTTTGGGAAAAGGGTTAGGCTTGTCCAAATTTTAGCCAACCCACCGAAATTTACATAATTGGTTCTTATTTCAGCTGCTTCTCTCACCACTCCCTAACCCCACCACCTCCTCACAAATAGGAGCCTTCATCTTAATTTCCACTTCTTTATACACCCACAGTCATTGGCCAGCAGATTTTAAATGTACCAAGTTATGCTGAAAACAGAATATGAAGTGATTGCATTAGTTTATACATTGCTTGCTGGAAGCTTGCCATCCTAACTTCAGCGCTGATTTGATATCAAAAGAAATTTTTAAATTGTGTGAATGTATAGTCTGTTAACAAAATTAAAGTCAGCCCTTCACCACTATTTTGTAAATAAAATGAGATCTTGGGGAAGCTTTAAGAAGAGTGTTGTGTCTGCAAATGAAAGTCTCAAGAGCAGGACTTGAAGAAAACTAAAATCTAGGCCTGTGAGGAAACCACCATTACCGTAGCTCGCTCCCCAGTGAACTTCCTCTACAGCATCCACTGATTAAAACCACTTTCAGAAATAACTCCCTGAAGCAAATAAAACAGAGAATTAATTCTATTCTTGTATGTGTTTGCATGTAAATTCAACTCCCGAATGTCTTTCCATAAATGATGTACCTAATAGGAATCTAGAACACAAAATCTAATCAAATAATTATAGTTCTACAAATGTACGAAAAGATGAAGGTATTAGAATAATTATATCTGGTTAATTTCTGCCTCAGTTCTGTTAAGGACTAATTTTACAACTGTTGAACACTTAATGGAAGGGGCTGTTTCCAGTCATGTGACGTTTCTTTTTTTCCTGGTGTGTTTGTCAAATATTCAGACCAGGTGTGTTGCTTTTCTCCATGTATAATAGCTCTCTTCAGGCACCTACTTGGCATTAACACGAAGACTACCAAAGCACAGTTGTAAGATGAAGTGTGTTGTCCCTTGTAAAGTAATAATGATAGCTTGCCCAAATCATGTCATGGGCAACAGTGCAGACAGGACCTGCTGCAGCAAACTGCTGCAGTCTATTCCATGCTACTATGTCTCTTGGAACCTTTCTGTCCCAAGATGTTCAGGAACGCAACATTTAGACTAGCACTGCTGTTGTATCTTTGGTGACTTTTTAATAAGAATATTGAGGGGTGGGGGCAGCTTTTCAAACAGGAATTGAATTTAGCTTGTTTACTAGTCCGTTTTTGTGAGTTGGTTTGTGTTTTTCTTACACAGAAAATAACATACTTACAAGGTATATTGGTATTAATAACCTCAGGCTTTCTTTGAGGTGGCCAACATAATCATGTTCCATGGTTGGTGTATGTTGAAATATTTATTATTTCTGTCTGTCTGCTTTGTTTCCTTTGTGCTTTCATGTTGTGTATCCACTGACAGTCTGATATGTTTTCCAAATGCATAGGTCGTCATGGAGATGGAAGCTATTGGCCAGTTGATACTAATTTGATTGATAGAAGCACTCTCAATGGTAAGTATATAAATTAGTTTATATTGGATTGGTTATATTAATTAAATGGTTAATTCCAGAGCTCTGTGGCACATTCCAAAATTCCCAGTCTTGGGATTTTAGTGGGAATAATAGAAACCTGAAGTCATTGACAAACCTGTAGTATATTCTCTCAGAAGAGAGCTCACAAGTACACAAAACAGAGTCAGAAAAATCCAAGCATAGAGGGATTTGGCCTCATAAATGACAGAGTGCTGTTAAATGTATAGATTTTAAAGTGTTATATGTATTTAAAGTGTTTCCAAGTGTAATTTTATTAGAGAGAGGTGATGCCTACAATAAATTGAATTGAAATGCATCAGTTTCATAAATTACATTACCAGTACATTTGCCTAAAGTACATTTACTCTTCAAAATCTTCTAGCACTTAGAGCCAATTTCCCATCACATGGTCAAGACTAGACATTTAGTTCTGCTCATCCTATTGAGCATTCACATACTCTTGGTTTTGAGGATCACAAGGTTGAGGCCATCTGAGAACTGCCTAGAGGAAGCAGGATGGTGTTGGAAGTTGTTTTCTGGATCTTGTCCTGAGTTTTGCTGAAGCAGGAACTATGGGAAGTTGGGTAAATACTAGCCAAACTCGCAGGTATTGATGTATATATGATAACTTTCCTCTATAGGTTCTTAAAAAATTGTTGGTATTGTTGATTGGTTTGGGTTACTAAAAACTTAAATTTTGTGTATTCAAAATACAAATATCAACACATGTATCCATCACATAAGTTGTTATAAAATAGTCAACAATGTAATCGAAATCTCATATACGTCTCTGCCTTATCGCATGCTTCTCTCACATCCCTTCCATTTGTCACTGTGTTGTATTCACTCTCCCAAGTATGATATTTACCATATGTGTGTATGTTCCACTAAATATTGTGGTAATATCATACATGTTTAAAACTTTAGAAAATGATATCACACTATATCTATCCTGCTATAGCTTGCACTTATATTTAAGTTTGTGTTTTGTTTTTCTTAGACCTTTATTGTTGAAATATTATATATTTTCTCCCATTAACCCCTCCCAGCTTGCCCCTATCCCCCTGAACCATGTCTTCACTCCCCTACTGTTGGTGCCCATGGGTTACCCATGTATGTATACAAGTTCTTTGGTTACTCTCTCCCTCCCACCCACCCACTCCCCTCTTCCCTCTGAGACTCCACAGTCTGCATGCTTCTATGTCTCTGGATCTGTTTTGTTGAACAGGTCATTTTGTTCATTAGATTCCACATATGGGTGAGATCATTTAATTTGCTTTTGAGATTTATTTGTGTATTTGCAAATAGCTCTCCTTCATTTATCTTTGCTGCTATATAGTACTATGTTTTATGAAAATAACACCATGATTTACTTAACAGTTTTAGCAGGTTTGCATGAGAAATGTGATTAATGAATAGCTAAATATCCATTTGGATGTCCTTCTGTTTAAAAATCCATGTAAGAAGCCAAAATTGCAATCTAAAAGTTTTTTGGCTGACCATGACATCAGAATAAAGGGGTGGATTATGTGATTACTTCCTATCATAGGCTATAGCAAGCTAATGCATCCCTGTCCCCAAGAGGATATGTATAATCTGGGGAGTAGACCAGATGCTCCCAGGAAAAGCTCAGTGTCCCCTCTCCCCTGGCCAGCGGTAGACTCAGGTACACATTGTTACCTGTTGACTCTTCCAGTTGCCAGGCATAGCCTGTCTGTCACTACTGCATTACTTAACTAGACCAGGACAATTTTTCATACTCAAATTTTCTAAATATGTCCCATTCAAGCTTTTCTAAGATTATGTCTAGGTCTAGGATATTCTATGCAGGTTGCTGTCACCCTCACCACTTCTGTTGTGTCTTACACAGATACTCCTCCCTCACTTTAGTAATATCACTGTCTTTTGTAGGTAGTAGAGTTTTAGAGGCCTGTTATCACTAGTCCCTGGCTCTGACAGTTCCCGGGTTCTAATAGATACAGACACACTTTGGAGATTTCACAGAAGAAGCATGGGAGAAGGGATGTGTTGGGTCTGAAAACAGACCATAAGCATGTTGCAGAGATTGGTTTAGATGTAATTCCCTCCCCCAAACATTGCAAGTTGCATTCTCTTCCTTCAACTTTTATCCCCAAATCTCAAAAATATGCCGAGCACCCTGCATGCATTTGAGTCCACAGTAAGAAATGCTATAAAAGCCCTCACTGCGTGCATTGCAGGGTACTTGCTGTGAGATGTAGGATATATTGGGAAAAGACCACTGCAGGAGCAATAGACAAAGAGGGAGAATTACCCAAGTGGACATGGCTGAGAAGTGCACAAGGGAAGATGAGAGTGTGAAACATCCCAGAAATGTGAGGAAAGGAAAAGAGGGTTGTCACTGAAAATGTGTGGAAACCTAATTGTAGCATTTGTTACCCTGAGATGGACAGATCTAGCTTTGGAGTACTTAAGGGGTATTAACTTTTCCCCTTTAGAATCATCCTGCAGAACAGATTCTGAGCTGTTGTGTCTATGGAAGGTTAAAATTGGAATTCATTCCCAGGTAAAGGCATACCTATAGAATAATTTTTTTGAAGAGATAGAGTGCCAGGAAGTTAAAGAAAGAATTGTTATAGATAATTGGGAAAGGACCATTATCTTCTAGCAGTTTCCATCCACTACTGAGCAGTGTTACTTGTGTGAAAGGTGGATCAGATGTTAACCACAGATACAGAACTCTGTAGTCTCTTAAACTGAGTCCTAAAGAACTTTCATCTTGCACAGAATTGCCAAACTTAATACATAAACATACAAGAAGCCCAGTAAAACTTGAATCCTTTCTAATTGCCTATAAATATGAGATAAAGAAAAATATTTTAAGGGATATCCATTGTAATATTTTTTCAATGTATATATACATAAGGAGCTAGAAATAATTCAAATAACTGATCTTTATTTTTAATTATGAAATGTGGCAATTCTAATTTGGGATCAAGTTTAAAACCTTGGTATTGACTATTTGAACTTTCCCTTCCAAAAAAAAAAAACAAATTCCTAGTTGAAAAGAAACCCTAGGACAAATTTGATGTTGGGGTTAGTCAACAAGAACTTTTCGCCAAAACCGGTTTGGCTCATTGGATAGAGCGTCAGCCTGTGGACTAAAAGGTCCTGGGTTTGATTCCGGTCAAGGGCATGTACCTGGGTTGCGGGCACATCCCCAGTAGGAGGTGTATAAGGGGCAGCTGATCGATGATTCTCTCATTGATATTTCTAACTCTCTATCCCTCTCCTTTCCTCTCTGTAAAATATCAATAAAATATATTTTTAAATAAAAAAATAAAAAAAGAACTTTTCATGGGAGTCAGACCTCACATAAAGGGAATGACAGTAATTGAGAGAAATGTCTTTCATTGTATTTTTTACATTTTATTTAATATTCCTAGTGAACATATAATTGTAAATGTAATTATGATTAATTTAATCTAATATACATTATCATGAAGATAAAATAGATGAATGGTATTCGTTACTTTAAACCAGTTTAGATTATTGGCATTATTCCTTCTTAATTTTCTGTATCACTTCATGGCGTTTTAGCTATTCTTAAATAGATGGGATGAACAAAGCACCTGGAATATTTCTAGAATCCCTCCTGGAATAACAAATTATGACAGGCCGCTTGACTAAGGTGAATTGATAACCTCAGAGAGACAGGGATGTTGACAGGCAAACTTAATCTACTTCCTTTTCTGTTTAGCTAGCAGATAAATGATAGCAAATTTGTCATTTGGTTTTAGTTTGGGCTATTGCAAGCAAATCAGCAAAGGCCTCTAAAAACCAGAGCTTTTCATTAAAATCCTACTAATGCCTTAGGTCTGAAGAAGGAAATATATTTTCCAATTAGACGGACAAATGCTAGCCTGACTGGTAAAACTCTAACCCCACCCCATCTTTAAAAGGCAGGCTGTATCAATGAGAACATTTTAAAATTTTATTTTTGAACCTTATAAATAATTTGAATTTCTTCCATCTCCTCTTAGAGTGACGGGATTATGGAGGTTTTGTTCTTTCTCTACTTTCCTGGATTCATCCTTCAATGCCTTGTAAGAGAGCAATGGCTTATTATCAGGATACTCAAGCCAGGTGCAAACAAATTTAGACCTAGCCAGTCATTTACTTTCTCCTAAGCATGTCACCCTTTAAAAATGGAATTCAAAAGAAGAAAAACAAAGATATAATTCATGTTTACTGTTGTAGTAGGAAGACCTTAATTAAATTGAGGATACTGAAGAGGTCTCCAAATTATTTTATGATGACAAGTAGACTCAAAGCCAATATGTGGTGATATGGTAGTATTTTATTTTTATGAGGCATTAAGTTTTGAATTATAGTCCCCATTTTTAAAGCAGAAACATCTTCAACTTCTGTAAAATGTGACTTTGTAGTTTAGGTTTGTCTGAATGACAAGAATAGTGAAAATTACTTCAATTACATCATGTTTTTCTTAGTGAGGATGATAAGTCACCAGTTTATTTTTGTGGGTTGCTCTTCCAATAATTTAAAAATTAGTAACCTTGGCTCAGAAATCTATGAACCCTACAAAAAATGTTGTTATATTGACTTCAACTTTTAAAAACTAAATTAAAACTGTGTTGAAAACTATGGTGATACTTTGGTGAAATGTTATTTAAAAATCAATGTTATGAATTATTTTTGAATATTCAGAAGCATATTATGTGTTCTGCAAAACATGGCTTGTTCTCTGTATTTAGGAGAAAATACCATTATTTGCCCTCCAGGTTTAGAAAACTTTGTTTTATTCTTTTCAGAACTCAATACCATTTAAACTAATCTAAACAAAATATACACAAAAATTCTGTCCATGTTTGCACAAAATGATCAACATAGGTTGGCAAGCTGTTTATAAAACATTCAACAGACTGCCAAAGGAAAGGTCCAGAGATAAAATTTTACAGTTGTTTTTTTGTGGAAAGATCATTGAGGTTTCCAGGGTCTCATGTTCTAGTCTATAAAAGCATCTGCCCACCAATATCTACCCCAAATGATGTTAAGGATCCCAGACAAATCCCAAAACCAGGTTCTAGAACTGACTTTGCCAGGGATTTATGTCACTTAAACTCTCTGGCTTTCAGTGTTTCATCTGAATATAGGACCTATTTAGCTAGTCAGGATTTCTCAACCTCAAAACTATTGCCACCGGGGCCTGGATGATCCTTTGTTCTGAGACCCATCCTGTCCTGTGCATTTGCATTATAAGATGTTAGCAGCATCCCTGGCCTTTATCCACTAGATGCCACTCATATTTCCCCATTCCATGTAACAACCCAGAATGCCTCTGGACATTGCCCAATTTCCCCTTAGTGGGGAAGGAGGGAACAATCTCCACAGATCACTGATCTAGATGACCATTCCCCAAAAGTTGTTGCAGTGTACCCAGGTCTCATGAGAAGCCCTGAGAAGAAAAAGAAGTGCTTCGTTAACTAAACATCGGGAAACGTGTTTGGCATTTCACGTCTCTTTGGCCAGCCCCCCCCCCTTCTGCTTCAACCCTAGATCTGAGTCTTGAGAGAGCTTCTCTGCTCACGCTGTACTCTTGATTCTGGTATCTCATCCACTCCCAGGGCTTCACAGTCCATCTGTGTGTCCACTGCGAAACTCTAGCTGCCTCTTTGTAATGTACCAAAGATCTCCACCTGACATATTCAAGATGGACGTTCATCTGCCCTCCCTGAGCCTACCCTAACTTCCTCTCCCTCATCTCAGGCATAAGGACCACAGAAGGTCCTCGGGTTACATGGGAGATCCATTCCTGAGACAACTTAATGCGATTTTCCCCGTCAGAGCCCACCTACATGAGCACCTATGTCACTCTCATGGAGCACATATGCAGCAGTAATGAAATGACAGTGAAAAAAATTTAACAGAAAGACAACCATTCCTGACCTTTACTTGTGGCAAATAAAGTAGTAAACATAAAGCACATATGTACACACATTGAAATGACGGAACTTTTTTTTTAATAAATGAATGGGATATGGGTCATAACCATGAAACGATGTACATGGAGTCTGACATAACCCGAGGACTGCCTGTATTAAGCCTGAGCCTGACACTTCCTTCCTGAACTCCCCCACATGCAATTCACTTTGTTCATTTCCTTTTAAACTCTATTGGGTTACTGTCCACTCTGTCTGGTTGTAATGGCCACCACCTCAGTTCAAGCTAGCATCTTCCCTGACCTGGAGAAATTCAGTATTCTCTCTGCTGGCTGCTCAGCTTTCACCACCAGCCTGCTCCACGCAGCAGAGAGAGATGTCTTCTTCAAACAAATCAAGTCTTCTCCTTCCTGAAAACCTCTAAATGCTCTGTGATTCCACTTCGGGTAATTGGCGGTGATCTACAGAGCTCTATGAACTGGGTCCTGTTTCTCATTCTGCCCTCCTTTTGTGTCCTTTCCCTTTTACTCCCAGCGTTCCAGACACGTGACCTGCTCCCATTGCCCTTGTAGAGGAACAGGCACTCACTCTGAGCAATGCCCTGTGTTCAGCCTAAATGTTACTTTATGGCCTCCCTCCTCCTCCAATGACCATTCCCTCCTCCCATTACATCTTTCTGTGTAAACTTCACTCTTGTGTTAAACACCAATTGCAGTTGTAATTTTATGATTATTTGCTTCGTGATTTGTTCACTATGTCTTTTCCAGTAAGTAGTAAACTCTGTGAGGGGGGGAAAAAATCATGCCTCTGGTTTTTTTGTTTTGTTTTTGTTTTTTTGCTTATTTGTTTTGTTTTGTTTTTGTGGGGAGGTAGGTGGAGAATAATCACTATATTCTCCTTCGAAAATGGATCTCAGACCACACAATATACAAAAAGACAGTGGCATGCAAATTATTGAGGAACAATGGGTGTGAACCTATCAATACTAATGGTTGTTGTTCCCTCTCCACTCTACCAGAAAAACAGCTCCCAGACAGTTTTCAGAACTCCTAACAGCTCCGCTTTCAGCCCAGGTGAAAAGCGATCTGATTTTGCTCTTCGTGTCATGGTGACCCAGATAGGGCACGTGTTTTAGGAGAAGAAAAGGCAGGTCATTTAATACAGAATATCTTTTTTCTTTCACTGGTCCAACTGGTTAGGCAGGCATTAGCTACATCAAAACTATATAATATCTTTTATCTCATATTTGTTTTTGCATGCTTGAATACTTTTATGCCCCACACAAGGCTTATTGATTTATAATGGACATATAACAGAGTGTAAATTGAAGATATACAATGTGTTGATTTGATATACTTAGATATTGCAAAATGTTGACCACTATAGCTTAGTTAACACCTCCCTCACGTCACATAATTACAATTTTATGTAATATGAACATTAAAGTCTCTTAGCAACTTTTTTCATTATTTTTGCAACTTCAAGTATATAATGCAATATATCCATATAATCACCATGAATACATTGTGTCTACTGAATGTATTCATCTTATCACTAGAAGTTTGCATTTCCCCAAGCCCCTAGCCCCTGGTAGCTATCATTCTAGTCTCTATTTCAATGAGTTCAGCTTTTTAAGATTCTACATATGAGTGATTCATACAGCATTTGTCTTTCTCTGCCTGACTTATGTCACTTAGCATAATGCCCTCTAAGGTCCCTTCATGTTTTGATCACAGCATCATATCCACAGAACCTAACTGGATCTTCCATTTGTGTTTATGGAATAACCAGATACATTCTCTAACATCCCTGCCCAATCTCTCCTGGCAATGCACAGTTCAGATAAGCATGTTCAAAAGTCTGAGATTTGAGGAAAGAAATATGCTTTCTAACTTAATTGATGAAGGAACTTTTCCCCCATGATGCTGATTAATAGTTTATTGTAGGGAAGATTGAGCTAGATTATCTGTGAGATCTCTTCCAGCTAATGACTGTATGGCAACTTATTTCAGGGGAAAATGATCGGAAAAATTCAGTGCCATATGCATTTCCGTTCAAATTCAAAGACCTATAAAATGTTGAAGACATATTTTGAGTTCAAAGTGTTCTGCTAATAAAACTGTTACCAGGGAAGCCTGAAGCTGTAGGAGAGAAGTTCAGTCCTGAACTAGAAACTCTCTGGATCATCTCTCCTCAGAAATGGGCAGTGAACCTAATGTTCACATCGTTTCCTGCCTGTGGACATTGCGTCGCTGTTAGGGCCCAGCCATTGTGGCAATGGGACCAGGTCCTCAAAAGTAGAAGCCAGGACTCCTGCATTCAATACTTGGTTTTGTTTTCTGTAAGAGAATCAAGCCCTCAGAGTACTGGTCTACCAATAAGCTTCTGGCAGAGTTTCTGAGGCCAAATCTGATAAGAAACATGAAATATTTTTGTAAGCTTACCAAGTATTATAAAAATGAATGGAGTTTTCTAATCATTATAAAAACTTTATACCCATCAGATTATAAAATATCTATGTTTGCTTTTATTAAATTTAATAGAAAAAGTGTGAAATCATTGATGGTGATCAAACATCTCAAAAGTAAAAAAAAATGAATGGAATGCTCATGAGATGTAAAATAAAATTGATTCTTTTCTCACTGTTATCAGTAAGATGGTCAGATCTGGCTTACTTGGACCTGGATACCCACATTTTATGCTAACATCAGACACAGATGCATAGTATATTATCTTTTCCTTTAATTTGGGAAAGTTACACAGAATGAAATAAGTGAGCCACATCATCATGGAGTCTGTTGAGTGCCAACTCCGTGCAGGGCCTGAGGCCAGTGTGTTGCATCCATTTTCTCTGGAAGTAATCACAGTGTCCTGGAGTTACACCAGACACCTTGCCCTCTGAGCTTGGGAGGTGGTAAATGTCATCTTGCCCCTTCTGAATCAAGCTGTCTCCCAGAACGCTGAAGTGCACTAATCTAGATCTGTGAACTCCAAAGATCTTCCTAATTTGGAGCAGCCTTTGGATGTATTTAAATATACAGTTAATCATCATTATTCACAAATTCTGCATTTGTGAATTCATCTTCTTGCTAAAATGCGTTTTGAACC
This sequence comes from Vespertilio murinus, assembly GCA_963924515.1. Taxonomy (NCBI): domain Eukaryota; kingdom Metazoa; phylum Chordata; class Mammalia; order Chiroptera; family Vespertilionidae; genus Vespertilio; species Vespertilio murinus. Next base: position 7,276,956 of record OZ004709.1, read on the forward strand.
CTCCCCATTCAGTGCTTGCAATGCTTTTATGGTCACCTGTGAACATGTCGAAAACTTGAGGAGCCCAATGCTCACAAACTCAGCTGAGATATGACAAGGAGACACACGGCCTTATTCCAGCACTCAGACCATAAATGAGGGTCCTTTCCGTGACATATGTATTTTGTGGCAATTTTGTTCATCTTTGTATTTTTTGGTGGTGGTTCTACTGTATTAAGTGACCCCTAAATGTGGTGCTGAATGATGCCCATGCTCTTAATGCTTTAAACGCTGTGGTGTGCATTTTGGGGGAAATGTGTGTTGATTAAACTCCACTAGGCATGAGTTATATAGTGCTGTTGGCTGTGAGTCCAATTAAATGAATCAGCATTACTATTAAATAAGGAGTCTTTAAATAGAAACACACATAAAACAAGGTTTTTTATTAATTGGTTGATTTAAAAAAATGTAATCAGAGGGAATACAGGAACCTAACCCTGTGTTTTCTCTAGAAGCAATATGTAGTATTCTCTCTTTTTTTAAATATATTTTTTATTGATTTTTTACAGAGAGGAAGGGAGAGGGATAGAGAGTTAGAAACATCAATGACAGAGAAACATCAATCAGTTGCCTCTTGCACACCCCCTACTGGGGATGTGCCTGCAACCAAGGTACATGCCCTTGACTGGAATCGAACCTGGGACCTTTCAGTCCGCAGGCTGACGCTCTATCCACTGAGCCAAACTGGTTTCGGCCATAGTATTCTCTAATTCACTGTTTGTGGTAACTTCATAGAATACAAATCCCTCAAATAATGAGGATCAGCAACATCCAGAGACACCACTGAACTTGACTTTCCTAACTGATGGTTTGACATCTGATTACTCAGCTTCTGAATTGAGATTGAGAAATTAATACAAGACCTCAGGTGCCAACTTTTAAACTGATGGAACTTTTATGAAGAAGCCATAAAGGACTGGAATGAAAGATTTATATGAAAGTTCTCATGAACCCTAACTCTCTGAGGAAAATGATCTCAGTATAATCTCTCTAATGCTCAGCAGTCCTATTTTTTAAACTTGAAACATGATGTCTTCCTGAGTAGAGAGAATGCAAGTAGAAATTCAAAAGATTCTAGTTTACAAGGTTTTTAAAAATGTTCTAAGGCATACTGCTGTGTACAACTCAAACCAACTTTATTAGAAATGGCGAACTCTTTACATTTACTTAAATGTAAGTAAATGTACAAAATGTACATGCTAACAAAAATCCATGAAATCCCCAGCTGTCTCCATTCTCAGCTCTCACGTAAAAGGAGAATTCATGCCAGTCAATTAGTCTATTAAGCACCAAAAGGGCATATTGAGACACTACTGTAAAGGGACTTTAAGTTGTAAGTGAAACTATGATACATAAAGTTCTGACCTGTCATTACTAGCCCCATTTCTTTGTGGGAAATGTAAAATTATTTCAAGGAAATCCTATGTCTTTCATTTACAACCAGAATCTTTTAACAGAGAGTGCTATTAAAAACTTTTTGGGAGCCCCATGTCCCCATGATATTCAATTTATATCACAAGCACTAATTATTTTCTCAATAATAATGAATCAGCAACAATTTATTTAAGTATAGGTGAATGTCTTTTCAAAAAAGCAATGATTCTTAAATAACTTGTAGATAATGTTTTGATTTTGAGACAAGTATTGGGTTGGTGGTTATATTCATTTTGTAGTTCATTTATCTTTCACATTGAGGGTTATTTATAAAAATTTTGTAATTTAGCCTAAACCAGTTTGGCTCATTGGATAGAGCCTCAGCCTGTGGACTGAAAGGTCCCAGGTTCAATTATGGTCAAGGGCATGTACTTTAGTTGCGGGCACATTCCCAAAAGGGGGTATGCAGGAGGCAGCTGATCGATGTTTCTCATCGATGTTTCTAAATCTCTATCCCTCTACCTTCCTTTCTATAAAAAAAAATCAATAAAAGATATTTTAAAAAATTTTTTGTAATTTAAAAGTCCACAAATGGTATAGGATGTTATTAATTAGGCGACATTTTATTTAATACTAGTTCTATTTAATAATAATAGAGAAATACTTTCAAACTTGAAAGGTAATTAATTAGAAGGTGGTCGGTGAGGCAGGACTGGGCAAGTTGGATGGACATGCCCTAGAGCCAACCTCCCTTGGTCCCTCCACATCCGGCCACACCTGGGGAAGATCCACAGCTCGAAGGGTATCTGTGAAGTGAGCCTCTGGAAGGTGGGATCCTCAGACATCTCCTGTGGGGTACCAGATTGTGACAGGGTGGTTCTCAGGTGATGCACCCTGGAACCAGAGAGGAGAGAGCCCGGTTCTGGGGTGTGTCACCCAAGAACCACCACTATCAAGTCACCACAGCTCAGTAGCTCCTGCATTGAGTGTCTTCCCATTAGTGGTCATTTTGCATCATAGCTACTGGTCTATATATAGATTTCAGTAGTACAACCTATACTAATAATCTTACTAATAAAAGGGTAATATGGTAATTAGACTGGACATCCTTCCAGACAAAGCCACAGGGGCAGGGGTGGAGGCAGAGGCAGTTAGAGGCAATCAGGCTGGCAGGAGAGAGCATTTGGGGGCAACCAGGATGGCAGGGGAAGGCATTTAGGGGCTACCAGGCCAGCAGGGGAGGGCAGTTAAGAGTGACCAGGCCAGCAAATGAGGGCAGTTAGGAGCGACCAGGCGGGTAGGTGAAGGCAGTTAGGGATGACAGGCCAGTAGGCAGAGGCAGTTAAGGGCAATAAGGCCAGCAGGGGAGCAGTTAGGGGCAATCAGGCAGGGAGGCAGATGAACGGTTAGGAGCCAGTGGTCCCCAATCCCTGGGGCCTAAAACAGCAGTCAGATATCCCCCAAGGGGTCCTGGATTGGAGACGGTGCAGGCTAGGCTGAGGGACCCCCTTCCTCACCCATGCACAAATTTCATGTACTGAGCCTCTAGTGATATTATAAGCATTTATTCTGTGTCTGGCATTGCTTGGTATGTTGTATATATTTTCTTTAAACCTGATAGTAACTGTACCAAATAATTATTATTTTTATTTTATAGAAGAAGAAAAAAAAACATTGAGGTGCAAAAGGCCTAAACATTTTGCTCAAGGAGTATAGAAGGCTAATATAGGTTATTAGAGAAATACTTTCAAACTTAGTTCTGGGAAAATATCTAAAGTCATTGCTTTCTGAAACTTTCTAAGTTAATTTATAAATAAAGTTATAGTCTACTATTTATTTTTTATAAATGTGTAGCTTGAAATGACAAACATGACATAGAACATGGTATTTATTTTTTTTTAATCTTTATTGAACATGTTACATTATATCTCCTCTTTTCTCCCATTGACCCCTTATAGCCCGGCCCCCACCCTCCACCCCAGGCCTTCACCCCCCTATTGTCTATGCCCAAGGGCTATGTATATATTCATACAAGTTCACTGGTTGGTCTCTTCCCACCCACCCACCCACCCACCCACTCCTCCTTACCTTTCCTCTGAGATCCACAGTCTTTTCCATGCTTCCATATCTCTGGATCAATTTTGATCATTAGATTGATTGATCACTGACTTGGGTTTAAAGAAAATAATTTAGAAGGTCAATTATCTACTTTTATTTACATAAGCAAATTATCAAAACTCTATCAGTCTGTTATTTTTGCCTAAATATTGTCTACCCGTGGTACTGCAGTGACACAGGACAACATTCATATCAGGACTCTATGACACTCTTTCAAACCCATTGGCTGCTTTTAAATGGGATTCACACTCTCAACATGTTGAAAACTAAATGTGCTTTATAAATAGCTTCTTAAAGAGAATGGAGGTAAATTGTGAGTCATAGATGCCAAACAGTTCATCTTTAATAGCATCAAATAAATCACATTTTCTATAAACCACAGCCTTCTCTGGTTCCTGTCCCACTGGAATTCTTATAGTACTAAGCAGCATTCCTCCTTCCCTCCCTCTTTCTAGTCAATACGATAGCAGAATGCTTTTTTAAGTTCAGATACAATTCAGATAATTTAAATCCTCCCTTTTAAAATGCACAGTAGAGTGCTTTTTCATTATATTCACAGGTTGTACCACCATCACCATGTAATTCCAGAACATTTTCATTGCCCCAACGAGAAACCTGTTACCCATTCCCAGTAGTTCCCTATTCATTTCTCCCCCTACTGGCTGCCAAACTCTAATCTGCTCTCCTCTCTGTAGCTTGGCCTGTCTAGCTATTTCCTATAAGTGGAATTATACAACAGGTGGCCTTTTGTGTCTGGCTTCTCTCACTTAGCATGACATTTTCAGGGTACATGCATGTTCAATCATGTACCAGTACTCCTTCCTTTTTTATGGCTGGATAGTGTTCCATTGTGTGGATAGTCCATTTCCATTCACCAGTTGATGGGCATGTGGGTTTCCACTTTGGGCTGTTTCAAATAATGTCACTCTGAAAGCTATTCTACAAGCTTTTGTGTGGGCATAGCTTTCATTTATCTTGGGTAGATCCTATAGATCTCTCTTCTCAGTTTTCTTGCTTTGTTCTCACCATACCCAGAGCAATAGGAACTCTTCACATCCTTAACAGAGCTTGATAAACACTGAGCTGCCATGTCTCCCTCAACCTGATCTCCATTTGCCTATCTTTTCCCAGAACCACCCATTGGCCAGATGCACCCCCCTCATGGCAGCGTCACTCCTCAGAAGAACAGCAACCTGCTTGTGATCATTGTGGTCACCGTTGGCATCATCACAGTGCTGGTGGTGGCGATCGCGGCCGTGATTTGCACCCGACGCTCTTCAGCCCAGCAGAGAAAGTAGGTAACAGCTGGTTCCCAAAGGAAGAGAGGTCCCCGCTTGACCCAACTACCATCCTTTTGAGCTATATTTTTGAAGGCTCTCTTCCTTGCTCTTTCATAATTCATGTATGTTCCTTATCTCCTGGCCTGGGCAAAACCTTGCCTTTAGTCCAGTCCAGGCCCATTCACTGAATTGAGCGAGGGCTAGACTTGCAGACTGAATAGTAGAATCCTACAGATCTACTTTGCATTTCTGTTCTATTTCACTGCTTGAGGCCAGATTCTTTAATTCAAGTGACAGCAGGTGTTCTCGAAGTAGCACTTAGAGAATGGACTTCACCATGTCCCTACTTATGGCCCTCTCTGCAATTATCTATAAAAGGTTGAAGATGTGTGTTCCTTTAAGAGTGTTTATCGCTTTTGGCAAAGAGGCCGGTAGGCATTTAATCAATGCTTGTTGCATGAATATCTGCAGAATACCAAACATACTGCCATTGCAATACTAGACAGTGTTTAGTTTGGAGACAGAAGTTAGGGAGGAGGAGAGAGTCAGGAATTCAAAATGGTTCCCATTTCCTAGCTATGCTGATTCCAGAAAATTGTAATAATTGAGGGGTTTTAAAATATTTTCATATTATGCAGTTCTAGGTTCTAGCACAAATAGAGCTTGAGAAATCAAAGTACACAATTGAGAGTGGAAAGGTTGTTTTAATTCCGCTTGTCCCCTTCTAGCAATACCCCCTAACCAGCATATTAACCTTATGCCATTTGGTTCATTGTGGGAGTCAGAAGTAACCTCCTGGTTGTTCTCTGCATTCTTGCCAATTTAATACTTTCTCAAATCCATCCTGACTATCTTACTGGATTGGCTATCATAGGCTCTTCCCTTGTTGTTGTTGTTATTGTTGTTGTTGTTGTTGTGTATGTGTGTTGTGGTTTTTATTTTTTCTGGCAAGGCATTTTTCAATACTGAGGAACAAATGTTTAAACTCGTAAATGAATTCTACTCCACTTTAACTACTATAGATCATTATACTGATTTCCAAAATTTTAAAAGAGAGATTCTCTAGCAAATAATTTCCCCTTTCCTTGCTAATATCTCAGCCTTTCTCTTTTGAAAAATTCCTGCAACAAATATCTACATATTGAAGAATGTTACATAGGAGGATAGAGATGCAGTCTTTGTATTTAATTTATATCTAGGCAGGAAAATTTGGTATCTAGCTGCATCTATGTGATTGACTATCTTGAAGCCGGTGTGCTGGTGCATTGTGTCCAAACAAGAAATCAGAAAATTTAGCTTAATAAGACCAGTTTTATAGATGATCATTCTGGGAATTGATGGTTACCCACTGAGCTTCTGGGGTGCTGGGCACTTAGTAAGGCTCTGGAGGTGGGGGGGGGGGTGTAGTTAAATAAAGCATTAAACAATCTCTTGGCCAAGCATTCCCAAGAAAGAGTTGTGCAAGTTTAGATTGGTAGAACTTCATGGCATTTGGGCATCTGAGGCAGAACTGAGGAAGTCACAGAAGTGGAAGTTGGGAGGATACCATATCCAACTTAGCCTGTTTCATGATAGTTATAAAAACATCGGTGAAGTCACAAAATTAAATTTGCTGGCTCAACCATCTGTAGCACTGGTATTTTGTTTTGTTTTCCATTTTTATCATAGCAAAAAGGATATTTGAGGGTGATATTGACCTAATGAACTGGAATACTGGGCATATTTTGTCCATCCACAGAGAAAACGCCAGTCTTCCCAATGTGCAAAAATGGGATTTGATACTATTTAGAGAAACTCTCAAATTATCTTAAATTCCATACTAAGCACCTTGGTAAGAACTTAAAGATTTTATTTAGAATGAATAGAGGCTGAGCGTTGTATATGACTTGGTTTTAAGAACAAAAGAACAAACCACTCCATTAATAACTGAAAACTCAAAGAAAAGTGGATTGTGAGTTCCTGTACTTACTGCCTCTTTTTTCTCCCAGTCTCTCAATATTTATTTGGCACATTTTCACCATGTTTATGCATATACCTTTATTCAGTCACAGACCATTGCCATTCATTTTTGTCTCTTTGCACATGTTTTAACAGAAAAGGGAGAAAAAGAAGTTCTCCTTCTAGATATCTCTGAGTTTTAATTTAGTTTTTCTTGATTTCATTGAGGACTCCTATCCCAATGCCATTGAGCCTTTTAGGACAAATTAAGTAATGCAGATGAAAGCAAAATCGATTCCAATTTGAAACAGAAATATTGCCCCTTATAGGGCTCTCAGGAAAAAAAAATGGGAGTTTAATGTAATTAATAGGTGAAATAGGGAATCAATTCATGGACTTCTTCATTATCTCTCTATCTGGAAGTGCTGAGAATATAAGTTTTCTTTGTGTTTTGTTGGGGGATGTGAATTGCATTCAAATTTACTTGAAACATGTGTGTATACTATCAGTAATATCTCATTCAAGTCAGTGTCTGTACATTTTATTCTACAGTTTATTACATAGATATATATAATAATGAGGTTGGTTACCTGATTGACTCACATTCTAGTTTGTAAGATTTTATTTTTTATGATGTAAAATAACTACCAGAAGTTAGAACCCAAGATCTAGTTCTGATTCTACCACTCAAGTAATTAAGTCAATGGTATTTAATTAAACCTAAGGGACGAGCTAATTCCTCTTAGTTTCCTCAAATGAGAAATAGGACTAAATACTTTTTATCATCTCCTCTACCTTATAAACACTGAAATTCCTCATGGAATACTACTAAGTTATAGAACATATAGCAGTATTTAGCTTCAAACTAATATGAAATAAAAATAATTTTAATTTATTTTTAATTATTGATTTAAAATGTTGTACTTCTTTGAAGAGATTCCCCTTACACATTTAGAATTAGTGAGATTATAGAATGTCATAAAATATAAAAAGTATTTTATGAAAGATTTATTTGATATGGGCTGTTCTGTGTTTTTAATAATACCATAACATTTTTCTGGCCAAAATATATAACATGGTTTGATAAGTCATAATGTAGCCATAGGTACTAAAGACAATATATTTGACATTGAGAATATCCTGAGAATCCAAGACACATAGTTACCACATGTGTAGATGATCAACAATTTGTCTGAATATATTAAATTTGAATATGTAAATAAAATTTAAGACCTATTTTATTTGACAGGCACATAGCAAGTTTTACATATTAATACATATTCAAATCCTGACCAAAATAATTACTTTCACTACTCAAAATCAAATGTTTAAACTCTTAAAGGAAATCTACTCTATCTTTATTACTCTAGGTCACTTGAATTTCACAGTTTTAACATTTTTATCATTTTTTTGTATCTACCACACAAAGATTTTAACTCTTTACCACTTAGTACCCTGAAATATCTTTTTTTTAATATATTTTATTGATTTTTTACAGAGAGAAAGGGAGAGAGATAGAGAGCTAGAAACGTCCATGAGAGAGAAACATCGACCAGCTGCTTCTTACACACCCCCTAATGGGGATGTGACCGCAACCAATGTACATGCCCCCGACCAGAATCGAACCTGGGACCTTTCAGTCCGCAGACCCACGCTCAACCTCTGAGCCAAACCAGTTTCAGCAGCACCCTGAAATATCTTAATTCCATCTCAGAAAAATTCCGTTTCGTTTGAGAATCTAAGACACATTTTCCCTGCTTTTCTAATACATTTTTTAATAGCAGTTAGTAGAATAAAAATAATCACTATGGAGACTTAGAAACCTTTGGGAAGGATTCGGATGGAGGGTGCCGGACAGTTGTTTATACTTCCCAACTTTTAAATTATAATCATTTTCACCTCAGATCAGGTCTTCTTTCTGCCTGAAGCCCTCCCTAAATTCCTAGTGGGCAGTGTTCCCACCTCAATCTCCCTTCACATCTTGGACACATGTCTGTGTGACCAGGAGAATTAGTACGGAGCTCTGTGACTGCCTCTTGTGGACAATTTGAGCAAACAATTGCTAAGCACAGAATGAGAACTTGAACTTACTAATTCATTAGAATGTGACAAAAGGACCTCTGAAATGATACTAGTCATGTAGGACTTTGAAGGACACATTCAAATAAAATGTCTACTCAATCAGCATTGGTTCTTACCCATTCATGTCCCCAGCATACCAATTAAAAGTGAAAAGAAAAGAAACTCATTTTATAATAATTAGTTATATGCAAGGGTGAGCCAATAAAGGATCAAAGAAGAATCTAGCAAAAACAGATTTTTAAGCCTTGACCCATGTGGCTAAGTTGTTTGGGTATTGTTCCTTGTACCCAAGGGTGGCCGATTCAGTTCCCAGTCAGGGCATGTGCCCCAATTGCTGACTCGATCCCCAGTGGATGTTTCACTCTCATGTTGATATTTCTCTCTAACTCCTTTCCTCTCTCTCTAAAAATCAATGTTTAAAAATCTTAAATACTTTTGTCAATAATAAAAATTCTTATTATTTAATTTAAGTAATTACTATGTGCTGAGTATGTGATCTGCATCATGCAAAGTAGCATCTGATTCATGTTGAGTCCTGAGCTATTACTCTTTCTGCAGTGCCCCACAGACTTACTATTATTATTAAAAATGTTTCTATTGGAGGCACAGCCTCCTGTAATTTGGCCCCCTCTGTTTTTTCATGATAGCTTTTCTACCTCCCATATCCCAGTGCAGGCTCCTTAGTCCACGAACACAGAAATTCCCAGAAGCCATGCCATTCTTTGTACATGTATTAAGCTCCCAATGTCTCACCTATCTTTACATTTTCAGTACTTAGCAGAGTTCTTGACACATAGTCAAGAAGGGACAATTGTCTACAGTCTGGATCACCTTGCTTCCAGGAAATCAGCAAAATGCATGTACTTTGGGGGGAAATATTAGAGCAGGAAACACTGCCTTGTTTTTCCCATAAACTACTAAGTAGATATTAAGTTTGGGGTTCTTTGTGTTTTATACTCAGCATTCTTCATGAAAGACAAAGGAAAGACTATTAAGGAAAATGTAACAAATCACACCATTAAACATGTATTAATTACCTAATATGGGCAAGCATCTTATTCAGTAGTTGGGGAAACAGAGCCACTCTCCGTGGCCTTGCAAGGTTACAAAGAGTTTTCCCTGAGTAGTTTGTTTGAACAATTTTACAATGATAAAAAATAGTTATTCTTGCAAAGCACTGCGAGTGAAGAATGTGAAAAGGAGGTACTTATCTGGGCTTGTGACCAAAGTTAGATTTTAACTCTCTGAAGTTTGCCTTATGAAGAGATATTATTATTTTTAAAAAAGTAGAACCTGCAAGTGGAGATTTTTAAAATTACAAAACTGTAGAACAGAGGTTGGAAACTCTCTGAAAAAGGCCCAACAGTACATATTTTAGGCTTTGCGGGACTTTGGGTCTTTGTTTGCACCTCTTCAACACTACACTGCAGAAGTGAATGAACTTTGCAGGATTCCAATAAAACTTTATTTACAAGAGCAGGCAGCAGGGAAGATTACTCTACAGGCCATCGGTTACTCACCCTGCTGCAGAGAATGGCTAGCATGAGCATCCTGCTACTTTACTTAGCATGCAGAGAATAGTTGAATTTCACTAGGCCCAAGGAGAGAGGACCATTGAAAAAATAAACTTATGATGCAAAATTGTTTTTTAATATATATTTTATTGATTTCAGAAAGGAAATGGGAGAGAGAGAGAGAAACATCAATGATGAAAGAGAATCATCAATTGGCTGCTTCCTGGGGATTGAGCCCACAACCCAGGCATGTGCCCTGACTGGAAATCAAACCTTGATCTCCTAGTAAAAAAGGTTGATGCTCAACCACTGAGCAATGCCGGCTGGGCCAAAATTCTTATTGAGTCAAGTGGCATTTGAATCACACTTATAAGGATGTTCTTCTCTTTTCAGAAGGCTGGGTCTTACTGTGTTTGACACTTAGTGGCTCCAAGGGGAAAGTGTTTTCTTCTCTTAAGAACGTCCTCGTGTGGTCTTTTGTCCACAAAGAGCAAGCTTCCCGATTGCACATTAAATTATACAGCGGATGTGTAGACCTCCTTCTAAGCTTCTACCTTGGCTGTTGGCACAGACTCTGGCCTTTTTATTTCTATTTGCCTTTTCAAAGCAGTTCCTCCCTTTATCTCCTAAGCAGATGCTGTAGCCAGTTACCTTATGTCTCGCTCCAAAGACTGGCATATGGCTCCATCGAACGCATTGTCAGCTTGTGCTTGATTTGCAGCTGGGAAAGCTGAAGGGAGGTGCTCCCTGGCAGGCCACCGAGACTCTGGGGATTCAGCACCACATCTCCTGCCACGTGGTGATGCTCCTGGGGAACGGGGAAAGGCTGCCAGCACAAGCCTGCCAATTCCTGGCTTTCACAGGTTTCCTCCTGGGAGTGCCTCCGCTTCCTTTCCCCGGCTTTTAACTTGAATGGACAGAAAAGAGAGAGACAAGGCCATTGAGGCGAGGCTCTCACATACGCCTTCTAATTCTGTTCCACAGGAAAAGGGCCACCCACAGTGTTGGCAAAAGGAAGGGCAGCCAGAAGGACCTGCGGCCCCCTGATCTTTGGATCCATCATGAGGAAATGGAGATGAAAAACATCGAGAAGCCATCAGGCACCGACCCTACTGGGAGGGACACCCCCATCCAAAGTTGCCAAGAGCTCACACCAGTCAGTCACAGCCAGTCAGAAACCCAAATGGGGAGCAAAAGCACCTCTCATTCAGGTAATTCTCCCCTCTGCCATCAGAAAAAAAGAACCCCAAAGGGTGTCGTCCTCCACTTCCTCTTTTGTGGAGGACGCCTTCCTGCTAATTCACTGTTATTTACCAGTAGTTCAAATAATCTGATATAAATTTGTTTGATCAACCTGGTTTACTTCCTATCCTATCATCCTGTTGCCTGCTTTTTTATGATGGCCATGCTTTTTGAAACTTCTAAGAGGTAGGAGATGATACCAGTGGGAAACATGGAAATGTTTTATTGCTTTTTTAAAATCTTGAGCAAAACATTTGTCAAGACAATAAAAGTTGAAGTCTTTGATTACTTCTTAGTTCCCTATGTCTGTGGGTAATTGTAAGTTGATTATAATTTGCTGTCAATTCCTTGCTTTAAAAAATCACATCAAGGACACTTGAAATATGAAAGCATTGACAATTCTGTTTCTTTGCCTTGATTGTCATGAAAATCAACTCTCATCCCCATGCAATCACGTGATATCACTAGCCTAGTTCAGTAAAGTCTATTTGAAGGCTCTATAGATGTACAAAGTGATCTAAGAAAACCCCCAATGTTTCATAAAGTGGTAGAGAACAATATGTGTCCTGGTAAAACTAAGAAATATAGAGTTGGTGGTAAGGTATTTGACTTTCTGTGGGTCCTCGTGTTTTTGAAATGCTTATGGGAAGGTGAATAATTAACAAGTGCTCTCATCAGAAAATCTCTTTATCTACACATGATATGTTTATAGAGTGAGTAGTTATGGTTTTTAAACAAAATAAAAAATATTTTAGTTGTTTAAATGAGCAACTGAAAAACTAGAATTTCTCAGCTTTGAATTATTTAAACAAGGACTTCAGTTACTGATTTTCAATTAAAGTTTTTGAGTATTCCTTTTCTAAACCTTAAATAATATCTCAAGAAGAGTATCTAACATTGATGTCCCATCCAGTTATTAAGTGCATTTTGGTTTCCTTAAGCACTACAGTGTGACACTTAAAGATTCCTCCTTGTGGCCAGCTAGACTTTTGCCTCTGAAGGCTAAGGTCATAATTTGTTCTTTAAGTCCGCTAGCATCGTAGAATGAGATTGAGTGATTAAAGCGGGACAGTCTATTTCAGACACACATTTACCCATTCCTCCTACTTATCTCTTCTTCCTGGCTATGTTATTTTCTAGGTAATGAGGTTAAGGTGAATTTTATTAGTGAGGGTATATTGCTTGGGTCACAAGAAATTCGATGTTATGATTTAATACATTAAAATAAAAAAGGCATTGGCGTGTCTGGCTAGAAATGATATAGAGAGTTGACTCGTTGAAGAAAGTGTGTCTCTCAGGAGTATTGTTTTTCTTTCAGGTCAGGACACTGAAGAAGCAGGGAGCTCCATGTCCACTCTGGAGAGGTCACTGGCTGCACGCCGAGCCACCCGGGCAAAACTCATGATTCCTATGGAAGCCCAGTCCAACAATCCTGGTGAGTCAAGATGGGTGCCGCGCTGCAGAAATGCAGGGGAGGGGGTGTTTGTATCGTTTCTATATCAGTTATAAAAAAGTGGTTAACGTTTTATCTGGTCTTCCTGGCTAAATGGACTTAATGAAGAATGACAAAAACCATATTATTTCTTTTTAGAAGTCAGAATGTTCACTCTGTTATTGCATTTGTTATATACAATGAAATGTTCTGGCAACAACCACTACATATTTAAGAAACTGTAAAAGAAAATGTGAGTTGACATAAAAAGAGTTGAAATGCATGTCAATATTATTGAACTTATTCTAAAGATCACCTTCATAGGGTTTTTTATTTATTTATGTAATAGGTACAATTTTTAAACTTAAATAATCTAGCACCATTGAAGCAAGTATTAAGAGATACTCATTCACTATCCCCTTCTTGTTGAAGTTTTCTGTCATACTCCCATATTTATTTAAGATATTAGTATCTGGGGACCCCTTCCTTTCCAATTACCTCTATGATCAATCTTGGTAATCACAATACCCATGCAGACAATCCATCCAATGCCCTAGACTGTTAGTTCCCTTATGTTACCTGAAATGATATTGGTTCTCTCCCACTGCAACACATCAATTCCATGTCACACACTAAACCAATAATCACACCCCCTACAAAATGTCAGTTTCTATCATCCCTTTTTCCAGCACCATATTACTTTCTTGCTCACTTATTTGATTTCCCCCTTGCCAACAATTCTTCAATTTCACTACAACCTCCAATCCATTAACTTTTCCACCTTTCCAGTGTTCCTCATCACCTCATGTCCTCATTTTCATCCAAACTCAGTTTCTAATCCATCATCATTTATTATTTTTAGTCCTTTGCAAACACCCCCATCTCCTTTGGTCCTCCTTCCCCATTATATCACCTGAAAAAACACAACCCTGGTTAAATCAGCTTCCCTGCCAACTCTTACCACATATATTAATAACTGACTCTAGAAAAAAATCATACTCTGCTTACTGGGTATTTATGGCCACAAATCCAAGGTGAGCTGCCATCTGTTTGGAAATGCCACTGCATTTCTGTAGTCATTCATTGTCTCACTTTATAAGATGAATGCCTTACATCTGTTCTCACTTTTCAGACTCCCAACACCTATTTCCTTGGTTCTGATATCAGCAAGAGAAGCATTCAGAAATTATATCCTTATCTTTCCATCAAATTAAATCAATCTATTTGTGCTTTTACCTAAGGCTGGTTCTTTCTCTTGTGGATATCCCTTTTTTACCCACTTAGGGATTCTGTCCTCCTCCCTCCCTTTTCTGTGGCATCAGTTTCCCCTCCAAATGATAACTCCAATAAGCATACAAATATTGTCTCACAACTTATGTTTTATATAGAACCCTCGCTTGATACCACTTTCTCCTCCACCTAAAGCCCCACTCCCTCGCCTTGCTTGAAAAGTTCCTTTAATGTTGACTATACATACTTTTGTCTTCTTTTAATCTTCCTTCTTCATTTAAGGCCATTTTTTCCAGCCCCTCTCCATTGAAACCATGGTTGCCGAGGTTATCAATAATTTCTACATTGATCAAATGATCAATTCTCAGATGGTCAGGAAAATTGGACACAGCTTCTCACTCTTTGTTCTGAAATAAGTTTTGAGTCGAGTTGTAGTATATTAAATGCTCCTGGTTTACTTCCTATCCCACTGGCTGCTCCTGCTCAGTATCCCTCACTTGTTCCCCCTCTTCTTCCCAATCCCAAGAATCAGAGAGTGTGCCAGGGCTTAGTCTTCAAGCTTCTCTCATCTATCTACACTAGCTTCTTAAATGATCATCTAGTACCAATGGCCCGAATGCCATGTAAATGCGCATGAATCCCAAATGTCATCTCCAGCTTAATCTTCTCCCAGAATCCACATCAATTTCTATACAAATGCTGACTCAACTTCTCCAAATGGCTATCTAATAAGCAAGCCACCTATGTTCAAAATAAAAATCTTGCTCTTCCATAATTCCTCTCCCCAGCTCCAAACTCAATCCTCCTACTATTTTCCCCGCTCGATACATGGTACCACTGTTGATTCATTTACTGTAATTCAACTTTAGTTTCATGCTTCTTCATTTTGATTTTCTCACACTCCAAATTTAATCTTTAGTTCTTGCTCTCAAAACTTGTCCCAAATATGACCATTGCTTTCCATTTTTACTGCTCTTCCCATATCCTGGACACTACTATATTTTACAGATAACAGACTATAGCTATAAGCTTGTAATTACTTTCTTCCTTTTAGTTCTTGGCCCTACAGTAAGTTGTCTTCTTATTAGTCTTTCAATATACAGATATTGAAAGGTATTCCTTGTGTTACTTATCTTGACTTCCATCACATATAGAACAAAATCCAATGTTTTTACCATGTCTTACAAGACACCAGGTGATCCACTCTCTAGTCTTATCCCTCACTTCATCTCCTGCTACTCCTGTCTGTAATCCATTTTAGCCACATAGTCCTCTTCTTTGTTTTTTGGACAATAATGCACCTTCCAACTCAGGGACTTTTCACTTGATGTTCTCTTTGCTTGGAATCTCCTTCCATGGATATTTTTATGGTTATCCCCTCATATCATTCAAGTCTATATTCAACTGCCACTACCATAAATAGCACTTCCCTGACCATTGCCTAACATAGGGTCTTTGGTCATTCTGCTTCATTTCCCTTTATTGTGTATGACCATCCTACTTACATTTTTTGTGTTTATTTATTATTTGTCTCCTATATCTTAATGCAATAGATATGACAGCAGAGGTTTTGCCTGTTTTGATTACTTTGTATCCTCAATAACCAGAACAGAGCCTGGCACATGGTAGGCACAAAATTGATACAATTCGCTCAATGAATGAATTAATGATTGCTTATTTCTACTTGCTATACTTCCTATCTCCTCTATCCTCCTGCACATCTCTTATTGTACCGTAGTAAGTGCAAAAACATATATGGAATTTATAACAAATGCCAACTATTCAACTCATTATTCCTGTATTTACTGATAGGCAAACAGAGGTTTCGAGAGTTTAAAAACATCGCTTGCATTCACACAGTGAGTGAGTATCAGAGCCAGACTTTGGACACAGAGGTCTGGCTTCAGAGTTCCACACTCTAATCATTATGCTCCCAGCTGTCATATCCTATGAAGCCATTATTTTTCCCCCATTCATTTCACTACAGAGAGAGACTGTATATGTAGCTGCCCCTATTTTTTTTCTCCTTCCAGTCACTTTCCTCTTGTCACTGAGTCCTATTGGTGCCAATCTAACTTAGCTTTCTTTAGAACTCATTGCGTTTCAGAATATTTGTGTGCCTTTCTGTCCCACATATAACTTTCTCATCCAGTAAGCTCCTAGTCTCATTGACTTTCCTTCCACAATAGCTTTTGAATCCCTGGCTGCCTTCCCATTCCCAAGAGTCATATTTTTTATTCTAGTCATATGGCCTCACCCCTGAACTATGCAAACAGCTTCATAATCAGTCTTCCTATCGCTAGACTCTTTTGCATCCCACTTACCAGATTTCTTCCTAAAACTTCCACATGACATTCCATTGCATACATTTCCCCAGTGGCTCCCCAGTGCCTACCAAGAGAAACAAGAACAAACTCCTCAGCAAACCAGGTTCCTGTGGCTCTGCCCCTCTTTGTTATGCAGACCCTATGATGTTACTGAGCTGGACTAATTGCCATTCCGCTAATATACATTGCCTTTTATTTGCTTTTCCTTTCTAACATGTTTTTTTTTTTCTTTTGGAATGACCCAGTGCCTAACACTACCTACGAAGTTCTGTGCATCAGAGCAGATACTGATTCCAGATTTCATACATTCTCTCTTTTCTGATTACCTCATTCAGAAATGATCATCTCTTTTCTCATATTTGAAAAGCACTTTTATACCACATTTGTGACATTAATTATACAAGCTCAGCCCCATCTTCTTAGGTAATCAAGTCCAAATCGTCCCTCCTCTAACAAGTTGTGAAGTACATGAGAGGGAACAAATTACCTAATTCATCTTCATATTCACACACTGTATGGCTCAATACCTAGCACAGAATTAGTGCTTGCTAAATATCTGCCACAGGTCTGAATGAAATCGTAACTCTGCCAAGATACATATTTACAGTTTTATCAGCATAGTTACCTAGGGCCTTATCAATCACATCAGTTGCAAAAAGCCTATTTTATTTGTGAAAAATCATAAAAGTTTACTTTAAAATAAACTTTGTTTATATGTTGAAGTCATTTCCTTTTGCTGAATAAAGCTTCACCAACACGAAACTTGGAGATAAAAAAGGAATTTATGTGACAAAGTAACTTTAAAAATATAAATGTTTAAAATTGTATACATGTATTATATTATAATTTTTAAATAATAAAAATAAATAAATTTCTAGTCATGTTAGGTTCACCATTCATGTAGAGTACGACTAGGAGTAAGAGAAAGCTTGTTTTTATAGTCACAGAGCAATTCAGAGCTTGGGGTGACAGCATGAGGCAACAGTGCAGTGAATCGACCCAGCTCAGGTTTGGGCTTCTGACTCTCAGAGCCTTAGTTTCCAGACTGTTTCTCCAAAGCATTAAATTCTTTCACAGAAGTAACAGAAAATTCTCATTTCTTCAGCCTACTCTATACGATATATTCAGCTTCTGAACAACCCAATGTTTTTAATGCCATTGCTCTGGCTTAAAAGAAAAAATAAGAAGAAGAAAAAAGTATAACAAAATCCAGGGAGCCTTGAGGTGGTTCTGTGGTGGCTTGATTAATCATTCCTTTGTTTGAGGCCCTGGGAAGTTTTAAACCTCAGGATAATGCTCCTTAGTCAGATGCTGGAGGAGTGTGTTGTCTTTTCTAAAACTATTAGTGAAGGAGTTCATGGAAAGAGGTAAGTAAAGAACCTACAGGATTCTGTGAAGAGCATGCATGGCATTAAAGATGTGAACATATGGCCACTTCCATTGTCAGCCATGGGAACCCATAGGATTAAAAAGTTAATATCTTTGTGTTGCAGCTGTCGTGAGTGCCATTCCTGTGCCAACCCTAGAAAGTGCCCAGTACCCTGGAATCCTCCCATCTCCAACGTGTGGATATCCCCACCCACAGTTCACTCTCCGGCCTGTGCCGTTCCCAACGCTGTCCGTGGACCGAGGTTTCGGAACAGGAAAAAGTCAGTATCATGTATTTCCTCTTGTTTGTTTTGTTGTGTTTTTTTTTTAATGGAAATCAATGAATAATACCATGGGGTATCTCGTCAAAGGTGTAGCATTTTGATGTCCTTATTTCTTAGAAAGATTGACTTACCCATGGCCTGGGTAGGAGAATTTTTTTCCAACATAGTCAATCCTTTGGGTCCTACTTCGTGCCTTTGGAATGATTCTCTAGGATCTCTTTTTACAGTAAATGTAAGGAGTGGTGAGAAGCAAAGATTCAATGGCTCAGGAAAGAGATGCTTTGATGGGTGCTCAGAATTTTATTTAACACAATGTCTTCATGGTCCATCCACGTTGACACAAAGGGCAGAACGTCCTTCTTTCTCAAGGCTGAATAAAAGAAGATGAAGTACCACATCTTCTTTATTCATTCATCCATTGACGGACACTTAGGTTGACTCTACATCTTGGCAATTGTGAATAATGCTACGATAAACATGGGATTGCAGATATCTCTATATTGCAGACAGATATTTATTTCCATTGGATAAAATATTTCCAGAGGTGGGATTGCTGGGTCAACTGGGAGGTCTATTTTCAATTTTTTAGGAAACTCCATACTGTTTTCTATAGTGTCCCCACCAATTTACATGCCCACCAGCAGTGCACCATGACCAACATGTGATATCTTTTGTCTTTTGGATAAGGCTCATTCTAAAAGGTGTGCAGTGATAGCTCATTGTGGTTTTGATTTGCATTCCCCTGATGATTAGTGATGTCAAGCACCTTGCCCAATTGTGTGTCTTCTTTGGGAAAATGTCCATTCAGTGCCTCTGCCCATTTTTTTAAATATTATTGTATGGATTATTTTTGCTTTTGAGTTTTATGAGTTTTGTTTTGTGTGGAGATTTTTTTTCTTTTAACAATTGGTAGTTTTGTAGTTTTGTCTGTTTTTTTATTGATTAAGTTATTACATATGTGTCCTTTTCCTTTCCCCCGCATTGTCCCTCATCCCTGCACCCTCCACTCATGCCCTCACCCCCCTGGTGTCTATGTCCATTGGTTATGCTTATATGCATGCATACTAGTTCTTATGAGTTTTTTTTAATATATTTTGAATATTTGCCTCTTATCAGATAAGTGGTTTTCAAATATTTTCTACCAACCCTTACATTGCCTTTTCATTTTGTTCATGGTTACCTTTGCTGTATTGGAGAGTTGAAATTTGATGTTGTTTCTCGTTTGCTTATTGTTGCTTTTGGTGCCTTTGCATTTGGTGTCAAATCTAAATAACCATTGCAAAGACCAAGGTCTTACCCCTATATATTCTTTTAGGAGTTTTATAGCTTCAGGTCTTAACTTTAAGACCTTAGTCCTTTATGAGTTGTTTTTGTGTTTGGTGTAAGATAGGGAACTGGTTGTATTATTTTATGTGACAATTTCATTCTCTCAACACCATTTATTAAAGAGAGTATTCTTTTTATATTATATAGGGTGGCAGCAAAAGTAGGTTTGTAATTGAGAATATACAAAATGCAGTTTATTTTGTATTATTATTTATTAATTATTGTATTATTTTTCACATGAACAACTCTAAATCTAATTTTGTCCCACCCTGTATATTCTTGGCTCCTTTTTCACAAATTAATTGGCCATATGTCAATGAACTTATTTCTGAACTTCCTATTCTATACCATTGGTTTATATTTTATGACCATAGCATACTATTTTGGTCACCATAGCTTTGTAATATAGTTTGAAATCAGAAAGTGTGATGACTCCAGTTTTGTTCTCTCTTAAGGTTTATTTGACTGTTTGGATCTATAGTTTTTAGGATTTTCTTTATTTCTATGAAAAATATTATTAAATCTGTAAGCCACCTTGGTTAATATGGACATCTTAATAATATTAATTCTTTTAATCAATGATCACCCATTAGCTTTCCATTTGTTTGTATCTTCTTCAATGTCTTATATCAATGTTTTGTAGTTTTCAATGTATATATATATTTCCCTTTTTAATTAAATTTGTTCCTACATATTTAATTTGATGCTACCTTAAATGAGATTATATTCTTACTTTTTTATGAGAATTTGTGTGGATGTATAGAAATGCAATTAATTTTGGCGATTGATTTTGTATCCTGGTAGTAGTATTTCATTTGTTTGAAGAGAGGTGGGAATGGAGAGACCCTCAAGCTATTATATATACCCTGATGATTTTCCTGTACCATTTGACTTTTTTCCCTTCAAGCACATTTTAAAATCGATTTTATGGCTTTCTTCTCTTAGTTAAGAACAGGTGACTCAGCAGCTCATGTGAAATAGGATGCTTTGTAAGAGAGAAGATGGTAACACAGCAATAAAATATACTTGTGAAGTAAGCTGTATCTCTAACAAATCATAAATTGTTAGATGCAGGAAGGCTAGAATTAAAAGGCATCCAAAATCTGCCAAGAGAGGATTTTCCCTTTTCTCAATGTACATCATATCCACAGAATAGAGTTGTATGCAGAAACTTGAGAGGAAATAGTCCCTCAAACCATATTGGAGGGAATTAAATGAGAAAAATGTGGGAAGTTCCATAACTAAAAATTTCCACAAACCAGAACAATTAGGAAGGTCATTTCAGTCACGAATTCAGCGCCACAAATCCCTTCTTCAACTATTAACATGACCTCTCCCCAGCAGAAAAGGGAGTTATAGTTTTAGTTTAGTTTTCCCTTTGGGTCATTTCCTACCACTTTCTTTTGATTTCATTTATGTTCTCTAACTTTAAGAAGGCTGTGTAGAAAGGATGTATAGAATGACCTTTATCTGTTCACTTTTAATTATTCATAGTGTATTTCTATAATTTCTTTTTCTTATTTAAAGGCATAGTCTCCTTTGGAAAATCCAGTATCCCATTTACTTTTTTGCTTATTGTTGCTCTCTCTTGATTTGGTACCGCATGCAAACCTATCTCATTGATATCACGGGGGAGGGGGGGAGGGGAATGATTCCAAAAGTGAAAGTTCAATGGAAAAGAAAACAATAAATGAACTAGTACACAATTTGTTTTTCTCTGTGGTTAGAGACTCATAAGCCACTCTAGTGCAGGGCTCGGATAGTGTGGGAAGCTGCGTATATTTGGAAGCAGAGATACCTCTGTGTCTGCCAGTTTTGCCGTGAACCTAAAACTGCTCTGAAAAATAAGCTTTATTAAGAAAGGGAGAAATGAGTAAGGAAATAAAGGAAGGAACAAAAGAAGGAAGAAAAGAAAAACTTTAGTCCCTGTGTAGATTTTATTTTGTTAATTTACTAAAAAGCAGATATAATTGAAAAGGTAGTTCTATAACTTCTAAAAAATATGTAATATACATATAAAATATAACATATAACAATTATATAAAGGTATATAAATAAAGGATTCTTGACAGAGTGCTTTTGAACCTCATCTAAAATCAAAACGCATAGACAGTCTTCTGTGCCTAGATGTCATAGATTTTAAAAATATATCTGTAGTCATTCGTCAAGGACTTTTGAGCACAGCTATGTGCAGTGCCAAAGGAATGGGAACAAATATGTGTTTCCAAGTGATTGCTTAGAGGAAAAAAAATAAGCACCCTCTTTTCTAGGAAACTAAATATTCTCTAAATCACTGTCAGAAACAGTTAACTCCCAGCCAGTCGGTATTGGTTCCTAAATGCCTTGGAGAACCCTACACATCCCTGTTCTCTCTCAAGCAGAAAACACTTCATGACTCCGGCTAGAGACGTCTTATTAGTCACCTTGAGAAACAGTGAAGGGCACACGTAGGAAGAGAAAGACATGTGCAGGTGCAGGCTCTTCTTCCTCCAAAGTTACCCGAAAGACCTTTGAGTTTTACAAGAAGTTAATCACTGAGACCCGGCCCCCAAAGACACACTGCTTTCTAAAGTCACAGATACAGCTGCATTTCTCTCCCACTGTAAGAGGAGGGCTGGGAAGAGTATATAATGTATTTGCATTACAGACATTTGGTGATATATTGACAGAGATTTATGCAGTTTTGATAGACAGGTATTTTTTTTCCTACCAATGCACTGCAGGCCTGACCTCAGCCTCAGTAGGCAAATGAGTTGTCCTTGGAAAATATGGAGCAGGGCCATCTTTAAACAACTTCTGTCATGACAAGTTTCCCCCAAACATCATCATGGGTTTTGAATTTGTTTTAAGTATTTTTTCTTTTACTTTCCCCCCTCTTTTATGCTCTTTGGGACATTGGGAATGCCCAGTGAACTCTGCACCATCAATGTAACTCTGTGGACTTTTGCTGCTGTTGATGGTGTAGTTGTCTAATTTTTGTGATAGGGAAACAAATTATTTTAAATAAAAGTAAATAACAAAAAAAAACTTCATCCCATAGACAGCCTTGGGGCCACGTCACGACAAAATTGGTTCCTTTGCTTCGCCATCTTTGAAGCAGGCATAAAGCAGAGAAAGCCAGGTGGTTTCCATTGCTCCTTTCAAGGGGAGCATTGTCTTCATGAGAAAGCTGGTCAACTTTTTCCGCGTTTTTTTTTTCTCCAGCTCTACCCCAAACTGTAGTTAACTAACAATGGGACTTGATCTAGATAATACTAGGGGGGTCATGGATTTTTCTCTCGGTTCTTATAAAAAAAAATCTAGGCTGTGAGGGGCTGGGGTTGCTCAGAAATATTGCCTGATGCTGTTCTTCTGAGCCTGATGAGTGAAGCACGTTCCTAAAGGTGTTTATGTCTCCAAGAGTCTTTGCCTAGAATTGTGGGGATGTTTTATTTCTTTCAGATGTTGCTATTTCAGACAGAGAAAAAAATCCTCATTTCCATTTTTTCAATATGTCTGCCAGTTATTCTGTTGCCAAGATTTATGTGTTGACATAAATTTTTATCAAGTGCCCTGCGATTTGACTCTGTTGTGTAATTGTGTGCTATTTGTACAATGTATTTCTAACATTTCTTCCTTTGCAAACAAGTGCTTTGCCGGGACACGTTTGATTCTTGTTTTACTCTCTGAATTACAGGAAGGCTGCACGTTGTGGGTGAATGGAGGTTTTCTTTGCTTTCAGAGCTCTTAGCACAGCTCACGTCCTGTCAGGAGCCAGTCTGTCTCACATAGGCATCCTGGAGCTGGTGCCTGGACTGGCGGAAGGGACTCGTGTAAAATGAGAGCCTCCCTCCAGTGGAGCAGATGATACTGTGTTTGTTTAAGAGTTTCCCCTGCCTACCTGTCAGCCAGGCCTGAACAGCATTCCTTTTGCTCCATAGAAAGTATAAAAACTGTGATTTGTCTATAGAATCCTGTACCTTGTCCATTGTATAAGGCAGTGGTTGGCAAACTGCGGCTTCACAAGCCACATGCAGCTCTTTGGTCCCTAGAGTGTGGCCCTTCCACAAAATACCATGGCCTGGGCTAGTCTATTTTGAAAAAGTGGCATTAGAAGAAGTTTAAGTTTAAAAATTTTGGCTCTCCAAAGAAATTTCAATCGTTGTCCTGTTGATATTTGGCTCTGTTGACTAATGTGTTTGCCGACCACTGATATAAGGTATTAAGCAAAATTGTCATATTGAACAACACAAAAACGGTTCCTTATGAATCACTGATACATTCAGTCAGGAGGATGGGCCCTTCCATTGCCACCTGGCAGGTTAGATTCAGCATTTTCCTCTTCGCTATGTGTGGTAGCAAGGATTGATTTCCCTGAAGAACAGGGCCCTCTGGTTGTGATGCTGCTCCATCCTGTCCATTACTTCCCTCAAAGTCAAGAGCCACATCATGGTGGTTCCAATAGGAATACCATGGTGGCCAGGCAAACACCTGAGGTTGGAGGACTGGGCCCACAGAGGATTGTTCTGGATCAGATGCTGATGAGCAGTGCCATGAAAGGGAAGGAGCAGCCCCCAAAATTCACCAACATCATCAGAATTAATGTGAAGCTGGAGGATTTTAAAAAACTAAATTTAAGTAGACTAAAGATGTGCATGTAAAATTTATTAAAGCTATGACTGCAATAATATTTTACTGGTAACAGATCTCTTTCATTTAAAAAATGTAGGAGAAATGAGAAAAATATGATGGAAGGAATAAAAAAACTCATGAAATACTTTTTTTAATGGCTAAAGCCATTTTAAAAATACAATTTTTGGGAATTACTTAAGGTAGGTTTCTGAGGAAAATTGAAAACTTTCCCTAGAGAGGTATTTTTAATATGATAATATGGACCCTTTAACAAAACAAGCCCATTGTCCTGGCCGGTTTGGTTCAGTGGATAGAGTGTCAGCCTATAGATTCAAAGATACCAGGTTCTATTCCAGTCAAGGGCACATGCCACAGTTGTGGGCTTGGTCCCCAGTAGGGGGCATGCAGGAGGCAGCCCACCCATGATTCCCTCTCATCATGGATGTTTCTCTCTCTCTCTCTCTCACTCTCTCTCTTCCTTTCCCTTCCTCTCTGAAATCAAATTATATATATATATATATATATATATATATATATATATATATATTTTTTTTTTTTTTTTAACAGCCCATTCATAATGAAGAGGAGGGACCTACATATGGGTCCCTGCTGTTTCTGCTCCTGACCTATTTTTTTTTTTGAAATTTGGTCAATAGATCATTGTACAATAGAATATTATTGCAGTCATAGCTTTATAATTGTCTTTATCTCTAAAACTGTATTTTCATCCAACAGGTTACACAATCTTGACTGAACACCAGCACACATGTTCCTCTCCCTTTTACAGTCTAACAAGCATGTAGAATGTAGCCCTATAATAGCTACCTGAAGACCCATCCCTTCTACTCTTATGTGAGAATCAACAAGAATGTGCCTTAGTGTTTTCCTTGCAGCTCTTGCCATTTTGCATGCATGTGTCCCCCTCTCCACTTTTAACAGGACTTCCTGGCTTAGTGATAAGATCTGTCAGTTCAAACTCCTTTTGCCCCCAGAGTCCTAGCTACTTTGCTCTCTTGGCTGCAATTTTCTTCTTTGAAGAACTGTTTGTTGTTGTTGTTGTTGTTGTTGTTGTTGTTTTTAAGTTTTTGCCTGTTTCTGGCTCTGGTTGCAATGTTGCTACATCTTGTCTTCAGCCAACCCTTTATCTCCACATCCTCATCTTTGCATGGGGTGAGCTCGAGGCTTCTTAGCAACCCAAAGGACCTCTAACCCTTTCTGAATATAGAAAAATAAGTTTTATTATCATATTCCCTTCAAAGGGACATTTCACTCTTGCATATATTTAATAGCATATCTTGTTCTTTTGTATCTTAATCTCTGCTTCCTTCAGCATTATCAGATTTTCTTTCTATCTCTTCTGCCCTTTGCTGACCTCATTGAGCCTCCCAGAGAGTTGTCTCAAATTATCTCACAGAGTAATTATCTTGAGATAGTTCCTGGTTAAAAATTATTTTTCAGAAGTGAGATATTATCTTCTATTACTGCATTTTTTTCAACCTACCCAATAGAACTGTCTTAAGAAATTAATAATCAGAAATACTCTTATTTTATCAACACTCCTACTTACAATGCAGCTCTTTTCCTGTGTGGTTTACCTTGGACCTACTGACTTTGCCTTTGAATGAATAAAGACAAGTCACAGTATCCTTAACATGGGGAACTGCCTTGCCAATGTTTAAGTCCATTCAACTGTATCCTCTGGGGGAGAGGTGTGTTTCCTTATGCAGAACTGTCCAAACACCCAAAGGCTATCACAGATGACTATGCGAAGCCTCTTCAACTATAGTAATCTAACGGCACATTATGAGGTTTGCTACAAAAGAGGAAAAAATTGCCATTCAACTCTCAGCTTGTTCCCACAGAGTTGTCCCTCATGTAACCCGTTAGTTGGATGTTCTTCTATTTTGTTATGGGAGATAATGATAGGGGTATTATTTGTATCATTTTATTAGCAACGCCTTTAACACCCGGTAACTGATGTGTTTGATAGTTGGCATAGCATGTTAAATCATAGAAAAATTGGCATATTGGCTTCTGGATCATAATGCAGCTGTAGCTGGGTTTGGTACATTGAATTTCACTGACATTGCCATTTATGAAGAGAGAAATAACTCTTTTTTCTCACTTCATCACTTATGATTACAGCACCCAGACAGTTCAGGCAATGCAATGTATGCTGTATATACTTTATTATTCCTGAAAAATGGATGCCTGTCTCGCTGGATCTATTTCTTTGGGTTAAAGGGGCAGCAATATACCCATGAATATACCAAGAAGAATGAGGGTGCTCATAAATGAAGAAGAGGTTGGCCAGATCTTAGTATATCATTCTGCATTGATCCAGGGGCCCTCAGATGACCTAGGGGAAGCGAGCTTTGTCCTGGAATGATGAATGGATTTTCACTTCTCCATTGCAGCAGTGAATGAAGGACCAGCCACCCAACCTCCACCCATGATGCCCCCAGCCCAGCCTGAGCATCCCAGCAGTGAGGAGGCACCGAGCAGGACCATCCCCACAGCCTGTGTTCGACCAACGCATCCACTCCGCAGCTTTGCTAACCCCTTGCTACCTCCGCCAATGAGTGCAATAGAACCGAAAGTCCCTTACACGCCGCTCTTGTCTCAGCCAGGTAAAGCGCCCATTTGTCACATTGGAAACAGTGTTACCTTTGATGCCTCTATTTACATGGATGAGGGTTCCTGAGAAGGCAGATGAGATGCAGCATGTGTTCAGCAATGACTGTGTGCTCATGCCTGATACTGATGTGTGTAGTGTAGCTCTTACATAGATGGCTGTCTTAAAAGTAGCTGGCTTGTTGGTGCCCTTCATTCCTTTGGAAAGGTGTTCACTAATCCTGATACCCGTTGAGTACTTTTAGTACAGGCTGTAGGTCTGCCCACTAGAGAATGTTGGGAAAGTTCCCGATACTCCAGTTTGCCACATGGGTCCTAGCATTTAAGGCTAGACTCCAAAACTAGAGTTAGAGGAACAGTGCGTGCTCTCCTAGTTCTGCTCTGTGCCTGGATGGTCATCTCGGGGGATCCTTATTGCAGACTTCCAGGGCCACAAAGAGTGTCAGAACCTGTGTGGAATCCACCTTCCTCACTGTAGAAATAAAGAAAACAAAACTTAGATGGGTAGGAACTAGCAACTCCAAGATGCCTTTCTAAGAGTATCAAATGGCAGAGATGAGAAGCAGAGACCCCAGTTCCCAGGGAGATCTTCTTTCTATTGTCTCAGCTGGTACCCAGGGGAGCTGAACCAGACCTCCCTTTTATTTCTGTTAGTGATTTGTGGGGAGAAGTGAGGGAGACAAGAAGAAGAAGAAAAAGAGGAGAGAGGAGGAGAGGGAAGAGCTGGGGGGTTGGGAACAGATAGATAGGGTGAAAGATAGGACAGTAAATAGATACATAGATTCATAAAAAAAACTAGGTAGTGCTTACAATTATTTTGAATATTAGAATACTTCTTAACAACCCCAATATATGAGACATAGAGTAAAGTTCGATGGTTCTAAGAAAATAGAGGTGGCCCTTTAATAGCCATAGGCAGCTGGCCTGGCTGAACTGCCATTGTGCAAAGGCCCATGAAACAGCTTCTGTTGCTCAGATTCAGACCCGCAGCAGTTTTAGCCACTGTTTTAGTCCATAAGCCTCATCATGACTGCAAAACTAGGACAAATACAAATGCTCTGAGGAGTGCTATCTTCACATTGATATTAAGACTATGTCTTGTTCATGGCATCACAGTCATTGATTTGAATGCATCACTTCCGGTGTTGGCAGCGTCCATGTGGTATGCAGTATGGATGCTTAGTGGCCAGACCCTGAGAGGCAGGGTGGAGAGGGGAACCCCGAATTCAGGAGAGATGGGAGTTCCACTATTTGACATTTGCAGTGCACATCCTGCCTGGTGTGTAGGGTAGATGGCAGGTTAATTGCAACTACTACTGTTAGCTAGCCCACACAGAGCCCACACTGTTAGCTAGCTACCTCTGTGACTGGCCTGCTCCAGGAGATGAGTAATATTGCTTTGCATCCTCAACACAATTTTGTGAGTAGCTACTTCCTTAGCCCTACCTCCCAGATATGGAAGCTGGGGCACGGGGAGTTGAAGCAGCATGTTTAAGGCTCTACAGCCAGTAAGAGATGATGCACCCTTTCTTACTCTTTGCAAAAAGCATGGGGTCCAAAATGTTAGGAACTCATTTGTAGCTCTCAGTTTGTCTCCATTTAATAACAACAGCAAAAGCAAAGAGAGAAATTTAAAAATCTATCAGATTAAATTATTCCAAAACTGATAAAAGGAGAAAATTGGAAACATCTTAAATAATGCTAAGTTAAGGAATACCATTTCTTCACATGCGTTTTTTTTAAACATAGTTGGTACACAGTATTACATTAGTTCCAGGTGTACCATATAGTAAATGATTTGACATTTTTACACTTTATAATGTGATCATCCCGCTAATTCTAGTAATCATCTGTCAGCATATAAACTTATCACAGTATTATTACTGTCTTTTGTTCCTTCACTCACATTTTTTAAAGGAAACATAAAGATTTAACCATCCTATACTGAAGAGCCTAATTTTATTACTGAAACGAAAGTGCTATGGTACTTTGTACTGTTAATTATTCTCTCTACTTGCAAGTAAAGTGGGGGTTTTTAGTAACTGTGTTACATAGAGAAAAAGCTGGAAATGATTCTCTGGATTCCATGTTGCATGAACATTTTCTGGTGGTGGTAATGTTTGGTTGGGGACACACAGTTTGGAGATCACCTCATGCTCCAGAGACCTATAGCAGAATGACCCCAAAGAACTCTAATTTTAGGACAAGCATCTGCCAGGAGACAGGACAAAGTAAGGCCATTGTTATTTACTCATCATTGTTTCCTTCTAGTTATAAAAATACTACAGCTCACCGAACCTGGTTTGGCTCAGTGGATAGAGTGTTGGCTTGTGGACTGAAAGGTCCCAGGTTCAATTCTGGTCAGGGGCATGTACCTTGGTTGCGGGCACATCCCTGGTAGGGGATGTGTGGGAGGCATCTGGTCGGTGTTTTCTCTCTCATCAATGTTTCTAGCTCTCTGTCCCTCTCCCTTCCTCTCTGTAAAAAATCAAAATATATTTTTTTAAAAATACTACAGCTGCCGTAAACAAAATCCGACACACCGTAGCACAAGCGGGTATTTATGCCTTTAAAAGCTTTGAAACAGAGTTTGTTCTTCAATCTCTACACCCATTCTCTCAAATAACAAGCATCTAAGAAGAACCGTTCTCTGATCTGATGCCACGTGGGCAAGATCTCATTTTCTTTTTAATTCTCATTGTACATTTATGAGTTCTCTTTTGTTTCACCCTCATTCTTGTTTTTATTTGAACTTTCTTAAAAGCCGTAGAGTCTTTCATATTTTCCAGTGTCTGTGTCTTGTGCTTTGGGCTGGATTTTATAGTTTTCATCTTTTCCCTTTTAATGCCCCCTCCCCCAGGCACCTTGAGGCACGCCCGGCCAGCACTTTGGAATCGTTAAATGCCTTTTCCTTTCACATTTCCCCTTCATTGTCTGCCTGTGATTCCAGTTCATTTCATAATGTCCTACCTCGTGATTTTCAAATAAGTTCTCCCTGCATTGCTCCTGACACATGGTAAATAGTATGCTTTTAAGAAAGCGCTGATGTTTACTTATTCTAATAGAAAGAGAAAATTAGCTGACTGACAAATGTATTAGCTGTGACATTAACTACATGTGTCTCAGCCTAAAAAATGAAATACTTAGAGCTTTCAACCAATTTTAATTCTAAGAAAATCATTACTCTAGTCAAACTGATTGATGAAGTGAAGTCATTCTCTTGTCGGCTGAAAAAAACACGTCTCGGGGAAATTTTCTCTGGGTTTCACAATAAAAGGCTGAGTAAGTACTAATGACTGTATCTTTACTTAACACAAGTAATTCCTCTCAATGGGCCATGGACAGCACTGCTATAATTTTTTTAAAGATCCTGACGAAAGCTCTTTCTGCTTTGAAACCTGAGAACTAGGATCCATGAAGGTGCTTCTTTCCTCTGCCCTTTCCCCCCACCGGGAGGGGGTGGGGGTGTTACCGGCATCATCGACCTGTTTGCCTTCCACTGGGACACACAGCTGTGTTTGCACCACTTATACACTGCGTGGCCAGATTATTATTACCTCATAATAATCTGACCACTGAGTGTATATTCTATATAATAAAAGGCCAATATGCAAATTGTCCCCTCAACCAGGAGTTTAACCAGCAGGCAGACCAGCCAACCGCCTATGTCCCCTCCCCCTGGCCAGGCTGGCTGGACCCCACCCATGCACGAGTTCATGCACCAGGCCTCTAACACACACACACACACACACACACACACTGAGTGGCCAGATTTATTATGCGTTTAGAGATCATAATAATCTGGCCACCCAGTGTAGCAGTGTCTAGGAGGCACAAGGCAGCACTATTGTGCGGGAACGGTCTCCATGGAGTGGCAGAGAACGATGTGGTGTTTCCATAGCTCCTGGGAGTTAGGAAGTCACCCTGTTTTCATAGTGTCTGAAATCTGCGTCCCCAAACTCACAGACCCATCCCTTTGGTTTTGTTTGTCTGTTTGTTTGTTTTCCTCCCACCTGGTGATTTGTTTACTAGACCCAGGGGTGTTTTATTGTGTTTCTTACAATTTCATCATCACCTTATAATAAAACGGTTCTGTTTCTTTTTAAAATATACACTGAGTGGCCAGATTATTATGATCTCTGAATGCATAATATTCTGGCCACTCAGTGTGTGTGTGTGTGTGTGTGTGTGTGTGTGTGTGTGTGTATTAGAGTCCTGGTGCATGAATTTGTGCATGGGTGGGGTCCAGCCAGCCTGGCCAGGGGGAGGGGACATGGGCAGTTGGCTGGCCTGCCTACTGGTCGGAGTCCTGGTCTACGGGTCAATTTGCATATTAGCCTTTTATTATATAGGATATACACTGAGTGGCCAGATTATTATGTGTTTAGAGCTCATAATAATCTGGCCACTCAGTGTGTATTTCAGAGAGGAAGGGAGATGGAGCAAGAGATAGAAACATCAATGATGAGAGAGAATCATAGATCGGCTGCCTCCTGCACACCCCACACTAGGGATCAAGCCCACAACCCTTGACTCAAATCAAACCAGGGACTCTTCGGTCCACAGGTCAATGCTCCATCCACTTAACCAAACCGGCCAGGGCGTGGTTCCGTTTTTTGATGCTTCCTCCACAGACGTGGATAACCTGCGGTCTTCACACAACCAGGGGGCTGCAGTCACAGCACTTTGCAAATCCCAGGGTGGACATGTGAGGGATTTGGCTTAGTCCCTCGCAGGCTAAATGGAAAATGTTTGATGGAGCGCTGGGCGGAGGGCTCTATAGATCTGACAGGTATTTGACCAAAGGCCACCGTAAGGTGGGCTTTTTTCCTCACCAGTGAAAGTCATTTCAGCGATGAAATGATCGGCTGCACTTTAAATGAACCTGGATTAGGAGACCATTTGTCTCCCGGGCTGTGACTCTAAAGGGAAATAAAACCAGACCTTTTCATGGGGGACTTTTATACTATGCACCGTTCTGCAGAAGGAGCCCCCGAGTTCTTGCATCTTTGCAAAGCTGCATAAAAGTGCTCCATTGTCCTTCATATACACATTGCATTTCTATCCATTTTTATTTGTAAAAGCCAGACCTTAGAACAGGCTCATCTTTTCAATCTTCTAGGGATCAATATGTCAGTGGACATGACAAGACCAAGACTCACTTCATTGTCCTGCGAAATTGAGTTTGATTTTCCCTCTGCAAATTGTGGCATGCACTTCAATTTGTCTGCGCATGGAGGACAAGGAGTGGGTGCAGGTGGCTGCAGGGGACAGAAAAGGCACTTGATTTATCTTACCTGGCTGGTCGGGAAGTCATGTGCTCCTGCTCCAACCTGATCTTTATGATAGGCCCCATTTCAGTAAATATGCTATCACACAAAACCACCAATAAATTACTCTAATGCATTAATCCAATTGCTTTCCCTGGGCCACTTGCAGGCCACCAGCTTGGGTGTTCAGCAAGGATGCCCCATGCGTGGTCTGTTCTGCTGACACCAGTCAGAGGTAAAGGTCACGGGAGATCAGACATCCTCTAGCAGGTGAAACAAGAGGGTCACTTTTCAGGCCAGTCAGATCAAATAAATCATTGGCACAGCTAAGTGCGAGGGGTATGTTGATCTGGCAATATTGGAACCAATAACACCAATCCATTCTAGGGTAGATAATTAAACTACTGCCTTTTCAAATTCCATCTTATGTGTAAGCTCATCTGTAAGGTCTTTTTGTTTGTTTTGTTTTAGTAGCTCCTTAGAGTTGGCCTACTCTTATCTCTGAGTGATATTTTTAATAGATGAAATGTGATTTGCTTTGGTCTAGTCATCCTAAATTATTCCTTGATTTAATATATATATATATATATATATATATATATATATATATATATATATATATTAGTCAAAGTTGCCTTATATGTTACCAATATTTGTGACTCTGGAACCCACTTGGTATTTTAATAAATTACTATTTCCTCTATTATGGGATTCCATATGTAGGAAAGAGCTCTGCTAATAATCTCAGAGAGGGAAACAACTTCTGGAGAATTCTTTATGAGGAAGCCACGTGTCTGTTGCCTCGTTTGTAGGTAACAAATCTGAGGCCTGAAAGGTAAAGCAGCTTGCCCAAGGTCAACAACTGAGCTAATGGCTAAAACTCAAAGAACTCAAAACAATATAACATACAAGGAAAACAAAATATTTTACTTCACTTTCTTCGTGATGTGAACACTTATTCTTGATTGGCTTTTTTTTTTTTGTCTTTGCAAGAAGACTTCTTGAATGATCCTAATTAAATATTCCTCAAAAAGAACTGCCTTGTGGCAGGTAGGTTCATGTAGTTTAGTATTTGAGTAAATACTTTCAAGTCGAATTATAAAAGCAAAGATAAATATAAAATAAAAATAAAAGTTAATACCCATGAGAATATTATCAGTTTGTGCTTAGAAATGAGGGTGAAGGAGATTCAAATGGCTGGTACGTTTTTAGAATTGAGGAAAGCTTTTGGGAGGAGGGAGTGGATGACCAAAATTGAGTCCCCATTTGAATACTTTTGATCAAATGTTTGCCCAATTAAAAAAATAAGAGAAAATATTACCCCAAGAATTATTAGATTATGTATATAACAGAGGCCTGGTGCATGAAATTCAAGCATTGGGTAGGGTCCCAAAGCCTGGCTGGTGATCAGGGCCAGTCTGTGGGACAACCAGCGGGGCAATAGGGGGGTGGCCCCATTCCCCATCGCAGCCTGCTCACAAGCCAGCCCTGCCATCTCCTGTCACCTCCCTCTGTGACTGGGGCCTGCAGGCTGGGGGAAGCTCTGTGTTGAGTGTCTGCCCCCTGGTGGTCAGTGTGTGTCATTGTGACCTGTCGTTCTGCCATTTGGTTGATTTGCATATTAAGCTTTTATTATATAGGATATATAATTGAGGCTAATTAGGATCTTAATAGACAATTAAACTCAAAGTTAAAGTATTGAATTGCCATCTAGATAATCATAAAAGAAATGTTTCAAAATGTCTGTTTTCAAAACTTTGTTGCTTAGTAGGCTCCATAGTTTAAGAAGATTGTCCTTGGATTATACTGTGGAGTAGGTGGGTGACCTTGTAAGTAGCAGAGAATTGTGAGGGAGAAGGGGAGAAAAAGGTTGTTTTCAAAGAAGGAAATATTCCTTTCCCATTTCCTAAGAACCTGATAAGTCACATAGTTAACTACCACTATGTAGATTTTGTTATTTATGAAATACCTTGAGGGTCAAAGTGTCTTTTTAGAAACCAGCTTAGATAAAATTAATAAGGTTGATGCTTTAATTTTTCACCTTTTATAGTTTATTGAGGTCATTTCCAAGTGAATTCATGCCTACTTGCAGCTTAACTATTATCACCAGTATAGCTGCAGAAGTAGATATTCAGAGAGGTTCAATAGCTTGTAACTGTTCCAGAACCATGTATCATTATTCTAGGGACCTTTATACAAACACTTACACATAACAGACATTCAGTAAATCTTTCCTGAGTGTGCCAGAATAAAATAATAAAGTTAAGAGCCAAAAAAAATTGAATTCAGGTTTCAATTTTAAGTCTCATGATGATTATAAGTGAAACAAGGCAACCTGAGAGTCAGTAAAAAGTTTCGATATTGATGATAAATGGAGGTAAGACAAAATAATTTCCAGATCCGTGGCCATTTGCTTAGAAAATGCTAAATGTTCCTAATGATAACTACACCTCAGGCTAAAGTGATAGTGCATTGCATGGAGTGGAAAAGCAATATGAAAGCACCATCCCTGGAAACTCCATGTAATAATTTCACTTTGTGAAAATGAACAGACACGCAGTGACATCCATAGTAAAATGGATAAGAGTAGCATCCACTTTGTTCCTAAAGGCAAGGTGTGCAGCTCCATGCAAATAGAGTCTTGAGGATTAATCTCTTCATTATGCCAGTTGGGGAATTGATTTTTGCTCCCCTTAATCCTGCTTATTCTCATCTGTGAAATTAGTCTTTCCTCTTTAAAAGATACTGACCTCTAACAGTCTTAATTACTGCAGAAATAAGAGTGGATATTCTCTCTGTGATTTTTCTTTGCTTTGTGAAATAAGGTAAATGAAAGATTTTTATTTTAATAAAGATTGTAAGCAGTTGACAGAGTTCTTTATGGTTTATCAGTGTCAGGCTTTATAGTTTCCCAATTTCTCCTTGGGAACAAGGAGAAATTTTGAAGGAAACAAATAAAACGTGTCCACATAAAACTCTGTGCTAACGGACCATTGAAAATGTGTTGGGAGAAATCTAACACAATGAAAACCCAAAATCTGTGATATGAAAATCAAGTGAGAATTTAACCATCGGCAAAGTATTTCTAAAGATATGACCTGTGACATCTAAAAGAATGTGTAAAAATATTTAAAGCTGTGCTTCTGAATGTTTGTAACTTTGACCTCTACTGGCAGAAACTGAACGAAGAATTCAAGTGCCATGTTAAACAGCTCGTGTGTTTTACAGCATTGACTGTTATAGGCTTGCAGGATTGATGTTCTTATTGCCAGAATCTGTTTACTGGAACATCAAGGCTCTCCAAAGAGAATGCCTTTACCATTTGTGGTAAAGGGGATTTTAACAAGTTTCTTTGTGTGTGTGTTTGTGTGTGTGTGAGTGTGTGTGTGTGTGTGTGTGTGTGTGTGTGTGAAAAGCAATGATAAGTGAGCCCAATTGATTTCAAAATGAGAGACATATTATGACATAATTGCATATTAGAGACATAAGAATAATGGAACTTCAAATAACTGCTCTTTTCATATCTCCTCAAATTGCCCTCTTCAATATGCTTTCACATTTTCTCTTTCCTTCTCCAGTTGTTCGTATCTTTCTAATTGTGATCATCAGCGTCAGGATTTTTAATAGAAATGACATATTTTTGCACTCCAGTCATGGGTTGGCCCTTAAAGTTCAAGATTGCTAACTTAACCTATAGTTTCAGTTGGTGTTGCATTTAAAACCATAGTGATCTGTTTGATTATTTTCCTTTTTGGCTACTCTTTGGAGAGGCACCTCAGTTGGGTAAGAGAAACAGGCTGCCTGTGCACAGGGATCTGAGCTGATGGTGACCACAGTGCAAGTGAGAGGCAGGCGGCGTTGCCAAGTAGCAGGGAGAGCTCCACCTACTTCCCAGGTCTCTTCACTGCCCCAGCAACCTGGGGCTGAAAGGCAACCTACCCGAGGAGAATTATAAAAACCCCCTAGGACCCAGCTCCCTGGCTATCGGCAGGGTCACCCTTGAGTAAGTCATTTGACCTCTTTATGTTGCAATGTCCTACAACTATCTATGGGGAAAGTAAAAGCTAGTCTGGAAAGGGTTGGTTTCATCTTTTTTAAGGAGTAAAAGATTGTGACCATGAATTAGGCTACTTAAGATGTTAGCCCTGAACTCAGGAGGGCCTGATTTGATATGATCAGGAACCACATTACTGTGGTTCAGAGAAGTCTCTAATGCCTTATATGAAGGAGCAGTGAGGTCGGGTGGAAGGAGGTTAAAGTAAATGTCAGTGGTTCCATGGCTGGTGATGACACAAGGTCTAACTCCCGAGTGTTGTATTTCATCACAAGTGCATGCACCAGAGAAAGGGAGCCAGTGAATCGGGCCCTTGCAAGAAAGACCACTTGGTGTGCAGAGAAGAGCAAGGCAGCTGCTCTGAGCAGTCTGAACATTGTTTCCTGAGTCTCGAGCAAGCCAAGGCCTCCTCCAATTGGACATGACTTTTTCAAATCATAAATTTACCCAGCAGCCAGGAAACAATCTTCCAGCAGCAGCTTTAAATGATCAAACTGCATTTAACAGCCTTTCCCTTCCAGTTTCTTCATCTGTGTCTCCACCAACAGTTACGCATGTCTGTTCTGCAAGCCCCATAAGGATTTACGTCCTTTAGGGTCACATGTTTGGTGGCAACGTGCCTGACTTCCTCTCGTAAACAAATGCATCTCCTGAATTGCTTCTCACCATGAGCCAATTTAAGGTGTCCATAGTCTATGGAATTTCTTAGAGCTCAGCCTTAACTTCCCACTTAGCTATCCCTAGCACGAACCTTCTGCAAAGAGAATAGCAGGGCAAGGAGGAGTAAGAAGTGAGGAGCAGGAAGTGAGTTGTTGAAAGTGGGGAAAAGAGGTTATTCCTTATTGAACACAGGTGAGACGTTGCTGACACCTTTGTGTCATTTACAGGAAATAAGGGGTGTTCCCCAAAAAATGTGTACACACACTTAAATAATTATAAAGGCGATGTTTATTGAAATACAGTTCACTTTCAAAATTGAGCTACCAGCTGAAAATGGGTCTTAATTTTGAAGAAAAGTTTTAGTTTTCTTTCCAAATATGTATGGATCACATTATTTTTTTCATATTTGAGTTGGCCCAACATATCCAACTGGGGAAAGTTTTATTTCAGATTGGAACACTAGAATAAATATCTACATATTGTCAAAAGCCCAAAGATGATGTGTGGGCTTATTTCTAACCCCAATATAAGATAGGCTGTAGCCTATTTTTTCACAACCAGCTTCCAATCATTTTATAGATAT
Organism: Vespertilio murinus; assembly: GCA_963924515.1. Classification (NCBI taxonomy): domain Eukaryota; kingdom Metazoa; phylum Chordata; class Mammalia; order Chiroptera; family Vespertilionidae; genus Vespertilio; species Vespertilio murinus. The sequence goes on from OZ004709.1 coordinate 7,314,322, forward strand.
AAAATATTCAGAAACGTCATGCTGCAGAATATGTTGAATATTGAAGAGTTTATGAAACATTGCATAGACACATGTTGTTCTCATAAATAATTTCCCATAAGTGGGCTTGAAGAGCTCTTCTTCTTGGTCCAGCATGACCGAATTAGTCAGATATTTTCATTGGTGTTTAGTTCCACTGCAGATAAAGAAAAATAAAATCTCCATTAACTAGTATCTTTAGGGAATGGGCTATTTTCAGGAAATTGCATTTCTGAACAGCTCAGAGCAAAATAGAAATCATTTTATAATACATAAATGTTTACCCGTTGCCAAATCTATGTTATGTATAAACTAAGGACTGGGAGAATGCCATTTTGCACATGTATTTTCCTTACATCCCACACTATCTCTATAAAGTAGGTCAAATCAATTTATAGGCCCTGACCTCAGAGTACAAAAGCATTGAATGACTTCTCCAAGGTCACAGTTATGGGCAGAGGCAAGATATAAGTCTTGTTCTGCATAGTTATAATATTTGTTCTCTTACATGATTGCTGGAGAATCACAAGAGTGTACCAACAAGAGGGACAGAGTAAGTTAAAATTCAGAGATGAGGAAGTACAGGATGTTTTCCGAGTCTGTGGATAACACAGTCTTGCTAGGGAGGGTGATTTATAGAGTAATTATAAGATAATAAGCTGGCAAAGGGCAGGGTACAGTGAGTGAAAACAGAGCAGTGGGAGGATCCAGTGGTAAGGCAAGATTGAGATAGAAGCTGTGTGGTGTAGATTTATGGCAGTGAGCATAGATGGAAGAGACAGCCATAATAGTTATCTTTCAAAAGAAGAAGCAGGTGGCTGAGTGAATAATTAGATATGAAGAGTGAGGGACAAGGTGGAGTCCAAGGTGACTCTTTCGTTGTCTTTGGGAACATGGTTATAAACAAACAGCAAGAGGGAAGTAAGTTGAGAAGGATTGGGAGAATGGAAGACAGTGAAGTATGCTGGGTCAGTTGGACATCCAAGTGGAAATATACAGTTTATATGGTAAAGTGTTAAGAATTCAAGAGGGAAGTCACAGCTGAAGAGTAGTTTGGGGTAATCATTCTCAGAGATTTAAGAGTTTGGGCATATAGTAGACAGAATTAGATCACAACTCCAAGGGACAGAATTTGAAGGAAAATAAGAAATTTGAAAATGGAAATTTAAAGTAAATCTATATTTTTATGAGGGAGTAAAGACTAGGTGCTAGAGAGAAGAGATAAATGACAGTATAATTTTTAGAAGGTAAAAAAGGGGGAGTACTTAAAGGAAGCCACAGTTTTAAATATAATGGTTCCTTGATTCAAAGATGCCTTAGGTTTTTTGCTTCTAATGTTTTATTATAAAAATATCAAATGCTCAGGAAAATTGTACAATGAACACTTATATATCCACCACCTATATTCAATAATTAACAATTTTTATATTTTCTTTGCCACATATTTACTCCTCTAGCCACTTATCTTAATGTTTAATGCATTTCAAATAAAACTGTGGACATCCGTTCACTTTACCTCTAAACACTTCAGCAAGTAGATAAAGATGCCACTGCCTTTGGAGTCTACCGATGTCTTTGTTGTATAACGTTAAAAGAAAAGTGAACTACAGTAATTGTACAAAATCACTTGTAAGAAGCATCTCAATTTCAGTGATTGCTGTGTATCTTGGAGCTGAAGAAACATAATTACTAACAAATCCCATAGAGAGGTTAATAGGGCAGATACTCATTAGGCTGAAAAGTTATGTGAGTATTTATGACCTTTACATATGACATTTATATATGTGTGTGAGAGCAAAAGCCAGGTGGCGAGAGAGTGGTGATGAATAAATTAATAGTCAATGTGCAAGTGTACAGTAGGTTACCCCTAGAAGTATGGCAGCGAAATACAGAAAAGAAGTTGGTCAGTGGTAAACATGATAATGCTCTCTTGGCTGTTTTCCTCAATGGCATAGATTTCTTTTGGGGTGGAAGTGGTGATGATGTTTAATTCTTACAGTTGAAAATAATTTAAAATAATATGACCATAACTCGCTAAGTTTCTTTGAGCTTTTTAAAAGTACTCTTACTCCTTGAAAATACTATTCATGCTGTGCTTTGATCAGGGTGAGAGATACACATGTAAACGTTGGGAGAGTTGGAGTTAAAATGGCAATGTACTAACCTCAGAATGTAATCTGGAAGTTATATTTCTGGTTATAGACATTATACCTATGTGAGTGTGTGTACAATTTAAAGATCAAACCAGAGAAAAGAAATTATTCCAGGATATTAAAAAATCTGGATCTCAGTAATAAAGGCTTTACTATAAAGATAGAATCCTCTGTGGTAATCAAATAGTCTTTATAAAGGGAAATATTTCCAATGTTCATAAAATGAATTTTTAAGTAGAAATTATTACATATATACAGCATATGAAATATTTACCAGAAATATATTCTATTGCTTACTAATGTGGCTGAATTTAGGCTATGATGACATTCTACACATGGAAAATTGAAGTCTCGATATGTACACTGTTCTTGATTTTCCTGATGTTTTCATGATAATTTGGAAACTTTATGCAGTGTCATATGTCTTTTTACACTTTGAGAGTCTGGTTTTTCTCTGAAGTTTGATCAATAGGATATCATCAAAAATAAGATAATAAAGGAGGGGTTGTAAGCCTATTTTTTCATAAAGAATGGGATTGGCAATTTTTTTTTCTGGAGCACAAAACATCTGAATTGCAGTAACTATAAATAAAGTACTTAAGCTTGTTGCTTCTTTTTGAAAACAGGGTAGAAAAAGCTAGAAAGAAAATTAAAGAATAAAGTTGGCCAGAAGATATAAATATCTCTTTTATAACAAACTGTCTAAAAATGGTTTTAAATATCCATGAAATTAACTGAGAGACCCCTTGGTTTTGACTATATACATATATATATATATATATATATATATATATATATATATATATATAGTTAAAGTAGACCTCTTAAAATGAGCATTGGATATAATGTAGAATCTTATTTTTACCTTTAATTATGGGAGCTTCCCAATAAGCAAACACATGTTTAGTTTTGAGTTTGTAGTTTTGCTTTTGGTTTGTTTTGGTGTTTTGTTAATATGTGGTGTAGGAATCGCAGATAAGCATCAAAAGGAAAGGAGTGATACAAAACTGTCCTGATGAGTTCATTTCTAATGATAGTTGGTGGTTTTCCTGAAACTTTTCTTCTCTGAGGTTTCTAAATCAAGAAGCAGCAGGAACGGGCAGAATTATGAGTCCAGCGTTTCTGCAGGCTCATATGCTTGTTGTGACTTTTGTCTGACTCGGTCTCATTTCCAAGAACAAATTCAGCTCTGCTCTGTATGAATTAGGCACTGGGGTAGTCCTAAGGACAAAAAGACACATTCAATAATGCTTTTATTCTGAAGGGCTTCTTATTCATCGTTTGCTTAGTCATTCTTTCCCAACATAAATTTCATCAATGACTACTAGAGTATTTATCCGTTCTAGCACTTTTTAAATCCTTCTTTAATTAAGGCTCCTCTTACTCATTATAAAATGCAAAATAGACACCCTCTTGTGTACAGAATTTGTATGGATTCAGAGCCATCTGGGATAATGTTTAACTCATGTTTCTAACACAGTTGTCATTTCCTCCCCTATAGTATTTTGGTAACTTTGCTATTTTCTTCAGTTACCATTGGGTAGCTTCTGATGTTCCCAGTGCATTAAGAACTTAGATTCCAACTCCAAAAGGTATGAAGGTACAACAAACCACAAATAGGTAGAAGAAAGGCCATGGCTTAATCAGTGGGGCTGCAAGATCTTATAATGACTCCAGGAGAGGAATTAACTTACTTATGGGGTTATTACTTAATTATTCAAAACAGGAGGCTGGATGTCTTGTAGCCTAGAGCAAAAAGAAGATGTTAAAAAACATCAGCATCATATCTGAGAGGTGTCCCAAGAAGCAAGAGCATTTCCCTACCCAGGTGCAACTGTGACATAAGACTCGTTTGTAGAAAAGCATTCATTATATGGTCCTTTCTATCATTTGTGGGGTTTTTTTTAAAATTGTAAACAAATCCAAGAAAGAAAAGATAATAAGATACTAATAACAGTTTGTCACAGATTATATGGGGGATATCTCATGTGGGGTATATACAAAAAGAAGGTGATGGGGAACAATGTGGGAGGGAAAGTATATCAAAAGGAAGAAGGGAAGATAATATGTGAATACAATATTCATCTTTTGCAGTAGTCAAACAAAGGTAAACTGTAAAACTATGCACTATAATAGTGACCTGATGCAAGAAACTCATGCACATTAAAAGGGAATTAATTAGAGGAAATATTTTAGGGTCTGGGTGCAGGAGAATGGAATTCTTGGTTGGCAGACCATTGACAGCAAGCTGACCAACTGCTGATTCCAGGAGGAATGGGGATCCTTCTCCCTCCTGTCAGGGTCTGGTTTGAAGGCTAGCCATGCCCCCAATCACGTGAGACCCAGAGTTCCATTATGCCCTGGCCAGGGCTCAGAGCTCCCTCCTGCTGAGACCCATCAAATTTATCCTAACTGCTCCTCTCCCCACTGGCCAGTTGCCCCCAACTCTTCCCCCACCACCAGGATGGTTGCCCCTCACTAACCCTCCCCCCTTGCTGGCCTGGTTGCCCCATGCAGCCTGCTGTTCAGTCATTTGGTCATCCCTCACTGCCCCCCTGCAGCCTGGTCACCCCATGCAGCCTGCATTTGGTCCTCAGTCTGGTCATTTTAGGTCATGATGGTCCCTGGCTTTTTATATATTAGGATTATTCTTTCCCAAGATGTCAGAAGTCTTCACTTCTATGATTCTATGATATTTATATTTTCATTGGTTCACCTCTTAGAGGGAAACAACTCCAGCTAAGATCAAGAGAGAGAAGTGAGCAGGGATATGTTGATTTCTTCTACCTCTATTCCATGACTCACCTCCACCATTGTATACTGTCACTGTTGTCTTCTCTCACTCTTTTCTTCCCTTTCCAGCACTAAGAATGTCCTGTCCACTTCCCTTTGCTTTTCATCAATGCCTATGTTGTAGATTCACTTTTATTTGTTTTTGTCTAAGGAAGAACGTCTACTTTAGCAATAGTAGTAGTCAAACCCCACTTACCAGCTGAATGACTTTGAGCAAGTTGCTTATCTTTTTTGAGCATTTTTCTTTTCCATCTCAAGGTGTGAGGAACAAGATATATTTCAAAAGGCCTGTTTGAAAGAACATACAGGACAATGTAGGCAAAGGTGTTTTATTTGTAGCTCATTGTACCTGAGGGAAAAGGAGGGGGTATGTAAGTTTTACCCTTTTTCTCTCTGAGTTCCAGCTCATGGAAATAATAGGAAAAAAGGGGGCTTATAACCAAATGGGAATCAAGGACCCAAGAGAATCATGACCCTTGGGAAGAACTGGGTAGGAGCATCAGGGGCCTCTTCTCTGAAGTTAGGATTATGGGCTTACCAGCTGTGAGTTAAAACAGATAGTAGAGACTTGCTCTGTGGGAGTCAGGCCTTGCCTTGTTTATTTAAGAAATGGAGTCTTCAGAAAGTTCAAGGCCAAAGAGTTGGGAGTCTTCTATGTCCCAGGGCAGACATGTTTAAGAACTTGCTCAGGGACCAACTTTGTACATTAATTCTACTCTCCCACCTTCACAGAGAGATGGCACAATGAAAGTCACCTTACTTATCACTCAGAATAGTCTGGTCTTACATCTTATACCTCACATGGGGAAAAGTAGAAAGGGAGAAGAGATGGGCAGAAGCACCACATTAGTACATTCTTTGTTTCCTTTGTCTTTGAGGAGAAACAGGAAGGTCAGATGAAAAACAAAAAGCTTCTGTTCCCAGAAATGCCATTTAAATACACTTATCGCCCTTACAATATACTGCACACAGGAGATTAAATGCTTTAAGATTGATGCCAAAACTTACATTTGAAATTCACTTAGGAGGAATGCCTGAGGCTACTGGATCTAGTTTAACACAGCTATTGTTTTTTTGTTCAATGCCTGTGCCCATGAAAAGGTAGGGAGTATTACACATTTTCCCCTATACATGTCTTATTTCTTTCAGGATATCAAAAAGCTCCTTACATGTGAGAAGTCTACACAACCACCTGACACTTCCATATGCCCACAGACAGCCTGAGAGCAGAGAATAGGTACTAATCATAAAAAATTGTCAGAATAAGATTATAGTTTCTATAGAAACTAGACTCAGAGTGTCAGTTTTCTTTGTCAGGCATCATAGAAGAGGTCAGAGTGGAGAGGAGAATCTAGGCCTCCTCAAAGTTATGCATGTTGATTTTATCCTTAAGGGTGAAGGGATGGAAAAATGAGATAGGAAATAGGAAGATGCAGGCAAGGATCAGAAAATTCATATTGAAAACAGCATCATGCTACACACTGGCCTCGGGTTTGATGTGGGTGAGTCTTCTCACTCCATTCCCACTGTGCGTTTCTCTAATGTTTCTCACCAAGAATCATTTTACAAGGGAAAACCCTCTGCAGGGAGACTAGCAGGCGTGTGCACCTGGCAGCCATATAGTATGCACCTAATGAGCAAATGACGTGTTTAATAACTGTGCTGTGAAAATAAAGCTTAAGACAGTAAATTCCTGCTGCGGCGGCTCATCCACCTCAGAGGCAAACTGCTGGCCATCTCAAAGCACCAGCATCGTTCTTCTTCCAACCCCGTAGTGGGTCCTGCTGAGAAAAAAGAACATTAAACTCAAAACTATGCTCACTTAATTAGTTGTATGGGTGTCAACCCATTTATTTAGCCTATCAGCATTATGTGTTTCACCTCAGGGTCACCTGGAACACATCTTTGATGTGCACCCTGGGTAAGGGGACATCGATAGCACTTTAAGATTGAGCATTTGTCAATTTATGTTTTTCATGGAATCGTGGATCACTTATACTCAGAATGATTTAATACTGCTTGTTTATATTTGGACTGAATTTAGCCTTTTGGGAAGGCCACTGTTGTTAGTTTGAAATAAGAATGCAAAATAGCCGTAGTTGATATGGTTTTTCATTAATAATTTTAAGAGAACATTATAGAACTTTTTTTTCTAGAAAACACCACTTTAAAATCTAATTATTGTAATTTATGAGTTAAGGATTCACTTGCTGGAGATTTCTTTGGATTCATTTTTTACCAGTGAATTAACTAACTCTTCCTTAATCTCTAGGAGAGCAAAGAAATCCTAAAGTAAAGTTCAGTTTAGGTAGAATAGCTATATTCTCCTTCCTTGTATAATTTTAATTGCTAATAGCTTAAAGAAAAAAAATTGTTTAACCTTTATAGATATAAAAAATTGAGATCCAAAGAAATAAGACTACTGGACCAAAGTCAAAAAAGTAAGACTGAATCTCCTCAGTCCCAGGCTAGGACTCTGCCTGCACATTTGGATGTTTACTTGAGTACTCATTCTCTCCTTGGAATTTATTGTGTAGGTCACACACATCATGCTATTATGGGGGGAAATTAAATATAAGAAGTCACAAACCTTTTATCATGAAGATCAGTTTGATCTTCTAGATTGGGAACCCCTCATCTTTCATTTGCTTATCTTCTTCTCTGCAAGTGACAGGATTTCTTGCTCCGATTCTAGAAGTCAGTCTTCATAGTTAGAATGACTACGGAGAATCTTGATGGGAAGGCTAAAATTATATTAAATTAGTACTTGGGGTCCGTGAAAAGGATTCTTTACATTTTTGTCTTTCCTTTCCTTTTGCTTTGATATATTTCTCTGAAGTTGATAGAAGTTTCATTTAACTTATTCATGTTTAGACCAATTATCAATGTATGTGTCATTTTCCAAAGCAAAGAAGTCAATATGCAAAGTCTTCTCTGTAAGCTACTCCCTAGATTTTTTAAAAAAAATAGAAGAAGCTGTCAAAAATTCTAGTTCGTCTTGACTTCAAAGAACAAGTGTTTAATACCCTAAGAAAATGTTTTGGTTATTTTTTTAATTGCTACAGTTTTCATTTCATGGATCTCTTCAAGTGTATCAAAACACCACCAGACATAGCAAAAGCTACCATTCCTTAAAGGAGCCCATCTTGGAGAAGAAGAGCCCAAAGAAGTGGGGAGCAGGGTTCCAGAACAAAGTGGCTTTTAAATGCACTTCTGAGGGCAGGGTAGAAAAGGCCAGATAGCAGTGGAGGAAGTGGGACAAAGAAAGCCCCAGTGCAACTGAAATCCAGGAAGTTTCAACAGAAGAATGGACTCAGGATAAGGGGTCTCCCAAGAGTTGCACTTCATCAGCAGATGAGGGGCAACAAGACTATTCCCAATGTCCTCTTCAGATTCGACCAAGCTTCCAGCTATCACTTATTTTTCCAAATGGCAGGTGACTAAACTGCTTTCTCACTTAAATTTAGTCCACGACATGAGACTGGTTATTTTATATAAAGACTAGTGGCCTGGTGCATGAATTCATGCACATTAGAAGAAATATTTTAATATCGCTATTCGCCCTTTCTCTATAATAAAAGTATCAACCAAATTCACAATCGACAGTGACAGATAGAAACATGTCTATGATTGGCACCAGCGAGAGCTTTATATATATAGATAGATAGATAAGCTTGCTTAATTAGACCTGCTTTCTGATTTAACTTAACCTTTTCCAGCCCAGTGAAGCACCCCAACTTCTCTTTCAGGTAATTGTCAGAAACACAGCAGTAAATGTCAACATGAAGTATATTATTATTATAGATCACGAAGGGAGAACAAAGGGTAAAATATTTACCTGCAGCAGTGTTTGACTATATTCTGTGCAGTGAGAAAACCTGAAGTCATTTTCAAGATCCACCATTTCTTACTTCTTTTCAGTAGGGTCAAGTTTCTAACTTTCTAAATCTCCATTTTCCAGCTAATGAAAAGAAAATAGGTTTCCACCAAGTCTCCTATTTCCCTACTCCAGGACTTCTGTGAGGATCAGATGAGAAAGGAGGCATGGGGGAAAGCTTCACAGATATTTATTTAAAGTGTAAAATGTTTGCACCTGGCTATAACACAAGTCGTGTTCCTGGGCTGAAGAAACTGTAAGGAGGATAGTTGCTAGGAAGATGAATCCAGGCATTACTATGTGACATCATTATCCAGTGCCTACAGCCATCGTTTCTGGGCTGGCCATGGAGTCTCAGCCTTGGCTGGGATTTGGTGGGCTGTCACTCCAGAGTGGTGGTGAGGCCTATCTCCCACTTGGAGGAAGCCGAGTGTTGCTTTGTTGGCCAGGTCTGCAGTGCCATTTCTCTGTAAATGGCAAGTGTGCATCACAGCAGCTCCTGCATTGAGCATATGCCCCCCTGGTGGTGAGTATGTATCATAGCAACCAATTGGACAGTGGGAAGGACACTTATCATATTAGCCTTTTATATATATAGATGTTTGTTTGGTTTCAATGGTATAGAAAATGGATTCAGAATTTAGCCTTTTGGAAAGGCCACTGATAAGGTCTCAGACATGAGGAGAAGGACTAAAGGCATGTCTCACAGACTAGTTGGAGAACAAGAATCAGGACAGGAGCCAGTAACACATGGTGAACTACTGTACATAAGTAAAAGAAAGAGCACAGTTTGGTGGGCTTGTAAGGACCTAGGATTTGCCAGTATCCAAGCTTAAAGCTTCTGGGGTTCAGAATAGAAAATGCTGAATCTTCTCAAATACCAGCATAACTCCATAGTATAGGTCAGAGTTAGTGCTCACCCAAGAGCCACGTCTTGGTGTCAGCTTCCCAACACAGGATGATTTCAAGAGAAACTTTGTTTAAAAAAACATCCATTCCCTTCTACTAAAAGGTAATTTTGAGACCTAGATTGTCTTATTGGCTGTTGATAATATCTCCTGGGAAACTCTCCTTGTAGTCTTTTCTTTGACTTTCATTCATTAAAAGGAAAGAAAAATATTTAAGGGCATAGAGTACACTAGAAAAACCTTGCTAATAATGAGCTCTCAGAGACTGTTTAAATTCTCCTCCTGTACTGGAATTTAATTGAAATTAATTCTACCTTGATCTCTTGATCTCCAGGGACCTCAGTGTTCTCTTCAACAAAATACAGAGCCCGTGAGGTTTCAGCATTCTAAATTTCTTTGAATGCGTAAATGTTACTTGAGAAAAGGCAGTCACTTGAGGTTTAAACACATTGTGTGGTCTTTGAGCCAAGACAACGTCTTCAATCCTTTTGCAAAATGCACTGTGTCTTTTACATTGTTCAACACTCAGAAGGTTCTAAATGTATAATTGTTGCCTAGACACTAGAGACAATCAATTATTATAATGATCTTCTCTTTACTGGGTTTGAGTTATGGTGCTCTTTAGGTATAACCTGCATATGCACAGTATATGCACTGTGAACCTACACAAGTGTTTAGGATCCTGGGCAGAAAATATATCATCAGAATATATTTTTATAATAAGAACTATAATTTCTCTACATATAAAACTACAAAAAATAGTAAAATAAATATTGGGAATTTATGTAGAACAGTCTGATGAAGTCTAAAAGAATCTTTATTATACATTTCCTAATATAAAATAAGAATTTGAATTTCTTATATAATCAGCTATGCTCATGCCATTTGCTTTTCTTATGTCACACTATATAGATAGATAGATAGATAGATATAAATAGAGATAGATAGAAATAGATAGAGATAGATATATAAATATATATGTTAAATGAATTGATTTGCAATATATGTTAAACACACAGTCCATGTGTTTGGTTAAGAGTTAAATTATATTTTTTAAGAAATAGTTGAGCTTATTTAAAATTTTAAAAATAAACAAAAGTGGGTTTCACCATCCAGGAAACCTGAGTCCGAATTGTAGCAAAAACTACAAATATAAAATATATGTACAGTAAGTGTTGTTAAAATACAGCTGTTCTCTGAAACACAGGGAAGGACGAGATGGTTCCTGGACTGTGCTAGGAGGAACAGCATTCCATGGCAATAAAACTAAACTTACGTGTAAGCAGAACATTGTGAACATTCCAGAAGGAAATATAAAAGTCAATCAGAAAATGGAACTCACAGTGGGAGTTCCATAGATACAATCTCAAGCCTTGCCAATGATCCCTGAAAATTCTCCTTTAAACTCTTAACCCTTTTACTTAATGAATCACCTACAATATTAATGTGATTACATGTATTAGATCATTTGGAAGTCCCTTTCTTAGCGCCTCTGTCAGGGTTTTAGGGCCTGCCTTTGTATTTGGGTTTATAGCTAAGTTGGCTCTGGGAACAGTGTGTTTATAGTCAGAGACTAAAGAGAAAAGGGTAGAGGTAGGCTTAATATACAAGTGGTTTGTTCACATCCAGTGAAGACCAGCTGGCATTACAGTCTCTGGAAGAATGAAGGTTTGCCTATTGTTCAACTGAAGAAAACTGGTAGTGAGAATTGAGCATATGTGACAAATCCAAAATGACTTGTGACATAGCAGTCAGTATCAAATTTATGTGGCCATTTTTTTAGCCCAATAACCGCATTCATCACATTAAATCAATGATGTTTATTCAAATTGTTCTATTTGGATAGGACTTAGAGGGTGTATAGATCACCCTCTAGTGATAAATCATTCCAACTGCAGACTTATGATCTTTGAAGTTGAAGGAAAGAGTGAAAGGATGTAAATATGAAGGAATTACATGCTAGGCCACGGTCTAAGAAAAGTGCTTTTGTTAGGATTTCTCATTTATTTTGCCTGCATATAGAAAATTGCCAGCCTACTAGATGGTTTGCATTATTTCTTCTTAAATATATATATATATATATATATATATATATATATATATATATATATATATATATTTGTTGTTGATTTCAGAGAGGAAGAGAGAGACAAAAATATCAATGATGAAAAAGAATCATTGATTGGCTACTTCTTGCACATCCCCTATTGGGGATCAAGCTTGAAACCTGGGCATGTGCCCTGACAGGGAATCAAACTGTGACCTCCTGGTTCATAGGTCGATACTCAATCACTTTGCCATGCTGGCCCAGCTGTTTGCATTTTTTCTTTCCCAAGAAGCAAATGCTCCCTATTTCTCTGACTGTAGAATAAATTTTGAGCTTTATTAACTGGAATTACATTTCCAAATATGGTCAAAACAACTTACAACTTTTTCCCTTTAAATATAGAGTATGCCATTGGAATCATAAAAATTCAAATATCATCACTGATGATAGAAATGAGGCAAAATTTTCTTAATCCTCACCCCATGATATTTTTTCATTGACTTTTAGAGAATGGGAGGGAGGAGGAGAGAGTGAGAGAGACACATGGATTGGTTGCCTCCTGCATGCACCCTGATCAGGGCCAGGGATTGAGCCTGTAACCAAGGTATGTGCCCTTGACTGGAATGGAACCAGGGACCCTTGTCTGTGTGCTGATGCTCTATCTACTGAGCCAAACCAGCCAAGGTGAGGCAACCTTCTTTTAATGATTTAATTCAGTATCTTCTATGCTTTGTTCTTGGTTACAATGCTTGATTACAATGCGTGAGGTATACTAGCCTTCATAAACTTTTTATGTTAGGCTTTAAGGGACAGAATGATATTCTTGCTATAAGCTAAGCAGGGCTCATAAGGCAGATTTCAGACTCAAAAGGAAAAAGTAGCCATTGCTCACAGCAGACAGAAATATTATCTAGAAGTAGCTCAGCAATTCCTGGAACAATTTGCATGAACATTGGAATGTATTTTATTGAGAGAAACTGTACTGATCAGAACAGAATAATATTTTGCTTTTTTCCTAAAGATAATTAGTAATGAAATTTTATCAGGTTAGCCATGAAGGACTTTTTTTTTTTACTATGATATCTAATACTCATTTATAGGCCAGAGCAAGGATTTCTTTAAACCGCACAGAGTCTCTGGTACTATTCAACATCTTGGGGTTTTATAGATGGTTTAGCACCGGACTTTCTGGATGAGACTGGCACCAAAAGAGCTTGTCTAACACTTCCTAGGGTATGACGCACAGCCCAAGCTCCCAGGCAATTTTGCTTAGCATGATTTGAAATCTACTTGAAATTACATGAGATGGTGGAGCTTCATCTGGAGGCACCTGAAATGAGCCCATTCACGGTGTCAGAATTCATCTCTAAACCACAGAAGGCACAATAACCTAAGATCAATGCCAACCCTCTGGATTGGGCTTCCATGCTTGAGAGATTGATGGCCAGGCTGCCTCACCCATTCCTTTCATCACTGTGCTCTCTCTTTCAGGGCCTGCTCTTCCTAAGACTCATGTGAAGACGGCCTCTCTTGGGCTGGCAGGGAAGGCAAGGTCTCCTTTGCTTCCTGTGTCTGTGCCAACGGCCCCTGAAGTGTCTGAAGAGAGCCACAAACCAACAGAGGATCCAGCCAATGTAAGGCACCCCCACACACACACCCTGAAATTCCCGCTGTGTCACCTGAAGCAGGGACTAGGGCTGTGTAATTGAGCCTGACCCAACCAGAACTCTCCATTAACTGCACCCGTTGTTGCTCTGTTGTTTGTTTTGTTCTGTTTTCATGCACTTGAATATGAAGAGTTTGAGCTCTAGGGGGAGACTGTATGTGGGATTTAATTAAATTTAAAAATCACTGGTACTTAAAGGCAATCCTAGAATACACATAGTGGCTATAGAGTGTGTGACTTTACATACACACCTATGTAATAGGTATCTATTTATGTGTGTTTGTATGTTATCATATTTTTATATATAATATGTATACCAGGTCCTTAAATATCATTTCTTTCAGCACTGTTTCATTATAATGCTGATGAGATGCCATGGGACTTGAACACTTGTTTATGTCAATTAGCCTATAGTAAAATTTGCTTCTTCATATGTGATTTCACTTAAAGTTGCAGACTCATCAATGACATTAAGTGAAGACTGTGTGTGTGTGTGTGTGTGTGTGTGTGTGTGTGTGTGTGTAAAATCATCAATAGAAAGAAGAAGAAATTACACATAAAAATGAAGGAAGGGATTTTTAAGAAGGAAGTAGAGAAGGAACTGACATATTTGGAAAGTAAAAGGGGAAGTTGCTTTAATGAGATAAAATGTGTACTAAGGGAAGAAGCTAAAAAGTGATTAAATTAGAAAACTCAGAAAGAAAATCCATGAAGACAAGATAATCTAAATTTTGAGAGAACAAACATTTTTTCCAAAAATGTACTATGAAAGTATTTTAAAAAGTATTGCCTAAAGGCAGCAGTTTAGAAAACTCTAGAGTGTTTCTGAATATAATTCAAGAGAAAACATTTAAAAGAAGGCCAAGGAACCAACATATGAGATACCCTGAGAGAGGGAGGAGATTGAGAGATTCTAACTTTTTGTAGACCTACTGAACCAAATCCCTGATAGCTGATAGTCTGGTGTAACTAATGACTTGGTGCTAGCAACTCACAGTGAGTGAGAGCTATGCAGAGTAGGTTCACTAAGAATCCTGCAGTCTAGACTCTTCGTTTTGTCCACCAATAAAATCCTGCCATAAGGTTACCTTCACTGCGCATAGAGCCAACTCTGATTGTGGTGAGAATTTTGTTTCTACATATAAACTGATGCCATAATCCTCAGACTTTTCATTAGTCAAGGCAAAGCCCATCAAGTTCCCACACAAAAGGGTGCCTAGGTTATGTTACAAAGGAAAGAAACCTAGTGATGTAATTCTGCTCAGATCCTCATGGAGGCCTCTAAAAGGAAAAGAGCTAATATATTGAATGAGTACCTCGTGCTATACTGTGATAGGCACTGAACATGCCACAAGAGCTCAGAATAGCTTATAGAATAGATGCTATTATCATTTTATATATAGCAGAGCACTATATATACATCAGAGAGGTCCCCTAACTTGTCCAAGACCACATAGCTATTGATTGTTAGATCTTGATTTAAAACGAAGTATTTTTTCACCCTAAAGCTTTTTCCTCACTACAGGGATGAAGCTGGTGAAAGAGTATACAATTGTTCATCACCACCTTTTACTAGTATCCTCATTAATGATTATATTTTGAGCACAGCCCCTGATTGTGGGCCACTGTGTCTCCTTGGAGAATACAGAGTGAACCAGCTAGACATGGCCCCTGTCTTCACAAACGAATGTGTGGCTATTCATCTATACTGGTGGTCAGCAAACTCATTAGTCAACAGAGCCCAATATCAACGGTACAACCATTGAAATTTCTTTCTAGAGCCAAATTTTTTAAACTTAATCTTCTTCTAACGCCACTTCTTAAAAATAGACTCACCCAGGCCTTGGTATTTTGTGCAAGAGTCACACGCAAGAGGCCAACCACGGACCTATACTAACCCTTTGCTCTCTCATTCTTTCTGCAGGTGTACGAACAGGATGATTTGAGTGAACAAATGGCAAGTTTGGAAGGGCTAATGAAGCAACTTAATGCCATCACAGGCTCGGCCTTCTAACACCCATGGGATGAATTTTCCGGGAACTTTGCAGCGTATCAAGTACCCATCAACAGCACACCTGTGTCCAAGAACTCCCACCAGTGCACAGGACAACCACCAGGACCACTCAGTTCCAGAAGAACCTGAAGCAGTGCAGGAGGAGGAGCAACAGTCCCTTCTAGCACAGGCATCAGGAATTCAAATACAATGACAATGGTGTCCCTCAACAAACACAAGGATACATCCGCACCGCACTGTCAGAGCTGAAGCTGCAAGAATAGTCCTGGGTCTTTCCCACCACAGTGATCTCACTGTCACAGCTAATGCTTATGTTTCCTTCATCCAGGCCTGTCATCTCCTTATGTGTAGGTCTAGTCTTACAAAATGCAAGTGCATTACTTAAGCCTGTACCATGCCATGGCAAACCAGTGCGAGTTCACGCTTTCATTTGCAACTTACAAGTTCAAAGCACCCACAGGAATTCTCTCTACATAGCACCAAAGGATTGGAAGTTTTCCTGACAGCACAAAAAGTCAATAAGTGAACAAACAAAAGGCAGCCAATGCTTGTGTTTTGTAACTCAGTCATTCCTCTTGCCCAGGGGGTGGGTATTAGCAAGTGGCTGTAGCACTCACCCATTCTTAGCAAGTATTTGTAAATCCACCCGTGGCTAACACTTACCATTATATCTGGAGAACAGGGACATAAAAGTCTGCACCCGTGGCAGCAGTCCATTTCCTGTAAGAGGATAAAATAGGCAGTCTTCTCAGACAAGCGGTAATTATGTGCTTAAGGCCATAATAGGACACTCTTCGATTTGGGTGGCTTTTGGGCCATACCACACTGTGATGACATTGCAAAGATTCACCCAGGCCATCTTCCTCAGGAGTCTGGCTAGAAGAGTTTCTCCTTCCTCCCCACCCTTCCCTGAGTTCTCCTTGGCAGCCAGCCTTGGGCCAGGTGACCAGCTCCACACATTGCATGGCCTCCTGACCAAGGTCCCTGTACGCTTCTGCAGAAATGGCAGACTCCTTGAGAACAGGCCCTGAGGAAGGGAAGGAAGATGGGAGGCAGTTTCAAATATCACTTGACGTGATGTCACTTCCACCAACAGGGTTCTCACTGGCTTAGAGTAGGCAGTATTGGTAAGTGGCAACCAAGAGCCCTGTTGTCAAGGGGACCTCCTATCCCCTTCCCAACTCCCACCCACCGCCCCCAGCTTCCCAGAGTCAGAGAGGAGCAGAGGGTCAGAAGCCACTGGACACCTCTGACACATCCCAATTCCAGTAGCTGCTTGTCAAATCTGCATCTTCATTGTGAGCTAGAATTTTAAGCTTTTATTGCCATGTGTATCAACCATTGGGAACTACGTGAAATTAAGAACATTTTGAGTGCAACCTTTTAGTTTCTGAATTTTCAGCTGCATTTGGAATTAATCCCTGTTTATGCAGCGGAATTGCCAAAAGAGAGCTAGTTTGCATATTTATCAGTTAGGCAACTTGAAAACCCAATAGGAGAGTTTCCGCTGAATTATTCCTTTCAGCTCTGCCTTTGATTTCAAGCTTGAGTAGGTCATAATTTTAAAAGAGCATGGAAGGGATGGGATCTTTACAACCTAATAGCTCCTTTTATTAGGTGGGTAATTATATACAAATCCCTGAATGAACTATTTTGAGCAAAATGGCACTGTAACAGAAGTAATAATTCAGATTATTTTTTTACAGTTTTATGTCGGGAAGGAAATCTGGTGTCAGAGAGAGAGGGCTTGTTGAAATTGTTCATGAGGAAGTCCGGTCCATTGGCGAAATCATTCCTTCAATAAGAGTGCTTGTTCAATCTACTAAGACTTTCTTGAAGTATTTCTGAAGAGCTACGTGGCATTATTCTGTGGGCTGTATTACTCTTATTTAACATCTGGGCGCTTAGCAGGACCCACTGACCTGGAACACAGCATTTTATATTGAATCTCCAGAAAAAATTCATTACTTCAAAAGAGAAAGTGTTCACTAGGCTAGTCTTACCTTCTTAGGGTCTTCGAATGGTTTTCCCTTTCTAATATTTAAAAGCAAGGAGCATTCGCTCAAGGCACTTGACATGTAGGGAAAGCCACCTTGAATGCTCAGTTTGTAACAGACTGCCAATCTCACACTTCCGGGGTTGAGTCCTGTCTTCAATCTGTAGGCTGTATCTGGACCAGCAAGACAATGAGCATGTTTACAAAATTCTAGACTCTTCAAATCAAAGTCACTGACCTTAGGAAATAACATTTTTTAAATACACGAAAATGCACATGGTTTTCAGTGGGAGGTATATTTCTGATGCATGCTCTCGAAACAAGATATAATGGTTCATTTTAGTAATTATTGGCAATGCTAATATGCCTCAGATCCATGCAGTGGATGTATAGAAGTGTCCATTTAAATTATCTCAAGAGACTATTGTGTGATTTATCCAGTGGTTTCAATATACAATGAGTTCACCACAACTCCCATACAACTCTGTTCCCCACTCACATAGCTCACATAGGTGTCCAACTGCCTGACCAAGTTTACAGGTGACTTTTAAACTTCCCAATCTCCTGATCTCTTGATGAAGAAATCTAGGAATACTGCAAGATTGCCTCAAATTTGCTCCTACTCTGAGTCTTGCTCATGACATACAGGGCTCTTGAAGCTCATAAATCTGACTCCCATAGGGCGATGCGTGACAGCCATCCAGCAATGCTGCCACCAGGACTCCCTTCTCCCTGCAAAAGAAGCAAATCAAAGTTGGCAGGGATGCTCGAGCCTCCCGTGCCCTGTGCTTACCTATCTGGAAAGAGCCACCTCTTGAAAACTTTTGGTATTTTCATTTTGCATTTCTTTCTGATAAAGCTAGTAGGTCGTTCAAAAGGCATAAGGCATATTTGGATGATGCTGTAGCCAAAAGTTAAATATTTCTCAGTGATTTGCATTCAGTAAGAAACCAGTCATAGCTATCTCCATGTAAAACAGAGTTAGAAGCTTCTAGAATATTTAAATAATGGAACTTTACATTTGGGTATTATAAAATACACATTTTAATGAGCAATTTAAAAAAAATAAGCATATCAAGCTTTGGCACTCATTGGCTTTTCCAATAAATAATCTCTAAGTACAGGTCTTTCCAGAAGGTTTTATAGTCTGTGCTTAAAGGTGGTTACTCATTTTTATCCCCTCCCCCTTTTTTGTAGTTTATTGCTCTTTTAGAGACAGGGAGGAGGGGAGAGGAAGAAAGAGAGAAAGAAACATCAATGTGAGAGAAGCACATCCCTAGGCTGCTGCCTGCATGCCCCCTACTGGGACCCAGTCTACAACCTGACTGGGAACTGAACCAGCAGCCTTTTGGTGTACAAGAGGATGCCCAACCCACTGAGCCACACCAGCCAGGGTCGTCTACCCTTTAGATTCATCTGTTGACCTTGGTTAAAGGAACATCTTTAGGTCTTCTCTATTTTTTTAATATATTTTTTATCATTCTCAGATAGGAAGGGAGAGGGACGGAGAGAGAGAAACATCAAAGATGAGAGTGAATCATTGATCGGCTGCCTCCTGCACACCCTCTGCTGGGGATTGAGCCCACAACCCATACATGTGCCCTTGAACTTGGGACCCTTCAGTCCACAGGCTGATGCTCTACCCATTGAGCCAAGCCAGCTACGACACTTGTCCACTTTTAACAGAGTGTCTCACACATGGCAGTAGGACTGTAATTCTGCCAAAAAAAAAAGTCCTCAATAAAGAGATTACCTTTCCATTTTCAATAAAATTGTAGCCCAGACTCAGATTTCTTATAATATCAGAGTGTCTATTTTTAGTCTTGAGGGGAAATAAAAAAGAAAAATTCCCTAATTTTAGATGTGTTTTTAGAAAACAAAATCATCTGAACTTGGCAACAGCTGTGGGACAAGATTGCTTTTCCTCCCCCTTACCATTTGTTTCATGCAACCACAGACCACCCAGGAGGCCAGGTTAGCATCCCAACACCGAGCCCACCATATTCTGGAGCTAGGGAAGCTCTCCTACACGCAGACCTGCAATCTCTCTTTTTAAAAATTATTCCAGAGCAGCACTTGACTCACAATTCATATTTCTCTAGAAACTTTTTAGGAATCACCTGAACAATTTACAACAACAAAAAAAATCTTTCCCCTGGATTCTAATGTTTTAAATGAAATTGGATACCTGGGAAAATCACAGATTGTTTTGGATGCTATTCCGTTCTATTGAGAAGTATGCACCCCATGTCTCAGTGCCACCTGCAGTCCAAATAGCTGTTTCCAAAAGGTACTGATCCTGAAAAGAAATGCCTGCGTGTTTCCTGGTCAGTGAGGTTATGTAGAAGACCAACAGCATGCCCACAGCAACAGCGAGGGTCCCCTCTGCCCTGCCCACAGCCTGCTGCCAGGTAACGCTCACGTGGCATGCTTCAAGGGGCACTCTCGGAAAGATTTCTCCTCCTGCCCTCCAATGTAGCCTTTGTACACTGTCATCCTAGGTTGTAGGGTGGGTAGGAGAGCCACAGCAAAACTCTACCAGATGTCAGAAACTCAGACGCATGGGCCAAGGGAAGTCATTGTGATGAAAGTATTTTCAGATGCAAGGAAGGAATGTTGGGGAGGAGGAGAAGAGCTGTTTTTTATTGTTGTAGGGGAAACCTGACGATTCTGAACTTTATGAATTGTCAGCTTGTTTGGGGGCTGGGTGGGTTGGGTATGGGGTGTACTTTTTATAAGTAATATTTAATTTATTATTTAGAGTGGCTTCTTTTTGGATAATTTATGGGGGGGAAAAGGAGATCTGGTTGGGAATTTAGATAAAGCTGTTAAAGCTGCAGTGTCCCGTGTCTAGAGGGATCAGTTTGGATGAATTGTCCACTTGCTGAGTATGAGGATAGCCCAGGCAAAGCCTCCACCGAAGCTCCATCATCTCCGCCTCCTCCCTTTCCAGGGTCATTCAAACAAGACAGCAGCACCCCAGAAATGTGCTGATAGCATTTCCCAGACCAATGCTACTCATCCTCTCTAAGGGCTTTGCAATTCGAGCAAATTGTTAATGTGCTAGTGGTAGGTTTATATGGTAGAAATGGGTATACTACAGCTTTAACTAGCCTTCGTAGAAAAAGAAAATTTTTGTTGCAACAAAACACCTTTGAAAAAAAAGAAAAGGTATTTTGAGCCTACAAAGAATTTCTTTAAATTGTCAGACTCTAGCATTGTTAACCAAATTAGACTAGTGATTGCAATATTTAAGTGTAAATCTTGTTCTATGAGAAAGGAGACTTGCTTACAGTTTAAAACAATGACTGTTTCTACAAGATCTTGTATACTACTACTAGAGGAAAAGGGGTTTTGTAATCACTGTAGAACAGTCTCATATTCATTTTTTATAGAAATGGTATTCCAATGGTGCATTTTTTTGTTTAATAAAGTTTTGATACAAAGTTCTTTTGTCATGTTTTTTATGTTAAACTAGAGGACCAGTGCATGAAATCCATACACAGGTGAGGGGGTCTGTGTCCCTCAACCCAGCCTGCACCCTCTCTAATCTGGGACTCCTCAAGGGAAGTCTGACTGCTCAGTGGGATCAGATCTAAATGGAAAGTCGGACATCCCTCTCACAATCCAGGATTACTAATTCCCAACCGCTTGCCTGCCTGTCAGCCTGATTGCTTCTGCCTGCCAACCTGATTATCCCCTTACCATTCCACTACCAGCCTGATCAATGCCCAACTGCTCCCGGCCAGCCCGATTGCCCCTACTGTCCTCCCCTGTTGGCCTTGTCACCCCCAACCAACCTCCCCTGCAGGTCTGGTTGCCCCCAACTGCCCTCCCCTGCAAGCCTGGTTGCCCCCAACTGCCCTCTGCTGCAGGCCTGGTCCCCCCCTGCTGCCTTCTCCTGGTCACCCCTAACTGCCCTCCCTTACAGGCCTGATCCTTCCCAACTGCCCTCCCCTGCTGGCCTGATTGCCCACAACTGCCCTCCCCTGCTAACCATCCTGTGACGGCCATCTTGTGTCCGCATGGGAGCAGCCATCTTTGACCACATGGGGGCGACCATATTGTTTATTGGAGTGATGGTCAATTTGCATATTACTCTTTTATTAGATAGGATGGTTGACACAAACTCACCTGACCTTTACCCCTGCCTGTCTGTTCTTATTCATAGGATACATACTACCTTTTCTGACATGTGGCAGAAGCTCTGGTTGGATCCTTAGATCAGTTTTATGCACATTCACAGTATGCCTCAAGCCCAACAGCCAAGGCCCATGGTCCTTTTTATTGGAGAGAAGTCTCAAGCTTCCAGAACTTTTTCTTGCCCACATGCACAGGGGAGCTGGTAATTCCTGATCACATCTCACCCATAGCTGATAAGTACTCCAGCTCCTTTGTCCATGATGGAGACTGAGGTATTACCCAATTTACTGTTATAGGTGGTTAGACATGAGCAGAGCAGAGATGCAGGGCCATGTACTGAAGGCAGAAAGCCTGGGGTGTCTGGCAAAGGACAACTGTAGGGTCAGGCCTGGCCCCCAGGGTGACCTTCCTCCCCTAGCACTGTGGTCTGCAAAATGCAGCTTATGAGCCACATGTGGCTCTTTGGCCCCTTGAGTGTGGCTCTTCCACAAAATACCACAGCCTGGGCGAGTCTAAATTTCAATGGTTGTACTGTTGCTATTTGTCTCTGTTGGCTAATGAGTTTTTCGACCACTGCACTAGCATATTGCTGGCCATTCAATTTGGACCCCCTGACCTTTCCTTCTAGAAATAACATCTAGGCCTCAGTTATATTTCAGCTCCTGGTCCAGAAAGCAACAAAACCAGATAAGCAATGGCACGGCTGCCCTCAGGACCAGCTGCACTGAATAAACCTTGCCCTGGATCTGACCTATCACTCAGCTCCTGAAAGGACACACCTGGAAAGCTGGCCAATATCCTATTGAGATCTTCCCCGGGGACCTCCTGGGAGCACGCCCAGGCCTTTCCCCACTCCCAGCCCCAGGTGCTTCACCTTTACCCTCCTCGCTTCTAAGCTCCAAGAGAGCTTTGCCTCTATAACTTGTTTCCCCAGCCCATTTTTTCTCTGAATTACTTCCACCTCTGTGGTTTTCTAAATAAATGTTCTCTTACAGTTTGAGTCTTGCCTCTGAATTTCTACCTAGCCACAACTCAAGTACCGAGGTTGCTGAACCCAGGTCCGGATTGACCCCACGGGTCTATAACACCTGGTGCAGTTTCTTACTGCTACAACAGATGGATGACTGTGCAAACAACACATGGCCATCATCTTAAAAGAGTATGAAACTCTTTGTCCTGACTGGTTTGGCTCTGTGGACAGAGCATCCATCTGCAGACCAGGTTCACTTTCAGTCAAGGGTATGTACCTTGGTTGAGGGCACATCCCCAGTTGGAGGTGTGGAGGAGGCAGCTGATTGATGTTTCTTTCTCATTGATGTTTCTAACTCTCTATCCGTCTCCCTTCCTCTCTGTAAAAAAAAAATCAATAAAATATTTTTTTTTAAAAAAAAGAAACTCTGACACATGCTACACTATTACATTTACTTGGTGTTGGTGTATTGAAGACATTATGCTAAATGAAATAAGCCCATAACCAACAAACACATAGCGTATGATTCCACTCAGATGAGATACCAAGACTAGTCAAATTTTTAGACACAGAAAGTAAAATGGTAGTTACCAGGCATGGGAAAATAAGGGAATGGGGAATAATTGCTTAATAGATATGTTTCAGTTTGGGAAGATGAAAAAAGTTCTGGAGACGGATGGTGGTGATGATCATCCAACAACAGGAATGTACTTACTGCCATTGAACTGTACTGTACACTTATATATGGTTAAAATGGTAAACCTTATGCTATGCATGCTTTACAATGATTTTTTTAAATTTCCACATAAGGATATTCAAGACCCAACTTCTATAAATGCTGACATTTTTATTCTGACTCTTGAAATATAAATATAACACCAAAATATTAAAGGAGATTGACATGTAGGAAATAAAAGCAACATATTTACCACAGTCTATTTTATCTCACACATATTATACTTCCATATTCAATTTATATAAAAGAATTCTATCCATCCATGGAAACCTGCTTATTAGAAGGAAAATAAAATGAATTACTAGGGTCTGACCCAGAGAGGAGTAAGTGAAGGGTTAAACTCTCTCCATTGCAAATATTTTTATGGAGAGGCCAAAGAATAATATGCTCTCTACCTTAAATATCCTATGATGCTACAATGAAGAATGACAGATTATTAAATCATATACAGGTGAATTTAATTGATCTGAAGGAAGTAGATAGTCCGAGGTTTACCCAGGGCTGGAATACAAAAAGGCTGACATTGCCAGTGTTGCTGGAAATGTTCTTCAATTCACTGAGAATGCACCTGTTCCATTCTTCAATGTGTCTTAAAGGTGTCTCTACACTTCTGAAAAATACTTCCTGATTAAGGTTAGCGATGTGCTTGTCTCCTCCCAAGACCACACTAAATTACAACTAATTATAGACCCACCACCCTGAGAAACACCTGAAGACTGAGCTCCTCTGACCAGGGAGAGAAGAAGAGCCACGTTGGGACTATGAAACAGGCTGGGAGAAATATTTTTAGACACAGGAAGTAGAACAGCAGTTGCCAAGGGCTGGGAAGGCAAGGGCCTGGGGAGGGAGGGGCTCCAGTGGCTGGAAGAGGAGGCCCCCACAGCCTCTGGCTGTGGAACTGGAGATTTCACCTGGGCGAGGCAGAAGCCTGCTGTAGACCCAGGCCTCCTTTTTAAAGGGTCCAAGCACTGACCCAGGTCCTTGCAAACACCTGCCTTAAGATCCAGAGAAGGGACAGCAGCTCAGAAAGAGTCAGGGACATCCAGGGAGTAACTGAACTGTCTGGTTTCAGGGAGAAGGGAGGGTAGGTTGCATGTATCTATCCCAAAGTGACACTGTATGGCTTCTGAGGATTTTTCATAAAGGCCACATTCTGCCTATTCGCTGGAATATTTACTCTTGGAGCCCTGGCTGTCTGACAATTCTGAGGAAATCTGACAATCCTGAGGCTGCCATGTGTAGCACACAGCAAGGCCACAGGCGTGCCCTCTACTTGGCAATCCCAGCCTTTGAGTCACCCCAACCCGGAAAGAAGCAAGTGAGTAATGGAACTCTGGGTGGTTCCAGCCCCAGCTGTCAATCATCATCAGCCTGTAAGCGTTCGCCGCTGAGACTCATCACAGAGCCAACAAATCGCTCCCACTCTGTGAAATTCTGACCTGAGGAATCAGCAAACAGAATAAAATTATTGTTTAACTTTAAACTGCTTTAAAAAATACTCCCTGATTTTCATTCTATCTTTAAACTTTAATTTTTCATTGATTACCCTTTTGGGTTGTTAATTCTTACATGAGAGAGAGAAGGAGACTGAACCACCAATGTGAGAGAGACACATCAGTTGGTTGCCTACCGCAAGCGCATCTTGCCTGAGGCAGGGAGCAAACCTGCATCCCAGGTGCATGCCCTTGACCAGGAGTCTAACCTGTGACTCTTGTTTAGTATGCAGGCTTGGCACACGGACCAAGGGGATTACTCTTTTTTTTTCTTTCTAAATATTCTGTGTATCCCCTCAGATTAGTCAGCCATATTACTGCTTCTATTTTTTTAATTAAATCTTCTTCTGTCTCCAATAACAGTTTTAATTTTTCACTTGCATCATCAAGTTTCTTACAATTCTTCCTTTTCTAACCCATCTCCTTCATTTCCTTATGTTGTCTTTTTATACCATTGTGTTCTCTCTCTGTTATATTGCAACTAGAAGCCCAGTGCATGAAAATGCATGCACTGGAGTGTGGGTCCCTCAACCCAGCCTACCCCCTCTCACGGTCTGGGAGCCCTCAGGGGTGGGAAGTGAACTGGCAATCAGGGAAAGGCAATGCTCCCATCACACCACTGCTGCTGCCACTGCCAGCAATGCAAGCCTCGGCCTGGTTACCCTGTGGTGCAGGGCAGTTGGGGGGCTGAGAGGATGGGGGGATTCTGGAGGCAAGCACACGAAGCAGCCAGACCTGCCACCCC
This sequence comes from Vespertilio murinus, assembly GCA_963924515.1. Lineage (NCBI taxonomy): Eukaryota > Metazoa > Chordata > Mammalia > Chiroptera > Vespertilionidae > Vespertilio > Vespertilio murinus. The sequence continues at coordinate 7,339,881 of OZ004709.1, forward strand.
TGCGGGGCTGAGTGGACTGGGCACTGCCATCTTATAGCTGTGGGCAATGCCATTTTTGAGGGATGGCAGTTAATTAGCATATTCCCTCCTTATTGGCTGTGTGGGTGCCACCATCTTTGTGAGGGTGTGGCAGTCAATTAGCATATTCCCTCTTTATTAGATAGGATTCTCTTTCACAGACTTGATCATACTTTAAACATTTAAAAATGCCGGTTTCCTATGAAATAACCTCCTTTTGGTTTTGTTTTGTTTCAAATATATTTTATTGATATTTTACAGAAAGGAAGAGAGAGAGAGAGAGAGCTAGAAATGTAAATGAGAGAGAGACATCGACCAGCTGCCTCTTGCACACCCCCTATCAGAGATGTGCCCACAGCCAATGTACATGCCCTTGACCGGAATCGAACCTGGGACCTTTCAGTCTGCAGACCGACGCTCTACCACTGAGCCAAACCGGTTTCGGCCTCCTTTTGGTTTTGTAAAAGAATTATCCTATGAGCCTGTTATGTCATCTTTATTCTGTATTTAGGTAGTATTTTTAATTTACTCTTTCTCTCTGAAATGGAAGATCTCTTTAGATCAATGTGTGTCAGTCCTAGTATTTTTGAATCGCTCACTGCCCATTTCCTGACCCCTGTGTTCAGTCAATGGTTTCCTGAGACACTTCTCAGTTACCCTACACACATTTCAGCCACGTCCCTGCCATCTCCCTGGCTTTCATCTAGTGTAACTGCTACATTGAGAGGATGTCCTCCCTTTCTTCTACCTGACTCTCTGACTGCCAAGTGAAGTATCTGAACAGAGTTCAAGAGTAAACAGATGTCCAATCTCTTCTCTTCCTCTGCCTGCAATGCTGGGAAGATGGGAAAGACACCCATGCTCATTAGTTCTTCTCTTACCCTTTCTCAGTTCTGTTCTGACAGTTTGTAATAAGTGAATGAGTGTAGGAGAAGAAGGGAGGGAGAGAGAGGGAGAGAGAATTAGAGTTTAGAGTGAGAAATATATAATAGGTGTGTGCCTGATGCTTTCTGAGGCAGCCAGGATGATAATAGCCTCAATATTTGGTTGACATAAACTCTTTATTTGTGAGCTGAAGATAATTTTGCATAAGCTACTGGCAATATAGTGAGGATTGTCCATCTATTGCATTTTCTTAAAGTTTTATTGGCCATATAGTTAGTTAAAAAAAAAATCTGAATTCTGCCAAGGGATCCTGCTTTTCAGTAATAATGCCTTTTCTCCTCTCCCACCCACAATTCTTCTTCTTATCCCAATGTATTTTTCCTGAGTCCATAGATATAATAATGGGAAATTTGGATAGACTGTTAGGAGCAACTTTCCAGATGGTCTGATAATTACTGGATCCTATATATTTTTAAAGCACCCAAGTTTTATTCTATGTTTTATTTACTTAAGTCAATGTTTTATCTGACTTTTTTATGTACCTAAGTCAAAGGCTAACATAACTTTTACTTAGCAATTTTTTTTATTTCCATATTGCTATATTCTTTTTCCTTTCATTTGTGACTAATTTCTCTCCTTTGCTTTAACTTTAGAACTCATAATTTGACACAATAAATACTAAGACAATTATTCCTGAGATAATCCAAATGTTCTCATTAGCAGTTCAAAAGATTTCTTGGAATAAATAACAGAGGTTATTTTTCCCAGATTCCTCTCAGGTTTTAATTAACATTCTTCTTCATAAATTACTGACAGTTCTTTAATGTCCCTGTCTTAGCTAATTTCTATTCTGACTCCTTATGTGAATTTGACAAAATACCCCTCAGTAGAACAATTTCTCACCCTCTTAATATTTCCTGAGGATTTAATTCTTATACTAGTCTTTGCATATGTGATGGATTCCCCCAGCTTCTTTTCTTTTCTTTTTATTCAAGCAAAAATTGTTCTCTGGTGAAAAAAAAAACATCTTAACAATAGTAGCATTTCAATTTTGTAGATGTGACACCTTATTTGTTGTAAATTGTTCCTATTTCTCCCCTAAATAGGATATTTCAAAAAATTAGCTATAACGTTTACTTCATATGTATATGTGGGCTTAAATTGCTATATATATATATATATATATATATATATATATATCCTAGTACAATGTCTAGTACTTGCCAAAAGCTTAATGAATGCTACTTTTGTTCTTTTTGTCTCTATACTTACTCTTTCCCCTTGACTTTTGTGAACCTTTACTAGTATAAATATATACATATATACATATATATGTGTATATATACATATATATGTATACATATATACATATATGTGTGTATATACATGTATATATATTAAATGTGGATGGGAATTTAGCAAATCTATAGTTTGTGTGTGGATCTAACTTCATAGGTAAAACTTATAGCATGCATGTAGATGTGTGTGTCCACTTAATAGGCAATTTTTTTTCAAGAAATATACAGTCACCATTTAGTATCCCCAGGTTTCCCATCCAGTGATTCAACCAACTGAGGAGGAAAAACAGTGTTTTTGATCTGTAGTTGAAAGTTTGCAGATACAGAGGGTGACTGTATTCATTGTTTTTATGTCATCTATAGATAGATAGATAGATAGATAGATAGATAGATAGATAGATAGATGATAGATAGATATGGCTAATATGCAAAGTGTCCCCTTGGAAGTTTGACCAGGAGACTGGGAGTTCAATTACTCACTATGATATGCACTGACCACCAGGGAGAAGCACGGAATGAAAGAAGGCCCCAGCCAGCAGCTGGAAGGCCCCAATTGGCCCTGATTGCTGGCCAGGCCTAGGGACCCTACCCTTGCATGAATTTCGTGCACCAGGCCTCTAGTTTCATATAAGGGGTTTGGGCATCCACCAATTTGGGTATCCACCGAAAGGCTTGGAACTAATCCCCTGAGCATAATGAAGGACAACTGTAGTTAAGTTTGGGGGGAGTCAAAAGTTATTCAAGGGATGTTGACTGTGCAGGAGTTGACCTTACCCAGGCATAATGATTCAAGGGCCAACTGGATGCTTGGACAAATAGGCTAATCCAATGCAGGTGAAAATGGACCAAAATGAGCCTTCTCGTTGTACATAATTCTCTTTTATATAAAAATTTTAGAAATAGTTCTATATTTTTGTAGAGCTTACATGATTCATGTTAAATCAAAAAGTGAGCTTTTCTTGGAGATTTTGCTTCTGTTTTAAGGAGGAAAATGTTTATTGTTAAATTAAGATGAAATAGCTTTACTGCCTATTTGCAACTCACTTAAAATTGGATATACTTTAACACTGAATATTTCCTAAAATGAAACTTTATAACCATCTGGATTCAGTGCATTCTAGCTGATATTTCTTATAGATAAATGGTTTCTTAATGACACTTTTGATCCCAAAGGGTGTATTAGACTCCAAAATTATGTGTTTATATAACAACCCAAAAGGAACCAATTTGGTTTCTGTAACTTCTTTACCTATAATTGCATTTCAAAAATTTAAGTGTATAAGAGTACTTTTCTCAGAAGTTCTAAGTCCTGAAAAAAAAATAAGTTGATATTATTTTTCTGTGTTATTATGCATACAATGATACAGTATTGTTCTTTATTGTTCTATTCTTCTTTTAGAAATGGCTGTTATCCAATCTGCTCCTTGCTCTTCAAATTTACTTTGCACCTATGGAGGTTCGTCAAATACTAAGGGAACATTAATTTGCACATGTTGAGAAAAGATAATTATCAATTAACATTTTTCTTCAAATCTTAACAAAATCAGGTATAAAATAAAAACAGAGGGTTTTGGAAATCACCTCAAGGTATCTCACCGAGGAGAATACTTTATGTTAATCCTTCCTACAATGCCTTTTTATATAAATACTAGAAACCTGGTGCACAAAAATTCATGCACTGGAGGGGGGTCCCTCAGCCCAGCCTGCCCCCTCTCACAGTTTTGGAGCCCTCAGGGGATGTCTTACTGAGGTCACTGGCCAATCAGGAGAAATCACCACCCCCATCATCCTGCTGCTGCTGCTGCTGCCACTGCCAGCCACTGCAGCTGCTGACCCTCCTGGGCCTCACAGCCACTGCAGCTTTGTCCAGAAGGACATCCAGAAGGACATCCAGAAGGAGCTTTGGAAGGACCCCCAGAAGATATCTGGTCTATCCAGTCTAATTATCATATTACCCTTTTATTAGTATAGATATGATTAAATATTGATAAATGTGACTTAAATAATAGTAACTAAGACACTGCTACAAATATGTACTATAAATATATGTATATATGGGTATGTAGAATGTCCCAGATCCATAATTTCCCTCCCTCTCTTGCTTATATTTTGACAGATGAAAGAGTGAACTAGAGAGACTATTTCAGGTAATTACTTTGAACACAGATGAACCTCAGAGTGTAGGCCTCTAAAAATAGGGCCCCTCCCATGTGCCCCGGGTAAGCCGTACCCCCCAAAGGGGAAGGGTGTCCCGGGTAAGCCGTGTGTCCCAGGGGGCCAAGTTCCCCGGGTGAGCCGAGTGTCCCACGGGTCCGAGTGCCCCGGGTGAGCCGAGTGTCCCACGGGTCCGAGTGCCCCGGGTGAGCCGAGTGTCCCACGGGGCCGAGTGCCCCGGGTGAGCCGAGTGTCCCAGGGGGCCGAGTGCCCCGGGTGAGCCGAGTGTCCCAGGGGGCCGAGTGCCCCGGGTGAGCCGAGTGTCCCACGGGTCCGAGTGCCCCGGGTGAGCCGAGTGTCCCACGGGGCCGAGTGCCCCGGGTGAGCCGAGTGTCCCAGGGGGCCGAGTGCCCCGGGTGAGCCGAGTGTCCCAGGGGGCCGAGTGCCCCGGGTGAGCCGAGTGTCCCACGGGGCCGAGTGCCCCGGGTGAGCCGAGTGTCCCACGGGGCCGAGTGCCCCGGGTGAGCCGAGTGTCCCACGGGTCCGAGTGCCCCGGGTGAGCCGAGTGTCCCAGGGGGCCGAGTGCCCCGGGTGAGCCGAATGTCCCAGGGGGCCGAGTGCCCCGGGTGAGCCGAGTGTCCCAGGGGGCCGAGTGCCCCGGGTGAGCCGAGTGTCCCAGGGGGCCGAGTGCCCCGGGTGAGCCGAGTGTCCCAGGGGGCCGAGTGCCCCGGGTGAGCCGAGTGTCCCACGGGTCCGAGTGCCCCGGGTGAACCGAGAGTCCCACGGGGCCGAGTGCCCCGGGTGAGCCGAGTGCCCCGGGTGAGCCGAGTGTCCCAGGGGGCCGAGTGCCCCGGGTGAGCCGAGTGTCCCAGGGGGCCGAGTGCCCCGGGTGAGCCGAGTGTCCCACGGGGGCGAGTGCCCCGGGTGAGCCGAGAGTCCCAGGGGGCCGAGTGCCCCGGGTGAGCCAAGTGTCCCCTGGGGGCCATGTGCCCCGGGTAAGCCGTACCCTCCAAAGGGGAAGGGTGTCCTGGGTAAGCCGTGTGTCCCAGGGGGCCAAGTGCCCCGGGTGAGCCGAGTGTCCCAGGGGGCCGAGTGCCCCGGGTGAGCGGAGTGTCCCAGGGGGCCAAGTGCCCCGGGTGAGCCGAGTGTCCCATGGGGCCGAGTGCCCCGGGTGAGCCGAGTGTCCCTGGGTGCAGTGTGCCCCGGGCGAGCCGTGTGTACCAGGGGAAGCAGTGGGACCCAGGGGAAGGGGCGGTGAAAACCAGAGGAGGAGCGGACTCTATCCATATGGTCCTGAGATAGTCACCATAAAACAAGCAGACTGCCAAATGACAGCGGGGAGGGGAAGGAGACCTGGGGGGAGATAGGAGAACAACCGAGGGACTGGTATGCATGAACATAAGTACAACCAATGAACACAGAACTCTGGGAAGGGAGGGCATAAATGGGAGGTGGGGGGGGGGGGCCAATGGTAAACTATGTACACAGAAATTACCTTAATAAAGTAAAATTAAAAAAAAAAAAAAATAGGGCCCCTGAACATCACTTTCTTCATGTAAAAAGGTTAGAAAATAATACCTATTCACAGTTAATTTTGAACTTTGGATATATAAAAAGTGCTTGTAGCACAGAACAGCCATTCCACTTTTAAAAAAAAAAAAAAAAAAAAAAATATATATATATATATATATATATATATATATATATATATATGTTTTTATTGGTTTCAGAGAGAGGAAGAAAGAGGGAGGGAGAAATATAAATATCAATTAGGAGAGAGAATCACTGATTGGCTGCCTCTTACACACTCCCTACTGGGGATCACACTGCAAAACCAGGCATGTGCTCTGATCAGAAATCAACCACAACCTCCTGGTTCTTGAGTCCACATTCAACTACTAAGCCACACTGGCTGGGCCATTCCACACTTTTAAAACATCTTTCAGATTTTCTCCTGTTGTGCAAAATTACACAAAATAATTTCATCATCCAAAACATAAAAGCAATCAAAAAATAAAGAAAATAGAAAAGTAAACCCTGATCCTCAAGACATGATATTTAAAGGGCAATGGAAGAAAATAAATTAGAAGTGACACCAAGCTCTGCTAGACCAACCTTCAAGAATATCCATCGATATTTGATTTGAACTTTTCAACATCTAACACTCCAGTGGGGTCTCTTCAGCTTCTAGGGGTCAAAACTGAACTTGAGCAAAAATGGGAAATGTATTGGTTCCCATAAGCTAATGTCCAAGGATATTAGAAAACACATATACAAGTCAGGGGCCCTGGTATAAACAGTGCTCCCTCAGGTTATCGGTTCCCACAAGACTGGAATATGTCTGCGGCTAATGTTGGGTTGTACCCTCAGACCAGAGCACCAGGTCTGGTTAATGAGATCCCTGGGAAGAGCTCTTTGACCTACTTTGATGAAGTTCCCTTCCTTGGACCGACCACTGCAGGCAGGTGGGTGGAGTAGTGTGATGGGCATGCTCTGGACTAAGTGGCCACACCTATGCCTAGTAAGAAGGTTTTGTGCTAGACAGCTACAACCAAAGCAGCATGGCTGGGGGGTAGGGTTACTGGAAAGAAAGGAAGGATGAGGAAGGTAGATGGAAAGAGAGAAATGGCCGACAAGTAACTTTTTCTAGAAGGAAATGCTCTTTCTAGAAGAAACTAGTCTGGAGAAGAAAAAAAAATCTCAACATTGTCAGCTTCAGCATGTTATGCATTAACGTCTATTTTATATCATAAATATACCAAAAAAATGTGAAAATAAAGAAGAAAAAAATTAAACATATACATTTGAGTGTATGAAACTATGAATGTAATATAGGAGATATCTGGAAAATTTTGAGTCTGCACATTGGCAGTAACATGAATAAAATGATTAGAAAGTTGTTTCTATTTAAAAATGTGGGGACACTTATGCCAAATTTTCTAAATGCTTCTATTTAGAAAATTTTTGGCATTTCTGAAATGACTGAAGAGTCTTACACATCCAGAGATTCGTCTTAAAATGCCTTTTTTTGTTTTTCTGGTAAATGTCCCAGTTTTAGGTATTGCCATTTCGCAGAGTTCTAAAACCTTCCAAATCTCATTCAAAATTAGCATCATCCACCATGAAAAATGTACAAGTGTATTGATGCTTTGTGTTCATGAATTCTTCAATATTTGAATGTTAAATGCCAGTAGAGGAACAGTTTGATTTCAGAACTTTCTGATCATTGCACCAAGGCTACTGCCAAAAGCACGATACTCACGCTTTCCATCCCATGCACAGTTTCACGTATTAGCATCCTTTTGAACATTCACTCTTGATTATCCTCTACGTGCTCAGGACAGGTGCTGTCCTGAATGCATGTGGCTTCTGTTTGCTGGTTTGGGACCCAGACTTGCAGAGTGAAGTGGGCTTTGCAGAGAGGTGTTCTCGGTAAGCTGGAACCTGTCAAACTTCTGCGTGATACCTAGCACACTCTCATGCAGGAGAGGAAAGAAGCACGGAAGCACATCAGGGTTGACCAATTTGGTGACTCTCCAGGGCTTTGCTGAGATTTGGCCCTAGAATTGTAAGAAAACACTATGAACAACTCTGTGACCACAAGCTGGATAATGTGGATGAAATGGATAAATTCCTACAAAAACACAATCTCCCAACACTGAATCGGGAAGAATCAGAAAGCCTGAATAAGCCAATAACTACTGATGAAATAGAAGCAGTCATCAAAAAACTCCCAGCAAGAAGAAGCCTGGGTCAGGTAGCTTCATGGAGGAGTTTTACCAAATCATTCAAAGAAGAACTAACACCTATACTCCTCAAATGGTTCCAAAAAACTCCAAGAGGAAGGAACACTTCTAAGCTCCTTTTATGAGGCCAGAGTTATCCTAATTTCAAAACCAGATAAAGACACTACAAAAAGAATTACAGGCCAATATCTCTTATGAACATAGATGCTAAAATCTTCAACAAAATTCTAGCAAATCGGATCCAGCAATATATTTTAAAAAATCATGCATCATGACCAAGTGGGATTTATTCCAGGGATGCAAGGCTGGTACAATATTCACAAAGCAATAAACATGATACATCACATAGGTTTGGACCCAGAGGAAAGAATGACAGCACATATGGGACAGAATGGTTTATACGTTCTTAATCATTTAAGTGTATTTTTCTGAAAGATGGGCACTTGAAAAACATCCATTCATTCATTTAATAAGCATTTGCTCAACCTCCAACCTGAGCCTCATCTACATGGCACTCAGAAATAAAGCTTGGTTTAGGGACTCAGGATTTCTTTCCTATATCAGGCAGCTGTTTTGTTCAAGATGGACATAAAATATTACGAATATTGCAGACAGTTCATTTACTCACTTAACAAGTATTTCTTGAGCAGCTCCTCTGTGTATGGTGTCATCTGAGGCTGTAGGAATACTATCATAATCTAAGAAATAATGGTCAAGGTGGCAATAGGCATGTCAGAAGCATTATACTTGAGTCCCAGATGTTTCATCACTAGTTTGGATGAGTCATTGAATGCCCTGCCCTTCTCCACAAAACATGGCCAGTAACCGCTGCACCTCATGATCTTATTGCAAGAATCTATTTTTATAAAAAATATGTATATCATTTTCTAAGCTATAGAATTATATATACATCGCTGGTATGGTGCTTATTCATAAGAGATCTGTCTCCTAGCTCTTACTTAAGCAAAAGGAAGTCATTAAAACTCCTTCCACCATTCTCTTCACAGGAGCTCCTCAGGGTGATCCGCTGGCCTTCTCAGCCCCCTACCAGCTCATCACACGAGTAACCTGGGATTTGAAGGACTGTGCTCCTGCCTCATGCCGTCTGCTACGTGAGCATGTGCCAAATTACTAGGGCAGAGCCTCTCCGCGGGGTCACATACCTGGGGTGACTGAGCCTGTGCCAGAAAGCAGAGGAAGACACCGTGGGGTGCTATTAAATTTCCCATTAACTTTGTGGCTACGGCCCTACTTGACCTTCCCTTGTCTGTCCCTCATGCCTCTCAGCTGGAGAAAAGGCTGTTAACTCTCCCAGAGACTCTGACCATGTCTGTGCTGTGGGGTGAGATGCCATTAAGAGGTCTGCGGAGGACAATCAGAGCGGCCAGTCACAGACCTGAGGTGGCGGGTTTGAACCTGCAGAGCTACTGGGCTTTCAGCAACCTTGTGGCTATTATTAAATGTGATTTTTGGCTGAAACTGGTTTGATTCAGTGGATAGAGTGTCGGTCTGTGGACTGAAGGGTCCCAGGTTTGATTCTCTCTCATCAATGTTTCTAACTCTCTATCCCTCTCTCTTCCTCTCTGTAAAAAAATCAATAAAATATATTTTTTTAAATGTGATTTTTGTTACTAACAAACTCGGGCAGTGTAATTAATAATTCAAGGACCCACAGGTGATTTTCCTGGGAGCATTGACACCAAGGCCTTCAGGAGAAGAAAACCTCCATTGCAGAAGTTGGTGTGTGCACCGAAGGGTGTGTACAATCCTGGGGCAGCGTTGACTTTTCCAAAAGTACTCATAGATTTCAAGAAGACCTCTTTTCCCCCTCCTTATTCTTAATCAGTTTTGATGAGGTATAATTGCTGTCCTGGGTTGACAGTATCTCAAAAGAGTGTCCCCCAAAATTGACATCTACCAAGCAACTCAGAAGAAGGCTTTATCTGGGAATAGGGCACATGCAGGTGTAATCAAGTTAAAACGAGGGGGTCCTGAGCCCTAAAGGTTGGTGTCCTTTGAAGAGGAGGGAAATTGGGGCACAGGGAAGAAAAGGCTCTGCTGATTTGGAGGGAGACTGGGGTAATGTTGCCACAGCCAAGGGAAGCCGTGGATGGCCCCCACAATGGAAGCTAGGGAGAGCCCAGGGAGCCCATAGAGACTTCAGAGGAAGCAGGGAGGTACCCACACCCTGGTTTAAGCCTGCTGGCCTCCAGAGCCATGAGAGGATAAGTTTCTGTTGTTGTAAGCCACCAGTTTGCAGTGCTTTGCAATGGCAGCCCGAGGAAACTAATACAATTGCATAAAATAAAATGTACAACTTTTATGTGTGCCGTCCAATGAGGTCTGACAAATCTTTACACCATGTAAGCACCACCACAATTGAGATATAGTATATTTCTATGAGCCTAAAGGGGTTCTGTTTGCCCTGTCCCAGTATATCCCTCCCACCCGCCCCCAACACACACACACACACACACACACACACACACACACACACTCAGAAAGCTCCTGGCTGCCTTCTGTGATTAGGTTTATTCTAGGATACCATATAAGTGGAAATCACACAGTAAATACTTTTTTTGTGTCATTCATTGAGCACAATGATTTTGAGGTCCAACCTATTGTATGTATCAGTAGTTTGTACTTATTGCTGAGTAGTATAACATTATATATAATATATAAGAAAATATTGGGATTTGTTTATCTTTTCACCTATTGTTGATTATTCTGATACGTCTAGTATGGGCTATTGTGAGTAAAGCTGCTATAATCCTTTGAACACAAGGTTTTGTGTGGACATATGTTTTCACTTCTCTTACGAAGTATGGGTCAAACGGTACTTATATGTTTTACTTTGTGAGAACCTGCCAGACTATTTTTCCAAAATGGCTATATTCTTTTTATTTTTTTAATATATTTTTTCATTGATTTCAGAGAGGAAGAGAGAAGGAGAGAGAGATAGAAATATCAATGATGAAAGAAAATCATTGATTGGCTGCCTCCCGCACAACCCACTTGGGATCGAGCCTGGCATTTGCCTGACCAGGAATTGAACCCTGACCTCCCAGCTCACAGGTAAATGCTCAACCGCTAAGCCATGTCAATGGGACTCTTTTATATTCCTACCAGCAGTGTGTGAGAATTCTGGTTGCCTCATCTCTTTACTAATATGTGATTAGATACTGTCTGCTTCTTTAATTGTAGCCATTCCATCAAGAATAAATAGGGGTGGGGCTGTTAGTTGATGTGATTTCTTCTTTTAAAAGTCAGTTAACTGGCTACAATTTCTTTTGCTATTTTATGGGCTTTAAACAAAGTGGTTCGCACTTATAGACAGGTAACCTGGTTTCATCTTATAAGACAACTCTATAGCTGAGAAGTTTCTAGTCAATGTACACACTCATCCATCTTTTCTATGGCTCATGGCACTATTTTCTCTAAGCTAATCTTCCCATGACATATTGGTGAAACATAATGGGAAACCAAACTACACCCTCATGTCAAAAGCCAATACACAATATGGATATTTAATGGATTCAGAGAGATAATTAGCAGTTCAAGTCCAAAGTTATTTACTTAGGAAATGAAGTTGAGATATTCAATGGCAATCGCAGTCAGCAAAAAGCATAGAAATCACAGTGCAACATAGCAATTTCTCTTCCATCTCATTGGAGTGTAGTTCAAAGCAAGGTGTTATCATAGATTACATGTCCCACCAAATACATATGAATATAATGAATATCTAGGTGCTTCTGGAAATAGCTACATAAAAGTTCCAGTTTGAGAGGGGATAAAAAGTTTATTCTATTAGAGAAAAATAATCCGTTTTCAAATCCTGAATTATGTAGAATCTTATAGCATTTCTGACATCTGTGTCCTACGTGGCATTAAATACCCTCTGGTTAAAAATTTCTCTCTCCGTGTTCTTCTGGCAAGGTGCTGTTTCATCACCCTGGTAACCGATATTAAGCAGTGATATAAAGCCTGTGTTTTCATACGGGTTAAACTGGGTTAGTGCCCTGTTATATCGTCCTAAAGTTATTTTCATGTTTAATACAGAAAGTCTAGAGTTAACATATAAAATCTATATAATTTTGGAGTGTATCTGGGCACTGTCTTTGTAACTGAGACGTTCTTCCCTGCCTGTGGACAAATTTTCAAAGATTACATAAAGAAGAAAATGTGTCTTTGGAGAACAAGTATTACCTAACTTATGGGGATTTTTTCTTACTATTATTCTCTCTCATGATATTTCTCTTCTGCCTCTGTCCTTTCTGTTACCATGTGATGAAATGTACATCAGTCTTAAAGTTGCAAGACAGGATTTGGAAACAGGTTATGAAAACATGGGTTAAAGTAAAATGGTTGTTATGTACCAAAGTAAGCTTTTCAGTTATTTATTTATTTACTTTCCCAGCAATTCCACTTCTTGGGATTTATCCAAAGAAACCCAAAATACTAAGTCTTTGTGTGTGTTTTTATGTTAATGTAGACTTTTGAGATGGGTGCGAGCTGTGCCACTATAAACCTCCCACATGATTCCATGTTCTTGGTATCCTAAGGGCAATGAAATTGCCCTAAAATAATTCCCAGTGACTGGATTATGCTGTCTTCAGATAGTTCTGTGGCTGCAGGGTCTTATATCCAGAAATACTCATGCCACTAAATGAATTAATCAAAATATCTGTCCAGTGGTCATTTCTGAATGCAGTTCAAGACTTCATTTCTGTCTAGATCCCCAAATAAGGTTTTTCTGAGGTGAAGAAAAAAACTCCACTGTATATGACCTAAGTAATCTATATGTAGAAAAAACTTCACTGGTTAGAACCTTTTGGAGGAAACTATCATCATGATTACTATGAAACCAAAGCATTTATAGAGTTTTTCAAAAAGGGTGAGTTAATGACTTTTAGGTAAATGTAGTAACTTGAAGAAGGCCAAGTTGTGGAGCAGAATTCTTCAATGATAGGCCTAATGATGGGTAATAAGTAGTCCACTTTCAAAGGAGCACAGCTATTACATACACACACACACACACACACACACACACACACACATATGGTACTTCTAAAGTACTTAAAATCAGAAGTCTCTTAAAATAATCTAAATATTTTCCTTACAATCTTAATTGCACAATTAATTTGTTTAGATATTATTTGATTTGAAATGCATTTGATGTGAAATGTGCTAGTAGTGTAAAGGTGAATTTATTATCATTTAAATGACATTCTCCATACCAATACACCACTGTTTCCCAAACTTTTGACATATGTGTACCCCTTCTATAATTTTCATAACGCTGATTACCCATCGTCAAAAAAAATGGATGTATTTTGATAACAATTAAAATATATTTATTTTTTATTTTTTGGTACATACATACACAAAATAATAAATGAAAAATAAAATTATTCATAATAAAATATAAATAAAAGTTATATTATAAATAACATTTATTTGCACACCGGACCATCTCACACCTCACATTTCCCCTTTTTTTGTTTTCTTATTTGTCTTGACTTGACTCATGAGAACATAGAATTAGGTGCAGCTAAGCACGGTGCAGTGCATATCCCCACCAAACTCTTCCCGTACCCCTGGGGGTACGCGTACCACACTTTGGGAAACACTGCAATACACAATAGTTCTGGATTTCAAAATATAAAGTCAAAATCAAAGAGGCTCAAGGTGCCCAACCAGTTGAGCATCCACCTATGAAGCAGGAGGTCACGGTTCAATTCCTAGTCAGGGCACTGCCTGGGTTGTGGGCTCGATCCCCAGTGTGGGGCATGTAGGAAGCAGACAAGAAATGATTCTCTGTCATCATTAATATTTCTATCTCTCTCTCCCTCTCTTTTCTTCTCTGAAATCAATAAAAGAATATTTTAAAAATAAATAGGCTCAAGGTGGTTCTGATTGTTCTTGATATGTCTGCCTAAGTTATATGGAGACAGTACTTTGTTAGCAGATAGACCCCTGAGTTCGAGGGAGAGGGATGCCCCCTCTTTGGCCTTTGTCAATCTTGTAAGAAAGATTTTGGACAAATGACAGACAAATAGCATTATAGCAAAGCAAGCAAATTTATTAAGGAAACAAGGCAAGCAAATGTATTAAAAATATACTTTGCATATAGCACAAGCGGGACAGCCAGCTAATCTGAGTACCCCACCTAGGGACAGTTTTAGGATTTTGTACTTTTCTGACCACAGGTTTCAAGGCTCTTCTGCTGGCTATGTTGGGCAACGGAGTAGATTTCAATGCTCTCCTTTTTATTTTGTTGTAGCTTTTCCAAGAATTTATGGGAACATCTGGCAATTTTGTCTTGGCAAGTCCCAAGACTGCTGACTTCTTTGTTCAGTGAGTAAGATAAAACTCTTTATGCCCTAACCGGTTTGGCTCAGTGAATGGAGCTTCGGCCTACGAACTGAAAGGTCCCAGGTTTGATTCCTGTTAAGGGCATTTACCTGTGTTGCAGGCACATCCCCAGTACGAGGTGTGCAGGAGGCAGCAGATCTGTATTTCTAACTATCTCTCTCCCTTCCTCTCTGTAAAAAAAAAATCAATAAAATATATAATTTTTAAAACTCACCCCTTTTTCCTTCCCCTTCCCTCCTGAAGCCCGAATATCCCCTAAGTGAAATTTTTCCTTGGGTTTAGCTGGGGTCTTTGTTCTCTATTTTCCAGGTTGATTTAAGTTATGTGTTCTCTGGTTAAGAAGGAGAGGTATTAACCATTTACTTTCAAGTGTCCTTGTTTGGGGAAGATAAGGTCTTGGAATTTCCAAGCTGGCTGCAAGCTCCCCAAACTATTTGGCCTTGTTTGATTTTTCTTGTCTCAGTTTCCTCTTCCACCTGCCCAGGAATTTTCCTAGCTTCTTAGTATCCTGCCACAATTTGAAGTAATCGTCTATTCAGAAATGATGACTTAAGGTTTCATGACTCAGGAATCACCACTCCCTTGGAAGATTCATTTTTACATAGTGTCAATAACCAATTCAATTGGCAGGTGGGATGTTAGAGAAGAATTTGGGTTTGTTAACAATTATCAACTGAAATACCACCTCCGTTGCCAGAAGCTGTGTGACCTTAGGCCAGGAATGGAACTTCCCTAAGCTTTAGGAGTGTTTTTTGTTTTTTGTTTTTTTCATCTCTTAAATGGAAATTACAATGCAGAAATGATGATAAAGGATGAGAAGATGTGACTATAAAACCCTTCGCGTTATAAATGGCAAATAATAGGTATTCCATAAGTGGTAGCTGACTCTCTTTCCAGGCTGTTGGTTCTGTGGCTAAATCACGGAATACAAATAAGAAAACAAAAAACAAAAGGGAAAATGTGATGCCGCCCTGCAGAGGCATGGAACACTTCTAACATGCCATTGTAATATTTGCTGTAAACTGGGAAAGAGCTTCTGTGGAGTGTACAAATTTGTCAAGCCATCCACATGAATAAAAATGAAAATTTTATGCTTTCTAGTCATTAGAAAAATAATACCTGAACTGGCTGAGTTGCCACAGAGCAACCAGACCTGAACAACCTCCAATAGGCCAGTCAGTCCGATTTCAGAAGATGGTAAGAAGCACTAGCTCGTTGTCATCTTTATCTGCTGACCTGATTTACTCAAAAAAATTTGCATCATTTGGCTGCATGAATGTCTGAAATGAATAAAATTTATTAGACCCAGGGAGAAATGCTATCTTTTTGTAGATAACGTATAATATCCCCTCTTGACCAATAAAACACTGGCCCGTGATAAATTTATTAGAAAACCACCATTTTAAATTCAGATTAAAGTCTTAGCACACACTATTTATCACGAGTTAGTTTACTCCTCCATCATGTCTCTGTGTTTAAATGTAATATAATAGAAACAGCTTTCATTAATCCCCCCTGACATACTCCAATAAAATTTCCAAGGGCTCTGGAACAGAGGGAGAAATGCGGTAGTTTAGAACTCATTCTGAGGTCTATCCAG
Organism: Vespertilio murinus; assembly: GCA_963924515.1. Classification (NCBI taxonomy): domain Eukaryota; kingdom Metazoa; phylum Chordata; class Mammalia; order Chiroptera; family Vespertilionidae; genus Vespertilio; species Vespertilio murinus. The sequence goes on from OZ004709.1 coordinate 7,355,957, forward strand.
GGATGATCATTTAAAGATAATGTCAGTGAAATAGAACATTTGTGCAGGATAATGGTCACCTGCTCCTAGATTAATGCTGAGATAAAGACAGAATTATTTCCAAACACACACCAAAAAAAAAGGCAAAGCAGGGATGTTTATTTTCAAAGTGGGGATCATGTTTCTCTGAGAATGTTTTCTCTACCACCCACACTTTATTTATTTTTCATACACTTTCTGAATAACTCAGAAAAGGTCTCTCTTTCAACTTGATCTCTTGGAATTGTCATGTTTGATTCCTGAAGAAGTTAATCAAATTTGGAGTATCACTGAGGAACATAATATAGACGTTTTGATGGTCCTTTAGTTATGTCACCCTGGCTAGGCTACAGTCCCTAGTCATTCTGTTATGGCCGGCAGGACCCAGTCGAGGCAGGACTCCAGCCCAGGGGAGGAATGGGCGGCCAGACCCACAACAAAGAGTGGAGCATGATACGCATTATGTTAGTCTAAGCTGACTCTGTCTGCAATCCCCGACCCCCAGGCATGTCCTGTTCCAAGTAATCGCAAGGCAGCACAAACAGAACAGACCAGGTCAGACAGAAACCACTTAAACTGAAAATAAGCCCCCCGCCCCAGGTGTTGTGCAAACTTTTAATGATGTTACTGTACTAGTGGAATTTTTCATAGCTCATAGTGTGATGGGTCACCATGACCCTAGGACAGACAAAGAACTCTGCCTAGTCAGCTATATCCCCCCGCATCGTTGCAAAACAACTGCCAGCTAGCCTAAATCACAATAAGCCAAGGTCTCAAAACAAACTATAATGGTAGAGGAATAGCCTTCAGCTTTCCTGTTATGCAAACTTGAGCTCATAGACTAGTGTTTTTAAAGATTAACCAATCAGAATTTGACTAGCCTTAAAAAAAAGAATAAAAGCAGGCTTTCCTGTGTGCTCAGGGCTCTCTTTTTTTCTTTTCTTACTGCTGCGACAGAAGGGGGAGAGCCCGGATTCGAATTCCTTAATAAGGGCATAAATTTTGATCTGGCATCTTGGTGATCTTCTCTGGGGGTCACTCCATAACAATTCAATCAAGCACCAATCTCGGTGTTGCTGTGAAGGATTTCTGTAGATGTGACTAACAGTTTATTAGTTGATGTTAAGAAGGAGGGGTCTGATATAATCAACGAAAAGGCCTTAAAAACTGAGCTGAGGCTTCCCCGAAGAGGAAGACTTTCTGCTGTGGACAGCAGGAGGGAGTAAGCTCCCCCATCATCCGGGAAACCAAAGGAGCTACGCTCACATTCATGTGGGAGAATATGTTATTCGGACTCCCACAGAACAACTTCAATTGAAAAACCAAAGTTAAAAACCAGCCATCCATTTCTTTTTTCCAGTCCTGCCTCAGCCTGGCTTTTTCACAACCTTAACCTTTAGCTCTAACTTGAGCAATTTTTTTAAAAGACAGATCAAAGAAATTCAGCCTCTGAGAACAATGGGGGTGTCTGGAATTCCAAGGGAACTCACCCAAGTTCTCCCAATGCCAACCAGGGCCCCTTGCTGGTACCTAGCATGGGTCTTGGTCTACATGGTGGTCTTGGGTGGGCTCCGCTCTGGTATTACATGTCACTGCATGTGAGTCAGCTGGGAATAGGCTCAGAAAAGAAAGTCCAATATTGGGAATCTGGCCCTTCTAGGAGAAAGACTTGTGGGGTTTAGAAGGTGTAGTCCCCATATTTTCCTTTCTGAGTAGAATGCAACAACATGAAATCTTGAATATAAGAAGAGGTCTTATCCTATTTTAAAACAGAAACAAAAACAACCCCCAGAGTAAATAGATGAGTACTCTCAAAAAGATGGACTGGGGCATTCGCCTTAGAATCTTATCTCACACTAGCCAGAACAGCAAACGACCTTCGGTCTAAGGGTGCAAAGCCCAAACAGCAGAGGCAGGATTCCCTGCGTTCATAAAAATGATGAAGAGCAATCTAAGTCCCCAAAAGATAAGAGATAAGAAAGCAAACAAAGAATATCTGTAACCAAAGTTACATTACAGGCAGCCAAGAACTCTCCCTAGCTAAGTGTTTCTGATGCCTTCTTGAGAGGGAGAGCAGGCAGGATCCCACTGGACTTTTGGGACTGGGACTATAAATATCTGACAAGGAAATAAGCATCATGTGGGAGGTAAGTGACTATAACTGAAACATGTGCTCAGAATATCTGCTCACTCTGGTGGATTTTGTTGGGGTTTATGACTTCTGAAGGTGTGGTGATTTTTCTTAGGCACTGGTGGTCTAGAAGGAATTCAGAGGTGAGGCCCATGCCTTCATCATCCACACTGACCTTATCAAGCCTGTTGTGAAAGCTCACGTGTGATGTCCACCTAGAAATCTAGTTAAAACAATTAAACCAAGAATTCTGAGGCTAATTTATGATCTTCCTGGTTCCCCCCCACCATTCCCTATAGCAGTGGTTCTCAGTCTTTCTAATGCCGTGACCCTTTAATACAGTTCTTCATGTTGTGGTGACCCCCAACCATAAGATTATTTTCATTGATACTTCATAACTGTAATTTTGCTACTTTTAATTAATCATAATGTAAATAGTTGTGTTTTCCAATGGTCTTAGGTGACCCTGCTAGCGGTTCTCAACCTGTGGGTCTTGAGAAACGCTGCTGTAGAGCCTAAGACCATCAGAAAACACAGATATTTACATTACAGTTCATAACAGTAGCAAAATTACAGTTATGAAGTAGCAGCAAAAATAATTTTATGGTTGGGGGTCACCACAACATGAGGAACTGTATTAAAGGGTCTCGGCATTAGAAAGGTTGAGAACCACTCGTCTAACTGCAGCTCTCGAGCCACATGCAGCTCTTTGGCCCCTTGACTGTGGCTCTTCCACAAAATACCATGGCCTGGGCGAATCTATTTTGAAGAAGTGGAGTTAGAAGAAGTTTAAGTTTAAAAAATTTGACTCTCAAAAGAAATTTCAATCGTTATACTGTTGATATTTGGCTCTGTTGTCTAATGAGTTTGCCAACCACTGCCCTACAGCATTTTACCACACCTTTTTGTTGATTTGGAGATTACAAATGGTAACTGACTGCAATATGCAACAAGCTCCTTCTTCTCTTTCTTCCCCTCCTTTCCTAGACTTGACTTCTCATTTCAGAATATGGAAGTCAGGAAATACTACCACCACCTGCCAGAGGTGACATCTAGGAGAACTGAGACTGGGAATTAAAATGCTTATCAGTGGTTGCCATAGTGAATGGCTATCTCACCTGTTTTTTGTTTTGTTTTGTTTTGTTATATTCATTCTTTCCAAAACAGGAGCATTATTTTACAACGCATTTGCAAAGCATGGGAAACATTAAGTAGTCGCTGAAAATACAAGTGATCGAGTGTAATACCTGAAGCTCTGATGCTAGCTGCTGGGAGAGACAGAAAAAAAAATAGTGCAAAGAGAATTTCTGTGGTGGTGATGACCTTGGCAGGAACTTGGAGAATGAGTAGGTAGATGGATGGCAGAAGACAAAAGATCAAATACATTAAAGACTCTGTCTCTTCCCTTTAGACTGCTGGCTGATTGAAATTGTCATCACTATCATGATACGGTGATAGTGTATTAAGATATTGTCTTAAGGTGGCTTGCATAAATGCAATACATTTTTTAAAAAGCAACTGGAAATATGCCTTTTTCAACGTCAATTGGAAGAAGAGAAAGAAAGTTCATGAAGAATATTCAAAATGGAAAATAAGTAAATATATATATATATATATATATATAATCAACTAAAGGGAAGGATTAGACTTAATATTACTTTTGTAATAAGTTAATAATCTCACAATAAATAAGATGGTTTGGTAAAAACAAACAAAAACCAATAAGTCTTGCTTTTAGAGATACAAAACTGTTTAAAGTGGGGGGTATAAACTGGTGACCACGTGCTTATAAAAGTCTATAAAATCCTGAAAATATTATGCAAAAAAATTTTTAAATATATTATGCACTCCCCATCCCCTTAAACAATGTGCCTAGCAGAATACTATTTAGAAAAGTCTGGTCCAATTGCATTCTACATCATTTCTCCTTTATAAAGTTTAGGAAACGAAGGCCCAAATGAGTGATTTACTTGCCATAGCTAATAAGTAACTACTTCTGAATGACCCCTACAGCTCTGTGGTCCAGTTGGTACTCTGGTATCCTCTATCCATGACTTTCTTTGGCAGAACATCTGCTGTTGGTCACCGTATTAATTTCTTAGGACTGCTATCATGAAGCACCACATCATGAGTCACTTAAAGCAAGAATTATTCTTCCACAATTCTAGAGGCCAGAAGTCTGAAATCAAGATATTAGGAGGGCCATATTCTCTTGGAGACTCTGGGTAGAATCCTTCCTTGCCTCATCCTCGTTCCTGGTGGTGGCCATAAATTCTTGGTAGTCCTTGGTTTGCAGCTATGTCTTTCCAGTCTATCACACATAGCATTCCCCCTTTGTGTGTCTATCTTTACATGGCATTGCCTCTTCATATAAGGACAATGGTCATTTGGGATTAGGATTCACTCTGAGGACCTTTTCTTAACTTTATTACATCTGCAAAGCTATGCAAATAAGATACTGCAGTTTAGGTCATCAGCTTCTCTCTTTCTTTTGATAACATAATTCTACTTATAAGAGCAATTTATTTCTCTCCATCCTCCTTCCTAAATATAGCTGTTCTTCTCTAGCCTTGTAAAGCTATCATTCCAAAAATAATTTAATGCATCCTACTCAAACTTCTTCCATTAAGGTTCAGGTATGGCATTTCACTAAGCCATCAGCAAATTGTCCTAAATTTTAAGGAAAGATAAGATGCTATTGTTGTACATTCTGAACTTTTAGCCCAACTTATAGAACTGAGCCCCTCCACGGGCTCTATTGTGTTGACTCTGAATCATGGCTAACTAGTCTCTTGGCCCTCCACACATCTAACATCAATATAAAACAATATTTTTTCTGGCTCCTTTATAAGTATATCTTGAGTAGAAAAGTCAAAGCCTTCCTGAAGGAAAGATATATTATACCTATTGCTTTTTCCAATCTACAAAGCTGGTCACTCCATCATAAAAGAAAATTAGAGAGGTCTAACATTATATCTGCTACCTATGGCTGAGTTGACTATTACCCAACCTTTGTCAATTTGGGAATCCAAAGGGTAAAAACATACACAAAAACAATATTTTCCTTAAAATGTAAGGCTGCCCAAATTTTATGTTCTATTTCCTTATTAGATAGCTATTTTGACCCTTTAAGATAAATGGGTGTTTTTACCATCTTTGACCTTGATAAGAACCTTCACAATTCTCATGGGAAATTACAAATCTCAGACCATCCTGACCATCCAGAAAGGAACTATCATTTTAGTTTATTACTTCCTTAAATTCTCCTGAAACTCTCCAGGGACCACTTGTAAAAATGCGCAACAGAAACTAATATAAAGATAGGGTGCTAACACTTAGAAAAAATACTGCCATTTGCAACAACATGAATGGACCTTAAGAATGTTATGCCAAGTGAAATAAGTCAGTCAGAAAAAGCTAAGAGCCATGTGACTTCATTCATATGTGGGATATAAAACTGAAACTCGTGAATACAAACAGCAGTGAAGTTGCCAAAGGGAAAGGGGTAGGGTGAGAAGGGAGTCCTAATATATGGTGACAGGAGAAGATTGGACTTTGGGTGGTGCTTACACAGTGCAATATACAGATCTTGTAACATAGAAACCCACACCTGAAATCTATATGATCATGCCAACCAATATCACCCCAATACATTTAATTTTTTAAAAAAGAAGACATAACAAGTAGTGGACACTGAGTAAGTGAATTGCTTAACTGTTTTAACACTATTTATACACTTTAAGGTTATAACATAAAGTTGTTTATTACTATATTAGCTAACTTTATGATTGAGAAGAAAACTCCCTCTTAGGCTGAATGAAAATATGCCTTTTTTTTACCTACAGCTGGTTTTGATATTGCACCCACACTGTGTTAGTAAATTCAGTAAGGACAGAATTTTATTCACTACATTTCACTACCTACAAGTTATCTTGAAACCTTGAGTTGTCTGGAAGGACATTAGTAGCTTGTCACTGAATGTGATACTTGCCTATGCACATGGCACAGTATACAGGGATCCTGCCAAATTTGGTTTGAAAAGTAGTCTAAACTATTTAATTTCACCTTGGCAGCCTCTCTTCTGGGACCAGATTGCTTCTTAGAGCAAATTTCACCTCTTGACCTTAGATTAAAGGCTGTCTGTCAACTTTCTCTCTCATTTCCCTTTTCTACAACAGATGTGGCATTAACATCCACATGTGTCTCTTTTCAAGGCTTTATTATCAGTCATGTCTTCAAATCCATCCCACTGGTTAGCCTCCCAAGTGACTCCATTCCACACATTTCTGGCAAAGGCTTCCTGAGATATCATAAATGGCCATTGAGTTTCTGGACAGTAAACTTGACACTATGTTCCAATAATTGCTGCTAACAGATGGTAGGAAACTGGGTTGTCCGGAATTTTTAAACTTGATTTCATCTTCAAACTCCATATGTATAATGCTTTATGTCTCTACCATTTTGTTCTTGGCTCTATTTGTTTCTTCAAATCTTGCAACTTATCTGAAACAGCAGAGGACTGATTTCTCAGCGTTTGGAACAAGTAAATGAGTTTGACTTTTGCAGATACTCATAAGTATCTCTGCATGTGCATCAACACCCGAACTGAAGGTTAGCAACTGAGTGAAACAACTAGATACTTCAACAGATATAAATATGCATATCATAGGTAACAAAAAATAATAAATCAATATTGATCTGATTGGAAAATTCCTTCAAAATGAGAACATGGTGAACCCAATTTTAGTGAGGAGAAAAATACTCTCAAGATTGAGCATTGGACATTGAATGGATAAAACACTAGTTGGTTTGATGTTTTTGTTGCTTTTATCTTTATTTTTACTCTTAAGATACAGTCCAAATTTCTTAGTATAGTCTTTCATATTTTCAGTCCCTAGCTCACCCCACTCCAACTTTGAACTCTATGTCCAAGCAAACTGAACATTTTATATTTTATAAATACAATGTGCTCTGTCTTGATTCTAAGCTTTTCTTAGATTATTCTGATCTTCCTAACATAGTTTTCCCCTCCGTCTTTACATTTCTATTTCCTTAAGATCTCATTTAATATATAATTTCTTCCAAGAAGCTTCCCCTGACTCATTAACTGTGCAAGGTGCCACCACTTCCTACAATTACAAGATATTATATGGCCCATACCATGCATTTGACACCACATGTTATGAGGCTCTGGCTCTTTTTCACTCTGCCCCACCTTGAACCCTATGAAAACTTAGACCCCTCCTATCACATTCATCTAACCACCTACAAGCACATTGCCAGATACATACAATGCTTAAATATGTGATGAGTGAAAACATCACATCTTACTATCATATGATAGTAAGAACATATTTGCTTTCCAAAAGATAAAAATATCAAAATACTTATGCTACACAGGTGAAGCCAAAATGTCACTTTTAAAAATTAACATTTATCAATGCCTCAGATTGGACCTCCAATTAGTGTCTGCAACGCTGACTTTTCTTTGAACACCATTATTAAACATCCAAGTTCCTCTTAAACTTCAATTAAATGTCTGGTTTCAAACTTAACATGTCTAAGAGGCTTTTCAATGGTTCTTCCACAAACCTGACCTACCTGCAGTCTTTCCCACCTGTTTTGGTGATTACATAGGCCCCCCAAAAAATCTGCGCAATTAATTTTCAAGCCCAAAATCTTGGAATCGTTTTCAACTCTTCTAATTGTCCCCAACATCCAGTGCATCAGTAAATTTCTTAACTTTTGCCTTAAGATACATCCAAGTTTGACAATTTCTTATCATTTTCCAAGATATAGCCTCATCTCAACTATATTAGTACAATGGCCTTCTTGTTGTCATTCTCTTCTATTTCAGTCTATTCTCACAGAATCAGAGTGACCTCTTCAAGCATAAGTCAATCCATGTCTTTCCCATGCACAAAACCGAGAAGGTCTCTGCACTGAGAAGACAGACGTAAGCCCCAACAGGGGCCCACTAGGCTCTCTGTGACCCAGCCTCCTCATTGTCCCTCATCTATCCCCCTGCTCTCTGTCCCTAACCCAGCTCCCGGGACCTTGGTGCCCTTGCTGTCTCTTCAATGGTCAGGCCTGCTCCCACCTCTGGGCCTTTTGCCATCCTGCACCCTGTCCCAGGAACAGGTTTCCCTCAAGTACCATCTTCTCTCACTTCCTGCAAGTCTTGTTGGGGTGACACCTTCTCAGAGAGGCCTCCGGACTACCTTTTTAAAAACAGCAATTTCCTTTTTACCATTCCTGTTCTTCTTTTCTTTCTGTTTTCTTTAGACCTGGTGCACTTCACCTTCTAATACATCACATCCCTTACTATGGTATTTATTTTGTGACTCATCTGTCTCCTCTTACTGCAATAGTTGCATGGGACAGGGATTGTTTGTTTCTTTTGTCAACTGCTGTGTTCCCAGTGACTGGAAAAGACTTAGCCTAACAGGAATTCAGTAACATCTGTTAAAGAACAAATGTGTAGAATGCCAAGGCCACAACCTGCATACGCCTTGCTCCATGCCTGCACAATCTCTTACTAAGGGAATCTGGGGGAAGGCTCATTGTTCCCAGTGGGACAACAGGCATTTCTAGGGAGTACCATTCTAATAATTCTGCCAGGTGTGGCCTGCAGGTAGCAGCTGACCTAGGACTGAACCAAGCTAGAATCTATTGATGGACAAGATCATTCTGCCTAGTCAAGTCGAACAGATCTTTCACCCTTGAGTTTAGGCATCTCGGCTTCAGGGATATTTTTTCTGAAATGCACACTGTCCCCAAGCTCCCCATGTGATTCCCTTTCAAGAGGAAACTTTGTGATTTTGTGCACTTCGTGTGTTTTTTCCTAGCCCTGAAATACTAAGATCCCCTAACTCTAGGGGAGGTATGTATCAGTGTAAGAAGCTTAACTGTGATTCAATAATAACTCACTTTTGTTTTTCTGAGCCATGGCTTAATGGAAACTGTTTCCCCCGTGGCCCCTGAATGTGAAACAAGGACTGCTGGCTATAGGTGTGCTCTGCCACAGCTGGTGATGAGAGAAGCAAGAATTCTCCAGGCGGGATGAGCATACAGTGAAGTAACTTATCTTTGTTCAGAGACCATAGCTCAAAACACAGGCATCCTCTGCAGCTCTCGCTCCCCAGTTTTCAATATTGAAACCCATTAAAGAAATCACTAGAGCATTGGCAGACTTCAAACAGAAGTTTGCAGCGAAAAACTGCCATTGAAAGCCAATGGACTTGGAATGAATAACCTTGAGGAAGGTATTTCAAGCCAAGGCGCTTCTCTTCTATGTGATTTGCTGGGAGAGGATAGTCTTGCTTTATTGTGTTTGAGCCATGTGGACATTTAAAAATCCATACGTGTAGTGTGTGAGGACTAACTAAATTCATAACCAAAGAATCAATCTTTCTTGATTTTGTTTTCAAGTATTTTGTAGGTTGTCAACACTGGCTTTTAACTGGCACACACAATGGAGTTGGTTGCAGTCATTTGGGAATTCTGCCTTAGATAAACCCTTCGCTGCCACAGGCCACCATAAAAACATTACAAATTGAATGGAGATTTGTCATATCGCTATCTATACTCAAAAAGGCTTAGTGGTTGTTGAAGTGAGAACCTAGTGACCCATTTGAGTATAATGGCAGGAGAGTCAGTGACCCAGGGGTCAACCTGTGGCATAGCATCCAAGGGTCAGGCCAGGCCAGGACAGGCTACCACCCTCCTGAATTGCTGACAGACTCACTCTAGGACTCACAGATACAAGTGCTGTCCTCTGCCCTTGGCTGCCTCACTCCTTCCAACACTCTGCTGGGCCATACAGGGCGCCCTGACTACCACATGTGAAAAAACAAGAACACAAAGGGGAAGAGAATTTGAAAAGCCAAAATCATCTTCACTTTGGATATTTACGCCAGTTCCATTCAGCACATCATTTTTTCCCTAAGGGCACTACATCAAGTAGTTTTGTATCTTTGGTTTTACTGCTATGCAGTAAAGACCACTGAATTGACTTACAATATAGTAAATACTGATTTCTGGGTGTTAGGAAAGAGTCAATATCCAACTATCTGACACAACAGGAGGGAAACTTGCCATCTTTTTTCTAGAAACATTCTAATTTTTATTCATTTCATGAAAATACATCAGCTTACCGAAACTGGTTTGGCTCAGTGGATAGAGCGTCGGCCTACAGACTGAAAGGTCCCAGGTTCGATTTCCGGTCAAGGGCATATACCTTGGTTGCAGGCACATCCCCAATAGGAGATGAACAGAGGCAGCTGATTGATGATTCTCTCTCATCGATGTTTCTAACTCTCTGTCCCTCTCTCTTCCTCTCTGTAAAAAAAAATCAATAAAATATATTAAATAAAATACACCAGCTTTTTCTGTTGTTCCCAGATCTACAGCCAATCTTCACAAGGACTGGTAAAATATATATACTAGAAACTGGGAATCTGAAATCTTTGTTCTCACCTTTTTGTTGATCATTCTGATGTCCTGGTATATATTATTTATAAAAAAGATGTGGACTCACTCAGAAATAAGACTTCCTTCAAAATGCATGCAAATACATTGAGATGAGAAAGGCTGTTCCACTAAGAGGTTTCTAAGTATAACATAAACACTGAGCATTTACAGAACATATTGCCATGGTTTCTCAAAAAGTAATTTTCAGATCCCATCTTGTATATTATTCTATGAAAACTGAGAAAGCAGAACTGGCAAGATCCTTCAACCAAGATCAAAACAACATTAATGCAGTTTTGGGAAAGAAATTGCTTTAAAAATGAGAATCTATGGGGCTCAGAGTTTTAAGAAATGCTATCTCACAAGACTGTATACTCCTCCATGAGACCGTTGTCCTTAAAGACAGAAACTGTGTCTTCCATTTCTGTATATTGAATGCCTAGTGTTTGAAGCTAAAGTAGGCATTCAATACATATTTGTTAAGTTAAATTCCATTGAATTCTCCTCAGATCAGGAATGGGAAATAGAATAGGACTTTCTACGCTTACTTGAGAGAAACATGTTATATCTAATTAAGCATTTGATTATGTTCAAGTATCTCATCTTAAAATTAACTTAGTTGCCTAGTGAAAAAAATTTAAAACTATTTTTTACTTCAGAAAAGGAAGTGAAAATAGAACCAGCTGGATAAAACCTAAGTCAAATTAGATAAGATTTTTCTAATATTTGCACTCATGAAATAAATTATTGAGTGATTTTGTTGATTTTTTTCTGTTATATACATAAACCTCACTGGGGGAAAAATGTCTCTTTGTTGTGGGTCCTTTTGTGAACTTTCATGAGGCACAAAGCTGAGAAAATACTTGAGATATTTTTTTTTAATTCATGGTTCTTTCTCATTTATCAGACTTTTTTTCTGTATAACAAAAATATTAAGCAATTTATTATTGGAAAAGGCAACATTCTGGTTTTTTACAAGGAGAAGTGAGCCTCCTACCACAAACTTGACTTTTATTACTTATGGTATTTGTTTAGTTGTTCTGTAAGTGATAATGTATGGGCATCAGCAGTAACCCAATTTGTACTGAGTAGAAAATAAGCTGGGCATGCAGAAACATTGAGCATAAGGCCAAATGTCAGCATCAAGACGGGATCTTGATGAATCATCATTGACCATACTGTTATTGATGGTTTCTCCTGATGTACATGGTGATTTCTCTCCAGTGATTGGCTCCATGACCTTGGACCATTCACATTACTCTTACTCAGTTTCCTCCACTAAAAAGAGGTGGGTGACAAAATGGACAAAGAGCCTGTCCCGTGTTGCTCAATTAGTTGAGGGCTATCTCCTATTGCCGGTTCCATTCCCAGGCAGGGCACATGCCTGAGTTGCAGGCTCCATCCAGGTTGGGAGTATGCAGGAGGCAGCCAATCGATGCTTCTCTCTCATCAATGCTTCTCTCTCTCTCTCTCTCTTCTTAATCTTTTTCTCTCTCTAAAATCAATTTTTAAAAGGAGGTCAAGAATCCCGGCCAGCATGCCTCAGTAGTTGAGTGTTGGCCTATGAACTAGGAGGTCACAGTTCAATTCCCTGCCAAGGGCACCAAAAACAAACAAAACAAAAGAAAAAGAATATAAAAAAGAAAAATCTATACTAATAAAAGGATAATATGCTAATTAGACTGAGAGACCTTCCGGGAGACCTTCCAGACATCCTTCTGGATAAAGCCATGGCAGTGGGGCCAAGGCAGAGGCAGTTAGGGGAGATCAGGCCAACAGGAGAGGGGAGTTAGGGAAAAGCAGGCCAGTGGCAGGGCAGGTGAAGTTGGGGTGAGCAGGCCAGCAAGGGGTGACAGTTGGGGGTGAGCAGGCTGGCAGAGGGGGCAGTTGGGAACGAGAGCAGGTAGGTAGGGGAGGGCCATTGTAATTGGACCTAAATCAATCGGCAGTCAGACATCCCCTGAGGAGGGGATGCAGACCAGGCTGAGGGAAACCCCTTCCTGTGCATAAATTTCACACACCAGGCCACTAGTAAATAAATAAAAAGGAATCCTACCTAATAAAGAGAGAATATGCTAATTGACCATTATGCCCTCACAAAGATAGTAGTACCCACAGCCAATAAGGAGGGAATATGCTAATTGACTGTCATACCCTCAAAGATGGAGGTGCCCACAGCCACAAGATGGTGGCTCCAGTCCCCTCAGCCCCCCCAGCCACCCAGAGCTGACCTGAGACACAGGCAAGCCTTAGATTGCAGCTGCCCAGCCTCACAGGGCTGCCCAAGGCTTAGGTAACCAGTGCCGGCCTAGGCTTGAGCTGCCATCAGTGGCAGCAACAGAGGTGTAATGGGTGTCGCCTTCCCCTGATTGCCCAGTCACCTCTAGCCCCTGAGGGCTCCCAGACTGTGAAAGGGGGCAGGCCGGGCTGAGGGACCCCCACTCCAGTGAACAAATTTCCATGCACTGGGCCTCTAGTAAATAAATAAAAGGGGGTCAAGGAAATGATGGGGAGAGATGACAACATAGACCAACCACATACAGACCGGGGAACGTGAACCCAGCGGATTCCTTTGAAATGTTCCATGAATATAAAGCTTTATTTACTATTCAGAATCTACACAGGCACCATAGCACTAGGCTCTCATCCTACCTTCCTATTCTCCTTGAAAATATAATTCTGAAGTTAAGCACAAGATGGAAATCTGTCTAAAAAGAGCAACAATAAGCATTAGCAGAATCAACGCTTAGTTCTCTTAAAGTAGACTATCCTTGGAAAAATCTTGCCTGCAAAAACAATATTCCACCTCACTGCTCATTTTGTTAACAGCTCACATCTATTTACTCTTAACTTAGCGTGTAGCTTGCATTCAAGCACTAAAGTCATTTAAAAATGTGAAATTCATAAACTGTTGTGGATTGAAGAGCCTTTAAAATTCACCTATGCCTAGCATCAGCCTAAAGGACTCTCAGAAGCTTGTACAATCCCAGTGAGGTGGAACTCACTACTTCCTGGGGCAACCTATTCTATCTTTGGACCAAGTCCTTCCTTACTCCAGAAAGAAGAAAATAGTAACTGTGCTTTAGCCATGTTTTCATATCAGTCTGGTATACAAATTCTCCTTTCCCAGCCTCCAGTGAGTTGCAGAAAGGACTTGAGAGCATTTAAGTAGGGAAATGGACCATTTCCTATTTGGACTGTACTGACAAATAAAAGCCCAAACCTTTGAGACAATCACAGAGTAAATAAAATTTTCATGACATCACAAACAACCATTTATTAATATTAAAGAAGCCTCTTTTCCAAAACCAATAACAAAGGTTATTACAGACACCATCTGCCATTAGCCATATTGTACTTTCAGTCTGCCACATTTTATACGCCTTAAGATACCACTCTAAGACCAAGCACAAGCATGTAGCAAGAAATTAATCTTCTGGTTTTCCCTGGCTCCTATTGAAGTTACCTCTAGTTTACAATATATATACAAATCCTTGTTCTATCTTGATCCCCCTGAAACTACAATGCTAATATTTCTTTCCTTCCCATTCTTTGTTAAGTTTTATTCTCAAAAGATTATTTTACTCAATATTGCTCCTTCTCTGCCACATTTTTACTCTTTAATCACTGCCATCTGATTTTTATCCTAAGTACTGTGATAATACTACTCTTTTAAGATCACATTCAATTCCTCGTTGGCAAATCTGAAAAACAAATTTCTCAGATCTTAGCCCTAGCATACCTCAGTGATGCACCTAATTCTGTTGGTTGCTAGCTTTGTCTTATACCTCCTCACTTATCATCTACCCTCAACTTTTTGTGTTGTTCTACCTCTCCATTAAGTATTATTACTCTCTAAGGAGCCACCTTTGCAAATTTTCTATTTTTCCTCACAACCTCTTCTGGAGAAGTCCCATCTATTTTGAGTTTTCCCTGTTGCCTCCATACCTCTAGCCCTGACCTCTCCCACAAGTTGTAGGTTCATTTGCCCCATGAATGGAATAAAATATGAGATAATATTTAAAAGATAAGGGTTAGTCATGAAATGTGGATGGAAGGATATCTGGAGAGGGGGAAAAACATTATTAGAAGACAGAAGATCATATTGAAAAGATTGGCAATAAAAAAGGTCTATCCAAAGAAATAAATGAAGCAGAGATAGAAAAAGGGTATAAATGAGAAATCTATATGGTGATATAGAAGAGCTAGATCATATGAGGCTTTGTAATCCGTGTGAAGGAGTTTGGACTTTATCCCAAGGGTAACAGAAATTGGGAACAATCAAAGAAATTTCATGATCATATTTATATTTTTAATAAAAATCTTAATGTTCATGAAGAGATTGGATGGAGGGGAAAGGAAGGAATGTGGAACATCTAGAGAGGATTCAGAATTTTATTCAAGTGTTTATGAGGGGGTGGGCTGAAAGTGATAGTTGCCATAGAAAAGGTAGATTCAGATCTTATGTACTGAGCAAAATGAATATCTTTATTGATTTGATTTGAGAGAGAAAGGAGTCAAGAACCTTATTTAGTATTCTAAGTGGCACCTTGATATGCTGGCATCTTTCACTGACAGGGCAAATTGGAAATGAGGACAAATTGAAGGCAAAAAATATGAGTTAAGTTTTCAACGTAAATATCAAACTATCTTCTGGATATCTATCCCTATGTGCTTATCCCATAGGTACTTCAAAATAAGTAAGTCTAAACTTCACTAGAGTGTGGGAGGGAATATTCTTCAAAAGAAAGAGTATATTTGATGCACTATTAATAGGGGAAAGTGGAATGCAAACTGGATGAGCAAAAAAAATAGAAGTTGTCCTTCTCATTTTCCTCTCAAAAGCCACTGTTTCACCTCTATCTCCTGTAGGCCAAAGCATTTTTTGACATTTCCTAAATTCTCATTAATCTCTAAGAATAGGGCTTCTACATTGCCTGGAACCCATCTCCCTATTAAACCACTCCCTTGCCCCCAAATCTTCAGGAGCTCCCCATTGTCTACTAAATGATAGCCAAATTCCTCAGGCCCTCTGTAATCTGTCTTCTGCTTTCCTTTCCCAAACTAGCTCAACCAAGTGTTCCTACACAAAACCCTTACAAGGCATGACATATTGGCCATCCACCCACTGAGCTTGAGGGCTTTCCTACTTCTCTATGCTTTGAATTGTGATGCGCTCCATTTTATTCACCTGCAATACCTAGAGGTATTCTAGCCATCCTTTAAAGTCCAGCTCAGGTGTGCATATGTACCCATGATGCCTGGCCAAGTCACTCCTGTCAGAAATGATGGTGCTCTTCTCAGTTCTAGCACAAACACATTATGGAATTTGTTCCGGCCAGACCAGCACATAACAGACAGGCAACGGCAAGGGGGAAATGGGAGCATTCAATCAAGCAACTAATTATTTATAAGCATTTAAATTATTTCCAACAATCTACTGTTTACTGGTGATGATATTAAAGATCCATGTGCCCCTGGAAGGCAACAAAGGTTGATGAATTTCCCCGCTCTCTTGTATTCTGGAAGCAAATAGCCAAGGACCATCTGCCCTAGCATATTGTAAGATAAGACCAATCTCCATCCTTTCTCAGTAACTCAAATGAGATGCAGCTCCATGCTTCTTAATGACACTGTTATTTACTTGCCATTATAAAGCTCTGGGTCTCTCTCTTCTTTGAGACATTGCTCACTAATGAATTCCCCCTCTCCCCACCACCACCACCACCACCACCACTACCCCCATTGTAATAGCCTAAAGTCATCACTTTATTTGCTCTGTGCCTTTTGTCTTTCATACTGGATTGTTTTGCGGCTAAATGGACAAATGGACAATGAACAGACCCCACATAGAAATGGAACTCTGACCCCCCAACTTGGAGCAACCTGACCCAGAAACAAGCCCATTATCTATAATAACCAGCCCAGGAAGCCAGCCTGCTGTCAGTCAGACTCAGACTCATAGGAAGCCAGCCTGCTGCTGCTGCTGCTAGAGACAATTCAGGAAGCCAATCAAGAACTCCTGTAGCTAGTGGCCCCACGTGACCAGGACGTGATAAATTAACAGTCAGCTTCCTTTCAGTTTTTTGTCCCTGCTTCCAACGTAGGACCCACAAGGAAAGTCAAATATACATCTCTAGTCACACAAGATGTCCTGCTTCTGGTTGGCTCACTTTCCCCAGGCCAACAGCTTCTAATCAAGAACCTTTCCCTTTCCCATTACTAAGCTTCCCCACCCCTCTGCCTGCCTTCGAGTCTCTGCCACACCAGCAACTACAGCCGACTCTCCTAGTAGAGCAAACTCAGAGTCATCTTGGCTTATTTTCATTGGGTTGGTTTTTATTTCCATAGCTTGACTGACTTATACCAGCTAATTTCTAAATCTCTTGGCAGATTTAGAACAATAATATCACAAAGCCTGAGTGGTATCAAATTCACTTCACCACAGCTTTCCCTGAATGTTAAAGCATTTGTTCCTGCTCGTTTGCATAAACATTCATCAAGTACCCTTATTTTAATGCATTGTATATAAAGGTATAAAATGAAGGCATTAACAAATGTGACTGGGGATTGGAACCAGTAGCAAATTTGTTTGATCTGCTTATTCCAAATACTTACTGCCATCTAA
The DNA here is from genome assembly GCA_963924515.1 of Vespertilio murinus. NCBI lineage: Eukaryota > Metazoa > Chordata > Mammalia > Chiroptera > Vespertilionidae > Vespertilio > Vespertilio murinus. The sequence goes on from OZ004709.1 coordinate 7,373,206, forward strand.
TTGTTTATTTTCAATAAATGTTTGGCACAGCTCCTTTTTTACTCAGTCAAAGCTGTGCGTTTTCCAGTGAAATTCACATGACTTTATGCCATCTTATTTTCAGCATAGTAGTGTGATTTAATTAAGAATAAATGCTAGTTTAAATCATTCCTACCAAAGCCCCAAATATTTTGCATTCAACTGTTTCTCCATAAAGGTGTCTATGGAACCATGCAACTAATTTATGATAATCTCAAGGAAATGCCTTGGTGTGTTTTTTATTCTACCTAAATAGTATTTCAAACTTTTAAAGATAAATTCTTGTCATCTGAGGATAAACATTCATTTTTATTGCTTCCTCCTTTTTCTCCTACTGCCACAGTGCTGCCTATTGTCCTCAGATGGGAGAGGAAAGGATAATGGAAATAATGATCTATGCCAGGTCACTAGAAGAAACATCTGTTTAAACCCTCCAGCTTTCCTGCTGCTCTAGCAGGAGAGGAATATAGACATCTCTTATCACGTGTTTATTTTCATCTTGCAAGTAACATGGGACTTTGTTTTCCTCTGTTAAAACTTCAGAGTCTCATGAGTCGATGGAGGATGACAAAGATTATATGATCAATTGTGCTTAATTTTATTTCTGTTGCTTTTCTAGGCCTAAGAAGAATAACAGCAAAAAGCCTTCTCCAGTTGCACTTCTGCTCGATTTCCTTCCCAACAGGTTGCTGTTTTGTGAAACTGATTTAACCCCAAGTTGTGTTGAGTGTTAAAGTTGGAAAGGCAGCAGAGAGTGAGACATTTCTCTTTACAATTGCTTGAAGTAGGCATGAAAATGAACTTAGGAATGTGTCTATTGCCATACAAGCATATGTCATGGGCGGAATGTCAGCCAGTCTCGTGCACAGAAGAATCAATAATGGACATCTCTGGGAGAAGCTGTGAGCCCACATTTTATCACCCAAAAGTGAGTGGGGAGGTCAGTGCTCATAAACCTTAGCCACATAAGGGGCACCTATCCAAACCAGTTGCTCCATGAAATCAAAGTCCTAATTATTATTATTACTATAATTGTTATTGTTTCATTGAAAAAGTATTCAACAAACAGGAAAATTAACTAAGTCAACTCCAGTTTGGTCCGGAAGTCAAATCTGAGGTTAGGTTTTAATATTTGCATGTACATCACTGTTGTCATCAGAATCCTTTTAATTATTAAGCACATTGTGTCAAATTGTATACAAACGCCTTACACTGGTGCCCATTGTCTGTCTTTGTAATCTAAGCATTACAGGTTTACATGAACACAAAGCATGGGATATATTGTTTCTGATGCACTTCATCAAGCAATTCAAGAGGATAAAGTTCTAAAATAGTCAGAATGGTCACTATTAATGGTTATAGACAGTTTCAGTTTTCCAAGAGGAAAATCATTCTGGAGATTGATGGTTGCACAACAATGTGAATGCAATTAACTGAACTGTACACCTAACTGATTAAGTGGGAAATTTTATGTTTTGTATATTTTACCATAATTAAAAATAAAATAATCATTAGAATTGGGGCATATAATAACTACTAGCTTAATAAAGTCCCTGAATATAGCCCCCTCCACTTCCATATATGCACCTGGTCATGTGATCCCATCAAAGCCAAGTCTATTGCTAGTATTACCTCCCATTAACATTGAACATCATCTCTACACCTCATTCCCAATCTCCTACAAAATGAACTACTCAACTGAAATGTCTAGGTTGCCCAGTAATCAGGATCAAACTACTTTTCATCTAGATCAACTGAGTTTCCTCTTGCAATTTGCATGGAGGCCATGCCTTCTTCCAACTGCCACAGAGACATGGAGCTCACATCCTGTTTGTCCTCAGAGATGCTCATCTTTCCCAAGAATTCAGGCTCGTTAGTTGCACCGCACCCTCAGCTTTTAATGGGTGGCAAGAAAAGTTTAGATATTGTAGATTCTCTGTCTTTTGATGGTTAGTTGGAGGCCATGCTCTTCTTGGCTTTCTCCACTATCCATGGAAGCCAGGAGTATCCATGTTTTTAATAAAAACTCTTTCCTGCTTACTCAGACAGAGTTGCCTTTTGTGGAAATAATACCTAAGAATAATGGAATGGACCAAATGGAATGGAAAAACTAAAAAGATCATCAAAATGAAGAGCAGTTGAATTCTAGGTTCAGTTAAATCTCAAGTGACTGGTATTAAAAATTACTCATGAATGATCACTACCCCTCGAACTAGCCCAGTTTGTGATTTTTCATAATTATCTAGTAAAGTCTCACAAATTCTGACTTTGAAAATAAATTTACTATTTAAGCGGGGTCAAAACAATTTCTGAGTAAAATAATTTGTCAAAAATAACATTTTTGTTTCTTTATAAAGAAAAAAGGAAATCATTCCAGAAATCTGTAGTTATGATAAACAACACAGCACAGCCAAATGTAACCTTAATTTAAACCTCGATTTTTATCCTGATTGACCGACTCATTGCAGTTTAGTTGGCCATCAATTCAGTTTTCTTATCAGACCAGAAATGGGATTCAGCAGAGTATCTGAACAAATTATTTTGGGGTCTAAAAAGTATGATAGTTTCCCTTTGCTTAAAGGTGCCTTCTTGTCAAGGTGCCTTCCGTTTTAGATGACATATTTTCTCTCTTATATGTCAACATCAAACTTCATATGGGACTAGGACCAAGAACTAGGAGTTCATTAGGAACCCAGAAATGTCTCTCAGTTCTGATTCTTTCTGAGAATCTCCTGCCTTCATTTTTTCCTGAGACTAGATTTCATTGCATCCCTATGCATATTGTTAAACATTATCACAACAGAGCCCACAAGTTGGCATGTCCTACATTCAAGTAGATAACTCAAACAGAAACTGGAAACAAGTTCAACATGTATATCTTTGGGACAGGATCTAATTGACTTAGCTGAGGACAACAGCAGACATCTAGTCTACCACCTGTGGTCAAGATGCCAGGGTCATAATTAATGCTGGGTACCTTGTAGAAATAGGTCATTTTTCAGAGGAGGGATATCACCTGGGCAGGGCAAATGTACCAAGGTGCTTCCTGTGCTCTATGTTGCCTTTGACCGTGTTTCTTTATATGTATCCATTTCTACATGGACAGGACACTCTGGGCCTATAGAAGAAATGATATGCAGAAATTAATTTGTTTTAAAAATGTTGTTCTAGAATAATCTTCTTTCCCTCTATAAAGGGGAAAAAATGTGTGTTCAGTGGAAAACTATGCTTATCCTTCTCAGTTTTCAGTTTCTAGCTGTCCTCATGGTCTTTGTTCATTTTTTCATTCGTTAATTCTTTGTCAGTCATAGGCAGTTGGTGGTGATTTTAATGGACTTCCTCCAACTCTGTGGAAATCCAGTTTTGTCTCCAATTACAATTCATCTCAACATTCCTTTATTCCATCTAAATGTGTGCTCCTTTAACTTTTCCATGGAACAGGTTAAACATTTTTCTAGTTCCCTCATATCATGAGTAAAATATCATGTCATAGGAGTTAAGTATTTTTATATCTGTACAAGTTGTGATTTTCTTTTTCTGAACATTATTCTCCGTCACCAGTATCACTCTTCAAAGCTCTCTTTTTACTTGGATCAGGTTTATGGTAATCTCATCATTCTTTTTATCAGAAGATTTTATTTAAAAAGATATTACTCCCTGAGTATGGAGTCACAATTCAAGAAATCTTGAATACAATTAAACTTAAAATAAAAAAGACTCAAACCCTCTTGTGGCTCCAATCCTTTTGTTGGAATTATGGCCAGTGATTTATGCCTCCTTAGGGACCTTGCAACTTTTATTGCTGTGTTCTCAGGCCCAATTTATAATATATGTTGAATAAATTTATAATATATGTTGAATAAGAGTTTGGTAAATTTAATTATGCATATCAACTTTAAAAGTAGTTTTCTGACTATACACAACTTTGCGGGGGGTGGGGAGAGAATTGGTCTTTAAAATCAATATGTTCAAGCTTAATTTTTCATATTATGGCCCAAGGAGAAGGTGAAATGGGGAGGGGAGAAGATAAATATAATGTGTTTAATATAAAGTAACTATAGAAACCAACATTAACTTGAAAATATTTTTCTTAAATTTTGAAACCAAATGACTTATATACATGCATATAAGCATAACCAATAGACACAGATAAGGAGGTGCAGGGGGCGGTGAGGGAGAGGTCAATGGAGGTAGGGGAGAAAGACTTATGTAATACTTTTAAAAATAACACTTTAAACTTAAAAGAAAACAAGTAAACCTTGAGAAAAGTTAGAACCAGCTGAATTCCTAATACTTAAATGGAACAGGCGGGGGAAGGAGTAATAGCAAAGCTTTTAAAGAAACAAAAACAAAATAAGCCTTGCTAGTATTTCCTCACCTTTGACACCACATTGTGGAAATCCAATGCCAAGTATGGTCCCATATTTGTTCTGTGAGGAAATTGAACAGAACGAAGGTGGCCTGGTCTTTCTTTTTTGTCTTGGTATTTTTGTTAATGTAATGTCTTTCTGTCTGTTCTCAACTGCTGTGTAGGCATTTCATTTTCTTTTTTTTCCCCCTAGCATTATTTTAAAATTGAATTCATAATTTTTTTCTCTCTTTTGTAAGAATCTTCTGTTTAGTTTCTCCCAAGAGAGAAGAGCAGTCACAGGAAGGCTGGAAAGGGACCCAAAATGCAAAGCTAGCAGACTATTCATCTGTCAAGATAATTTAGCACTTTACTCTATTCCTGAGATTATGGTTAACTTTACAATGTAAAATGTCCTTCACTGTAGTGAATCAACAGACACTTAAAGTTTTTTGGATATTTTATAGTGCTTTAACTTTATACAAAAAAATTCTCTGTGATTCTAACATAAAAAAGCATATGTCCAACTTCGCTGATTCTGTTGATAAAGAAGAAAAGGAGGATGAGAAAGTGGAAAAGAATAGTCTATTTAAAATAAATTTTAAAATATTTTTAAATGACTTGTCATCTTTGGAATAATTTTTACCCTATTTATAATTGATCAAAAGTAAAACTAGAAGGTACTATTATTCCTCTAAATGTGGTATTTGAAGAAAGTTTCCAGAAAATGGTAAATCATGACTTTCATGCAGATATAAAAATGAACAGGTGTTAAAGATTTTATTTTACTCATTTGTTACGAGGGAACCAAGCAGATATAATTAATGGTTCAAAGAAAAAATAAAAAGAGCACAAAATTTATATGGAGTAGATGAGTGTCAAGATAAATTGGGAATAAGGAAATGGGGACAAAACTTGATTTTCCAGAAGGAAAGAAATCAATTAACATCACTACCAAACAGGACAGGACTTATATATTCATTCATTGCCCATAATTGATAAATAATTGTAAGATAGTTCAAAAAGAGAACAGGGTAGAATCAACCTGGAAGTGAATGCTACAGACAGTGTATAGTTTTCTATTGAAACATACACACACAATTCTACAGTAATTTTCTATCACGGTAGAATGTGAGAATATAGAGGAATGGCACAGATGTGCCCACAATACCCGTTACTACAGGAGGGTTTATTGTTCTAAATGTCACTCATTTGTAGATATTTTCTAAGAACGTAAAAAAAAAAGATGTAGTGACATATTAATTCCTTATCTTCACTTTTATCACTCCTTCCATGTATTGGTTTATTTGGTCAGTTGGATGGATGTTTGTTTTGTCCCACTATATAATATGTGTGAACTCCAGGCATTCATACTTTATCTGATAGCTTCAAGGATAAAATCTAAAATAACTAAAATGAATGAAAGCTGGATTGGCTTAGAAAAAGATGAAAATATCTTTTGAAATCTTATTTTATACAGAAAAGTATACATAATGTTCACATAACTATTTTGTCTTTTTAAATGACTAGTTTACATTAATATAGAATTGATTTGAACATTTTTGTGTCAGTTGGGTGAGGCAGAAAGGTGAGGGGAATGGGGAATTATGATTACACTAGAGCTGTGTTTCCCAAACTTTTGACATATGTGTACCCCCTTCTATAATTTTCATAACGCTGAGTACCCCTCGTCAAAAAGAAAATGGATGTATTTTAATAACAATCAAAATATATATTTATTTTTTCTTTTTTTTGGTAGATACACAAAATAATAATAAACAAAAAATAAAGTTATTCATAATAAAATATAAATAAAAGTTATATTATAAATAACATTTATTTGGATCAATGAGAAAGATGAAATGACTTGACTCATGAGAACGTAGAATTAGGCGCAGCTAAGCACGGTGCAGTGTGCACCCCCACCAAACTCTTCCCATACCCCTGGGGGTACGCATACCACACTTTGGGAAACACTGCACTAGAGGCCTGATGCACAAAATGCATGCACTTGGGAGGTGGGAGAGGGAGATCCCTCAGGCCGGCCTGCACCCTCTCGCAGTACAGGAGCCCCAGGGCATGTCCCACTGCAGCCTGCCACAGAGGCAGAAGAGATTCCTGCCACCACAGCTGCACTCACCAGCTGTGAGCCCAGCTTCTGGCTGAGCAGCACTCCCCCTGTGGGAGCGCACTGGCCACCAGGGGGCAGCTACTGCATTGAGCATCTGCCCCCTGGTGGTCAGTGCACATCACAGTGACTGGTCGTTCTACTGTTAGGTTGCTTTGCATATTAGCCTTTTATGATGTTATATGGTTGTCCAGGTAGATTTTCAGGTCTTAAATGAAGTGATAGTAACCTTTCAGTATTTTTCATGTGACTCGTAGATCCTTTTAATCTATTATTTTAAAAATGTATAAAGAGTTCTGGGTAAATTTTATATGTTTTATGTTATTATTATCAAGTGGAATTACAACTCTCATAGGAATTTTATGAGAAGGCATTGAACCCGTGCTTCCGCCTGCAAATACCATTGTAACCACACAAGATATAGGAGAGAAATGGATGATAAATGCTGTACTTGTCAAAAATATCTATGTCCATGGCAGATGATGCTCAGTGTTCTTTCCCACTTAGCTGAAATGTGCTCTCAGAATATTATTTAATGCAAGGCTCCAGGCAGCTTTACCAATCCATTGGAGTTGACAGGCAAGTATAAACTTATTTGCCATCAATGGCAATAGGTTATCAATTATTGATTCTACCACAGAGATCAGAAGCTAAAAAGAACCAGTAGATCAAATACCAGGCTGGGAAAGTACATACGTTCTATTTTCTATGCTTCCATGAACAGCTTTTTATTGGATTCACATCACTCTTGGTTTGGTTTCATTTGGTTGTCTCAACAATTATTCCTGATCCCTGAGAGGCTCCTGCGGGGGTCTTTGAGCATACTAGGAAAATTGAAATAGCAAGAACTCAAGTGATGTTAAGTGGGCCCAGTTGACAATGTCAACACCTGTACTATTTAGTTTCTCACAACGGGAAGCCACCTCCTCTAAAACCACTCAATTTCCGATTTTATATTTTCCTTTCATGTCTTTCTTTCAAACTGCAGTCAGACTCTGTCTGATGTTGGCAGCTATTGCCACAGTCAGCCCCTGGTAACCACTGTGCTGATAAAGTCTGTCTTCCACACCGTGCATCAGAGCGTATCTCCTAACCCAAGAAAAACATAGATATCTGTCTTGATTCATTGGGTACCCATGTTTGTATCCCTTTCTTGGTATTATAGTATTGCAACTCAACACATAATGATGCTTTCAAGGTACCAACCTGAGGACCAGTCACAAGGTAAGATTAGTGGCACAGGCTTTGTCCTAGCTGGATGGCGTTGGTGATTTAAATTATGTACTTAATTGGACAATACTCATGCCATTCACCTCCTCCCTACAAAACAATTCTCATTTATGTTTCCCTAGAGATTTAGTCTCAAGCCCCTTCTTACATTAGCCATCCTTGAAATCTTATCACTTTACTTCTCCCTTTCCATTGCTCTTGTTTCCCTTTCCCTTCCTTCTTCAAACATTTGAAAATATTCGGAAAGTGCCGGAACCGCTACATAGCGGAGATGATCAAGTACCAGCTTCTAGAGCTTCTCGGTGGAAATCATAGATATCCAAGAAATAATTAGAAATAAAGCATTATCATAGGTGTTGTTATACTAAACACTTGAAAATTCTCTGTGAAGGCCAAGAAGAGGGAATGCTTAAAACTTGGGTTTGTCAGGGAAAACCTTGATCTCTTCATGGGAACTATGATATTCAGTTCCTAAAACATCCTTGTATGTTAGAGGGTATTTTGTGTGTCTTCCCTTTCAGTTTATCTTCCCTTTCAGTTTATCTTCAGCCTTCCTTCTCTTTTTCCTTGTATTAACCTGGTATTTTATTGTCCATATTCTCCTGTTTTGAATCTGGAGCCTTGCTTACCCTAAGACAGTGGTCGGCAAACCACAGCTCACAAGACACAAACCACAGCTCATGTCAGCAAACCACAGCTCTTTGGCCTTTTGAGTGTGGCTCTTCCACAGAATACCATATGCGGGCACGCACATACAGTGCAATTGAAACTTCATGACCAAGCACAAAAGTCGTTTTCAGCCTGGGCAAGTCTATTTTAAAGAAGTGGCATTAGAACACTCAAGGGGCCAAAGAGCCGAATGTGGCTCGCAAGCCGCAGTTTGCAGACCACTGCCCTAAGGGATTGCCCTTTCCAGGTCTAGCCAAATCCTAGATATAAGATACAAGTTACTCAAAACTGATTTTTCTAATAAAATCAACCAATCCAGAGCTCACACCCAGCTGCCCTATCTATCAGGCTGTCATACTGGGGGCCACTATCTACCCACCTTAATCACCCCAGGGCTAGATACCAAACAACTAGGGACTGTCCCTATGCCCCAGAGCCCGCCAAAATGATTCAAACTAGCCCTAATGAAGGCTCTTGCCAACAGTTACCTCCCAATCAATCCAGATGTTTCCCTGTGCCCCACCCCCTTACTTCTTGGGAACTGTGACCAACAAACTGTCCTTTCAATTGCAGCAATTTTCTGATCTGTTGGACCTACTAGCCCTCAAATCTTTTATTAATGCCTATATTGTAAAATATTTCCTCTCCCTTCTCCCCTCAATCTCTTATTTCCTGTCCTCTCCATTTCACTTTATTTGTATAGACACTGTGTTTTTTTTTTTAATTATCAAAAAATTGGCTCTCCCTTTACATACAAGCATGTGCTCCTTGTCAACTACTTCCCTTATAAGAGTACTCTATTCTTTTTAAAATATATATATTTTATTGATTTTTTTTTACAGAGAGGAAAGGAATGGAATAGAGAGTTAGAAACATCAATGAGAGAGAAACACCAATCAGTTGCCTCCTGCACACCTCCGAGTGGAGAAGTGCCCACAACCAAGGTACATGCCCTTGACCGGAATCAAACCTGGGGCCTTTCAATCTGCAGGCCGATGCTCTATCCACTAAGCCAAACCAGTCAGGGCGAGCACTTTAATCTTTACACTGCTTGGCAGAACAACAGAGAAGAAATGACCTCTTTTGCCAACAAATAATTTTACGTATACTGATAGAGTTAATGACTTTTAAACTTAATGTATTTAATTTTAAAAGATAAATTCTATTTGCTTAAGCAGCTACTGTCTTAAAGCTGAAAACTATAAATAAATTAATGATCTTAGCCTATGAAAATAGAGAACAGTGCACATGCACACAAACACTCAAAGTAGGAGTGTGTCATAGGCAGATATTAGAATGGAGTGAAGTAGATACAAAGATGAGTTCCCATCTCCCCTCACTGCAGAATTCTTGGTCTGGAAAATCATGTTCTGTCAAGGAGACAAAAGACTGAAGACATTCATTTTGTTTTCATTCTGAGACATTAGCTACCTACACCACGTGTTTTATGCAAAGATAGCTGCAAATTGAAATGAGAAAAGGAAAATAAAGCAAAAGGACTAAAACAACAAGTAGGAAGGAAAAAAATAAACTTATCTTCTGAATTATACACAAAGACCCCCTCTGGATACCCCAGCCTGCTAGTATTGAAAAACAAATACAGTCTAGCAATTGTGGAAAGAACCTGTTCGGCTGAGAAAGTGTCTCACTATCCATGGGCATCAAAGTTCGAGAGCCCTCGGGCTCCGCTAGCAGCTCCTTTAAAAGAGCATTGAGCCTAAAAAGCTCTCTTGGGGCAAAGGATTCTGGGAAGCCAACAAAGGCAGCTCTGCCCTCCCAGGGCCAGAGCTCATTAAGGGGTTTTCCTTTCAAGGGAAGTCAACAGAACACTCCCACCACGCTTCATGTGTGAATGAAAAGAATGTGAATGATCACCAATAATTACAATAAAAAGGAACTTAAGAGAGGTATGACCAAACAGCCCTTTACAAACAATAAAAACCACACTTGCCTTATCCTGCAGAGCACACCAAAAGGGAATTCATAGCATCAGTGTCAGCTCTCTGTTTCACCACCTCAGGGTGAGCCCTAGTCCAGATTTGCCGGTACAACTGAGCATGATGGGATTCAGTCCCTGAGAAAAGCTGCCTGGAAGAGAAGAAAGAGGCAGACTTGCAGGCTTCACCCAGGGTTAGCTTCGCTTTTGAGGAGACATGTTGTGGCTTCAGATACATCCTTTAGTCTCTTCACAAATGAAATGGGAATAAAAATGATTTCACTGCCTGCTTCACTGTAAATACAAGTACATTGTAAATTTGTAGTGTCTATAGAATTGACAACCTTCTTATATATAAAAATAAAATCTAATTATTTGGATTTAGAGGAGGAATGAATGCATTATACCAAAAAAATACTGAATCGATTAAATTTCATATTTCTAAATACTGAATAGATTAAATTTCATATTTCTGTATAGGTGGCTATCACATGGCTAACCAAATAGTTTCTGAATTATCAACCAATGACCTAGTTCTCATCCTAAGATACCACGAAAGGGCATACTCATTTACCTATTGTAGCCCCTTTGACAATACCTAAGGATTTCTTCTGTTACTATTCTCTTTAAGTGCTCATAGGATGACCATGAGCAGTCCACTTTGGGTGAAATTCCTCAGTGGTGACTCATTCAGTTCAACCATCAGAAGGGAGGAGACTTCTCTGGATGTGTTCTTTCTAACCACGTGTCCACTCATGGACATGGCTAAATTAACCACCTCAAATTGTAGAGCTTAAGTTGCCAGGATCGTTTGGAACTGTAAGAGAATTTAAACTTCATATAATCCAGTAATGACTTTTGGAATCAGTGGAAAAATAAACTCATAACCGCATTCTTCTCAGAACACTAGCCCATCCTGACTCCTGAATATGGACTGAGACTCTTGTCCAGACTGCTCATTTTGTTTCCCTCGGCACAAAAGAGAACCACCTTACAAGAGATATTTTTTGTGGTGGTGGTGGTTGCAATTGTAGCTTACAACATAAACACTGTGCAGAATGCAGTGTGCTTTTTGAAAAATATATTTTTTATTGATCTCAGAGAAGAAGGAAGAGGGAAAGATAGAAAGAAACATTAATGATACAGAGAATCATTGATCGGCTGCCTCCTGCATGCCCCCTACTAGGGATCTAGCTCACAACTCAGGCATGTGCCCTAACCGGGAATCTCACTGTGACCTCCTGGTTCATAGGTTGATGCTCAACCACTGAACCACACCAGCTGGGTTCAGTATGCTTTTATAAATAAGAAGAACATACATCAAGTTCATATTTTCAAGAGTTATGGACTAACATTAAGTTGTAACAGCCAACTCTGCCCATTCTACGGCCATTTGAGAGAAAGAAAAAGTGTGTGTAGTGGAGAGGCAGGAAGGATGAGGAGGGGAGTCAGAACAAAAATTAGAACTCAACACGTCTAGATAGTAGGTCCAGGTTGCAGGATTAGAGATTTAGGTGCACCAAATTCCTTAAGCCTGTGCCCCTGTACCAGATCTGAGCTGATGCTATTCTTAAATAAAGTGAAACACTGCAAGCGAAAAGCAAAATGTAACAGATTCACCAGCTGTGAGCCTACTGCTGACAGATTGGATTTGGGACCAAAACCATTACATAGTATAATTTATGGCAACTCAAGAAAATATGTTTTGACAAACAAAAATCTTATGGGGGAAAAATAGGCAGTTCCAAACAAAATCTCTCTCCTCAGTAGAGTACAAATATTTTACAATGTTTTCTCCCCTTTCAAAGTTTACATTTAGTCAGAGTTGACAGAATTTGTCTTTACTCGGAAGGAGCAGGACTAAGACAAACAGGAGATATATGTGGATGTGTATATATTTGCTTCGATCTTTCTGGGGACACAGACTCATTTCAAAGAGTGCTAGGGAGAATGGTGAGCATTAAAACCTTTTTGATTACTTTTATTGTCCTTGACTGTGAATTATTTGCCAGTTTGGATAAATATAATACTTTTGAGCAGCTGAGCTGTACACTATGTCACCAAGTACTTTTTCAAAGGAAGCTGTAAGTTGTCCTTGCAATCATCTTGAACTTGGGGGTGAGTCTATATAGTAAAACTGAAAATGGATCCTGGAGCAATTATATGAATGATTCTGATGGTTTTCATCAATTATTTGGGTAGTTCATGTTTTGATAGACACCAATTTGCTATATTAAATTTTTTCCTGGGAGTTAAGATGTTGCTTTAGAAAACTGAATACAATTTTATTTATTGCCTACGACAATACTGCTGCTGAGTGAAGCGCCAGGAAATACAAAGATTTATAAGATGCTGCCTTTCTTCAGGTAACTTTGTGTCTACTGGGTTATTTATATAAGACCTCCAAGTTGCCTCCATACCCAAGAGAAAATGCTCAGAGAACTCCTAGAAGATTTTATTTAAAACACAGTCTAGTCACAATTTTAATGGTTCATGGCCACAATTAAAGAAAAGAGAAAAAATCATTGATGCAATTAAATTAAAGATGTCCGTTCCTTTCCACATAGAGGGAAAACTTCTTGGGAGGACAGGGAAAGAAAATGTTTATGGCTCTCCCCATTATATCAGCAATCTGATTGGTCATTACGTAGATGAAGCCGTGCCTATATTTAAGAAGTGACTTAGAACTTCCAGATATGCTTGGAAAGGATCATTTTTTCCATGGTGCTTGGATACATTTAAGACACTTGAAATTTAAAATATTTCCCAAAAAACATTTAAATTCACAATCTCCCACTGTCTTTATTCTCCAAAAGTGCTGTTAAGTATAGAGTTCTTTCAGACTTTAAAGAAACAGGAACAAAAAAGAAAAACAGTATTGGAGGATTTCTTTTTGCTTAACTTTACTTAAATAATAAAATCTGTAACTTTTTGAAATCCTAAAAAGTAAAAAAACAAAACAACTAACTCATAAAATAAAATAATAAGAATTAGGTGACACCTTTTCTAAAGAGACATTTGATTCATCAAAGACAATTTCAAGGATTGGCAGTGGGATAAGCTAATTATATGTAATATGAAGAGTAGCAAATGCCCACTCTCCCAACAGCCAAACGGTGTCATAATATGTTACAGTTTATCTATAATTAATATTTTAGTTGATATTAAGAAAACAGCCTAGCCGATACCGGTTTGGCTCAGTGTTAGAGCGTCGGTCTGCGGACTGAAGGGTTCCGGGTTCAATTCCGGTCAAGGGCATGTACATTGGTTACGGGCACATCCTCATTGGGGGGTGTGCAGAAGCAGCTGGTCGATGTTTCTCTCTCATCGACGTTTCTAGCTCTCTATCTCTCTCCCTTCCTCTCTATAAAAAAAAAATCAATAAAATTATTTAAAAAAAAACAAAAACAAAAAACAGCCTAACTGGCAGTTGGACATCCCTTTCACAATCCGGGACGCTGCATGCACTGGTGAACATACTTTTCATACAGGTGAAGGCATCTTGCTGTTGTATGGGAAGCTACATTTTTTTTGCCCTGATTATAAAAGTAGTACATAACATGATCCTTCTGAAGCAGTAGTACCATTTCCCCATCTCATGGGTGGAAACACTGAAGCAGAGAGAAGGTAAGTAACTGGCTTTGTCACACAGTTATAAGTGTCAGAATCAGGCTGACACAAAATGTGCAAGCCAGAGTCCATGCATGTCATCACTGCATCACCCTGTTGATTTTTTCAGTGTCAGAGTAGCCTTGCTAGGTTTTAATTATTAAATCCAAGAGACTGTTCCCAATATATAGGGTAGGGTCCCTAGGCCTGGCCGATGATCAGGGCCGATCTGTGGGTGACTGGTGGGCGGGGTAATGAGGGGGTCCCAGCTGGCACTGCCTTGGCTGGTAGCCTGGCACCACCTTCTGGCCACCCCTGCCTCCAGCTGCCACCACTGGTCACCTCCCTCTTGGGAGGCAGACGCTGGGGGTGAACATCATAGCAACCAGAGTCATTCTGCTGTTCGATTTACATATTATGATTTTATTATATAGGATATTTATTTGTATTTGAGGTTTATTTATCACCTATCATATTATATTTCTTTGTAACAGCTATATTTTTTTCTCCAACACGGAGGCTCCATAGTGTTATCAAAAATTCATCTGGATTGAGGTTTCTTTATTATTATTATTGTTAGTGTACAATTATTCTAAATAAATAAATGCGTAATAGTTTTTAACCAAGAAATAGAAGTGGAAATGTTTGTCTTAATGATATTGGTGGAACTGATTAAAGGAGATGTCCTGGACACCAATATTTCCTTTATCTTGTTCCTTTTTACTTCACGTTTTTGCATACAGGAGAAATAAAGCATAGAAGATTATGATGAGTGAGATGGAAGGGGATAAGAAATGTTGAAAAAATTGATTGACATCTCAATTTCAGATGCCTTAGTCAAATCAATTTTAGGAAATAATGCCAGTAAAAGTCGATTCACTTAATATTATCATCCAGGGTACCCCAAGCGGGTTTTCATATACTTCCAGAGATAGGAGTCCTTAAGCTTGAACTTCTTATATAAGATACAACCTAGGAAAGCATTCTGGAGATTGTTTGCTGGAAGTGGTTGATACTAGTTGAACATCACATTAAATACAAAATTATTCAGAAAGGAGGGAGGTACTGAACAGAAGGGATGTCAACTCATGAAAAGTTCAACAATCAGAACGATTTTATCATGCTATGGGTCTGACCCTGAATGCCATGACCTTCCCGCATGTTTATTCATGTTGTTCTCTTAATCAGGAAATAGGTTACTTTCTTGCAGTCCTTGGAAAAGAATGGATGAGATGAGCCCAAAGGTAAAAGAGGAAATTTTATATAATAAAAGGCTAATATGAAAATAGACCAAAACATTGGAACAACTGAAACAACCAAACAACCAGTCGCGATGATGTGCGCTGAGCACCAGGGGGCATGTGTGGAACATGGAACATGTGTGGTCATGGCAGGATGGTGGAGCAGGTGAGTGGAGGCGGCAGATCAAGGCGGAGCGCCAGTCGCTGTCATCGAGGTGAGCCTCTGGTGGTTACTGAAATTTTTTTGCTCTTGCACACCATGGTCCTGCCTGGTGCTCGCACCTTCTGCATGGAGCGATTGGGTCCAGCTGTCAATGCATAGGAGGGGCAGCAGGAGCAGGGTTGCCGGCAGACAGAGGACTGGGACTGTGATGGGCGGAGCTGAAGGGGGCACAGAAGAAGGGCCAAGACCTGCCTCTGTGCCTACCGCAGCCTTGCGGCCCTCAGTTCTTTTCAAAGTGCATGAATTTGTGCACTGGGCCCCTACTATAAAATAAGGGGAAATTATCCTCTTACGGAAATACTCTTGGAAACCTTGTTTGAAAATCATTTATTAGATTTAATGTATGCTGTGTTAGCCTTTTTTTTTCAGCTAAAGAAATACCAAGGGGTTTCAAGTGAATCATCATTTATCTTATGTCTTGTCACAACTACATTTAATTATCTTTCTGTCAATTATTTTAAAACCACTTTACCCTCCAGTCTTGTACGTAAGTTGTGTTGGCATGGTTACCCACCACATTATTCTAAGCATATTGATCCGATAGCTCTTCAAAGCAATAAATTCCTTTTCCAATACTAGTCCAATCAAGGTTCAAAATTATAGACCACGATATCAGTTTCTGGGTAGAGAAATTCATTACCATAATGAGCTTTTGTAAACTAATAGCTAATTTCTCTAAATGGCTATTAAAGTTTCAACAGAAAATATTAGAGAAGGAACACACAGAGGCATCGAGACATCTGCATCAATAGCAGACCAAAGAATCTTTTTTTACAAATCAATCAACTGTCAAGACCAGCATCCCTGTAAAGCCCTGGGCTGAATTCTATAGCAAATATCCCTTCAAGCAAGAAGTGCTAGGGGTTCATATCACATGCTTGACCCTAACCTTGTCCTAAAGTTGCCCCTGCAGTCAGGGCTTTCTCTTTTTAGAAAAAAAATAATAATAAAAATAAGTCTCAGGAGTGTATTTTCTGGAAGGGGTATGGAAGGTTGGGAGAGATAATTGTTATTGGGATCAGATATAAGAGGAAGCAAAATAGGGAAAGAATCTTTTTTTTTCAAGCAACAATGCACAGGTTGGGAACAATGGCCTAACTAAACAACAGAGTCATTTCAGTTGAGTCCCATAACTTCTGCGCATCTGGATTGCTTTATGAAGACCAATGTTCTCATCTGGAAATAGTTTTCCCTTAAGTGGACCTTTGACAATGTCTGGAGGCATTTTTGTCATCGCAGTTTGAGATAGAAGCTGCTACTGGCATCTAGTGATACTGATAAACATCTTCTATGCACAAGACAGTCCCACAACAAAGAATGATCTGACCCACGTGTCCCTAGTGCTGAGACTGGGACACTGATATAGAGATTGAAATTTAACTTGCCATGACTATATTGAGGAGTTGTTTTGAAAATAAAAGGGAAGAAACCAAGATGGTGGCATAGGGTAGACACCCAAATGCAGCCTACCACAACAATTTTGAATTTAGAACTGGAAAACAGGGAAACATTGCCCTGAAGCACCTGACGGCTGGCTGAGAAGAGGCTCTACCATCTGGGCAGGAGAGAGAAGGCATGCTGAGCCTCAGAAACCGTGAAGGTGCGGAGAACTGTGCACACAAAAAGGCAGCTACAGAGTTCGCTGCTGGCGTATTCCTGGTGCATGGAGAGGGCAGCCAAGTTTGCTGCTGGCTTACTCCAGGTGCATGGAGAAGGCGGACAGCTAATGCGTGCTGGCTTTCTTGTTCTGAAGGAAAACATAATCACCCTATTGCTCTCATAGACGGCCCCAGTCAGAGAGAAGCTGGACTGTCAGGCAGTGGGCAGAGATCTCTCAGAGGTATGTAAAGCCAGTGGCTATTATTGTGGGACTCAAGGAGGGGCCAACGGAAAACCAAAGCTTGTTTGCACCACCCAAGACTCTGCCCCATCCAAGCTGAGCACAGAAGCTCTCCCAGAGGCTGGCTTTCTCTAAGGAGGGACTGACGGGAATCCAAAGCTTGTCTGGGCCTTTACCAAAGAGGTGCGCACACCCGCAACCAATCTTGAGGGACTCACTGTGAATAGAACTTTCCTAAAGCGAGACTGACAGGGAACCAAAGCTTGTCTGCGCCACCCCAAGACTCCGCCCCATCCAAATGGAGTATAGAAGCCCTCCTAGCTGAGACACTGCTGATCCTCACAGCCAATTGGCTTGGAGATCAATGCTTCTCAGTGATACCAACAATAAGCAAGGCTTAACAACAAGACTGCACACACAGCCCACAAAGGGCTACACCAAGACTGTCCACCTCAGGTAACTGGGAAGGCTGTGCTACTGGGCTCTACCAGAACACCTAGCACACAAAAATATTCCATCAAATCAGGGAAATAACTAAAATGCAGAGAAGAGGCAGGACACGAAGGAGATGGAGAAAAAGAAAAGAATGGACATTGAGTTCAAAACTACAGTTATAAGTTTTTCAAGAATTTCCTTAAAAGTCCGATAAAATAAATGAGACCTATGAGGATATGGAAAAGGATCAACTAGAAATAAAGAAAACATTGCCTGAAACAAAAAATATTATACAGAGTCCTAAAAACAGATTGGAAGATCGCAAGAATCGAGACAAAGATTTAGAACACAAAGAGCCAGAGAACACTCCTCCACAGAAGCAAGAAGATAAGAGAATCCAGAAAGTTGAAGATAGTGTAAGAAACCTCTGGGACAATTTCAAGTGAACCATCAGAATTATGGGGGTCCCAGAAGAAGAGAGAGAGCAAGATACCAAAAGCATATTTGAAGAAATAGTGACAGAAAACTTCCCCCACCTGGTGAAAGAAATATACTTACAAGTCCAGGAAGCACACAGAACCCCAAACAAAAGGAATCTAAAGAGAACTACACCAAGACACATCATAATTAAAATTCCAAGAGCAAAAGTCAAAGAGAGAATATTAAAAGCAGCAAGAGAAAAGCAGGTAGTTACCTATAAAGAAGCACCCATAAGATTGTCAGCTGATTTCTCAACAGAAACCATGCAGGACAGACAGGAATGGCAAGAAATATCCAAGGTGATGAATAGCAAGAACCTACAGCCAAAAATACTCTACCCAGCAAAGCTATCACTCAGAATCGAAGGCCAGATAAAGAGCTTCACAAATAAAATTTAAAAAGCTAAAGGAGTTCTTCACTGCCAAACCAGAATTATATGAATTGCTGAAGGGGGTTCTTTAGGAAGAGGAAAAAGATAAAGATAAAAGTTATGAACAGCAAATATGTAACTATCAACAAGTGAAACTAAAAACCAAGGGAATTAAAAAAATCTGATGAACAATATTAACTGGTGAATATAATAGAATCAGAGGTATGGAAGGGGAGTGGACTGACGATTCTGGGGGGGGGGGGAGTGGGGAGTGTGGGAAGAGACTGAGCAAAAACTGTGCACCTATGGATGAGGACAATGTGGAGTCGGGGAAAGGGCAGAAGGTGGGGTGGGAACCTGGTGGAGGGGAGCAACTGAGTGGGGAGAAAGAGGAACACATTTGTAATAATCTGAACAATAAAGATTTTTTTTAAAGGTTGATGGAACCTTGAGGCTTCAGCAGGGCTGAATACATGTTATTGCCTGATATAATAGCCAAAAGCAATTCCCCAAACCTAAAGATTTGTCTATATTATTGCCTGCTACTGAGACAGCCCGAAGGCAGTTCCCCACATCTGACAATACGTACTGTATACCAATCCTTAACCTTTAATATGTATATATTCTTTGCTTTCGGGCAATTTGTGTTAATAAAGAGCAAGGGTTCCAGAGACTCAGAGAACTTGATTACTGAAGCTAAGTCCTCCTCTGGGTCCCCAAAATACCTTCCAAATTTAAAAAAAAATAATAATAAAATAAAATAAAATAAAAGAGAAAATAATATGAATGTTTTAGGAATCCATAAAATTACATAATCAATGGATGTCATTTTTACTGTATTATTTACTCCCATTTCCCCTTAGAGTTCCTTCCCTCTGACGACGAACTCTTCATATTCCATTATTTCCAGGACATCTGAGCCTCTCCCATCCAGCCCCCTGCTCAGGTCTTTATCTTTATACCCTGCTTTTCCTTCCCTATTTCCCAGGTTTCATCATATTTATTTAATGGCTAGTTTATCTGGATATTTTAGATGACTAAGTTGTATGAGAAACTATTTTGAATTGATGGCTCAAAATAAAACTGTTGTTCATGGTTTAATATGTATCCAAATGCACCTTAAAAACTTAAACATGAACAAAACTTAAATTTCATTTTTGCAGTGGTTTTCTAAATGTGGGTGGTAGAATCCTAGATTCTGGGGAGGCATCACAATGGGAACAATGAGGAGGCAAGAGAAGAAGTAGAACAGACTTCTTTATAAGCCCTCTGCCCTCCTTTTAATTAGTATACCTGAACTTTTATTTATTTGACATACCCTAGTCTTTCGCCAGCTTTGATTTGACAAAAGACTTTCACTAAGTAAATAGCCCCCAAAAAGTCTCTAATCTCATCTGTTTCCTTTTATAAAAGAAAGAACATGAGGTTCCAGGAGCCTTAGAGATCGGTAATAAAAGGTGAGAAATACAATAAATCACAGACAAGTAACAAGAGGTGAGAAATACAATAACTCCCAGTCCAGTGACCTGTCCAGTCTGCGCTGTTGGTTCATAGATAATGACTGCATTGGAACAAGAGGCTTCGGTGGCCTAATGCAAAAGAATGAGTCATGTGAGAGGAGTGGGCTTTGAACAGGAGAAATAAAGGAGGCATTTTCCAGCAGAGTCTTTTAGCTCCTTCAAATGACAGACAGCCTATCTTCACAGACTGTCAATAGTCTGGATTAGAAAATTGAGTCAGTTCAATAAGGAATAAACCAACTAACTCCCCACTCGTTGCTTCTTCTCTCCAGACCATTCCCTTCAATGAGAGAAGAATGAATGGACACAGTAAGGCCGCTCCTGTTTGTCTTCATCATGTCCCCCTAAACCAACCTGGTCATAAAAATCACTCAGGGAGCTTGCCGTAGAGACGCTAATATCTGTGCATCACAAGCAGAGTAGGAGTTTCCAAAGCGATGGCTTCACAATCTGTATTTTGGCGTGGCAATCACAAGTAGTATACTGAGTACATTAAAAATGCATGTTTTAAAATTGGGTTAAGTGAGTAGCTGATTCCACAGGTCTTTTATTGATATTGCCATTGGTATCGTTCTGCCGTGTTTCCCTGAAAATAAGACATCCTCCAAAAATAAGACCTACTTCATGGAAACATAATACATCCCCTGAAAATAAGACCTAGCGCAGCTTTGGGAGCAAAAATTAATATAAGACACTGTCTTATTTTAGGGGAAACAGGGTAGTATCCCATAGCCACATTATGCGCAGCCTGCAAAGGACAGATCTCACCCTGCAGGGACGTCCATGAAGCTGCCAGGATCTTCTCCACAGCTGGCTCAGTCCCAGCTGGAGCCTCAGGGCCATTCAGACCATTGCACAGGCCACCCCACCTTCTGGCATTCCTCCTACAGAACTTAAAACCAATAACCACGAATGTGAAGCAACCATATGGCACTTTTTATCTGCACAGTGTTTTATGTTCACTTTTATTGGTCATTTGGAAAACAACTCTCCAAGGAACATTGGTGTTATCACCCTGAGATGGTAGATGGGGAAACAGAGCCACAGGGAAGGCTGGGTCACACAGCAAGGATAAGGCTGATTGTGTCTCCAGGCTCCTGCTGCTTCCATCTAACCGACTCTGCCCGCTTGGCTGGGCAGCCCCATTTGCCCATCCAGACCCACTCTCCTCTGCCTAGGGAAGCTGACCTCCCTCCACAAGCCCCTTCCCTCCATCCTGCATTGGCGCCTGGCTACTGCAGGGCACTGGAGAAAAATCCAGGGAGAAAAGAGATGACAGTTGGAGCATTTAATTTCCCAGCCTTCTTTCTGAAACGTCACGTAAGAACAGCTGCAACTCCAGACCAGAAGCCATGCTCCTTTCAAGATCATGGCTCTCCTTGGGCTGTAGTAATGGCCTCCTTCCTTACCCCTTAGGCCTAAGAGCGGTAATGGCCTCCTCATCCCCCATTACCAGTCCCTGAATGTTGCATTAATCCTTCTTTCTTTCATAATATGTTACAACGTATGTTATATTTCTATCAACATTTGTAAATAGTTACTTGTTGAACATTCCTCAAACTACCCTGAGTATGTAACTTAATGGTTTTTTTTTCCTCTCTTTTTATTTTCACATCCATTACAACATAGAGAATATCTTTATTACTAGGACCCCACTGACTCAACAACCAAACATCTATGTAAGACTGCCATAAATTTGCAAATAGAAGTAGTTCCAAACAAATCTGATATATGAGAATTCAATCTTATCAAATCATTAAAAAAAATAGAAAACAAAATGAATGCATTATTTTTAGAATTCCATGAAGGCTACAATGCTTTCACCCCAAGGCGCATGTGCATACCCATACACACATGCACATGCTTTTAGTTAGCAGTGGTTGCACAGACTTCCTGAAGCCCAGGTTAGGAGCACATACTTTAGAGATAGGCTTGAATTCAACATCCTTATTTCATGTGTGAAAAAGATACCTGTCTCAGATAAAATGAATAGTTACTATTAAAAATGTAACTAAAAGTCAGACCTAACTCTGGATTCCCAGCCTAACACTTTTTCCTCTACATTTAACATAAATGTTAAACTGAGATTAGTTACAGGAAGGAAGGAAGGAAGGAAGGAAGGGAGGGAGGGAGGGAGGGAGGGAGGGAGGAAGGGAGGGAGGGAGGGAGGGAAGGAGGGAGGGAGGGAGGGAGGAAAGGAAGAAGGGAAGGAAGACCACTGAGGAATTTATGGGAGTAGCATACTCTTCAGGTATATTTACATTTTAAAAAATAACTCTTAATGAGACAAGCTAACTAATTCATAAAAGAAGGCTGCCGAGCCAGCATGGCTGATAAATTGATTGTTGACCTGTGAACCAAGAGGTTATGGGTCGATTCCCAGTCGGGGCCCAGGCCCAGGTTAAGGGCTCAGGTCTCAGTGTGGGGCATGCAGGAGGCAACCGATCATTGATTCTCTCTCATCATTGATGTGTCTACCCCATCACCCTTTCCCTTCCTCTCTGAAATTAATAAAAATATAATTTTAAAAAGGAAGGTACACTTGTAAGCATTCTCTTTCACAATAAATAGAGAAGAGCTAAAAGGTGAGAGTATAAAAATAAAATCCAAAGACCTCAGAAATCCAATTATTACTACTACATCTATTGTAAGTTTTATGCAAACTCCTTTGCCGGCAAAATCTGACCTGAATTGACTTGAGGCAACTTATAAGCTATTTTATCCTACTTAGCATAAATGAGCATATTTTTCACTGCAAAGGTATTATTTTGATTACTGGGTATTACTTCAGATCCTACTAGTGATCTTCTAATATGCATGTCTACATATTGTATTACCTTTTCTACAAAATAGACTTTACTTTTTTAGAGCAGTTTTCAGTTCACAGCAAAACTGAGAAGAAGGTGCAATGATTTCCCATACACGCCCTGCCCCACACTAGCGTAGCTTTCCCATCGTCAACATCTGGCACCAGAACAACACAGTTGTTGCAATTAATAAATTTACATTGACCCATCATCTTTTCCCAAAGTCTACAGCTTCATAGGGTTCATGCTTGGTGTTATTCAATCTATGGGTTTAGACAAATGTATAATTACATGTATTTCGCATAAGAGAATCATAAAGAGAAAATTCACTACCTTAAAAATCCTCTGTGCTCCTTCTACTCATTGTATTGAGGTTAGAGAGTAGGCCCCCACTCCCAATGATCACAGATTCAATTCCCAGTCAAGGGCATGTACCTGGGTTGCAGGTTCAATCCCTGGCCTGAATTTGGGAGTCTGGGCTCATGCAGGAGGAAACCAATCAATGTGTCTTTCTCACATCAATGTATTTCTCTCTCTCCCCCCTCCCTTCCACTCTCTCTAAAAATCAATGGAAAAGATATCCTTGTGTGAGGAATAAAGAAATAAATAGATAAATAAATAAATCTGAAAAAACCATCAGTTTCCAAAGTTTCTAGTTAAGTGTGGTAAGCCTGCATTTCCATGGAATACAGAACTAGAAGTCTCTGGAATGGGAAGGTAAAATATAGGCTTTCCTGATTAGCTAACATTAAGAAAAAAAATGTCATCAGTAGAAGTTGGGTTAGTGGCCTTGAAAAGCCTCCTATACCTGTTATCTATTCTTAATGCCTGAAATTCAACAATTTTAACGCATTCTCTGATTTCTTTCATTTTGCCTGCTATTAAATAGACCCTAGATGCCATAAAAAAGAGCACTGAGAACCCACAGGTCATTTACACCTTAGTGTAAGTTTTGAAAAGAAGGAGTGAGTTCAGAAGTAAATGCACTGCCTGACAGAATAGAGTGTGTGCCTTTCTGGAGAAGAGAAACTAGAAACTGTCCTAAAGGAAAGGCCAGATCATCCTAGCACTTAAGGATCAACAGATCTGCTCCTGCCAATCAAAGCAATGCCTACTTGATTTGGTTCTGATCAGAATTTTATATATAAGATATAAAATATGTAATTATAGCAGCATTATATTATTCATTAAATTGTATAAAATTATTAATACTGATATTAGATTTAAAGAAAAAATATATTCACAGGTGAATCCTTGAAGTAGGAAACAGCCCCCCATACTCTCATGAGATAAGGGCAATGACCCATAAACTCAAGGAAATTGGGTGACTAACCCAGCTAACAGCAGAGACAAAACTTTTATTGCTATGTAAACACAAACTTAAACCTCTTGATTCCTGGGTAACACGTTCTAAGGCCCTCGGAAAATGAAAATTATGATCTTTAAAGACCCATCAATCTTGTGAAAAAAATTAAGCCAAACTCTTAAGAAAGCAAGTAACTCATTCAACAGGGACACAACAAAAGCCAATGATCAATATTGTAAGCAGGACATTGAGGCAAGTCAGGAAGGTTAAATAAGAAAAGTTCCTGCAGGAAAAGAATTCAGAACCACCTCATTCAAGATATGACAGAATGGCCTCATATTTTAATTTTTTGAAATAATTCCACTTGAAAGCTGTATATTTTTTAAAAATTAAATCCAAACAGTGTATTTTCTACTGTTACATTTTAAAGAATCTTTTTTCTCTGAAAAGTTCAACAAATCTTCTCTGTCGTTGCATTTTATGTTTCTCACAATAGTCCTCTTTATCTCCTAATATAGTGTGAGTTCTACAGCACTAAATGGAAATAGATTTCCTAGAAGTGTCCATTATTTACTCTAAGTAGGTAGCAATCAAAAAAATGCCCAAGGACAAGTTCCTTTGAGTTGTCGCGTTCTGATGGGGCTCTTACTGGAATTCACAAGTCAAAAACTTCATTTACAGGGGGGGAGAAGGGGGACTGCATTGCTTTGTGTGTCTCAGATTTTCTTCCTAAAGATTAGCAAGTGACAGGAGTTTCTGATGTACTCTTCCCCAACAGGTAAATGGAACCAGATATCAATTGGATGGGTATAGTGTGTGGACACCATCTGAAATGGGTTATACATAATTTTCTATTGAATGAACACAACTGAGAAAATGTTTCATTCATGGTATAAAATATATAATGCCTTTCATCCTGTTGAAGCTCCTCAATTTTTTTTTAACTTGCAATATATCTACAAGAGCAATTATTCTCCATCAGCTTGTGAACGAAAACAGCCACTTGCTGACCTGATGAGCTCAGGGAAGGCCTGCGTGGCAGTCTTGCAGACTGAGAGACCTGAAGTAACCACAAAGGATGGTTTGAAAATTAAATATCTTACTTCCAACAGGTTATAGTGGGCAATCATTTTCTAGGCCAATGTTTCCCAGACAAAGATCAGCTTGATCTTTACTGAGGCCATCTGCCTTCCTGCCTCTAAGATAACCTATCTGTGAGATGTCTGAGTAACCTGTAACTTCCCTTTTCTCTGGAGCCCTTGGGATACAACCAAATGTGGTGGGCGCCAGGACAGATGCCTCAAATTCCTTCGTTATCATGTTAATTGTTCCTGCACTCACCTAAGTAAGCATCCATCATTTTACTTTTATCCAATCCCAGGGCTTTCCCACCAGCTTGCTTTCTCCCGCCTCCTTACTCCATCACCAATGAATTTCATGTAACCCACCTATGTCCCTCCTTTGATTGCAATGTATAAATACAGAAATGTAACCCGCCATTCTCTGGAGCATTATCTCAATCCGTTGAGGTTCTGCTTCCCGGCAATTGTCGACAGTTTGGCTCAAATAAACTCACAAAAATTCTTTACAGGTTTCAATGGGGTTTTTTTTTTCATTAACAAGCTCAGTCAGAATGTATCAATTGTTTTATATGCACTGAAGACTCTTGAAGCATCAGGCCAAAGGTATCTTAACTGGCCAGATGAAACTAGAAAGAGATAGGAACAAGTTACAGATGGCCGAAGTGAATGTGGTCAAGAGAGAATCGAGCTTTTGAGATCTGAAGTGACAGCTCAGATGTGTTCCTTGAGATGAGCTTTTTGTTCTTTTTTTTAGGAATCCATTGGCAAGTCTATCATGGCAACTGCTAAAAAGTAGTTCTTGCAGAGAGTATTTATTGCTTCCCACCAATGTAATATTCAGTGGGTCAATGTCTGATGACCTAGATATTAGGATATAATCCTGGAATCATGCTACCTGAATTGGCCAAAATTATCCTTCCTGACCTTCAATAAAGGTAAGTATCTTGAAAAAAGACTCATTTGCAGAATCATTGCTACTAGGATTAGGCCTACTTAGAGGGCACATTTAAGTCTTGATTACAATTCAAGGACAACTTTCCTCAGTTGTTCCCATCACTTAAAATGGGACTTTTTGAGTGGAAAAGGACAAGAATAGGAATACACATAAGAATAGAAAGTAGCCACATAATAAGATTATTCCTTTAAGTCCTAATAAAGAATTCTATTACTGAGGGAGAATGCAAGGATGAGAATAACAAATTCTATTTAAAGCATCATTTTAAGCACTTCTTGCCTTTTCTTCATCTCTCATTTAAACACAATATATCCTATGGGCTTCTCACACTTTTATTTGAATAGATGACAGATAACTTCATCTCTAAAGAATTATCTTTTCACTGAATTTACAAACAATCACAAGTTTGGCTATAACTGAGATTTTTGAATTCACAGTAGCTAAACTCAAGAAAATGCTTTTTGTCTTTCCCAATGGCCCATTGTATTATGGATTTGTGGGCCATGTGACAGTATGCATGGGTGTGAAATAAAAGCTAACAGCCACATGATGAATGTATTGATTTGACATCTATGGGAATGCAGAATTAAATAACTATTCCTTTTTGCTTTATCTGCAAAACACAGGTCTCTAAAGCCTACAAATTAAATGTCTGAAAATGCAATTTAGGAAATATCTTGAGTAAAATATTTTACAAAAATGGAAAACAAGATATTATGATTTAAGAATGTGACATAAAACCACATTAAAGATATATATTATATAGATATATCTATATATCTATATATATACATATATAGATATATAGATATGTATTTCTCAAATTTGATTGTAGAGGTACCCCTTTTAAGAGGAAAAATGTAATGGACTTCTAATGTTGGAATTAATTGGTTAAATATGTACAAACATTAAAAACATGTTTTTAATTTTAATGTAAATATAAATTCAAAACAAATTTGTAAATTAAAAACAAACCAACAGAGCCAAAAACCTAACAAAAATAAAATTAATGACAATAATTTAATGTTCTATACAATGCCAGGCTGTATCTGTATCACCATTACAATGTGACTGCTGTGAGAATGTGTAAAGACTAATTTAGGTTTGGCTTGTTTATTCTACATTGTACCATCAGATGGCTCGTTTAAAAATGTTTTCTGTTCAATTTATAGCAAAACATTTTACTATGGAATTCACTTGGTGAATCATTAAATATCATTAGATGCACCTCTCTAATTTTTTCTTGCAAATGATGACAAATTAATCAATTAAGAGTTACATTATAATCATAGATGCAAATAAAAATATAGGCATTAAAATCATATGGCTGTCTTCTGTTTTAGGATGGTTTTCCATAATACAAGAATAAACTGTATTTTATGTACTCACGACTGTAAGCCTACTTTTGCCCAACCCTGTATTAACTAGTCACATTAGGCTTTAACAATAGATGTCATTATCTATTTAATACAGTACATTGTCTAAATACATCATACAGTACATAATACAAATAAAAATAATCACTATTTGGTTAAAACAAGTTTTAGTTGGTAACAGAACAAAATTGTTTATTCTCTTTTTCTCTATTCACACACACACACACACACACACACTTTGCTCTCTGTCTCTCCATATGAGTACGTGGTATCATCATCATCTGACTAATTACTAAAGCCAGGACCCTTCCAGTTACTCCCAGCCCTTCTGATTTCCTCAATTCACCCTCTCACACACAATCAATCCCTCACCAAAATGTATCTTAAGTCTATCTCTTTCTGTCTGTCTTTGCAGCTATCACCTGAGACTCACCATCAACACATCTTTTCTGATCTATAAAATTAGCATCTTAACTGGTCTCTTGCCTTCCATTCTTGCCTTCTCTTGGATCCATTCTCCATTGTTGTCAATGTGAACTTTACATACATAAGGAATCATGGCACTACCTTGCTGACAACCCTCCCATAGCTTCTAGTGTTCACGCAAAACAATTCCAACTCCATATCCCTCAAGACCCTGAAATGATCTGACTTCTCCTTGCTTCCTCAGTCTCACATTCTGTTATTCTCCCTTGTGCTATATCTACCCTGGTTTGCTTTCCATTTTCTGAGACACCAATATCATCTTTGTCTAAGGGCTTTTGAACTTTATGTTGTCCTCTTTTTTGCTTGGTTGGAT
This sequence comes from Vespertilio murinus, assembly GCA_963924515.1. Classification (NCBI taxonomy): domain Eukaryota; kingdom Metazoa; phylum Chordata; class Mammalia; order Chiroptera; family Vespertilionidae; genus Vespertilio; species Vespertilio murinus. The sequence goes on from OZ004709.1 coordinate 7,401,578, forward strand.
CTTCATTTCCTCTAGGTCATAGATAAGATATCACCTCCTTAAAAAGAAATCTATGACCTCCAATCTAAGCAGACAACCATACATTATTAGAGTGTTCCTTTCCACCTATAGCACTTGTCACAATTTGTAATTATCCTACCTAATAAAAAAGTTATATGCAAATTTACCATCACTCTGATCAAGCCACGCCCACCATCCATGTCCACCAGCCAATCAGAGTAGTATGCAAATTAACCCAACCAAAAATGGTTGCAGCCACAGAGAGCAGTTGAGAGGCTTGGGTTTCTCCTGCAATAGAGGAAACTAAGCTTTCCACACACCCTGGCCAGCCTAGGCCTCCACTCAAGGATAAAAAGTTTCAATTATAGAAGATACATACAACCAAAAAGAAATGGCAGCAGCTGGAGTGAGCAGGGGGCTTGGCTCTGTTCCAGGCTACAAAGTTTTAATCATAGAAGGTAAATAAATTCCAGATACCAGGGCCTCCACTTGGATCTCCGGGGGGTGTGGCTAGCCTGCAAACCACCACAGGCCCCTCACCCAGGCCACCCCACATCCTAAGGGAATCCCCCACCCTGATAAGGGACACCCTCTAGGGCAAACCAGCTGGTCCCCACCCATGTATCAGGCCTCTATCCTATCTAATAAAAGAGTAATATTTAGATTGACCATAATTCCAACACACAAGATGGCTGCCCTCATGTGGTCAAAGATCCTGCCCTGATGTGGACACAGGATGGCCACCACAAGATGGTCAGCAGGGGAGGGCAGTTGGAAGGCATCAGGCCTGCAAGGGACAGCAGTTGAGAGGGTCCAGGTCTGCAAGGGAGGGCAGTTGGAGGCAATCAACCCTGCAGGGGAGGGCAGTTAGGGGTGACCTGGCTGCCAGAGGAGAGAAGTTGGGGGCAAACAGCCTGGCAGGGGAGTGGTTAGGGGTGATCAGGCTGGCAGGCAGAAGTGGTTAGGGGCAATCAGGAAGGCAGGCAGGTGAGCAGTTGGGAGCCAGCAGTCCTGGATTGTGAGAGGGATGTCCGACTGCCCAGTGGGATCGGGTCTAAAAGGGAGGGGCATAATATGCCACATGGAGCCACAATGAGAAGCACCAGGGCTGGTCAGGAGACAGAAGGAGAGAGAGGAAAGAGCTATAGACAAGAGCTTTCATTGTGCTTTCTTCTGGAAGGAATGGGGGAGGCAGGGTAAGTAGGTTTAGGGTTGGCTTGTATGAATCATTTCAGCAGGCCTGGAGCAGAAGAGCTGTCCAATGTCTGGTACTTGGCCCTCATTAGGTGAAGTGTGAGAGCCTGAAGTTGGTGGCAGTTGGAGTATGGGCTCTGGATGGGGTTGGTTTGTATTTGAAAACACAATCACAGATGAGATGTTTACTATCCCTAGGAATTGTCCAGCTCTGGGAGGGGCGGTCTTTCCAGGGTCAGCAAGGCCCCAGATGCCAAAGCATCAGAAACACCAAACAGAAAAGACATGATTAATACAACGACTTGGATGGGTAAGCCCTTTGACATCACTGAATCTTGGATTTCACATCAGAACAAAGGAAAAAATAATGTTCTTTTCTCTACCTCAGAATTTGCAGATAACAGATGTGAGGCTACATTGAAAACACTAAACCCACTTATGAAGATATTTTATTCTTTCAAAATGAGCAGCACATCGAGGGAGCTGCATTTTCTTTCCACCGTGTTGATGTATTTTTAGTCTCATTTGCTCCACTCTCCTCTACCCCTCTGTGAGAGTGATGGTCTGTTTACCAGGAGAGTTGCCTAGAGCTGGAGGAGAGAGGCCAGGCAGAAGCCAGGAGAGTGACACTAAATAGGCCTGGCCTCATTAGCATCATCTTTAAAAATCTGAGCTAAGCAGTCACTGTCATAACTCAAGGACATGAGGGGAGTCTCCAAACCATATATCTGCAGTAGCTATTTGAAAGCATTTCTACTTTTTCTTTTTTTTTTTACCATGAAAACTCATTAAAATGAGAGTGAAAAATCAAATAAAACAAGTAGAAATATTAGTGGGGGAATTTTCTAATTATTTGAAGTAATAGCATATCTGTGTTAAAGGAATTTTAGAAACCTGGTGAGGTTATAAATATGTAAAAACAAGTGGAGAAAGGGACCTCCAATTCATCAGCCCTTCTCATTCCTTCACCCTCTTCTACATAAAGTTCAGATTGCATGTTAATCACAAATTTGAAAGTTTGATCTCGGGAAATAGGTAAATTTCTGTCAGACCATTTCTAGCCTATATAATAAAAGGCTAATATGCATATCAACCAAATGGCAGAACCACCAGTCGCTATGATGCGCATTGACCACCAGGGGCAGGCGCTCAATGTAGGAGCTGTCCCCGGGTGGTCAGTGTGCTCCCAGAGGGGAAGTGCTGCTCAACCAGAAGCCAGGCTCACAGCTGGCAAGGGCATCAGAGGTGGCAGAAGCCTCTCCCAACTCCATGGTAGTACTAAGGATTCTGTCTGCCGACATCCCCCAAGGGCTCCCAGACTGTGAGAGGGTGTAGGCCAGGCTGAGGGAACCGCCACCAACCCCCCCCCCCACCCCATCCTCCCGCACCCAGAGCATGAATTTCATGAATTTCATGTACTGGGCCTCCAGTTTTCTCTATAAAGTAGGAGTGGCTTTCAGATTCTGAGAGGGTAATGGAAGGAAGAGAAGAATTAGAACTTTGATGGGGGAGGAAATATCTAAATTAAGCATTGTTTGTGGGGGGAAGGGAACAATTCTTTTTTTTAAATATATTTTATTGATTTTTTTTTTTTACAGAGAGGAAGAAAGAGGGATAGAGAGTTAGAAACATCGATGAGAGAGAAACAGATCAGCTGCCTCCTACACATGCCCCACTGGGGATGTGCTCGCAACCCAGGTACATGCCCCTGACCGGAATCAAACCTGGGACCCTTCAGTCCGCAGGCAGATGCTCTATCCACTGAGCCAAACCAGTTTCGGCAGGGAACAATTTTTAAGATTGTTGGTTTTATAGAGAATCTGCTATTTTGTGTTACTAATATTCTTACACATTCCTAACTTCCTTTTCTCTTCCAACCCTGGGTGGGTTCAACTCTATGCTCTGAACAACTGAGCTCTGATAAAATTACACAATACAAGGTCAGAATGTATGGGATGGGGAGAGAGGGCAAGAGAAATTTTTTTTAAATCCCCAGCATCCTTAATTGAAGCAGTCACTTTGTCTAGAAATCCTATTAGGTTTGTCTGGACAACTCAACCTCTCCCTTGAAACACTCCACAAGTCTATTGCAAATCTTAAAATTCTCTTTTTAACACCTATTTAATAGATTAACTTTAAAAAATAGAAGCTCTCAGCTAGGAACATGTCCATTTCCCTGAGAACAACCTCTTTCATCTGCAACCATTCTGTTCTCTCTCCTGCTTTGAACAAGGACAGCTTGCTCCTATCCAAGGTCGACCTATTTCCTTCTGGGGAACATACACTGTTACTCTTATGATTCAATGTCATACTGTTATTAAATGTTCTCTATCTGTCCTATTAAAACAAATAAGTAATAAAGCAAAAATCTCTCAATATTTCAACACTTTTTTAGTAATTGACTCTCTTCCTTTTCACAACCACATTTCTCAAAACCCTCATTTATTCTCTATTTTGTAATTTCTCACTCTCTGTGGACTGTCCAATAATTTTCAGTCTGGCTCTTTGCTTATGTATCTCCCCAGTACCAATGATCTCCATGTCATTAAAGCCTGTGGATTTTTCCTACTATTCATCTTACCTCACTTATAATAATATTCAAATTTCTTGACACTCCCTTGTAAATAAATTACCTTCAGGAGGATTCATTAATAAATACTCTCCAGATTTTGTTCTCTTCCTCTCTTAGTGTATTAACCAAATCTTCAAGTTTGTTCTTTTCTGCCTACACCAACAAATAGCAGAGATCTTCAAAGACTCCAGCCTTGAGTTCTCATACCTTCTCACCTAATGCTCTGTCCTTGGAAAAGCTCATTTGTAACTGTAGCTTTATTTTCTGCTCTTTTTCAAAAGACTCACAGATAAATACCTATTTTCATCCTAAACTTCTTTTCTTAGCTATAGACCTCCATATCCAAATACCAACTTGATTCTTTTTAAATAACTCATAGAAACGTCAAAGTAGACAGGGTCACAACCAAACCTCCTGATCTTCTTCCCTGAACCTGACTCTCTTCTAGCTTCCCATGGGAGTCAATGGCTCACAGCCATTCCCGTCATTCAAAAGCACAAATGGAGGAGTCCTCATTGGTGTCTCTCACATCCTTCCTCATCCAGCTTCATCTCCTATAGATTTCTTTCATCTACCAAGACCTCTACATCTTTTCATTATCATGCTGGTCTAAGCTACCACCATCTTTTACTTGACTAGCCTATAGCACACATTCATTTTCATCTACTCTGGTTCCTCTCCAAGTCCCCCAGTAACATTTCCATTTTCATTCCCTGATTAAGACTGTTGGGTGACTTTCCATTGCATTCAGGATGGAGACAGGATTTCTTAACATGGGTTATGAGTCCCTGCATGAACTTCCCCATAACTGTGGCCTCCTGCCCAGTCTGGGCTTACCTACAGGTCACTGCCCTCTCTCAACGCACCTCTGGCTTACCTCTAGCCCATGTGTTCACTAAGCTCTCTCACAATCTGGAATTTGTATATGCCGGTCCCTTTTCCTACTTTGCTGAAATAGCTCCTGCTTATCCTTCAAATCTAAGCTCAAATATCGCTTCTTTAGAGAAGATTTTCATGACCATTTTGATTGAGTAAAAACACTACCAATGCTATTATAGAGTTTTATAGCACTATTTCTCCCCAATATCACATCTTTGAGAGACTTTATTTGCTTAATGTCTCTTTCCCCATTATAGTATAAGCAATCATATCTGTATTTCTCTTTATTTTATCACTGTCATTTAACATGGTGTTATAGCATTTAATATAGTTTCTGACATTCCTGCATTTATTGAATATTCTTAATATTTATATTATAAATGAATTCACATAAATAGTAAATATACTATAAATAATACATGTATTAGAGACCCAGAGCATGAATTCATGCACGGGTGGAGTCCCTCAGCCTGGCTGGTGATTGGGGCTCATCGGGGCCAACCACGGGGAGGGACCACAAGAGGTTGGCCATGGAGGTTGGCTATGGGAGCACACTGACCACCAAGGGGCAGCTCCTGCATTGACCAGCTCCATCTGGTCATAATGGTGGCTTAGGCATATACACTGAGTGGCCAGATTATTATGACCACCTGACGTTTGTAGGTAAATTAGCCGTATTCTTCTCGGTCATATTCAATATGGAAGCCAAAGGCCTGTTCGAACACCTTTGCTGTCTGCAGTTACCAAGGTAAAACGTCTCCAATTCACACAGGAACACAAGGATTGGATAGTCAGGCATTGAAAAAAAGTCATGTAGTCCAATGAATCACATTTCCAGTTGCATCACGCAGATGGCAGAGTGAGAATTTGGTGAAAACACCATGAAAGCATGCACCCCACATGCATGAGTACAACCCTTTGAGCTGGTGGGGGCAGTGTTATGGTTTGGAGCATGTTTTCCTGGCATTATTTGGGCCCTTTATTTCATGTGGAACAACGTCTGAATAGCACAACATACCTAAGTATCATTGCTGATCAAGTTCATCCTGTCATGTTGATGGTGTATCCCATGGAGATGGCTTCTTCCAACAAGACAATGCGCCATGCCATGGTGCTCGTGTTCTGCAGGAGTGGTTTCAAGAACATGAGGGAGACTTTACCTTACTTAGGTGGCCCCCACAATCACCAGATCTCAATCCAATTGAGCATTTGTGGGATGAAATTAAAAGAGCTGTCAGGCAGCTGGTTCCACAACCATCAAATCTCACAGAACCGGACAGTGCTATTCATCAGGCATGGTGTCAGATTCCTCTCATCACCTTTCAGCATCTCATGGAGTCACTGCCAAGAAGAATCGCCGCAGTATTGAAGGCAAAAGGTGGCCCAACAAAGTACTGACGAGGTGGTCATAATAATCTGGCCACTCCATGGGGTGTGTGTGTGGGGGGGTATTTTCTAGGCACTAAAATGCCTTGACTAAATTCCTATAGCTAATGAAAGTCAGAGACAAGATTCAAACACAGGTTTCAAAACCAATGGTTTCCATTATACAATAGTCCCATAAGTAAAGCAAATCTATATGCCTTTAGTGCAGTGGTTCTTAATCCTGGCTTTATGTTGGAATCACCTGAAAAGTTTTTAAAAGTGTTGATACCCAGGTCCCATTCCTAGAGATTCTTGGTTTGAGGCTGACCTGAGCATTTACAGGTTCTTAAAGCTAACCAGGAGATTTTTTATATATAGTAATGATGGAGAACATTTGTCAGAATGACAAAGTAAATTAAGTGGAGAGGGTGGCCTGAAATAGTGATGATGATAAAAAACAAAATATTGAAAACAGGAAATTAAGATAAAGACTGAAAGTTGAGGCTGTTGGCCTATGATTTCCTCTCTTCTTTTTAATTCATTTTTGCTGTTGTCTTTTCTTATTTGGTTAATAGTCACCCAATTTTTTTCAGGGCCTCTTCCCTAGAATCTACAAATGTTATTTAACAAGGAAAATGACTCTTCGCAGATGTGACAATTAAGGTTGTAGATATAGCGAGGTTCTCCTGAATTATTCAGATGGGCCCTAATCCAATCACAAGGTACTTAAAATAAAGAGGAGAAGGAGACTGGATGCAAACAGAAGAGAAGGCAATGTGAAATGGGAGTAGAGATTGAAGTGATGAGACACAAACCAAGGAGCACCAGCAGCCACCAGAAGGCAAAAGGGAAGGAATGGATTCTGCACCCTAGTTTACAGAGGGAGTGGCCATCCTGACAAGTCAAACAGATTTCAGACTTCTGGCCTCCAGAATCATGAGAGAATGCATTTCTGTTGTCTTGACTCACCAAGTTTATGGTCATTTTTTCAGCAGCCATAGGAAAAATAATACACCTGGATTATGATATATGACTTCCTTTTCTACCTCCAACAATTTTTTTTCTAAAGCCAAATATTTTAAGGCAGTATGTATGCAATGACAAGAAGGGTATTTCTCAACCTTGACTTTCTTCTGCTCTTTTCAAACTCCAGCCTCTCAAAAACACATTCCAAAGAGTCACGGGAATCTCTGAGACATCTCCCAAATGGCCTGAGAATTGGCTGCCTAACTCTCATGATTGATCTCACCTTGGCAACGGCTCTGGCCACCTCCTAAAGGGTCCACAATTATTGCTGATACCTTCCTATATGAAGGAAACCTACTCTAAAGCAAGCCTAGGACCTGGGCCAGTGTAAACAATTTTCTTGATTACACTTAAAAAATTATAGTTTTAAAGAATGGTGTAAATTTGAGATAAGACAAATTTCAAAAATGCCACCCACACATTATAAAAATACCAGTAATTTCCTAGGAGAACAAGAAATCTCACTAAATTCTTAAATGTCTCATTGTTCTACATCTCTGCTGTCACGATCATTAAGATTCTATATTCTCGTCATTTGGATTAAAAAAATCTACATCTTCATATTTATGATTACTGACTAAATTTTTACTTTAAAGCTCCCTATGGCCAGTGATAATCCCAAAACAAAGGATCATTTAGGTTTTGCCTGTAGTGTTCACAACTGAAGACCCATAAACTAATATGCCAACTATTGCTGATAAGATTTTTTCCTTTTTAATCTCCAAGACTATGCAAATAACTTCTTATTGCAAAATAGTTCTATTTTTCTTTGATCACTTATCAGAGAACTACATTTACAGACTATATCTGCCACTTGTCAAAGTCTTTCAATTTCTCTCCACTCTTAAATGATTGATCACCCTGGCTTACAGTATACACACACCATACATCCAAGAATGGGATCATTAATAACATCATTGCCAATATTTGTATATGTAATTTCAGTGGTGGGTCTAAGGAATTTTTTTCTTTTTAATTTAAACCTCAACACTAATTCCCACTTATTAACTTATTATCCGTCCTTATAATTAAGAAATATTTATTAGACTCTATTCCCTGCCAAAGTCTATAATATCTGGCAACATAATTAATTCTTACATTGGTACTCTATAAAAACTGAAATAATATTTTAAAAATTGAACAAAGACATTTCTTTTATGGACCTTGTTACAATACATTATAGGCATTGGGTATTCCAAAAGTTGAGCTAAATGCTTATTAAAAACTACAAACACAAAATAACAAAATATGAAACCAAGCCATTATTGTCAGAACTAAAAATAATTTTCTTTGCTAACTCATATTGGCTAACAAAAGACATCCTCTGAGAAAATGTGCAAGAGATGATCAATGGGAAAGTTTCTCAAAATTCTAAGGAGAGATCAACTCTGGAAATATAGGGCAGCATAAGCAGGATACATAAGATAGATGAGAATTCTACACATGGTCCAGTAAGGATTGAAAATGACCCTTACTGAAAGGAAATCTGATCATAGAATAAATGAGGGAGAGCTGCTCTATCTTAGCAGAATCCTAGGGATCTAGGGGTAAGGCTTCAACATATGAATTTGGGGGGACACAACTCAGCCCATAACACAAGGCAATATATGTCAGAGATTTTCTTTAACAAGGACCCTCTAATTCCTAAAAGTAAAAATATGATGGGACTTTATATGGTAAATGCCTCAAATTAATAGCATTACTCTACTATCCTACTTAATAAAGGGGTAATATGCAAATTAACCATCACTCTGATACACCCAGAAGCCACACCCACAAGCCAATCAGAGCAAGTATGCAAATTAACCCCAACCAAAATGGCTACAGCCACAGAGAGCAGTTGAGAGGCTTGGGTTTCTCCAGCAATAGAGGAAGCCAAGCTTTCCACACACCCTGGACGGCCAAGGCCTCCACTCAAGGATACAAAGTTTCAATTATAGAAGATAAATCCCAAGAAAAATGGCGACAGCCACAGAGTTGGAGAGTTGGAGAGAACAGGCTAGGGTTGCCCCTGGCAATGGAGGAAGCCAAGCTTTCCACCTGCCCTGGCTGGCCTAGGCCTACACTCAAGGATAAAACGTTTTAATTATAGGAGGTAAACAAATTCAAACAGAAATGGTGGTGGCCATGGAGTGAGCAGGAAGCTTGGCTCCACTCCACGCTACAAAGTTTCAATTGTAGAAGGAAAATAAATTCCAGATATCAGGGCCTCTGCTTGGGTCACCAGGGGCATGGCTGGCCTGCAAATCACCACAGGTCCCCTCACCCAGGCCGCCCCATGCCTCAAGGGAACCCCCACCCTGATCCGGGACACCCTTCAGGGCAAACCAGCTGGCTCCCACCCATGCACCAGGCCTCTATACTATCTAATAAAAGAGTGATATGCAGAATTGACCATCACTCCAACACACAAGATGGCTGCCCCTTTGTAGTCAAAGATCCTTCCCCTAGGTGGACACAAGATGGCCACCACAAGATGGCCAACAGGGAAGGGCAGTTGAGAGGGACCAAGTCTGCAAGGGAGGGCAGTTGGAGGTCATCAACCCTGCAGGAAAGGGCAGTTAGGGGTGACCAGGCCAGCAGAGGAGGGAAGTTGGGGACAAACAGGCTGGCAGGGGAGCAGTTAGACATCAATCAGGCTGGCATGGGAGTGGTTAGGGGGTGATAAGGCTGGAAGGAAAAAGTGGTTAGGAGCAATCAGGAAGGCAAGCAGGAAAGCAGGCAGGTGCCAGTAATCCTGGATTGTGAGAGGGATGTCCAACTGCCCAGTGGGGTCAGGTCTAAAAGGGCAGTCAGACATCCCTTAAGGGGTCCCAGATTGGAGAAGGTATAGGCTGAGCTGAGGGACACACCCCACACACACACCCTGTGCACGAATTTTGTGCACCAGCCCTTGGTTATCTATAAATCAGAGGCCAGATGCCTGGAGAAACCCACAGGTATATTTATAGGGGCAGCAGTCTGACAGAGAATGGGGTGCTAAGAAACCTAATAAACCTGTATTAAGTTCCCTGAATTTACACTTCTATCTGTGGTCATCACTATCTTTCTTCTTGGGAAATCGCACAATGGCTATTTACACACAGTTTAAACACCCTGTTAGTTATTTCCTCTTGTTCATCCACATAACCAATTAGTTCACTGCATTAAATGCTTTCAAATTGCTATAACCAGTTAAGTCAGAGACATTTGCCAAGCTTGTTTATAAGTGAATTCTTTTGATATCAACATGGAGCAACAATATTAGCAAAAACATTCAACAAAATGCTTCACTAGTTTAGGCAGCTTGTGTTTACAAACTCAGACTTAAGAAACTGCTGCTTGAATTTAGTTACAAAATCTTAAAAGACTTGAAAAAAACATTAAGCCAGCCAATTACATTCAGCATAATTTTTATAAATTCACTTCAAAAATTGGACCCAGAGTTTGTTGCTGTTTCCCCATTATTAGATAGAAAATACATAATTGTTCATTTTAGAAAATTAGAAAAGAAAGAAGAGAAATTGAACTCACACCTCTCAATGACAGAGGATCTAGAGCCTGAGATACATCCTCTCCAGAGAAGCAGGCTTGTAAGGTATATATGTTGCATGTGTTTTTAATGCTAATATTAAAGAACTAGAGGCCCAGTGCATGAAATTCATGCATAGAGGAAGGGGATCATCCCTCAGCTTGGCCTGCACCCTCTCCAATCCAGGATCACTCAAAGGATATCCAACTACCTCTTACAATCCCGGACCACTGGCTCCTAACCACTCACCTACCTGCCTGCCTGATCACCCCTAACCACCTCTGTCTGCCTGCCTGATCACCCCTAGCTGCTCCTCTACCAGCCTGATTGCCCCTAACTGCTTCTGCCTCTCCCACCCAGGACCCGGGCTTCCCTCCCTCTGGCTGGCCGCAGGCACCCAGAACCCAGGCTGGCTTCACCTGGGCCTGTGCAGCCTCAGGCACCCAGGACTCTAGGGTGGGAGGCTTGTCTTTCTCCTGGGCCACAGCCTAACTGGCTCCCATTCTTCTCTTACAAGTTCATTTTTGCCTGGCTGGTCCCCATTTCTCTCTGGTGAGCTCATTTGTGCCCGGCTGGTCCCCATTCCTTTCTCCCCAGTGTTGAGTGTCTGAGCCTTTACCATGTGACCAGTTGCATACTAGCTTTCTTATATAGGATATTCAATGCATATTAGGCTAAAAGCAATATGCATCCACTCCTAGGTATTTGCCCAAGAGAAATAAAAACTGGTTTTTTTAATAAATAAAATTTTAATTTATAAATAAATTTTATAAATAAAATCTTTATAAATAAAAAAAATTATTTTTTTAAATAAAAATAGGTTTTTCTACAAAAACCTATCCGTGGAATATATGTAGCAGCTCTGTTCTTCATAACCAAAGCTGGAAACAACTGAGATGCCCCTCAACTCGGAAATGGATAAATAAACTGTGGTACATCCATACAATAAAATACTATTTAGCAATAAAAACAAACTGTCAAGATGTACAACATGGACGAATCTCAAATACACATTGCAAAATGAAACAAGTCCAACTGAAAAGGTTACATGCTATGATTTCAAATATGACATTCTGGAAAAGGCGAGGCTATAGGGAGAAAATCAGGTTACTGAGTGCTAGAATTAAAAGGTTGAGGGAAGACTTGATCACAGAGATAGCATGTGGGAATAATTTTTAGGGAGCGGAGTGAATGAATTATTCTGTACTTTGATTATTATGTTTCTGTGACTCTACGCATTGCTCAAACTCATGGAAGTACACATCAAAAAGAGTACATTTTACCATGTGTAAGTTAACATAGATCTAAAACATATTTGCACAAGGTTGTAATTAAAGGCCTGTCTTTGTATTTTGTTTGCATATGTGTGGTATCTGTACTATATATCATAAAATTCACATGATGATGCATGCTTGTACATGCATATAAACCATTCCTGGCAGTGTACAAGGAACTGTTCATGTGGTCGCCCAGAAGGATAAATATCAGGGGTCCCATGGTGGAAGGGGCTCTTGATTTGCATTGTACATATTCTTATACTATGTACCATATCACTCTAGCACTTTTCAATTTAAAAAACTAGTAATTTAGTTTACATCCCACATATGAGTGAAAACATGTATTTCTTGACTTTTTCTGTCAGACTTATTAACCAATGTCACCCTGATAAATGTAATCAAATAAAATATTACAGAAAAACACTAATCACTAATCTAATAGGAATATACAGGGGTAAAAGGTAGGTTTATAGTTGGCCATATGGAGAATAATACAATAATTAATAAACAATAATACAAAATAAACTGTGTTTTGCGAACTCAAAGCTGACAAGCTAATTTGCCCACCCCTGTATAAACATTTGGTGTTGCAATTTTGGAGCCTTGTTCAGTACATTTTCCTTCCTGACAATACAAACGAAACATCCTCTTTCCTAGAGTCGGGTGTAATTAGGTTATGGAAGGTTCTGTGAGTTACTCGGCGATAAAAGCTGTCTGAACACAGGACTTGCACGCTTCCCCTGTTCCACGGGAGTCTACCAGTGACTCCCTGGTGAGCGGTGCCAGCCAAAATCAATGGAGGAGGAGCAGCAGGCTCTTCCTGGGTGGCAATGAACTCCGTTCCATCAATAGCAGGCAGTACAACGCTGGGAAGTCAGACAGACTCAGACCGCTTCATACAGCATGGTCGCCAGCTAACACTCTATGGATACAAGGATGTCTATTAAACTCCCCATTTAAACTGCCAATACACATATTCCAGATGCAGAATTATCTTGTCATCAAGAAAGCTTTAAGCAGAACGCTGTGCAGTGGGACTTTCCGACGTCTCAGTGACTGGACACAGCCACAGCCTGGTCCTCCAGGGATTTTCCGGATGCAAGGAAACTGGCTGGCCTCACCAGTGATGCATCTCAGAGAGCCAAGAAGCTTGACCATGTTTGGAGAAGAAAGCTCTAGAACAGTACTAAATAAAAAGTAACATAAAGACTAGATTTTTTTAATCTACATGTCCATAGTATGTATATATGAACTATGCATTTCCAGGTTGTTCTATGCTCCATTGATTATTTCATAGGGAAGTTTCTATTTCATTCTGCCTATCCTATGTAATAATTAACATATTTAATAAATTAACCATCATGCCTTCACAAGATGGCTGCCTACAACCAGGCTGGCAGGGGGGGTTAGTGAGGAACAACCAAATGACTAAACAGCAGGCTGCGTGTGGTGATCAGGCCGTGGGGGGGGGGGGGGAATATGAGGGGTGACCAGGCTGGCAGAAGGGGGCAGTTGTGGGAGACCAGGCCCAGCAGGGGAAGGGGGTGCAGTTGGGGGTGACCAGGCCAGCAGGGGGGGGGGGCAGTTGGGGGCAATTAGGTTGGCAGGAGGCAACTAGGGGTGACCAGGCCAGCAGGGTGGGACAGTTGGGGCACTTAGGCTGGCGGGGAGAGGTGAAGTGAGGGGTGACTAGGCCCGCAGGGGGAGCAATAAGGGGTGACCAGTTCGGCAGGAACGGGGGCAGTTAGGAGTGACCAGGCCAGCAGAAAGGGGGCAGTTAGGGGTGACCAGGCCAGCGCGGTGCGGGGGACAGTTGGGAGCAATCAGGCAGGCACCAGGTGAGTGATTCTGAACTAGCAGTCCAGGATTGTGAGGAGTGTCTGACTGCCGGTATAGGCCCGATCACTGGGATCCAGCCTACACAGGCAAACGGATATCCTCCAAGAGGTCCCAGATAGGAGAGGGTGCAGGCTGGGCTGAAGGGACCCCCTCACACATGAATTTTGTACATTGGGCCTCTAGTCTTTTTATAAAGGGAGACTGTTGATATAGTAAGTAGGTGGGAAAACAGCTGAGTCAGTGTTAAAAGGGAGCTACTGTTGTGCAGGAACACACCTGCATATCATTCTAGAAGCTAAGAACTTTGCTAGTTGAAACGTGTTCAAAACTTGATTTTTTGTTGTTGTTGTTGTTGTTGCTTTTGTTTATTTTAACCTTTAATTGAGAAACTTAATTCTCACACAGAAGGGTACATGAAATATAAATGAAGAGCTTCATATTACCAGAATTTATCAGATGAGTTGTGCTGCAAATAGTATTTCAAATATTTGCCCATTTCAAGTTACAAGATAGTCTTCTATGTCTACTTTTGGAATTACTATAGTTTTAATTTTATGTTGAAGGTTATCAAGTTTATGGACATAGAATTGCTCTTAGCAGTTCGTAGTATGCCTTTATTATTTTAATGTGCATGAGATCTATAAAGATATCATTTCTTTTATTTTTGATATTAGTAATTTGTGTTCTCTCTCATCAGTTTGGCTAGAGGTTTATCAATTTTATGGGTCTTTTCAAAGAACTAGCTTTTGGGTTTATTGATTTTATTAATTTCTATACTAATTTCTTGTTTACAATTTCTGTTCCTGTTAATTTCTGTTCCAATTCTTATTTTTTTTTTCCTTTTTCTTTTTTTCTGCTTACTTGGGATTTAATTTGCTCTCTTTTTTCTAGTTCTTAAGGTATAATCTTAGTTTACTAACTTCATATTTTTCATCTAATATATTCATGTATTGCTATAAATTTTCTTCTAAGCATTGCTGTCATCAAATTCCAAAAATATTGCTAAGTTATGTTTTCTTTTCATTTGATTCAAAATATTTTTTAAATCTCTTGAGATTTTTACTTTGACTCATGTATTATTTAAAAGTGTGTTGTTTAACCTCCAAGCATTTTTTGTATTTTCCATCTATCTTTCTAGTTTAATTCTATTGTTACCTGAGAATATACATTGTATGGTTTCTATTCTTTTACATTTGGCAAAGTGTGTTATATGGCCCAGAATGTGATCTATTTTGTTGAATGCTGTTGTTGAATAAAGTAGTCTACAAATGTCCATTACACCTAGCTGATTGATGGAACTAATTTAATATTGTATGTCAACTGTAATTGAAAAATAAAAATTATTTTAAAGTCAAAATGTTTATTGGTCAAAGCTAATAACAAGGCTGGTCTAAACAAGAGTTGAGAAAATAGAGCACCTCTTGACTAAAAAAACTGCAAAATCCATTGCAAAGGGTGCAAATAGAGAGAGAGAGAGAAAGAACTAGGGGTGGTTTTGCAATCATTCCATCACATACTCAATGCAATAGACCTGGAAGAGGTCAGAATGGTTCATTTTTAAGTCACATTACATGATTCCTTCTCTTTTATCCTTACACAATGTAATTATATCTGAATTATCCATTATTAGAGGAAATGATATATAAGACAACAGGCAAAAGAAGATGAGGTAATCTCAAATCTATGTTTCATACAAAATAAACTCTGGGAATGACCTTCTCTCTTTCCTGGTACATACCATTTCATTTGGAATTCATCCGCTACAATGAGATTACCAAGTGCTGCCTGAGGTACAGCGTGGTCTAGCTATTGTGTTTTCTGGGGACCATGCCAAAAACTCAACTGTATATGAAGTCCCTGAGTATGAAGGTCTCATTCTAGAATTTCTGTCTAAGGATAAGGTCAAAGAACTGGCCAGAATCCTTGCCCTTAAACTGCCATAAGGGGCCCTTACCTTCGCTGTGACATAATCTTCACAAGACTTCCGCCTCTCCTGACCTTTAAATGACTGGTTATGGGTCAGCCACTCAGGGATCTGTCTAAACCCTTCGTTAACCCACTTAAACTTCCAGCCAGTACAATCTTTTGGGAGTAGCAGGTTTCAGAAGTGTTTTGAGAGTTCCCAACCCTCCAGCCATAATTACGGTTTTGCGATAGAAAAGTATTTGGCACTTAAGGTTTTCAAATCCACTTACAGAAAAGATTGCAGTGCTGTGGCTTCTGTTAAAGTCGAAGGAAGAAAAAAATGTGTGTGTCTCTGTCTTTATGTCTGTTTGCCCACCGGCTTTTATATTTTGTAAGATGAATTAAGAATAATATAATTTCTTCATTAATATTGTTTATTCGCTTTACTTGTTTACACATACAATATTCTAATACAGTTGGTGAAACTTCCTTTTCTCCAGCTATAAAAGAGCAAAATTGCTCGTCACTTGGGTTTTCCCCATGTTCCCTCAGCTCTAGTGCATGAAAATAATGAAGCAAGTTACCCATTTTATAATTATATTTTTATTCCTCTTTTTAGATTTATTTTCAATTTTTCTCCTATTGGAAAAAACTCATAACCTCCTTACTTCCTGTGGGAGTTAATGGCTGCTGAGGATAATAACCAGCATAATACTGTAAAGTATAATACTATCTCTACAATTTCCAGAAAGAAACAACTTGATAGTCAAGAGTTTGAGCTCTGGAGCTTCAATGAAAAAATAAATTAAACAAAAATAAATACATATAATATAATCCTATCTGAATTATACCTATTAGTCAGTATAATGTATTAGAAGGGATGCTGTAGGATAAAACAGGCAAAGAAGCAAGAATAAGTCATCTCAAGCCAAGATTTCTTACAAAATAAGCTCTAGGAATGACCTCTCTTTCCTGGTATGTAATATTTAACTTGGAATTTATTGGTCAGCATGTTTTTGTTCTGGGTTCTACATCATCCACCTTTTGCTTTAAGGATGTCAACTACCCTTATTCTGCATCTAAACGTTTACTTTTATGCAGTAGATATGGAATTCATTATAGAGATTTCAATCCTAAATCTTTCTGCCTGAAATGGTTTAAAGTTCAGATTTTAGTTATAGTGTCCTTCAAATATTTTTCTAAAGTTCTACTTATTAATTTCCTAAATTACCTCTTAAGTTAAACATTCTGTAATGAAGAAATGTCAAAATGTTTACTCTCCTCCAAAACACATTATAATTCTAAAAATGCATATGTATACATAAGATTATCTGCTCGGTACTTTCTTACCTTCTCCACCTTATGGTAATATATCCTTATACTTTAATTCATTACTCAAGTAAAGACCTTATGAACTTAGTTAAGCAACAGCACTATCTTAAGAACCAAAGAAACTTACTAGAACAGAGAATCATTTGTGTTTCCAAATGCCAAGCTAACACATGTGAAGAATCTGGCCCATCAACATTTTAGTCCGCCACTGTTGTCATTGAAAGCTAATCTCAGGAAGATTTGAGGAAGTTCTGTCTGAACCAAGTATGTGTATATGTGTGTTTGTGCTATTCGGAGAAACAATGACAGAATTGCCTTTAATGATACATTTAGTTAAGGAAGTATTCTTCTTGGGATTCCAAGAATTTACTAGTAGCTCTTAGTAAGAATGCATGTTTAATCTATATTTACAAATATACTCATTATTCTCAAATGCTAGCCTCCATGTCTGGGCATCTAGATCAGAGATTCCCGCCCCCCTTTGAAAAATGCTGTGCCTAAACAATTATTTGCCGTGTTGAATGTAAATCACCAATCAGAATCTCCACTTCTTATCAGATGAATTCCTTTAGGGGTTTCTGGGGTCCTAAATTAGAGCCACCTTAATCTGTCACAGAAGTACATCATGACAACAATGAATCACAAAAGAAAGCTGGTTGAGATCTTGATCATTTTCTTCCCTTACCCTTTGTGTGAATTTATCTTCTACTTCCTCATGCCCACATATATATATATATATATATATATATATATATATATATATATATATATATACTTCCATACACCAATGACAATTGAGGCAAGCAATCTTTGTCAAAACACAAAAAGATGCTGTTACCTATTTCTCCTGAAGCAATGGGTACCTATGTACCTTAAAATTATTTTCAAGAGGAATAATACAATTGATTCTGCCAATAATAGCACAAATCTGCTCTAATGTGGTTTACTGTCTGCAGCTCTGGACATAAAAGTAGATATCATAATTTTAAATTCTGCCTTGCTAATCAGCATCCAATGGGGACCATGGCAGTCCCTCCCAATCATTTTCAGGTTATAGTACACATAAAAAATAATTATGTCTCTATGACACACAGATAAACTGGAATAGATCTGGGAAGGATCTATATAGGGCATGGTGGAAAAAAAAAGTTACTTTGGCAGCATAATATAGCAATGTGAGAGAAGTAGAATAAAAGTGGTAGAGAAACAATATTAACAAGTGAATTTATATGGAACTTATAAATAAAGGCTTTTCAATTTTTTCTTTAATGAGAAACTTGAACTTACCTTCATAAAAATAGATTTTCATGGTTGGCTTTATGATTGAGCTGGCTACAGGCAATTACTAATCATGACTTTTAATGATAATATTTCTTCAAATGCTTGAGAGTCATATCAAAAACAAACTTTATTCATGTATAGATAATAAAAATTTATAAAACCACTTTTCTATCGTTATAGCTGTTTAAAAACAAGCAAATTGAAATTCTATTTTAAAAATCTGAAAGTACTTTCTGGCTCTCACTGACTGATAACATGGAAATTTCTTACAGCAATGCAAAGGGTTCAACCCCAAATAAACTTTTGTAAATGAGACATTCTAAACTAACAGAGAACATCTAATTTGCAAAATCCGCATCCATTTTAGAAGAGTCATACTGCAGCTAGCTCGTGTGCCCTAACAAAACACGTCACAGACAGACAAATTCAGGAGTCCGTTCCCACAATGACACCCCCCAGGCCCTCTTTCCTGAACTCTCCCCCTCATTCTTGTCCAAGACACCTGGAGCCATGTTCTAGGACTAGATTCTGCTTGAACTGTTTCTGTTTCAGTACCAACCTATGCTGCAGGCTACGTCCAGCAGGTCAAAATAGATGCCAGAAGTCCTCAAAAGGTTGAGTGGACATATTCAGCAGGGCTGAAAATCTGCATGTAATTACCTGCTGCTGCAACAGCCAAAAGCAGTTCCCCCAACCCAGTGGTCGGCAAACCCATTCGTCCACAGAGCCAAATATCAACAGGACAATGATTGAAATTTCTTTTTTGAGAGCCAAATTTTTTAAACTTAAACTTCTTCTAACGCCACTTCTTCAAAACAGACTCCCCCAGGCCATGGTATTTTGGGAAGAGCCACACTCAAGGGGCCAAAGAGCTGCATGTGGCTCGCGAGCCACAGTTTGCAGACCACGGCCCCAACCTCATCTTTTCCTATTTATCAGACTTCACCTGTTTGCATTCCTAAAGGGTCAACGTGCTTCCTAGCAAATAAGAAGCTGTGGGTCCGGGCATTCAGAGAGCCCGCTTCACTAGGAAGTGGAGCCTCCCCTGTCTGCCCCAGGCCTCCCAAATTTATATTTCATGTCTAGTCTCTTTATTCAGTGTATGTTCACCCTTCTCCAGATTCCCGAACCCTGCCTGCAGCGTGGGAAGACCCCGGCACACCTGGGCTGCTTTACCTGGATACGAAGGTAGATTCCTACAACGTAGAGAATCTCCTCTTAGTGCTCAGCAGGCATTTTAAAGTGAGGAGTTCCAGATCGGACTCCTTGACCTCCCACTTGATGGCCCAATTTAGGTGCCCCCAAAACTAACGGAGTAGTTCTCACAATGTGGTTCTCTCCTCCGCCCCACCAAAAACAAAAACAAATACAAACAAACAAACCAAAAAAACAGCAGCAGCAAGTAAACCCCAAAAACTTACTAAAATGCAAACTCTCAGGCCCTGCTCAGGACTTACAGAAACAGAAGCTCTGGGTGTATGATCGAACATCTTGTGCATTAACAAGCTTCCGATGTTTTCTAATTCATGCTCAAGCGTGAGAATCACTGGGATTTTAAAAAATCAATATTTTAGGGAACATCTGTAACCCATTCCTAGCAAAAAGATGTTGGAAAGTCTTGTGGTGGTTTTATGGTTGTTGCTGTTGAAATTACATGGTATTCTCCAAACTTTTGTATGAAGAGTCTTCAAGGTCGAGGGCCATGTAAGGAAGTCTATGCATAATTGTAAATTTTATTATCTAATTACTTTCTGTTTACCTATGTTTTCACACTTTGGCTCAGTGACCCAGAGTTTTATAGCTGCTCGTTCCATGCCCGTTTATATCTGAGCAACACAAGCAAAGTAAGTCCCTGTCCAGGTAAGGTTATCCGAGAAGGGCCTTGAGAACATTTTCCCCACCAAAAAGATCTCTCGGTTCACCTTCCATGGAACCCAGTACTTAATAACTGAATATTCTAATGTGGGGGTAGAGCATTCCACCTCCAGAATTACTCCTTTAAGATGCAAATACCTTTTTGATGGGGAAAATGTTGTAATAATCCATCAACACGGTAGTTTTCAAGATTAATTTTTGACACCTAGAAACATTGTGTGAGGATGGGATGTAAAACAAGAATGGTTGGCACTGAGTGAAGTGGGAAAGATTCAAAAGAGACAGAGAAGAATAATCAGAGCAAAAGACAGCCTGAAAATGAGAGTCCTCAGCACAGCATCCTGATGAGCTAAGAGGCAGCATGACAGTCTTGGTTGTTGAAGTGTGTGTGGCAGCAAACAGAAGTGTAAAAAAGAGGAAAAGACTGTCACGTATGGGTCTTCTTTTTCACTAGCTCCGAGTAGGTCATTTCTCTCACCATTAACAATGGCAAATGTTATCTTGCCCACCTGCCTATCACCAGTGGGAAATTTGTTTCGCCTCAAGGAGCCTTTCTTAAATGTGTTCACTTTCTAAATTAAGAAAGAAATCAATCAACCCACTTATTCTATGCAATTATTAGCTGTTATCAACCAGTTTTATTTCATGTCACTTTTAGCCATGACTACTAACAATTACTCCCTGAGTACCAGGAATTGAAGCATTCTTACATGCCATGGGGTTAGAGTTCAGAACAGAGCCTGTTCACCTGTCACGAAAGCCATAAACTTCTTTATAAAATATTGAAGAAGAATGGGGAAAATTTGAGAGTCAACGGGAGAAATGAAAACTCAAGTAGAAGGTGCGGCACTCTACCCTGAGAATACCCTGGGATATTTTAGTGTTATTTTATTTGCTTACCAGAAAGCATCAGCTAGATTTATTTCCATTCACAGAGTATTTTGATGCTACAGACATTCTTTTGGCCTCGGGCACCATGGAAGCAAAATATATTTTAGTTATTTTTTAAAATAAATGTCTCTTAGTAATGTATTTCTAACCTTCCATTTCTGTTCTCCACAAGAAACATACACCCAGCAACAACACTATCTATCATCTACATTTTAAGCCCTTGCTTGTATGTTATCCAATTTAAGATTAAACAAATTTAGGTCATGGGGCCAAATCTTTATTCATCAAGACATGACTCATAGGTCAGGCTCTTCTAATCACATAAAATAATATTTGGGGGGATGGAGGTGGAGGGAACACACTTGATTTCTAATATCAAGGATTATACTTGGTCTTCTAAAGTCCCACTCTGAAATACCAGCCCAAATTATGTGGCTGAACCCTGGAGATCCACTGAATGTCTTTGAGTAAATTTAAGGTAATATCTGAGAAGGGAAATGTTAGGAGCTATGCTATTTATATACAGATTATAATATCTAGCAAAAGTCAAGGAATGTAAATAGTGGGGATTTCTTGGTGAACCTGCATCATTTGTGATGGAGGTAATGAGAGGTGACTGAAGCAAATATGAGTAAGAGTAAAGTTTCCTTGAGAAAACAAATGCTCTCATTTTTTGTTGTTAGAAAATAAGTCAACCTATTCACTTTCTAAATTAAGAATATATGGAAACCTGGGATTCAGAGATGACTTCCATTGGCTTTGACAGCTTGCATGCCACAAACACAAATGTGCCTCCATATTGTAAAAGGCAGGTTTGCCACACAGCTCTCGGCTAAGGGTGATCAACCTACAGTACATTGCTAGTGTATTTTTAAACTTTTTTCAAGGAGATAGTTAAATAAACTATTTCCCATAATTTTAGTATTTTTACTTTGAAATAATTTTTCCCCACAAGGTACCAACAATTGCTTTCTTCCCTCAGCTCCTCTCTCATCTCTTCTCCTAGCTTCTCCTACATTGGTGCTTTATAGAGAAGTAGAAAACAGTGTAAAACACATACCCACAAACACACACACACAATATAAATATATGTAAAAATTTGTAAAATAGTATTAGTTGTTTCATCTGAATTACACAGAATAGCTGGAAATCCTTGTCCCAATGAAACTGCCATTCTATAAATATTTTTGAAACTCATCCTTTGGAAGTTTAATTTTAAGACTCCAGTATCCTAAAGTCTGTGCTTTCACCAACAGGACTGGTGTATTCGTTTGCTAGGGCTGCTGTAACAAAGTACTAAAAATTAGATGGCTTAATTAAAACATCAGAAATGGTTCATCTCACAGTTCTGGTGCCTAGAAGTCTGTAATCAAGGCCCATGCTACCTCTGAGGGCCGTAGGGAAAAGTCGCTGCTTGTCTACTCTACCTTCTGATGTTTACCGGCAATGCTGCCTTCCTGGGTTTATAGACGCCTCCATCAAATGGCTGTCTTCTCCCTTTGTGTCTTCATACCGTCTTTCCCAGGGGCATGCCTGTGTCTCTTTCCAAATTTCCCCCCCCTTTTTTTTTTAAATAAGAACACCAGTCACATTGGATTAGGACCCAGCGTAATGAACTGAATTACCTCAGCAAAGATCCATCTCCAAGTAAGGTTCCATTCAGGGCTCCCGGGACCAGAATTTCCACTTATCTTTTTGAGGGGTAGATAAGATTCAACCCGTGACAGATGACCTTCTAACAAATAGGATTTTTCTTCTTTGGAATGTTCAAAACTATATTTAAATGTGAAACATTTTCAGAAATAGCCATTTGAAAACATAGTATCCACACGCGCTTTCTTTTTAATGGGAGCTGGTGTGGATAGACGAGCTTCGTAGCTAGTTAATGAGGGGACAGGGAAAGAATGTCACCACTGCGTCTGAACTGCTGGTGAACTGCTTGCTCTTTCGCATTTGGTTCAGATGCCAGGAGCCCAGATCTGCGTTACCACTTTGTCAATACCGTCAGAACGCTCCTTTATCCCAAAGTAAGTCTTGGGCTGGCACCGTTTTCTCATTAACAACCTTGCACACATAATTATCTCGGCGCCTGAAAGAGTTTGCGCCAGAATTTGAGGGAAGAAATGCAGCATTGTCTTCCTCATTAACGCAAATGGGCCTAACATGATTAATTCCAAGTTTGCTTAATATTCTCTACTAATGGATGGATGTGGCATTCCGAGAAAACCCTACCCGTCTACCTGGTAGGTTTTATTGACTCTGAACAGATGTTTCTGTAATGTCTTGACACTCACGAAACAAAAGCAAAAACTTGTTTTCATAAAACAACAACAACAAACCTCAGTAGGCGATTCATTTGCTGAGCCTTTAGGTACAAGTTTACAACTGGAATAAAATATTCCAAAGGTTTTTGGATTGTACTTAGTGGGCTGATGGGGAACCCCCCCAAAAAAATAGTTATAAAGAAGAAGTTGTAAGCGAAAAGATTTCAGATTTGGAAGCTTCCCGTGTTTATAATATTATGCAAAATATACACAGACTTTAGAACACTGTCTCATCCTGAGTCTTCTTAATATCACGAAGTAACCCACAATCTTAACAGGACCACATAGATCTTAGAAGTAGCTCATTCTCTATTCCTAGAATAGTTACACAGTAAAAACATTTGCATTTCAAAGAAGAACTGCAAAATTTTACAGAAATACACACATTGACAAAATGTTAAATTCATTCCCAATAGAATCTGGTATTGAGGGGGAAATCCAAAAACATAGTGCTTCTTCTGAATGTTGAAAAACATTTATTTCAATGTGAAATTAATGGAAATTTCATGATAAAAGGGCTACACAGCCAACAAGGTTAGAAAGAGGGTCAGTCATCCCCACTGAGAGAAGCACAAAGCTTTTGAGAGACTAAAGCTTTGAAAAACTCAATGATTTCTCTCTTTACCTCTCTGTCTTCTCCACTACTCCTTCCCTCCCTCCTTCCTCCTTTAATTCTAGCATTTTGAAAGTCGTGTGTCTATAGAACCAGATGCGTGCTTTTAGCTTCCACCAACTGATGACTCATTTCTCAGAAATAGATTCAGACGGAGTATTTCCTGTTTGTTTTTTAAGAAGCTCCTAGACTCATTTCAAGCCAAGCATAAGCTGACTGTATGCAGCTCTGGTTCCAGTCCCCTCTGTTTCTGCCTGGATTTGGGCATGAGGTTGGGTTCCTATTTGTTATGTGCTCTCACCATCAAGATGGAAATGAATCTCACATTATCATGTATACTTTGACCAAAACTTAGTAAAGCCAGCACAAAATCTACAAGAGATTTGCATTTAAAGCCTTTTCTCTCCCAATAACTTATCCACTGTTTTAGCAAGTTTCTGCAATATCAGCAAAAATATGAGATTTAATGTGCTTGCAGGTTAGGAAGAAAGCCTGGGAGAAGAGGAGGATGGGAGGATGCAGCAATATATATATAGCCTCCTCCTCTACCCATGATCTGTCTTGAACATCCGGGTCCCAGAATTTGCTCTTTTTAAAAAATATATATTTTGTTGAGTTTTTACAGAAAGGAAGGGAGAGGCATAGAGAGTTAGAAACATCAATGAGAGAGAAACATCAGTCAGCTACCTCCTGCACACCCCCTACTGGGGATGTGCCTGCAACCAAGGTACAGGTCCTTGACTGGAATCGAACCTCTGACCCTTCAGTCTGCAGGCCGACGCTCTAGCCACTGAGCCAAACCAGTTAGGGCCTAGTACATGCTCTTAACTCTTACAATCATGTTTCTCTCCCGAACCCTCCCTAGTACAAACCCTCACCATGTTACTGGCTAATTTCAATGTGCACTCAGGTCTCAGTTGAAGCATCACTGCCTCTGGGATGCCATCCTTAAACCCCCATGTCTGAGTTAAGACTCCCTCCCCTCTTTTTGTCCTCATAGTGTGAAGCTAATGCCTCCAATTTTGACAGTAGTCACATTTAACTATTGCATTTTTAACTTCTCTCTCCCCCGACAGGTGACCTGATTTTAATAGTGAGACCTATCTTTATCAGTCTTATCTCTGGTACCTTTTGCAGTGCTTGGCAGATGACATGTGCCCAGAGAATTCTTGTTCAATGTGACTGGCCTCAATGCCACCCAAGCCCTTGCTGGTTCTGAGTTAAATCCAGGAAACGGTCAGAACTGTCAGCAGGAGTGGCAGGAGTGGCTGGCTCCTCCATTCACTTTCTCTCCACCCTGACTTTGCTCTCCTCCTCCCTCTATCCATCATCAAATCAGTTTCGTGTGCATCTCTTCTGGGCTGAAGCCATTCCCATCCCTCTTCCAGCCACTTTCAGAGTTGTTGCCACTGCAAACTGGTGGCTGCTCCCATCCCTCTGGCATCCTGAACTATGGGGGTGGGCAGGGACTCAGTAGTTCAAGAATTTTTCAAATGGGAAAAGGATTCGTGAAATGAAAGCTATTAGGACAGAACCAGAGGAATGCTGAGCAAGAGAGCTCCAGGTCGCCGAAACCGGTTTGGCTCAGTGGATAGAGCATTAGCCTGAGGACTGAAAGGTCCCAGGTTCGATTCCAGTCAAGGGCATATACCTTGGTTGCGGGCACATTCCCAGTGGGGGGTGTGCAAGAGGCAGCTGATTGATGATTCTCTCTCATCGATGTTTCTAACTCTCTATCCCTCTCTCTTCCTCTCTAAAAAAATCAATAAAATATATATATTTTTAAAGAGAGAGAAAGAGAGCTCCAGGTGGAAATGTGTGTTAGGGGTAAAGGGTAGCAAAGATGATAAAAAATGGTTCACATCTCGGGTACAATAGTCAATATTAGCAAACATTACACATATTATAAGAATTACATAATGAAATGAAAAACTCAAAATGTGTTTTATTCATATAAAAGTAATATTATACTATTTGCAATACTATACTAATTACAATAATATACTGCTTAATTACCATACATTCACCATCATTTAATATTAGAATAAAATGTTAATTTTACTTGATTATACTTGTGAATGAAACTACTTGTATAAACATGTAAATGAATGCAAATACAAATTAGACAATTACCTAATGATTTTACAAGAATGTATTTTAAATATATACTGAGTGGCCAGATTATTATGCATTGAGTGGCCAGATTATTATGCATTCAGAGATCACAATAATCTGGCCACTCAGTGTGTGTGTGTGTGTGTGTGTGTGTGTGTGTGTGTGTGTGTGTGTGTATTAGAGGCTTGGTGCATGAATTAATGCATTGGTGGTCCAGCAAGCCTGCAGGGGGAGGGGACATGGGTGGCTGGCAGGCCTGCCTGCTGGTCAAACTCCTGGTCAAGGGAACAATTTGCATATTAGCCTTTTATTATATAGGACATACAATGAGTGGCCATATTATTATTATGTGTTCAGAGATCATAATAATCTGGCCACTTGATCTATATATATTATCAGTATATTATTTTTACAAACATTTGTTGGAGGCATTTCCATGTACCAACAGTAAATAGTGTATCTGAATTAGGAAGGTAGCAATGTAGCTAAAGAGCAAAAATTAAATTTCATAAGTGTTTCAAAATTTAGAGAAACTATCTGCTATTAGAGAGAGTGAAGGAAAAGGAGGTAAGAATTGTAGATTGTCGTTGGTTCCAAAGTATCTATTCTTTGAGACTGAGTATGTGGGTTTAATTCTCCATACAAGGAGAATACACGTGGAAGTTAACTGTGAGCTGGAAGACATTCCTAAGAATTCTCTCTACTTAGAAAAATAAGCATACACTCCAATCAAGATAATAGAGGTTTGTAACTAGGGACCTGGTTTCTAAAAAAATTGTCAGTTGCTGGATTTTATCTTCATTATATTGAGAAGATAGAATCTCAACCAAAATTAGTGGATATTGTGTCTTTACAAAAAATCCCCTATTCTGCAATCATGAAGATATTTTTGGATAGCAACTCTTTCACTAATTTATTAGACTAAATCTTTTGAGACTAAATGTATCTTCTTAATGATTTCATGTGGTAAATATTCATAAAATATTATGTTCTCGTCTCATTTTAATGGCATAAAACTTTCAAAGACCATTTCTATGGCTTTTACTATCTTTCTCCTTAAGTGTCCTAAAATCCTTTTAGAATTGACATATCCTTAAAATCTTCTTAACTTCATCCATTGATTCATCGATTCACTCATTCATTGATTTATTCACTCAATTATTGTAGGCTGGGGAATTTGAAAGCATAAGTCTATGTTTGTGGAACCACTAAATTATGTGAGACAGGTATCCTTTTGGTTATTAAAATTAATTGATTCATCTGTGTTCTAGCTGATATTCTTTTTTTTTAAAGGCAGAAATTTGAAGTTTGAAAAACATTCCATTTTAACCCTGCAACTACACCCAAAGCCAGCAGCAGCATCAGTAATGACCAGCAAGTCGAGTATTTGATTAAGGTAATTTGGTCCAGAAAGAACACTCAAATTATGTCAATATTAAGACGAGGCCCAACTCAAGTTGTTTACAAATAGTTTGTTTTTATAAATATCTTCCTCTCGTGCCATCCTTGATTAAAATGCCAGATTTGTTCATTGGGAAAAAAGTCCTATTTGGGCACCAGAAACAACATCCTAGATACTCACGGTCTTCTGTTCCTCAGGCATTTAGGCCTCCTCTCTCTTCCCTAAAAGACCAAAGTTTTAACTCTAAAACTTAGTAAAATCTCTAACTTCTGCAGGTCCTTGCACACCCCATCAAATTGGAGGCATACATGCTCTCTTGTAGGCAACAAGGCAGGAAGAAAGCAGAACAGCGAGACCTATAGATATAGGGGACCAAAATGTTTACCTTTTCTGGTCCAAATTTGAAGCTCAATAACATAACAATGGAATGAGAATGAAGAGTCCCATCTGACCTTCAGAGTTCCTGAAGGTAAACAAATAGCATTGGGGGTCAGGGTTGTACCTGTCTGAACTGGTCTGTTGGTACAAAACTGGCTCATCTTGAAGAGCCATTTAAAGAACAGATATAAATTGCAATTTGAGGTTAGGTTTGCAGACTGGGCAACAGACAACTGGTCGCTTAGTCCAACCAAACAAACTGAGTACACAGAGCTGGATGAATGGGCCTGAGTAAACCTCTCTGACTGGCTCCTCAGGTGGTACGGCAGGCTTCAATTTCATTCCTAGGAAACTGATGCCCAGAAAACCAGCCCAATTAAATACTTTGTCTCTGCTTCCAAAATCATTGCGGTTGAATAGACCGAGTCTATGCCTGAAAACCACGGTCGGCTTGTTTTCTTTCCTGGTACCCAGAGATTAAATTCTCCCCGCAAAGCCTGAAGCATTTCCAAGTCTTGGGTAGCTTTGTGGTGTTCTACATCAGCATTTTGGACACAGGGTCCTTAAGAATTGATGTTTGGTCTTAACAATAAAAATTGTTAAGACCAAACATCAATTCTCAATTGCAAAGCAGAAAAAAAAATGCTCATGTTCCCCATGCAATCCCAGGAGAAAAATGTGCCAGGAAAGAGTCAGGACATAAATTCAATGAAACAGGTGCTTATATTATGTCATTTGCATTAAGGAGCAATGTGTTGCTAGTTCTTTTCTCCTCCAAATGGAAGTGAAGCTAAGAAAAAGTATACTATGATCAGATTTTCAATGTTTCTATCCCAATGTTAAGGAGTACAAAGGACATCTAAATACCTTTATCATACATACTGTACTTCTTAGATCAAAGATCTACTTAGATTTTGTCTCTTTGCCATCATTATTAACATTAGAATCAGATAACTAAAATATTCTGAGTAGAAAACATTAATCTTCATGTAAAAGAGATACAAGAGCATTGGATTAATTTTGATAAATTGTACAGGCTCACCTCGTATGTGTTTGAGCTGTTACTGCGAGCACATCTCTCTCCCTGCTTTTAGGATCCCATTGGGCTTTGGATGAGAGGAAACTCCATCGAAGCCTTCTTCTAAATTATACTTGCAAAACACTGGAGAAGCTTGATCTCAATCTAATGATTATAAAAGTTGAAAATGTATTCCTTCTCACCCTTGTTTCTCATTGTATCTCATTAGATAATAATCTTTATATAAAATAGATAACATGATTATAATGGGTTTTTAAACCTTACTTTAATTTTTTTACTCTTTGTGTAAACTAGGTGTATTCATTCCCTTGGCTTGACATTTAAAAAAATGAACAAAACACCTTCACTTCTGGAGGCTAGAACTCTGAAATCAAGGTGTTGGCCCAGGGAGTTCATTATGGAGATTTAAGGGACAATTGGTCCCATGCCTCCCTCCTGGCTTCCAGTGGTTGCTGAAGTCCTTGGCATTCCTTGGCTCAGTGGTCGGCAAATTGCAACACTCGAGCCCCTTGAATGTGGCTCTTCCACAAAATACCATGGCCTGGGAAAGTCTATTTTGAAGAAGTAGTGTTAGAAGAAGTTTAAGTGTAAAGAATTTGGCTCTCAAAAGAAATTTCAGTCTTGTACTGTTGATTAGCTCTGTTGACTAATGAGTTTGCTGACCACTGTATTGGCTTATAAGGAATCTCTGCCTTAAATTGAGAGCAACCTAAAATATAAAATTTCTAGAAGAATGCGTAGGGTAAAGGCTCTTGACATTGGCCTTGGCAATGTGTTGGATATAATACCAAAAACCCAGGGGGGGAAGCAAAAATAGATCAGAGCATTTACATCAAACTGAAAATCTTCTGCAAAGCAGTTAACCAAATAAAAATGCAACCTACAGAATAAAAAAAAAAGTATTTGTAAACCATAATCTGGTAAAGGGTCAATATCCCAAATAAATAATCAACTCAAATAAATCAATAGCAAAAAATAAATAAAGGAACTGGAGAGAAATGTTTCCAAACATGACAAACAAATGGCCAATAGGTGTATAAAAAGGTGCTTAACATCACTAATCATCAGAGAAATGCACACTAAAACCATAATCAATATTACCTCATGTCTGTTAGGATGGCTATTTTTTAAAAATTAAGTATTGACAAGGGTGTTGAGAAAAGGAAACCTGCCCATGCTATTGGTGGAAATGTAAATGAGTGCAGCCACTATGGAAAACTGTATGGAGATTTCTTGAAAAATTAAAAATAGAACTACCATTGATCCAGTGCTTCCCCTCTTGGGGACATATCCAAAGGAAATGAAATTATGATCTCAAAAAGGTTATCCACATCACCCTGTTTATTCCCTCATGAATAAACAGTAGCCAAGATATGGTAGCAACCTAATGTCCATGTTACACGTATACAATGAAAAACCATTCAGCCTTTAAAAACATGCAAATGCCACTATTTGGGACAACACAGATGAGCATGGGATATATAATGCCACGTGAACTAAGCCAGGCCCAGAAGGAGATAATACAATACAATAACACTTAGGAGAGGTATCTCTCTCAAACAGTCCAAATCAGAGGCGCTGCCACACTCCAGGTGATTTTCAAAGCTTGCCTTTGGCTGTATTTTCTGGCAAACAGACTCCCAAAACACTTTTTTCAGAGTACTTCAGCTCTTTATGCTTTCCTTTCTGAACTTTCCCCCTCTGTTCCATGAGCTTCTGATTCCATAGCCCTCTCACCCAACCTCCCAAAAGGACCACAGAGAAAACCACTTTATAGCTCTCTGCTACAGCTTGTGATAAAACCTCGAGGAACTTCTGGGCAAATGGGGTGCTTCCATTTTATGCTATTGTTTTGCTATGCATACTGTGTGTCTTTGTTTATTTTTCTCTTACAGCACTCTTTCAACTTGTTTTATTCTTCTGTAGATTCTGGCAGCAGAAGCATCAGCAAAAACATGACCAAGCTTAAGATTGAAGGTGCTCAATATATTTTACCAGGCCCTTGAATTGTCCAATACAGTTCCCAGAAGCATAAGACACTCTTCATCAGGAAAATCATGTTATTTTTATTATGCATTTGGTACAACTAGCCAACCCAACAATTTTTCAACACTCACCAAAATCAGGAGGCAATTTTATTTTAGTTTCCTGTTGTTTCCCCACTCTAAGTCTCTCTTATCTGTGGCCCTTTTGTTCTCCGGTAGATACATTTTCACTGGAACTCACATCCACAAAGGATGTACTGTAGCATCCCACCCAACTGGCTGAATGCACACATATCGCCTCTTCCCTCTAGCCATTATTTTACTAACCACTTATTAAAAGGGCTTGGATGAGAAAAACCAACTCTCTACATGGCTATTATGTAACTCACAGTTGAGAAGGCAGTTTCAGCTAAGCTATCAGTATGATTTAAAGTAGGCAAGTAGATTCCTTTTAAACTGGAACTGACCATGCTTTTTATGTCTCCTTTCTAGACTATCTAATTTCTCTTCTCCCAGCATGGAAACAGCACCAGCACTCACATGCACATTTTATTTACATAAAGTAATTTGGTAATTAAGTATTATAGAAACTATTTTTTCTGAAGCATGAAATTGATATGTAAATACAGATCCGCTACCTACAGCATCCCATTTTAAAGCTTTTATCCAGAAATAATGTCCTAACAGGTAACTCAAGATGGAACTGTACACATTCAAAAATATTAAACCTATAAAGGAAATTTGGGAAGATTCACTCATCCTGTGTAGTAAGGATAGAAACTCCTTAAATGTATTTTCAAAAACCTTTACTCCTAAATTTGCACCTTTTTAGGCTTTTCAAAAAATAATTTCTTATATTAGGGAAAATAAAAGAATGGTGAAAATAGAAATCAATGGGCATACATTCTGAAATGTTATTAATAAAATGCTTTCTATGTCAATTCACATAACCTAGTCTAGGGTCTAAATCAACATGGGGCTTAAATCAACTGAACATACAGACTAGGTAGGGCCATCTTATAATTAAGTCGTGAATTTTCTATTCCATTGCCCTTTAGATCTACAATAAATACCAAGTGTCCTCACACTGCTCATCTTTCCATGCGTATGTCCAGAATGCTGAGGGTCAGCAGAATTTGACCCGTGTGTGGGAGAAGGGCGCTCAGGCCGCGCAGACAGGGGAATCCATCAATACCAGGGTCTTAGATGTGCACTGCCAAGGCTGGAGCTACCTGGCTTCCAGCTCTAACTACTTCCCCCATCCCACCAGCATAACCTCCTCATTGCTGACACCTTCATTAAGATTGGACACCTGGGTGCGGTTTTGTGCAGTGGTATTGAAAGCACAAAGCAAAAGGCATGGGCACTCCTGGCTGGAGGTGGGGGAGAGGCACAGACGCTGTGTCCCAAGCCCTGTGCTTTTCCAAAGACTCCTTCCCCAACTCGCATGGCACCTGTGCAGTGAATGCGGCCTTTATTCTAGGGGACAGGGGCCGCCCAGAGCTGCAATGGTAACTATGGTGACGGAGCAGGAGGCAGGAGTTCCTGAGCCAGAGGGGGTGAGCCCTAGAGCTACAGCACTGACCTTGGAACACTGAAGAGCAAAGGCCCAGGAACAGCGAGGGCGGGGTCACAGACCAGCTACCCCTCTCTCCAGCCCCTTTTCTCCAGGGCTGCTTGATGACCCTGACAGGAGCAGGGAAAAGAATTCTTGAGTTATAATCTTCCTTCTCCACAGTGGAATTAATTTTAATTTTCTTCTATTTCATTGTGAGATTATACTAGTGATGCATGTAAGTGGTTAAAAACAAAACAAAAAAAACAGGCAATCCAATCCTTTGGTTCATTGGAAAATCACCCTAATTATCTTGTGCAGTTCTACGTTTTCTCATTCTAAACTGCAACTACAGTCTCACTAGAAATTGTCTAGTGGTCACTTTAGTAGCCCAAGCTTCACCCTGAATTAAAAGCCCAAAAGTCCCTTTGAAGCAGGGCTGGAAGTCAGCTCACACTGGAGGTACACGTATTGAACTGCTCAAATTCTTTTGTACAAGATGGAAAATGTCTACTGTTGGAATTTTCTGTCTCCCTCACCCATCTATTCCACACACATCACGCCTTCTTAATGCATAGAATTTCCCCCGAATCTGGTAAGAACCAGGTTAATGCCTAGACCCTCAGCACAAGACCCTGCAAAGCTATTGCCTGTGTCCATTTATGTAACATTATTACATAAATATTACCCGTCCTTGGAGGATTATATACAGCATCCAGGTTACTAGAGAAAAACATTTGAATGAACAAAGATTATTTCATTCTCTAAGGTTTCCATAACCAAAGGTCATTTTCAAATTGGGAGTTTTATCAAAATTTTACATTTGCACATCTACAATTAGATAATTTGTTAGATTTTGGTAGAACTATCCTTCTTGGGACAGAATAAACTGAATGGATAAAAAATACAAGTTGTTGGTGTTCTTTTAAAAATTAACAGCAGCATGCATTCATACGTGGTAAATGAGCCTTTAGGTTCCCATGGCAACTTGATCACATCAGTAGAAAGACATTTTTTCAACCTACAGAAATCCCTGTTCTGTAACAGTTCCACTGAGCTTAGCCTTGCAGTTATTCACAACCTAAATGCCCACCTTTGCTAGTAAGTTCCAAGATTGTTGTTTATAAAACAACTAGATGCCCAGTGCACGAAATTCATGCAAGGAGCTCAGCCCTCGCAGCCGATGCAGCTTGCCTTTGCCCTCACAGCCCCAGTGTTGTCTGGAAGGTCAGCCAGAAGGATGTCCAGAATGATATCTGGAAGGTCGTTCAACTGTCCAATCTAATTAGCATATTACACTTTTATTATTATAGATGGCAAATGACAAAATGTCTCCACATTGAATCCTGAGAAATAACAGTCTCCATAGGGAAAGATCTTTCTGTCCATAGCACAGTGTTTTGTTCTATTTACCTTGAGAAATTTCATATACTTTTCCAGTTACTTTCCATCAGCTTTACTGGTATGCCTAAAACACCTACATATTGATGATGGAAATGTCTTGTGCTTCCAATGATTAGACAAAACAGTGTCTTCCTGTGATGATTTTTGTCATCCAATCCTTGATTTTCAAACTCAGGTCCTGTTTGATCAGTCATCTGGCTCCCCTTTTAAAAACAGAGTCCCAGATTTCACTCCAAAATGATGACATTGAAATACCCAAGAGTGAAAGCAAGAAGTCTGGATTTTTTTTAAAATTACCCTAATTGATACCGATGCATAGCTAGTTTAGAAAATTAATGACCAATACATCATGCACAAAACTACCTTGTTGATTTTTAATTAACTGGTTGGTTGACTGATGAGTGTTATGAATTCAGATAAAAGGAGAAAACCAGACTGTTGACAGGAAAGGCTAGCACATGATTATTATAATGCTTGACTGTCAGAGTACAACATAGACATTTCTTACTTTGTTCTATTTCACATTTTTTTTAATGTGTTATTCAACACTATCTGGTTTGGCTCAGTGGATAGAACATCAGCCATGGATTGAAGAGTCCTGGGTTCAATTCTGGTCAAGGGCATGTACCTTGGTTGCGGGCTGGATCCCCGGCCCTGGTAAGGGTGTGTGGGGGAGGCAACCAATCACTGTGTGTCTCTCACATCAATGTTTCTCTCTGTGTGTCTCTCCCGCTCCCTTCCACTCTCTCTAAAAATCAATGGGAAAATATCCTCAGAGAGGATTAACACAAAAGAAAGTGTTAATCACAAGCCACTTAATTCATTTTATTCCCTATTAATAGATCCTGACCCACAATTTGAGAAATGATGTCTTAAGGAAATTTTTCAAACATGCATAGCCTGGGTCAGCATCCCTGAAAGATTCTTCTACAGAATGATTTAGGTGATGCCCTGCCAATGAACATGTTTAAGTTTCTCCTGGTAAATCTGGTATAATTGATTGAAAGATATACTCCAAAGTAGGCTCTGATTAAACCACGTGAGATAAATCTTTGGTTTGTGTGAAATATGGTTAGTGTGAAATCAGAACAAGATAAAATGATTCCATGATCAGGCAGAGATTTCCCCTTTCCAGGGACCAGATTTCATGAATCCACAGAGCTGGGAAGTCATTCTCCTGAGCAACTGCCAGACGCACAATGACCACTTCTATCCCTTTTCTGTGCTTCCAATTCTATGCTTCCCGTGTTCACTTTCACACTGGATGTGAAATCAATTAGGTTTGTGATTTCTAACTAACTTATGTCTTTACTTCTTATAATTATAATTAGGTTATCTTGATTGGAGTTTAGGATTGCCCAAATGCTAGACTCAGTCATCAGTAAATAATCTCTTTAACTACTTCCACGGTTGATTAACCACATCCGTCCACGAGAGCAAGAGATCATGTCTGTTTTATCTATCACGTAGTTCCCAGTGCTTAGAACTGTGCTTGGCATACATTGGGCATCAATACATATTTGAATAAATTGTGCCTAGAGATTTCACTAGTTTAATCCCAAGAATGCAACTTAATTTCCCTTATCTCTAAATTCTTAGGGGAAGCCTCCACATGTTCTCACATAGAGACAACAGTAAACATTTGATTTCATTGACTCTAAATAAGTTGGCACATAGAAAAAAATACTGGCATCAATAAGAGAACCAGGTATATAATATGTGCAAATCCCATCTCTTATCTTGTTGATATATAAGGATAAATGTAGACATTGAGACTAGATCATGCTTTAGGCATGTTTAGACAAAAACTTTAAATAGCACACATGAAGATTTTTTTACAGTATACAAGGGGGGAGCAAAGGTATGTTTATATTTGTTTCTATGAATATATATATATATATATATATATATATATATATATATATATATAAAAGCCAAAGTGACCAAATGATCAAACAACCAGTCGACTAGTCGCTATGATGCGCACTGACCACCAGGAGGCAAACACTCAACACAGGAGCTACCCCCTGGTGGTCAGTGCACTCCCAAAGCAGGAGTGCCACTCAGCTGACCAATCTGTCCCAGCAGCCCACCAGTCCAGCAGCAGCCACTGACTTCCTCAGTAGTCCTGCAGGTCAATCTCCAGAGAATGGGCCAGGCACTGATGGATCAGCGCTGCCAGCATGATCCTCACAGCGCCTTAGGACTCCTGGAAGTTGGTCTCAGACACCACAGCCACTTCCCCTCCCTAGACGCTCCACAAGAAAGGAAAGATATAAAAGTGTCTGCCCAGTGTCTCCTGACAACTGGCGCAATCATCAGCAGGATGAATCCAGATCCTAAACCAGCAAGGGTGTCCCACTGCCCTCCGAGAGGGCCAACCACATTCCAGCTCCCTCACCCCCACCCTAATGGGCATCAGACACAAGGCTTACAGCTGGCGAGCACCACTGCAGCCTGAGATCCTCTCCTGATCAGGGCTAACTGCGTGTGAGCCTACGGCAGGCGCAGTGGGCCTGGGTGAGTGGGAGAGGCAGGCAGAGGTGGCAGGTGGTATTGGACTGTCAGTTTCGGCCCAATCCCCACAGGCCATGCCCAAGGACCCCACCCATGCACGAATTCATGTACCGGGCCTCTAGTAATACAAAAATAAAGAATGAGACAAGAATAAGCTCTGTTTTGTGTACTCGCAACTATAAACCTACCTTTGCCCCACCCTGTATATAAAGCAAACAAATAAATACTAAACCAAAACAAACAAAAGAAGCAAACAATAATGGGAAAGAAGCAAACTAAATATTCAATGGTAGAAAATTGGTTAAGTAAATATGGTATGATCTACTCAATAGAATATTATGTAGTTATTAGAATTTATAAAAAATATGAATATCAAATAAAAAGGTGAGACATAAAATTATAAACACACTATTTTTTACAACTATGCTACATAATGCACCTAAGGGGAAAAGACATAAATCAGAAAGTAAAATGTTAACAATGGTTGTGCTGGATTGGCAGTGTATATTTTCCCTCTCTCTTTTGACTAAAGGTATTTCCAAATTCTTATCAGAAGACATTTGTTAATTGCCATGCCAGTCTCCATTTCCCATTCCTACGAGGCCCTGGACTTT
The DNA here is from genome assembly GCA_963924515.1 of Vespertilio murinus. Taxonomy (NCBI): domain Eukaryota; kingdom Metazoa; phylum Chordata; class Mammalia; order Chiroptera; family Vespertilionidae; genus Vespertilio; species Vespertilio murinus. Next base: position 7,438,471 of record OZ004709.1, read on the forward strand.
CCAACCAGGGAGTGTAGGCTGATTTGACCCACCCCCAGCTCCAGGAACGGGCCATGGTTAACAATAAGCCTGCCGCATCTTCCATCCCACCAGCCAGAGTAATAGGTTCAGGAGTAAATATAGTCACTCAAAATGATATCCTGAGGGTTAGTCTGGATAACCCTATGCTTGGTACCAATTATATTAGCCTGTGTTTTGTTTTGGTTTTTTCTTGAAAGTAAAACCTAAAGCAAAAATTAAAGTGGTGACATTTCATTTGTAAGGTGAAAGCCTTGGAAGATGAGATAGAAAACTAAAGGGAGAAGTGATCATGAGAAGATCAAAGCGATGTGATGTGATGTGATGTGATGTGATGTGATGTGATGTGATGTGATGTGATGTGGTGAGGTGTGGTGTGGTGTGGTGTGGTGTGGTGTGGTATGGTGTGATGTGATGTGATGTGATGTGATGTGATGTGATGTGATGTGATGTGATGTGATGTATTGCACTGGTCTCAGACACACAGCAGGTGATGCAGAGGGCCTGTGGGATGGACTTCCTCCTTGCAGTGCCTCAAGAGACCTCCCTCTCGGGGAATGCTCTGTCTGTGCAGCTCTCACAAGGCAGTAGCCCTTACACAAGGTCAGTTCATCCCCCCCACATTGTCCTGCATCTTTCCTTACCTTGGTCCTCCTTTCCTCCCCTTCCCCTCACTGTCCTAGACATGCACCTACCAAATAAATAAATAAATAAATAAATAAATAACACAATTGCACCTAAAACAATACTTACCTCAGCTTCTTATCCCAACATGGCTACTCCTAAAACAGATTCTTTTTAAATTTACCTGTTTTTTCCCGGCACTGAGGAGTTAACATGGTAATGATAGGGATGACAGTTGAGTTAGAATCAGAATATGATTTCTATATTTTTATTTCTTCTCTTGGCTAAGATCTTTGAAATTTACTGCATGGGTAGCAGACTTTTTTAGCCTTTGTTTGTTGATGGCTTATTGTTTCCTATTTTCTTTCGGTACTGGGTATTATATTATAACTATGTTTTGAAAGAGAAATGCCACCTTATACATTTCTAAGCAGGAGATGAAATAATTAGCTTAAGCTTATATCATATTCCATTCCCCTTTGAAGAGTTATTGGTTCAGGAATAAACATACTCATTCAAAATTATATCCTGAGAGATTATTTTTTGGTCAAGCACATGGGGGAAGGATACACTCGAGTGTGTGTGACAAAAGAACCCATGTTTCTGTCAGGCTTCCTTTTATCAATTATATGAGCTCACAATGTACTAAGGATATAAAGTTTTTGTGCTATGGTAATTATGTGTATTGTCTTATTGATTTAATTTGCTTATTTTATGACACTCTAAAATGTTCCAACCTTAGTATTGCACCTATAAAGTGTTATGGGAATTCTTTTATTGATGTTTACTTTTTCCCCATCTCAAAGTAAGTGCAATAGGCAGAACTTTTACTCCTATGAACTATGATCCTCGGTGTTGCACTTCTTTATATTATATTATGTGGCAAACGGGATTTTGTAGATGTGGTTGCAGTTACTAATCAGTTGACCTTAAAATAAGAAGATTGTCCTGGGTTACCCACTGGAGCCCAATGTGATCAAGTAATCCTTTTAAGAGCAGAGAGATATTTGCAGAGGGAGAAATCAGAGATATATGAAATATTAAAAGATCTCAACTTGCTCCTGCTGGCTTAAAGGTGGATGGGGCCATGTGGGAAGCATGGGAAAGAACTGTATTCTGACAACATCCTGTTTGAGATTTGAAGTAGCTTCTTTATTGGAGCCTCTAGGGATGAGCAAAGTTCTGAACTTTGGCCTCCTGAGACCATAAGTAGAGAAACCTACTGGTCTACTCTGTGCCCAGACTTCTGATCCATGGAAACTGTGAGATAATAAAAAGGTGTTTTGAGGTACCATTAAATTTGTAATAATTATTTGAGAAAACTCAAACAATAAGTGAAAGTTTTATGGTGGTGCTTTAAAATACAAAAGCCAGGAAAGAGACCAATTTCCTTAGTCTTTCTTGTGAAATAATAACCTACCATTTAATTTAATATAAAATGTGATGAGAAATTTTTAAATAAACAGAGGCCTGATGCACGAAGATTCATGCAAGAATGGGTCTTCCTTCCCCTATCTGCCAGGGCCACCTTTTCGCTCTGGCCCAGAGCCGCCTTTCCGCCTTCCCACACTGCCCAGAGCAGCAGGGGTGGTGCAGAACAACTGTGTTGTCGCATGGTGACAATGCAAGCATCCTGCCTTGCCACTTGGTGCCTGTGTATGCAAATTAACCTGCCATCTTTGCTGGGTTAATTTGCATACTCGCTCCTGATTGGCTGGTTGGCATCATGAAGGTAGAGTCAATTTGCATCTTTCTCTTTTATTAGTATAGAAAATAATTGCTTAGTGGCAGATATTAGAAGAAAGGCACTCAGAGATCAATGCAGCACATCATTCTTATCTCAAGCTTCTCCCCTCATCAGATAAAATCGAGCTAGCTTAAAGAGAAAAATACTATTGCAAATCTCTTTCTCTGTGATATGTTACATTTATGCAATAGGTCTTGGTAAAGAATGTAACCTTTTTTCTTATAGTACATTTATCACTTTCTTTACATTTCAATTATTTGATCACACCAAAATTTGCCCATTATCTGTCAGGAGAAAATGTGAGTCTGCATTGCAGCAGAAAGCATTCACAAATTGCAAACTGACCCATGTTTCAGTCATTTAAAAAATTGGTTTTGAGAACAGCTAACATTACAACTGCAATTGCTATAGAAAAAGAAAATTACATCCCTTTCAGTAAGTTTTATAGATTAGTATTTTCTGTTATTATAAGTGCTATAAAACACATTAGAAACAAATATGTATAATTAATAGTTTTTGTATCTTCTTGAAGACTGAACAGCAATCCAATTAAAAGCTGCACAAAAAAACAGCCCACAAGAGGAATTCTGAATCTTTCAGGGCTTTACCAATTATAATTAAGTGCTCTAATTTGTTGAAGACATTTTTCAGTGCTATAATTAACATACAGCCCCCAATAGGTTGAAGTGTACAGCATAAGAACCTGGCATACATGTATTGAGAAATTATCACAAGTTCAGTTAAAGTCACAATTTTTTTTCTCTTTGTGATGAGAACTTTTAGGATCTACTCTCTTAACCACCAAACAGTGTTAACCACAGTCATCCTGTTTCACATTACATTCCCAGTATCTAATTTATTAGAGACTTTATCTAGTTAATAGTCTTGATTGTTGGGCTGAGAGCCTTCGATCATTTTGTTCCATTTCAAGTTGTGTGTTGTTGTTGTTGTTTTTAGTTCAGAAATAAAAAGCTATGTTTTCCATTCTGCCACTTTTTTTTCCTAAAAAGGTAAAATTGTATCCCGATTTCTAACTTTCTGTCATTCAATGCTTAATAAATTAAGAGGATTAGTTAATGTTCTAACTGACGTCAAACTCTTTAAATGGTATAATTGTAAAGCATACATACTTCCGCATTCCACTATTCTCCCCTCTACTCTAGCAAGTTACTTATTTTAGCAGATGTCTAATGAAAATGTAATGGCCTCAAATTGACAGCAGTTAGCACCACATTGAATAATTCCCTTCCTTGTTAATTCATATGATCATTTAAAAAGGGAGCTTCCATTTTATTTGTTAGGAACTTGCCTCTGAAGAGCTGAAAGCACTGCAAAGATGTAAAAGACACAGATTTTCAGCCAGAGGAGAAAATAGGTCTGGTTAACACAGTTTTCACCAGTGGAACACCCAGTTGGTTGAGGATATAGAAGGAAATATGGGGACAGCGTTTACATTATCAGAACATTTCAAACAAATAGCCTGACTTCACCTTACACTCCAAGGTAATTGCAAAAAAATGGTCCCCAACCCATCTTTTCTGGATGGCTCTAAAGACTACATTAACTGGATAATTGCCTATTTCCTGAGTACCTCACCCTGAAACCATTCCCTCCTGTGGGATCTCAGCCTGCTCACTGCCTTAACCACTCCTTCGGGGCACTGCTTTCTAGTGCCAGTCCCTTCAGTGATTGTGTTTTGTTTGTTTGTTGAGTGGCTCGCATGCTGCAGGCACTTGTAGTGTGTGTGGATTTGCTGAGTGCTGACTGATCCCAGAAAGGTGCAGGCAGTTAACACCCTGCTCCAAGGTGTGTAGGCAGTGGCTATTTCCTCCCTGGGAAAAGATGAACCCTGTATGACCCTGAGTTTTGTCCGAATACCTCCCTGGAAAGTGCAAGTTTTGTAAGCATACCCACAAAGGGAAGAACATACACTGCTAATGCTATCTCTCCCTTTATGTTTATGGAATACTAATAGCTAGCATTGATGGAGCACTTACTTTGGGCAGGCACTGTTTGAAAGGACTTTACATGATGCTTTATTTCATTCCCACAACAGCCCCGTTTGTTCCCATTGGACAATCGAAGAAACTGAGATGCAGCAGGGGAAGGTAGGACTTTCTAGGTTATCTGACTGGTAGAAGGTGGAGAATTTAACCCTGGTAGCCTATATCTAAGAGCCCTGATGCCTAACCACTACCCTGGGTCCCAGGGTAGTCCCTGGGATAGAGTGGCTGTCCTGTAGGGAGATCTGACATGACTGACCTCCATGCACAGTGTCACCAGCAACTGTAGGCCACCTCCTCACCCCTTAAACTCCTGAGTTCTCCCCCCACACCCTACTCCCCACCCTCCCGCACCTTAGTCAGGAACTTGAGACCAAGAGAAGCTATCTGACCATCAGACACGGGCTCCTGCTTTGTACTCTTCATGCCTTGGGAGATTTTCCACCTCAGGCTCATAAAATGGAAGTGTAACCTCTGGTGTACATGCTTTCTTCTTGCCAACACTTTCCTCAGTAGAAATGCTACAAGTATCTAATATTATGTGGTTGTCACCCTCTCTGGTGGCCACATGACAGCTGCCTCCTGTTAGTCACACTTCTGTGTTAGCCCCCTCCTTTGTGTGTGGACCAAACTTTGTGACTTGCTTCTGATGAACAGAACGCAGGACAAGTGCTAAGATACAGCTTCTGAGATTAGGTTATAAAAAGACGGTCTTGTCTTGGGTTTGGATCTCTCTCTCTCTCTCTCTCTCTCTCTCTCTCTCTCTCTCTCTCTCTCTTTCTCTCTCTTGTATTACATTGCTCAAGGGGAAGCCAGCTGCCATGCCCCTGAGGCAGCACTGAAGAGAAGCCCAGATGGTAAGAAACTCGGTGCCAACAGCTGAGCCCTGACATAGCAGCAACTCTGGCCAACACCTTGACTGAAGCCTCATGGGAGACCCGGAACAGATCCCACCTGGCTAAGCTCTTCTGAAATCCTGACCCACAGAAACTCTAAGATAATAAATTGTTATTGCTTTTAGCTTTTAAGTTTTGGAATAACTTAGGTGCACAGCAATGCCATACAGAATTTTTATTATCTATGAGAGACAAGACTAAGCACTTTACACCTCATTTGCTTTCTATAACAACCCCATAAAGTAATTAGTATTATTATCACTTTTTTTATATGTTAGGAAGCCAAAGAACAAAGAAATGAAATAGTTGGAGTATGATGGGAGTACCTGGGGTGTCATCAAAGAATTTCTAAATACAGGGTCTTGCATATAAGTATACACCAAAGAATCTGTGTTGGTTGATTCAATATGATCATGTCCAAACAACTAAAATAAAACAAAATGCAATTTCTATTATTTCTATTCAATTATAATAACCTGGGGTAAGTCCTCCCATGAAGACTCCTCATGCCTCCTTTATTACCGTGTTCACCTGAGGGTACTACCTTTCTCTTCTCTCTGATTAATGCTTCTGGAATCATGCTCCCCAGACCCTACAAGTGATTAAAAGCTGGCCAGAGATCTAGTAGTTTCCATCTTCTACTACATCTTTCTGTAGGTCTCAGGGTCACCTCCTGGCCACCTTGACCTGCCAGTCAATGCTTGTACTTCAAGTTTCTGCATCTTTTATCTTTCACTGTTTGGGACACAATTCCCCCTTATAAATTAAGTACTTTCCCAGTTTTGACCTGAAACAGGGTTCTTTGAGGAAGCTCTAACTCCATGTCCTTGAACATATCATCACGATTAACTGTTAAGGCCCAATTAAACACATGCAAGATCCTTATCATTGATCTCTACTCAAATTCCAAGGGCCTCTTTCTGCCTATTACTTTTAATAATACCTAACATTTTTTAAAAAATTCTATACCCTCTCCATTCATACATTACTTATTAATCCTGTGGCCGTGTTGTCCATGCCAGTCCACATCTAGAAATGTGAGACCTGTGTTCTGACCTTTGACTTATTGCCAGAGGACCAGCTTGGTGATAAATGACAGCCACCCCAGGTATCTGATAAGACTGCCAATCACTGCTTCCCATTACTGTGCTTCTCCTACAGTTGGACTATGCTTTCCTTTAACCTGAGTCTCCATCATCTACTACTTGCCCAGGAAATGCTAATGTAAAACCCCTTGGAGACTGTCCTGTACTCTACACCTCCAACACTCTTCCAACCCTACCTGGAGCAAGTGTGAAAGTTGGATCATTATTTCTGTGAATGTTATCACTAGCAAAATGGCATGTGAAAAGGTTCTGCTTATTAAATGTCAGAAACTATGCTAACTGCTTTATGAGGCAATCTCATTTATTCCTTCTAACAAGGCAGTTTGCATTGGGCCCACTTCAGAAATAAACAAACTCAGCTTTATAAAGCTTAGCAAGTCGCCCAGGATCAAAGCCAATTAGTGGAAGGAACAACCAAGACATGCACACCTTGTACCTAGTTCAAAATAGGCTGTCAATTTAGAACATAGAATATTGGTTTTCAAGGTCTGGGGGAAAGGGGTCGTGGGGAGGTGTTGGTCAAAGAGCACAAAGTTTTGCCCTGGCCCTTCTAGCTCACTTGGCCGGAGTATCGTCCCATGCACTGAGCCTGCCTCTCCCATATTCTCGCTATTAACTCTGCCTTGGGCTAAGCTGGGGAACTGCAGTGAGCGTGCTGATCTTCCCGTGAAATGAGAAGCATGAGTTTTCTTCCAGTCTTTCCGGCAAAATGACAGCCGGGGTCTCCTAGGGGAAAGTTCCCTTCCAAGTGCTCCCAAACCAAATCCCAATATTACTTCCGCTGGAAGAACACCCCACACAGCGCAGATCACAGCCTGGGATCACGGGCAGCCATTTACAAATACTCATTGATGAAGCCAGGGCAGATGTTGACCTAATGAAAGTCTCTGAAAATACTCTTTTGTTTTGTGTGTGTGTGTTTTTTCATCTTGTATCTGTAATCTAGGGAATTTTCCGCTCCTCAGCTCCAGTTTGTTCAAGCTGCAAAATTAACTGGGGACCTCACCCCTGGGGGAAATGTGCAGTGATTATGCCTGCGTTCCTATAAGGAGGAACAGAACTCACAGTGTTTTACATTAAGTTGGCTTAGTATACTTTAAATTTGCCTCTCTCTTTGAGGTCATGCCTGTTTGCAATGCAACTGGGAGGAAGGGAGGTAACAGGGGGGAGAAGTTAACAGGAACACAATGTTATTCAACTAAAGTAGAACTCAACTCGGTGGAAAAGTGCTGCTGATTAGGGGTGCCAGAGTCACTGGGGATGAACTCATCGATTGAACCTAGAGCACAGGGTGCCTGAGCACTAATTTACTCTGATAAAACGTTACTAATAAAATGGTGGATCTCAAATCTAATTCCCTAAGCAGGGCACATCCTAGGGAGACCTTCAGTCAGTAAAATTGCAGACCCCCTACTGTCTCATTATGTCCTTGGAATCCGGGCCCCATTGAAGCAAAGCCTATAATGGGATTATCACAGCTTGCTGCCTCTGAATTTCCCATTTACGCCTCCTTCGTCAGTGTCTTAGCCACATACTAATTACCTGCTCTCTCCATTTTATTTAATAATAATTCCAAACAAAGAGGCCAACGCTAAAAGCAGCACGTGGGGGTGCGGAGAAGAGAAGGGGATTGAAGGATGTGGGTTTCTGTGTGCGATAACAAATAAGGACTTAATCAGACTAGACTCCATGCCCAGAAAAACAGCGAAGGGAAGCCAACTGTTCAGACAGGCAACTAAATGCATTGCTAAAACGACTGCTCATACATCCGGACAAAATTGGGCCTTTCTGCCTATTATTGTAAATTTTCCTAGGAGCTGCAGACCACCCCGAGAGAAATGGCCAACAGCTCTTCCTGCACAGGGACCCACATTTTCTCCCTGCAGGCTCGCTGAGCCTGGCCCACACCTGGGCTGGGAGTGTTGCCTGCTGCTCTGCCTAGAATCAGCCGAGTTTGAATCATTGTGAGCACCAGTCCGCGTCCCCCTTAGCAAATCTCTACCACGGTGCCTATTCAGGCTAGGTTGCTAGTACCTACTTTCCATTTAATAACCCCCTGGGCTAAAAGCCCAGACTGGGGTGAGGCCTGCAAAATTGCATCCTATTCTTAACGGCTGTTCTTCCCAGCGACGGGACACCTTCCTGGTTTCCATTACTTCTGAGAGGTTCTGGGCCACAATAGCTCCCGCGTGACCCTCGGCTTAGCTATACATTTTCCGCTTCTTATCAAGGAATTTCTCCACGTTCCTCCTTTCACTACAAGTTCAAAGCTCCATTCTTGAATGTTCCCCAGGTTTCAGCAAAAGAGCTGACTCGTTCTCACTGCAAAGTCCTTTTTAATACTGAGTTGGTTGGCCTTTAAGCTGTTATCGTCACTTTTTCTGAGGATGTTGTCCATATTTAGTGACCTCCTCTGCCTCGTGGAGGCTTCTGCACATGGCTCGTCCTTCTCTGTGCAAATTCCTGAGGATTTCCATGTTTGATCCAAGCCTCCCGATATTGTCCTAGATGAGATATCTAGCCCATGTATCTTTTTAATCTCATTTACCAATTTCCATATTTGCCTCTGCAAACTCTCCCTGATTCTAGCCCCTTCTATGGGTAATTCATTTGTATACCACCTCCACGTATGCCATTTCCAAAGATCATGTGCTGCTTCAAAATCTAAGTGCCCTGAGAATAAAATCTAAACTTTCTGAACTGATAATTAAGGTCTTCCATAACCACTTTCCCATTTATATTCCCAACCTCAATTTCCTACTGCAACGTTATAATCTCTCTGCTCACTCACACCTAGACACACCCTAAAGTCGCCTACTTTTGTTCATATATCCTTTTCCTCTGTGAAGCACTGGTCCCTCCTTATGTCTGCCTATCCCATTTTCCTTCACTCTGAGCTGTAACTTCTAGAATACGTTTTTTCCTTATTTATAAAATCTTCCAAGATCACAGTGGCCTTCCCTTTTCAGACCTCTCAGTGATCACTGCCTTCTTTGAATATTACACACATAACGCCTTGCCATGTCTCTTTGTAGTGCTACCTGTGTGCTAAATAACCTTCCAGATAAAAATATGATCTGCTTTAGTGATCTGGGAATTTTAGGTAGATAAATCTTTTCATTCAGATAATCTGAATAATAACTTCAAATCATTCTGAAGTCAACTGACACAGGCATACCATCTCTGCCTATCAGTTCAGCTTATCACACATTAGTCACCAGGTAAGTATCACCTACGCAGACTCATTTACGTAACATAATATAGACATAATCATTCTGCATTCATCTCTGGATAATTATCTCCTATTGGTAACCTCTTTAAAATATTAGATGTTAATCTTTATTCACAAGATGTACAGTAGGAGACAATGACTTTGTAATTAAATAGGTAATAAGTACTCTTATCTCAGAATGTATGGCTTTGTTAACTTCTGTCATATCTCTTTAAATGTATCTTCAATATCACTTTCTACTTATGTGAACACCTTTTATAATAAAAAAAACAGTTATTTGTAATCAAAATGTAAACTTCACAATATAACACTTATTTCTAATATAACTACAATGAAACATTCCAAAAGTCAAAATTATGTTCCCAGTAACAATTATAAATTCCCTTTAGCAAGGTCAGTGGTGGGACTAAAGTTCTTTAGGATTCTCTAGAGAATGACTAAGAGAGAATAAGTCTAACATGAGGTCCAATGATTCCTGGGGGACTCAGCTTAACTTAATCATGAAGATAAGAGAATTAATAAAATCTAATTAATTAAGGAAAATCAACTTTAATCACTAACAGTATGGCTCAATTTCTTGAGATAACAAAGGCATTTAATCCATGGAGACAAAATGTTCAAAATCATAATTTATCCAAAGCCCAAATAAAGACTATTTCCCCTAGTTGCCATGATCACATTTGCGCTCATGACATAACATTTCAGCATCTAAATCAACTCTGATATTTATAGTCAATAGAGTGCTTTACCAGTTGCTTTCTCAGTAGGAATTTAACTATATATTTATATGACCTGTCTGATTTATCTTCCAAATTCATCTAACTGTGGTAGGTAAACCTATTAAGACCCATTGCTATACAGGGTGGGGCAAAAGTAGGTTTAGAGTTGCATATGCAACAAAGTTTAGTCTTATATTTTTTATTAATTATTGTATTATTTTCCATACAAACAAATATATGTGTCTGCTTTTGCTCTGTCCTATATTTATTCCACACCAATCTCTGGAATTAACCCTTCATTTAGTATTAAAAAAATGTAAAGACTTTGGAAATTTTCCACTTCAGCCTCAGGAGAAAGTTCTGATGATATGGATGAACTCAGCTTTCCATGTGGTCATGTCCTTGTCTGCTTTTCAAGAATCTTGTGGACTAGCCCTTGACTACTAGTCCCTGGAATCTTCTCCTCAGACTGTCCTAATTCTTTCTTTGGCCCATTTGGAACTGAACAAAGTGGCTATTATTTAGACTTCTATCATTTACTTCTCTACATTCACTATAGTATTTAGTAATATCAGGTACTATAACATAATGTATACACACACACACACACACACACACACACACACACACACACACTGTGTCCCAAATATATGTATACACACTTTGAATAATTATAAAGGCAGTGCATATTAAAATACATTTAATTTTCAAAATGTAATAGTATCTACAGGCATAGTGTGGATACATTTTTGGGGCTACTTCATATATATATATATATATATATATATATATATATATAATATATATATAATATATATATATAATCATTACATAATTTTATTTGTCACCTATGTAAATTCCAAAACAGTTTCCACTCAAAAATTAGCTTTTTGTAAACCTATCTTTAGAAACTTCCTTTTTTCCAGATTCTACCTAACTCTGTTGGTTATCTTAAATGTCCAACCTTGCTTGTCCCTCCAATGTCTAGAGTATCCTACCCTTCACCAAGTTTCTTATTTGAATTTATTTTTGTTGAGTTAGAGATTTCATAATTTGAAGAAGAACTTGCTAAGAATTATGGGAAAAATCATGCCCAAGAAAGCATAAAGAAATGAAATATGTAATGTGCATAGTGGTGAGTTTAATTTTATTAATGCCACAAAAACATAGGTAGGGAAGGAGAATCCAAGTATAAACTTTTCAGTTCTACACTTCTCATAGCAAACATGTAAGAAAGTAAAATTTAGCCGAAACTGGTTTGGCTCAGTGGATAGAGCGTCGGCCTGCGGACTGAAGGGTCCCGGGTTCGATTCCGGTCAAGGGCATGTACCTTGGTTGCGGGCACATCCCCAGTGGGGGGTGTGCAGGAGGCAGCTGATCGATGATTCTCTCTCATCGATGTTTCTAACTCTCTATCCCTCTCTCTTCCTCTCTGTAAAAAATCAATAAAATATATTTTTAAAAAAAGAAAAAAAAAAGAAAGTAAAATTTAAATAAAGGTAGACAGCAAAATAAAGGCAAGTCAACAAATACTGAATTATCTAAATAGTGAAGATGAAGACAAGAGAAGTTTGTAAGTGTGCACTTTCAATGATATGCAAACTAAATGGAATTTAGAATATGTGTGTATACAGTAATTTAAAGTGTTTTATAATGTATATGATTAGTAATCTATGGTCTATTAAAATCTAGAATAAAGTATAATTATATTTGTTATCTATTTGTATTTAGTTATAAATATGACTCGTGTGTGTGTGTGTGTGTGTGTGTGTGTGTGTGTGTGAAAAAGAGAGGGAGAGAGAATTATTTCTTTAGGAACATATATAGACATGCAGGATATGTAAAAAGAAGGAAGTTTTCACTCAGATGAAGAGCCAACCCCAAAGTCAAAGTAGAATCATAAATATTATGTATTACATATTAACTCATCCATTAGTTTTTTGTGGAATAAAAATAATAAGGAGCAATCAGGGTGAGGCAGGTTTAATTCTCAGCATACACCACATTTCACACTGTCATTTCAAATAACTGCAAAGGAAGTATAATAAGCATGAAACACTGAAAACACAAATTCCATGAGCAAATCTGCAATATTTGTGTAGCAGATAGAGACATTGAAAGAGGGGAGAACTGCAGGGGCCCCAGAAAATACTCCTCAGAGAGGAAAGGGGGAGACACAGGAAGTGGAGGTAACGCAGAAAATCCCTTCCCCTAAAGGACAAAACTTACCCTCTTCATCCTCAACAACAAACAGTATAGGCTTCCTCCCAGGTGACTGGTCACCGCGGTCCCCATTCTTACCCGTTATTTATACCAGTCAAGCATTTTTAACTCCGTTTTACCAAGAATTTAACTAACGTAAAAATATTATACCAAACATTAAGTGAGCAAAGCACAAAGAGCCCCTGAGAACACTGGTGCTGTCCCAATCTGAAAAGCACTACCCTCCACCTGCCCCATCTTTAATGCTCTGTCCCTTTCTTTGGCTGGAATAGAAGTATTTTAGAAGAGCAATTCTCCCTGCTCAGAGAATGCTTTTCTGGATCTGCTGTTTGCAGTAACTTTTATATTCAACACAATCTGTATGGAATGCATCACCAAGCTACTAAGACAAGTTTGCCTTACCTAGGTGAGTCCTCACACATGACACCAACAGCCGGGAAACCCCAGAATCATGGGATTAGCTACCTCTGCCCACAACTCCTGGCGGCTCCTGTATTTGGGCACTTTCTGTCTCCTGCCAGCCATGATCACAAAAAAACCCACAGCCTTCTTAACTTGCTATATACTCCAGACCCTTGGCTTCTATGCCATTGATATCTCTCTAACTTGAGTGCAAGAACTTAAGTCAGTTCCCTCTTACTTCCGTTTCCTTCTATAGCTTTTTCTCTCTTCCCCCAAATGGTTTACAATTCCCATCAACTTCTCCCATTCGCTTCCAAGAATTTAAAAGAACTATTGCTCAGACCCAAGCCCATTGACCTGAAAACCTAGAAGCTAATACCGAAAGTTTCAAGTAGCACATTTAAAATAATCTAGTAAGAGTGCTTCTTTGGGCAAATTCCAATTAAGCTAAAGTACAGTGTGTTTACTCGAATATTGTGCATGTAGTATATTCACAAGTGATGAGCAAGATTAATCAAGGAGATAATGCTGAGGCATTTCTTATTATTCAAGTGTTCATACGTAAATGGCATTCTTATTCATTAAAATTCAAATTCAGATAAATAGCATCCCCCTTCGAGCTGAACCCTCAGCAGGCAGGTCAGGAGAGAGGGATGCCGGGATTCTAAAGCTTTCCTCCATTTAAAGCGGCAGAGGAAAGTAATTAGGTTGAAGAGGAGCAAAGTCTTCAAAACAAGAATGGTAAATAACAAAATATCAATATTTTCAGAAAATGGAGACTTCACAAGTAATAAACAGTGCTATTCTCTCCCTGAACTCTGGGCCAGCTATTGTAAATATTAAAATTAAACAATTCATCACGGGAGACATCCTTTATTTTAGCTACTTTCACCTGGTAGTAAATAGAAATTACATTTCTTGGATACAGCTAGAGAAGGAGAAACATTTATTTTTCTTGATGACTTTGGCCCAGGATAAGAATATTTAATATAACACATAGCTTGGCATCCTAAAAGACCAAAAGATGTTACAAATATAATTATCTCGGTATCAGCACCACACGGTGATATTGTCAGGCGGAGAGGGGGGCAGAAAAAATAAATCCCCTAAGATGGCAAATGCAAAAAGGTGCCCTTGCCAATAAAAAGATGGGTCTGCGTGCATCTTTGGGATGTCCAACTTTTTTAACGGTTTCTAATTTTTTGTGTGATTTTTATATTTATCCATCTATCATCTTTTATCTGACCGTGCAGATGGAGTTGATTTTCCTCCAATCATCTTGGCCAAGGGTTGGCCATTAGTACATCTGGCTGATTTTAAAAGCCACATCCCTACAATATTTGCACACACAAAAAAATGGGGGAAATAGCATGACATGTCGAGCAAGAAAGAGCCGCCAGTGGTGTGTAAATACTTCCTAAGCTTTGTATTTTTGCTTCTCCCGGGGCCCGCTGCTGTGTGGGTGGGGTGAGCCGGCGGTGCGGATTCAAAGCGGTGCAACAGTCCATCTGTCGCTGAAAGAGCTGTCAGCGCGTCGACGGGGCAGCTCGGTGGCCATCGTCCTCCGCACATTTCCCCAGCAAACCCACACTCAGTGTTAACGGTTTTTAAGTCCTGGAATCATGAGGAGGGCTTTGTCATTGTTTATATCAACCCTACAGGTCACCATATGGTGATCCGAGGTTCGGAAACACAGACATGTGTACAAACTAAGACAAATCGCCCCTCCGTCCTCGGTGACAGCCAGACTGAGAAGAAATCTGAGAGGGCTGTCACCTCTGTGGAGGCACGGGGGGCCTGGTGCCAGGCTGGGACAGCTGTGAAGGGAGCCGCTCTCCCCAGGGGGGGAGACGAGGCGGCCCGTGGAGGGTGCACCCCCCAACAGCAGGAGAGGGATCCTGGCACCCACACAGGGACAGCTGGGCTCCTGGCTCTCTGGCTCGAAAGAAAAGGGAAGGAATTTACAGAGGAATAACGTAAACAGCAGAAGGGAGATTTCCACCTAAATGTTATTTATGAGGTCAGCGCCCATCACATGAAAATATAAAGCTAACACAAAAAGATAGAGTTAAGTAAAATAGTGCTAACATGCGTGTGTGTGTTGATTATAATAAAGGATGCTCTGCTGCTTCAGACTTTGATTTGTCTTCGTCTCATAACTTTCTCTCCCGGTCAAGGAAAAAGTGGTCCCAAAGATGATGAAGAACCCAGATTCCAAAAGCTTTCCTTTCAAGCTGCCTCCTGGACCTGCAGGCGGGCTCCTCCCTGACCCCCTGCTCCCTGCAGTTCCCTGTTAGCAGCGCTAAGAGCCCTGTGAAAGGACCATGCTCCCCCTCGGGAGTGAGGGCTGAATTCTTCTCCACACTCAGGATCACTCAGTCGTAGGTAGTAGGTTGTGCTCTAGGTATCAGATGGGATGATACTAGCAAGGCAAGAAATACACACGGAATTCACGTTTTTCCAAAATGGATGAGTGGGCTTCCTCGCTCCATCTCAGAGAATAAATAATACCTCCACTTGGCTGCACAAGTCTGAAATTTGTCCCTCACCCAGTATTCCACCCTCCTCCTTTACCCCTCAATCTCATCCGTTATAAATTTCTGCAGATGGCACCTCCTCACAATTATTCTCAGAACTCCCTATTCCAGCATGGTTGTCTTGCTTCAGACCTCCATGTTTTCTCCATGTAGCATTTTAAGTAGCATCTTTGACAGACAGCCATTTCATATTCTTCCTCTTTTTGCAAACTTCCAGTGAGCTTCACTCTGTACCATACATCCCCCCTGACCCCCGTTGGTTTTTTCCACTCAGCATGCTCCAAAACATGGTAGATTCAACTGATAATTGGTTCCTGATTTTGAAACCTGGGCTGGGCTCTATGGGGGTGGTTCTTCCACAGGCATCACCTGGAGTCCCTTAGGCCCCCGCAGCCATTTAGGGGCTTGGCTGAAACTGGAAATCCATGATGATTTCACTCAGAGGTCTGACCTCTCTGCTGGAAGGCTGGAACAGCTGGAGCCTGGCTGGCATCTCTCTTCTCTTCTACTACTTCCTTCTCCTTCTCCGCCTCTTCCTCCTCTTCCTCCTTCTTCTCACTGCATCTCTCTCTCTCTCTCTCTCTCTCTCTCTCTCTCTCTCTCTCTTCTCAACACTGAAAATTATTCTAAATATTTACTAAAATTATTATATAAATATACTGGAAATATAGCGGCTAGGTACAGGAAATATACATGTGATACTTAAAACTGATAAATCAAAAAGTAGCTATGCATGTTATGCATGTTTATGCATGTTATTCATAAACTAGAGGCCGGGTACACAAATTCATGCATGAGTGGGGTCCCTGGACCCGGCTGGCCATGAGGGCTGATGGGGACCATCTCTCCCAGTCCCAGGGGGAGGAACTGCAGGAGGTTGGCTGGCCAAGGGATGTTGGCTGTGGGAGTGCACTGACCACCAGGGGGCAGTTCCTTATCTTTGGAAATTCATGTTATCTATGTATTCTACCTTTCTTTCCAGTTTTTCCAACTTTTCTCTGTTTTGTTTTTGTTGTTGTTTTACTTTCTTTCTTGATATTTCTGCTAGGATGACAAATGAGGCTTTGAAATATCTCTATCCATTCCTTTGTGGCCATTTAATTCCTGAACATTTTTATTCAGTTTGCCAACTTCTCTATATAAATTAATTCCTGAACAACCAGTGTTCAAATGATGTACAAAAATTCCAAGAATAGTCGAAACCGGTTTGGCTCAGTGGTAGAGCATCACTGAAAGGTCCTGGGTTTGATTCCGGTCAAGGGCATGTACATTGGTTGCAGTCACATCTCCGGTGGGGGGTGTGCAAGAGGCAGCTGGTCGATGTTTCTCTCTCATCGACATTTCTAGCTCTCTATTTCTCTCCCTTCCTCTCTGTAAAATATCAATAAAATATATATATTTTTTAAAAAAAAGAATTCCAAGAATAAAAGAATGTGAAGTGACAGATTGTATTTAAGCAGAAAAGCTGGCTGGTAAGGCGACAAGTGCACCAATAAAACCATATACTTTGGCAACTGCTGCAGAACTCAAGATCAAGCAAATGTACCACCCTGCCTTTGATCTACCTCCCAGCTAATGAATGGTCAGGGAGTAATATCTTGGGGGAAATTACTGACAAAAGTACATAAATTCCATATGACATGCGCCAAATTGTTATATTAAGCTGATGGATAGCAAGATGGTTCCTTCCATTTGATGATATGGGGGATCACATTTCTCACACCCATGAATATAATTTAATTTCTCAAACTTAAATGAAAGACTGCAAATGTAAAAAGATGGTCCAGAACCCAGGAGAAATTTTTCTTTTTCCTACTCATTGTCAACGCTGTTCCATTCTGAAGCAATGAGATTTTGATTCTTGTGTTTGGATGGCATTTCTGATTAGGGAATCACTCACATTTTGATTTTTCTTGCCTTTTGTGACAACCAATAGAAAGTGCTCTTATAAGTTACAGTTGTGACCTTTTTAGGATTCTGTTATTTGATTAGAAAGCATCCGAGGTCTTCTGTCTGGCAGTGTTTATTGCCTGTAACAAAGCAATCAGAAATGCAGCCAAAGAGTGATTTGTAAGGGGTTATAGATTTATTCACAGCCAGTATTTATTGTTACTGGTGCAATTCCACATTGAAAATTAAATACACCAGAGATCAGTTTGTCTTCCTCTCTTGAGACCCATGACACTTGACTATATTGTAGGTGAAAACAATTTATAAAGATGGCCTCTGGCTATCTAAGAGATTCAAAGCCCTTGAATGAGACCCAAGTGAAGCTTTGCTTAGGAAGCTCTCTCCAGAGGAGGTGTGATATGGCATGATGTGAATGTTGCTCTCTACAGGGTGGGGTAAAAGTAGAAGTACAGGAAACAAAGTTTATTCTTTTTTAGAATATATTTTTATGTATTTCAGAGAGAGGAAGGGAGAGGGAGAGCAAGAAATATCAACGATGAGAGAGAATCATTGACTGGCTACCTCCTACACACCCCCTGCTAGGAATCGAGCCTGCAACCCAGCCATGTGCCCTTGATGGGAATCAAACCCAGGACTGCAGGCCAATGCTCTATCCACTGAGCCAAGCCAGGTAGGGCCACAGTTTATTTTTATCTTATTATTTATTGTGTAATTTTGCATGTAAACCTACTTTTGCTCCACCCTGTATATCCTCTTAAACCATGTTGTCTGTAATGCCTGGGAAAAATCTCATAACTTTCTAGGTGTTTAATTTCATAATAATATCAAATTATTATATTTCCAATGTGTTGAGATAATGGTGCAAAACCTTTGCATCCTGAACATGTATTAAAACAGTGGCACCAAACTTCTCTAGTTTTGTTTTATTTTAATAACAGCTTTATTGAGATGCAATTCATATACAGTACAATTAACTCATTTAAAGTATCCAATGTCTAGTGTGTTTTTGCAATACTACCAACCAATCTCAGTACTCTAGACACCAAATAAGTATCCAACAATTCAATTTAACAGTACCTCTCTGGAGGTAACACCAGATCCCACACATTAAAGGGCTGAATCTCATAAGACTGCTCCCCAACTTCAGGTGCCAACCTTACACACCACTAATTTACTTTCTGCCTCTATAGAATCTCCTTTCTGGCCATTTCATATAAATGGAATTATATATGTATTTTTTGTGATTTGTTTCTCTCAGTGCAATATTTTAAAGTTTCATACATGTTTTAGCATGTATCAATATTTAATTCCTTTTGTGGACATATAATATTTCATTGCATGGATATACAACATTGTATTTATGCATTCACCCATTCATAGGCATTGGGGTTCTTCTCGCCTTTGGGCTATCATGAGCAATGTTCCCACAAACATGTGAGTAGAATTGTCCTTGTGGACATGTTTACATCTCACTTATGTAGTATTTCTAGGAGTGATTTGCTGAGTCATATTGCAATTCCACATTCAACCATTTGAAGAACTCCCAGACTTTTTTAGTAGCTATAGCATTTTATATTTCCACCATGTCCCTAGATGTTTGCATAAATTTTTGCCTCATTGCCTATGTACCTCTGCGCAGAATCCTTAAGGAGACTTTCTCTGACTGCCCTATCAAATGAGTACCTTCCTGCTCTTATCAGTTTTTTTTTTATCCTGCTTTCTAAGTTTTCATAGCCTTGTCAACACTTGATCTATTATGTATTTCTTTTGTATATTTTATTATTGATTTCAGAGAGAGAGAGAGAGATAGAAACATCCATGATGAGAGAGGATCATTGATTGGCTGCTGCCTGCATGCCCCTGACTAGGGATTGAACCAGCAACCCAGGCATGTGTCCTTGGTGGAATCAAACCTGGGACCCTTCAGTCCACAGGGCTATTATGTATTTAAATAGTGGTTTGGTCTATGTCTTTCATCATAGAGAGTTATCTTGATGAGAGCAGGAATATTTTCTGAGGTGTCTTTTTATTCTACTATTATATTTTCAAAACCTACAAAACTATCTGGTATAAAGTAAGGAATAAATACTTATTAAATCAACAAGCTAATGAATCAATTGCAAATGTAGACTAATTTCCTCTACTTTGCTTTTTATACAGTGTTTCCCAAAGTGTGGTATGTGTACCCCCAGGGGTATGGGAAGAATTTGGTGAGGGTATGCGTTGCACCAGAGTTTGGTGGGGCTATGCACTGCACTGTGCTTAGCTGCGCCTAATTCTACATTCTCATGAGTCAAGTCAAGACAGTCTTGTGAGGCATGAGATGGTCTGGTGTGCAAATAAATGTTATTTATAATATAATTTTTATTTATATTTTATTATGAATAATTTTATTATTTCTTTATTATTATTTTGTGTATGTACCAAAAAATAAATATATTTTGATTATTAAAATACATCCATTTTTTTGATGAAGGGTACTCAGCGTTATGAAAATTATAGAAGGGATACACATATGTCAAAAGTTTGGGAAACACTGAGCAGAATGTAGAAATATGCTTTCCAATAGCAATCATCAAACAAGCACTTCTTAAGGGGCGGGAACAGTAATTCATTACAGTGGACTTGGCCAGAAGTCATTGAAAAGCAGGGTTGTTTCTAAAGGAAACAAAAGAACTAAATGGGGGCATGAAGTCTGGATATTTCAGTTTGAGGATCATTATTTCCTGGTGTTTGCTTTTAGGCTGGGCTCTTACAGGTCACCTGGAAAAGAAACTAAAGTGTAGCAGCAGTGAGTTTAACTCAAACAAAGATGTGATGAAAATCTTTCCCCAGTGAGGACTGCTGACCCTGGAAGGCAATCACAGTAAAATGGTGGAAGATGCTTTAAAATAACATCATGAGGCAGTGGGGAAAGTTCCAGAATTGAATTTGTCTGGGCTCTCCTGCCAACTGGCTGTGTAAGTTTGAACAAAGTATTTAGTTTCCAGCAAGTCTTCACTTGTCAAATGAGAGTGGTAGTTTTAGCCCCTATGGTTTCTTTATATCTCTTCTCTGAAAATGCCAGAAAATAGCCTCAGCTAATAGCAATAATATTGAATGTGATCCTCTGTGATTAAGGACATTAGTGATTGGGAATCAATGACCTGTGATATAAAACAACATAGATAACCAATCAGTTAAATTGAGATAGACATTAATTTATTGCTATTGTAGTAGCACTAAGAGAGTGGGTGATGGGACATTTCACGGAGGGGTAGTCATTTAGGTTTTCTCCTTAGCTCTTCATTGCTCATTGTCTGTGCAGACACAGACCATGTAAAACCGGTTCCACTTAATCAATTGAGTTTAGAACAATCCAGTCTGATGTACAGAGAACAGGTCTCTCAATTAAATGTCAATTAATATAGTTTCTTCAAGTTGACCAGAAAAGAGAATCTGAACCAAGCCTTATATATCAGGATATTTGGAAGAAAACAACTTGCAACTTGGAATTTCAGGACATGTTCTATAAAAAGTTTACCTCTTCAAATACAGAAAAATAAATGCTTCCTTAAGGAATTCAGATGCAAAATGAGCCTCTTTCTATTTCAAACATGTTGGTTTGGCAAATTGGTATTTTGGTATATACACTGCCATCACCATAGACCAAAAACTTCAACTAATTCCAAGCAAGACTGGCCTTCCTTGCAAATAAACACTATTCAACCACTAGAGACCCAGTGCACTTGGTGGGGGTGGGAAGTCCCCCTCAGTCCAGCCTGTGCCCTCTCATCCCCCCTCGGGGGATGTCTGACTGATGGCTTAGGCCCGCTCCCCGTGGGCTGGCAACTGAACATCCTTAGCGCTGCCATGGAGGCAGAAGAGGCTCCTACCACCACTGCTGTGCTAGCCAGTCATGAGCCCAGCTTCTGGTTGAGTGTCACTCCCCTGTGGGAGCGCACTGACCACCAGGGGGTCAATGCACATCATAGTGACTGGTCAGTCCACCATTCAGTCAATTTGCATATTAGCCTTTTATTATATAGGATTACCTTTCTTACAAATATCTGTGCCAAGAAAATGTCTTTCCGGAAAGCATTTTTTTTTTTCATTAATAACTATTTCTCGTGACACACAAAAATCAGTGGCTCTCACATGGTACCTGATGTGTCACGGTGACAAAAGGGGGATGGCCACAAATGCACGCCTTCCACAATCCGCCTGGGCCTTCAAGCACTCGCTCTCCAGGTTCGAGCAGCTTTGAATTCTGTTTAATGCAGTGCCTTGCGCTGCGCATGGTCCCTCAGCAGTTTTTATCTCCCCATCACTCCAGTGAAGCTAAGTTTGTCTTTGTTTTATTTCAGTTTGTTTGCACTCAGAGGATTCCGATTATAGTTATAACAACAAAACAACTCACACATTGGTATCACCTCCTGCACCTTCTCACCATCAAAACAAATGAATATGCTAGTCTCTTAAAAAATGGCCCTGTTTTATAGATAATCGCCTTCATAAAAGCTGGCATGTACATATACCATTAGCACTGAATGTATAAGAGTCTATTGCTTTCAACACCAAAAATCAGATATTCTCTGTGAATTTACTAATAAGTTATCGTTTGGAAAAAGGAAAACTGATTAAAAATACTGGCTTATCTGCAGTATTTTCAGAGTGCTATTCCAGTAAAATATTATTGAATTTGTTAATCTAACTACAGGCCCAGTGCACAGATTTGTGCACATTGAAAGGAAATTAATTAGAAGGTGGCCAGCAAGGTGGGACTGGGTAAGACAGACCAGACACACCCTGGAGCCAACCTCCCACAGTTCCTCCCTGCTGGTTGCCCCTGGGGCAGTGCCGTGGCTCAAAGGGTATCTGCAGAGTGAGTGGGGTCCCTCAGCCTGGCCTGCAGGGATTTTGCCAAAACCAGCTCTGCAACATTCCCCAAGGGGTCCCAAAGTGCGAGAGGGCACTCTGCAAAGTTGCTGTCATACAGGGTGTGGAATGCAAACACAAGTGTGCAGTAAACCAGATTCAGGGCCAACAGTGCCCCAACAACAACATAACTCATGGCCGAAGGTGGAATCATGCAGCCCTGTGAGGACTCAGGCTTCCTCCTCTCTGGTTCCAGGGTGCACCACCCAAGGACCGCCGCTGCCAAGTAACCACAGCTCAGCAGCTGCTGCATTGAGCATCTGTCCCCTGGTGCTCAGTGTACAGCATACCTAGCAGCCAGTCAGACAATCAGACCGCCACTTAGACCTTATATAGAGAGAGAGAGTTGTTACATAAATGTACTTAAGCCTTGAAATTGAAGTTATCAGAACTGTAATACAACCTCAAAAAGTAAGTATGAGGACATAAGTTATTATTGTTTCTTACTCTCTTAACCCTCTGACAACAAATTATCTCTGGTTCCAATTTGCCTGGATAGATGGGTCAGGAAGTAGCAAGAGGATCAGGAGTTTAAATACAGATCTGTCTCTAAAGCTTGTGTTCCTAACTATTCCCTAAGTCATGGTCATTTTCCCCATGAATCCGGCATTACAGTGCAGTTTGAGAAGGCAATAGATGAGTGCATTATAACACAAGGCAGCCAGTAATGTTACAGCTAAAGGTGAAATACCTTAAAAGCTTGGAGAAATGTGCTTAGTGGTTAAGACTGCCTGAGTTCAGAAACTGCTCTAGCATTTGGCTGACACTAGGCCAGTTATTTGACACCTTTAAGCCTCAATTTTCCCCTTTCTTAACTCAGAAAACTAAAAGAGGCTATCTCAACCTATATAATAAAAGCCTAATATGCTAAGAGTCCAGTCATCTGGTCAGCTGTTCAACCAATCAAAGCATAATACGATAATGATATGCTACCATATTTGCCGCGTATAAGACGATTTTTTGGCCCTGAAAAATATGCCTCCAAGTGGGGGGTAGTCTTATATGGCGAGTATATAACAAACTCTGTATTTTTAGTGGAAATGGTAGGGGGTCGTCTTATACGCCCAGTGGTCTTATACGCCGGCAAATACGTATTTTTCAGGGCCAAAAAATCGTCTTATACGCCGGCAAATACGGTAAGGATGTTCAACCACTCCCTATGATGTATATTAACCACCAGGGGGTAGACAGTCAACAAGTCGCTATGATGTGCACTGACCACCAAGGGTAGACACTCCAACCAGTAAGTTAGCTTGCTGCCAGGGTCTGGCTGATCAGGACTGAGTGAGATGGGCCAGACATGCTCTGGAGCCCTCCAGCAGTCCCTCCCCACTGGCCAATCTCCCGTGTCCCTCCCCAGCCCCAATCATGCACCAGTGCGGTCCTTGGGTCTGGCCTGCACCTTCTCACAACCTGGGACCCCTGGGGGGTTGTCAGAGAGCCACTTTTGGCCCGATCCCACAGGCCAAGCCGAGGGACCCCACTGGTGCATGAATTACTGCCCTGGGCCTCTAGTCAAAAATAACACATGGTCCCATAAAGCTGTGGTAAGAACTAACCAAAATCATATCAAATGGAGCTCTTGGAACACAGCAAACATTATAAATACTAGCTATAATTTGGCAAATAAATTAACTTATTTCTCAGTCTCACTAGACTGAGAGTTCCTGAAGGACAGAGAAAGGCTTGTCTAATTTGCTCACAATTTTATCACTAACACCAGGCCCAGTGCCCAGCACAGAGTAAGACCTCGGTAAACACTATCTAAACGAAAGATTCCAGATGGAAGAGGAGGGGCTTTGTGGATTGTTAATTTCAGGAAACAGGATGGACTTTACATAGAAGATGGAATGGGAGCCAGCCCTTGGGTGATTTAGTGATCTTAAATAAATGGGAAGGAGAGGGAAGTGCATTTCAGGTAAGTGGTATAGTGTTTTGAAAGCTAATAAGGTGAGAACAGAAGATTCCTACTTGATGGACATTAAGGTCTCTCTCAACAGGGGAGAGAGATGTAAAAGGAGACTGGAATTGGATATAGGGCTCTGGGTCCAGGCTAAATCCTCTTACCTTCCTACTTTCAGCCTTTGCATCCTCAGAAAGGGCTTATAGTATCCCCTTCTTCATTCACTTGAGGATAAGGCTCTAATCATTATATTTTAACACGTGTAAGCTATTCAGTGCTACTAGAACTGAGAAATATGTGTAGTCTTATAGCAGAGGCTCAGGTGTCAAGGCTAAAAGGCTATGCTATGGTCTTGCCTCTAAGATCCTCGCTATAGAATACTACATTACACAATCCAATTCGGCCTCCCTCAGAAAGATGGATGGCTTAGGCAGCTCTGCTGGACTTTAAGTAAATCTCTCTCCCATGGCTTTGAAAATGAATGAGATGAGGGTGCCAAGAGTCTTAATGGTCCCATTCCATGGTATTAGTAATGATAATACTCAACTTTGTCTCAAAATTGCGCATGGAAGGGGCTGGCTGTAAGCTTTAAGCATTTGGAAATCAGTCTGGGCATGGAAATTTGAATAAATCCTCGCTGAGACAATTAGGAAACTCAGAACACAGTTCGTGTCAAGACTATCAATTAAGAATGGGGATTAGAAACCACCTCCTGCCTGGCTAGGTTTCATTCGAAAACCAAGGAGCATGGAACATGGAAGGTCCTCAATATCAGGATTGCATTTTTCAAAGCAAAATGTACTCTCTATCGCTGGTGAATAACAATAAGGACTATGTTTTTTCAAATATAATTTTCCAGTGAAATCTTTTGTACCCTTTGACTCCTCTAAATTGTAATACTCTTTCTCGTTCTTCTTTTTAATGCTCTTTTACAATTATCCCAAGATTTTTAATAGAATTTTATAGTTTTATCACTTAATCATATGTCTTGTCCAGCTGTGGGCAAACTATGGCCTGCGGCCGAATCTGGCCCGTTCAGCTGTTCTATCCAGCCCGAGGAGCCGAAAGAGTGGAGGGTTCTCTTGCTCTCCCCTCCACTCCTTCACCAGCAGCCCAAGATGAGAGTGCCAGCATGGTCAGGTTGCTTTTGTTCCAGCCCTCTGGTCCAGTTTAAGAACCCATTGTGGCCCTCGAGTCAAAAAGTTTGCCCACCCCTGGTCATGTCTCTCCAAGTAATTGATTTTATTATTGAAACTGTAGAGGTACAGTATTCACCATAGCCTAGTTCTTAGGACTAAGATTCTGTGTCAGGTTAGGGAAAGATCTGAGACTACACATAGCCAGTGTTCTTCCTACTATAAGGCCTTACCTTTCATATAGTGATTTACCATGTTACTCTCTTTCCCCAAAATTTTTTATTTTTAAGAGAACGAAGGTAAGAGGGAAATGAATCTGTACCAATTATACAAGGACACACTCTGGAAGAGGCAGTCTTCTTAGCAGTCCTTCCCTGGTCCTGTCTAACCAGAAATCGTTTCTAAGGATCTGAACTATGTAGATTTTTTTCTACCCTACAGGTTCCTCAAAGAGACTCAAACATCTGGACGAAATGTTCTTTCACTCAATGACTAGTTTGACCATCTACTAATTCCAGCCATTCTGTGGTTACAAAAGACAGCTTTTGGAATTAAAGTGTTCTCAGTACAGTCAAGAAAGCAGACATTTGGGAGACTGTAGTAGTACACGTTAGAGCTGAAGGAGGCCCTGGGTGCCAACGTGAAATGAAAAACTCTATCACTCCCTAAGAGGGTTAAAGAAGTTTCCAAGGATAGCATGGTACCAAAATAGTCTTAAAGAATGAGTATGAGTAGAAATGAGCCAAATGGAAAGAGAGGGCAAAGGAAGTATAAGTAGCTGGGATACAGCATATTCGTGGGGGCATATGTTGTTATAATGTGTCTGGGGAACTAAAAATGGCTTGGTATGGCTATATCAAGATTTAAATCCGGGTCTTTAAATTCTAAGCCCTCGGGTTAGAATACACTGGAGTTTGTTTATACAAATATGTATAAACTGAGGCTAATAGTTCTAATTTTGTGAAGGGAATGATATGAGAAGCTCAAGAAAGAGATGTGCTAAAATATCAGAGTACTCTACTTAAAACTGAAATAACCAGGGTATGAAACCTTAATCTGTTGAAACATAAACAGCCAGTCATTTGAAGCTGCAGACCTTTTTCCCGTGTTCTAGAATACAGTCTTCTTTGAGACTTGCCGTAAGTTCATCCTGAGCTCCCTGGGAATACGGTTTACTATCCAGGAAAACACTGCAGGCACCATTCATCTAAGTGCAGGTGGTTTCGGGCCCTTGCTTGATACATCCATCAGCATACACTGCTGTATGAAGAAACTATTTTTTGGGAGAGAAGGATGGGCTGGAAAAGGAATTGTTTGTGTCTTTTAAAATGAGAAATTGAGAGGGAAAAATCTTTTTCTCATATGCTTTTAGATAACACTGTATTTGAGCCAATGCTAGATCTTGTGGCAATAGGAGTAGTGTTTTTATTATGTTCTGAGGATCATTTAAAGAGATGGAGTACAACATAGAGAAGCCTTATCTACTGGTACTGCCAAATATACCACAAAGTAATAATTAATGTTTCATAGCAGTTTACAGCTTACAAAGAAACTTTTATGTACCAAATAGCGTCTCCTTAAATAGCTCACATTAGAAAATATGGCCACTTCTAATGGGTTCTGAGAGAGGTTTGGTGAGGCAGGGGGCAGCTTCTGGTCCTCGCTCCTTCCTTCCACCACTGACCTCAGCTGCTGCTTCTGTCTACACAAACAGCCTCAAGAAGCAAATACTCCTTGACCCCAAACTTTTGAAGGTCCCCAACGTGGCCTGACATTTCTACAGCCCACCCGATTTGTGCACCATCTTTTTGATGGGCTGTGTGGTATCAGATGTTCTCTCAGTCACAAACACGTGCTGAGGGGCAGTGAGAAGGAGACACAGTG
Source organism: Vespertilio murinus (assembly GCA_963924515.1). Taxonomy (NCBI): domain Eukaryota; kingdom Metazoa; phylum Chordata; class Mammalia; order Chiroptera; family Vespertilionidae; genus Vespertilio; species Vespertilio murinus. The sequence goes on from OZ004709.1 coordinate 7,465,729, forward strand.
AGAAGGAGACACAGGGGTTCTAGTTGTGTCTGCAATGTCCCATTCTTTCTCCCAGTCTATTATAACTGGACCTAAAAATGCAGTTCCAGAAAAGTCCTGCTTCCTTTCTCAGTTTCCAAAAGTACCAGACAAATGTGTAAAAATTAAAAGAAAATAACTCCTGGGTTTGGGCAAATGTTAAGTAAAGCTTATACACCCCAGCATTTCCTCTGTTCCATTTTTAGAGAACGATCTCATTAAACCTAATAGTATCTGTGAGAGCCCATCACAATCTTGGAAGTGCTTATAATTGCCATCGCTGTCATCACCACCACCCCCACGACTCCCCGCTCTATAGTACGAAGATCCTGGATGGCTAATGAGGGGCATCTCGTTAGCTTGTTCTACATAATCAGAAGTGGTGTTCCGGGCTCCGTGCTGAGGATTCTGAGACTGTGCCCAGGCTCCAAGAGAGAATACAATAGCTCTATGATGTGAGGACATCACAGGCAGATGTGAGATTCTGGCCATCTCGGGCATAGACGGTAAGGCCAATTCCTTTGTTCGTGCAGTTAGCTGTAATTTCAATAATGACTGAAACACCTCTCTCATTTCCCAAGATACACATCACCTCTTGCCACCTTGTGGCTTAGGATATGACCACAAATAAAAGAATAACATTTTGGTGAACTAGAATAAACAGCCTGGAAATTTTTTTTAATCAGCTTTATCTTATAATCTCAAACCTTCCACCATTTCCTTCAATTTTCCAAAGTGTTGGTTTTCGCATCATTCAAATCTGAATGAAATAAAGGTGGTCATTTTAGCTGGGCAATCCCTTCACCCACTTGCAATTTCTATTCCCAAAATGAAATTCAAATAAAGCTTGTTAAAAAAAATTTTTTTATTTAAAAAAGAAACACTGCCGAGCTAAACGAATCCAAATAGTTAGAAATACTTATACTTCCTGGCCCTCTTTTCTCAGGATATAGATAAGACTGCCAATAGCATGATGGGACTCATTGAAATAATGAGTGCAAAATGGGGCCAGTCCCAATTCCTCAGGTTCACCATTCTCATTAACAACATTTAATGGGGGCAACAAGGAGAGCACAGAGCAACACCAGCATCTCCCCAAGTTATAAGCTGCCTCCAAAGGAAAGCAACTCAAGAGAGTAATTCACTGCCGAGGCGAAAAACTTGATGATTTCTCTCTCCCTCTTTCTCCCTTTTACAACCCTTTCCTGTCCAAAAGAAATGTTCTAAGGTTTGTGTATAGCTGTCTGATTTTAAGCCTTGCTCTTCTCGTCGGAAATTAAATTGCAAAATAACCTTCCCCTCTGTCACCCTGCCAATGCTTAAAATCTGTTCTTACTAACCCATCTTGATTAAAAATATACTTTCCTCCGATGTGAATCGTTACAAGGACTTTTCCTGGTAAGAAAATCCACATCTCAACTCCGTTGCCTGCCTTTTGAAATTATTTTGCTAATAGAGACTGAGATCTTTGAAAATGGCCTTGGTGCAAGCACACCCACTGGCTGACAAAGGTTCCCTTTGACTTGGATCTCAGGGAAAGGAAGAAGCAGTGAGCCTGTGGATTTCTATACATTCTGAAGACTGGGGCAAATATGTTTGTAGAAAATCTAAGGGGTCTACATCACTCAGCCCAAGTTTAAATGTGTGTTCTTCTTACACTATCACCTCTCTGGCTTTTACTTTAAAAACATGAGCCAAGTCCAATTCCTAAGCAAGTTAAACATAAATATGCATGATTACCAAAATTTTCCAACCAACCACATTTTAATGTATAAAGCCAAAACAGGAATAGGGATTTTCACAGATTGATAATGATTTTACCTTGCTCACCAGAATATTGACTGAATCAACCAAACTTTTTGTACAAATGTTCAAAAGTTACAAATAAGAATCCTAATGAATTTAAAAGGAAGAAGGGAGACAAGGGTAACACACGGGAAATAATTAAGGAATAATATAAATGTATATAATTAAGAGTAGTCAGAAGGCAACTTTATGGGGGATGAGGAAAGTGGAAGGCCAAGGATCAATGTCATCATGGGGATGGGATACATATGACACATGGAAAGCTTATTAAAGTTGGAATAAGTACAGGGGCTACGAAAAAGGGAGAAGAGATACCAGTTATGATCCTTCATTATTGTGTTTTGTTCATTCTAACTTAATAAAGATTCAAAAGTTCTAAGATCTGTTTTCATGGGTTAATATTGCAGAGACCAAGCTGCAATTTTCAATCAGTGGCATGTCATAGTCCAATGACTGGCATTGATTCTCTATCATGATAGTACCACCATGGTCCTCAGTGGTTTGTCTTTTGGTCGATGGTATCTCATATCCAAAGATGTGGAGAATGATAATCATTTTACATCCTAAACCACAGAGAGAATGACAATTGGACTGATCCTTTAAATTGCAATGTGAGGCTGCATGGTCCTGGTTTGTGATTTTTTTTTTATAATAATGCAACTTTCTAACCTGACTTTGCCCTCTATCAGAAGAAGGAATGTGCCAGGTATTCGTTTATTGCCTCTCGGGTCCAAATTTGCTGTTCACTGCTTACTTGTGACTCTCAAACATTTCCCCCTTGCCAGTTGGCATGACCTGAGTTTTTCTCAGTACAGCTATGGGAGGGCCTGGAGAAGGAAGGCTCTGGTGGTATGCTTTAATTCTTCCTGCGCCTGCGCCCTGGGCTGGGAGTCAGGGAAACTCACCCCTAGAAAGCTCAGCAGCTCTCTGCAGGAAGCTACTAAGAAGGTGACTCATGCCCCTACCCCCACCCCCACTGGCTTTAGGAAGGTGAGTTCCCTGACTGCTGGCCTTCACCTGTGACTCTGGATATGCTCTGACCTGGGCAACTCAGCAAACCACACCCTCCAGTGAAGTCCGAATTCTTGACTTGGAATGGGTTCTGCCCTTTTGCTTTTGTTCCTTCTTTCCCCATCAGTCATTTCAAGTTCTCGTTTATTTCCCCTTGGTTAACCTCCTAAAAATAGTTCATAATTCTTTATCTTAAACCCTCTCTGTTCAAAGTCCTGCGATCTGTCTCCTGATTGGACTGTGACTGGTACAATGGGAATAGAGCTGGCAGGAGACCCGAAGCTTCACAATCTTTAGGATGGAAATGGATCCCACATACCAGGAAGGATAACTGGATAGACTTACCAATCAGCTTTCTCAGGTAAATCCCGCCCCTGAGAGCACAGTTAAAAGTGCATGTTAGGCTTGGGGTTGGTGGACAAGGAGCAGAATGGAAGGACTGGGAAACATAAGAAGTTAATGAAGGGATATCTGTGTGACTGTCAAGGTGTTTCATTAGAAAGTCCTTCTCAACTTCTGTTCCAGAAAATAAATTTCATTATCAGAAAGGTCAATGTGTTTCAATCCTGATCCTGCCAGAAATCATCCTGATGCACTCAGATACAACATAAAAGAGTCTTCCACCACTAGGAAGGTACTTCTGCATGACAATAAGCTTCCAGATGTTTCCAAATTTAAACACACACACACACACACACACACGAAACAAAACAGTTGCCTGACAGTTGATTTAACGTTCCTTTTTCCCCTCCAGATGCTTTGCTCTCTCACACACACTTTCTAACGATTTTGGTGCACTATTTCCTTGTATAGCTTGGCATTTTAAAGGTTCTATTATTTTAACATGGAGAGGCACAATGCATGTGAAAATCTGATGGAAATTATCTTAATTTTCTACTCCAAAATACAATGAGCAGATTCATGGCTTTAAAGAGAAAGAGAAGATTAGCTCAGGTGAATTACCACCCAAAGCTCATTTTTTAAAAATACTTTGTTTCATGTAGACCTTAGTCTCCCCTTGTATTTGCAGATGATAATGTAAGATACTTAAACTTCAGCTGAAGAACTTTATAAAGTATTCACAAATATTAGGCTACTTTCACAAAATAGTTCCCTCTTTATCCCTTTAAAAATAACGTACAAATGAAGCCTAAAGTTTCTTAAAATCCTAAAACTCTCCTTGAAAATTAGCACACTTCAAACTTCAATATAAAACTCTATTTTACTCACATTATCCTCCTTCACCTTGATAGTCACGTGTTACCTTGTGTCATCTAATACCTTTTTTTTCATTTCCTGAATGTATTTTCTTGTAAATGGAATTTCTGTCAGGATATCACTGCTGGGCTTCCCATATCCTTATTCTTGTTTCTTTCCCTTTATTTCTTGAAGTCAAAGAACTCAAAAAAAAAATAAAAAGACATCTGTTATTTTGAGCAAAGGGGCTGTTTATATTGAACAAGAACAAAAGGCTTCATTCAGGCACGCGAAGATAAACTGAGAATGGTTGTTTTACCCTTTCTCGTAGAGCTGCTTCAGCCCGGAGCCACGGACACGAGCTGGTTTTATTGTGTTCTGTGTGTTTGGGATGAACTACAGCTGCGAAATACAGGCTAAGCTTCCCCAGCTGGATGCTTGGGAGAGATGGTTCAAAACCCAGGAGTTCATTTTCCGCATACACTCACACCCACTTGGTGCATATATTCACAGATTATTCACACGTACATCACTCCCGGACGGGGAGTTAGACCTGCACTGCATCCTCCATCCTGCCAGCACAGCGGTGCAGAAATTCCAACGCTCTAAAACAGCATCTGAGGACACAGCATCCTCCCCACTCTGCTTTCTCTAACAAGACAATGCTGGCAGTTCTCTGAATGCGGGATGTTCAAATAACACACACTACCATCTGCTGCACTTGGTAATGAATGCGCTGCCATCACAGAGCATAACAAAGGGAAGAGACCTTGGAGAGCACCTGCTTCCTCTGGTGAAGAAAATTAAAGGTACCATCTCTTTCTCCCCCGATGTAGCTCCCCTTTGCCCACCTTCACCTACCCTCAACCCCCTTCCCCATGAGTCTGAATCTGCCCTAAACTGAGATTCAGGTTAATAAGGTTTTCAAATATTTTTGAAAGGCTAGGAGGAAGTGTGATCTTGCAATTGTGCCATAAAAACAAACACAGGAGCGTCCTGAAGTGGCTGGAAGGGACACCACAGCTTGAAAATGACCTCAGGTCAGCAGAATGTCTGTGAAGGCTGGCCCAGCCGCGTGGACCTTTGTGTGGATGGACTTGATGTGAAAACACAAACTAATTCCAATCATACATTTGTGCTCACTGAAACCTCCTCCTCTTTGCTGCAAAACTCCAGCTTCAGAGCCCATTTCCCTGCAAGTACCCTCCTGGGGAGAATGGAAACTCACTGCTTCCTGCTCTTATTGAGTGAGAAGTGATGAACCAATGGCACTCCTCTTCCCCTTGGGACTCAGCATGCTCGGTGGCCATCTAGCTCCTGTTTCCACTCCATAATGACACTGGGGAGTTCTACGCACTCCCAGATTTTAGACAAGGAAGTCTCCATTATTCTTACATTTCCAAAGTATGAGAGGGTCTTCTCAACCTCCTCCCCAAAGACTTCTCATCCTCTTCCCTACACTGGGATACATGCCTTACCCCCATCCCATAATCTTTAAAAATATACATAATTATTTTTATTTAAAATATTCACCATTCATATTAGTCAGTTCGGCTGCTGTTGCAAAAATACTACTGCTGCTATAAAGAAAATGAGGAATAAAAGGAGGGGGAAGAGAAGAAGAATTGACCTTCAGTCTCAAAGATTTATCTTTTTTAAAAAATATATTTTATTGATTTTTTTTACAGAGAGGATGGGAGAGGGATAGAGAGCTAGAAACATCAATGAGAAAGAAACATCGACCAGCTGCCTCCTGCATACCCACCACGTCGGACGTGCCCAAAGCCAATGTACATGCCCTTGACCGGAATCGAACCTGGGACCTTTGGGTCCGCAGACCGACACTCTATCCACTGAGCCAAACTGGTTTCGACTCAAAGATTTATCTTTTTCTAGCTCATGTTACATGCCTACATGTCCACTGTTCTCACCACAACTCCACCTCCTTGCCCCATCCCATAGAATCTTTATCAAGTCAAAGGTGAGGAAAATTATTATTCCCATCATTGCGTTTTCTTCCTAAAACTGATACTACATGTGTGTCACAGACTCTGTGAATAGATTCTTTGTGGGCTTTGCTTTTGATACTCCAATCCAAGCTTCTGGAATTACAGAGCTTTCTTAAAACACCCAGCTTGTACAAATCAGATATCTCCACACCCAAGACCTTTGCTTCTGCCTTACAATTCAAAAGTTGGACATTTCCTTGCTCCTCACACTTGGCATGTTTTGTAAGAGCATCCTGCTGAGAATAGTGGCTCCCCATGCTACTTGGTCAGAGTATGTATGAAATGAAGATTATGAAAAGCACATGGTTTGCTATCAAAATATTACTCGGCCACAAATAAAACAGATATAACGTTCACCATCAGGGTCTCCCCTACATCCCTTTCTTCTTTTGTCTACTTGCTCCTCATCTTTTTAACCTCATAACCTTGCCTTCTACTAAAAACTTTAGAGTAAGATTCCACTCCTTAGTTGACTCCTAAGTGCAAGTGGATGAAAAGGCTTGAGCACTAACCCTCCCTGAGTGATTTGCTAAAATAAAACCCAAATCTGCAGTAATGGAATTTCTAGGATAGGTGAGCCACTGAGTGGACGTATTTTAGACCAATAAGTCTTCCCAGAATTCTAAACATTATCCCAACTAGCAATTATTTTTCCACAAGACAGCCCAACAAACTTTTAGAGGAAATCTTGCTTCCCTGAACAGTTCGTTGTTTCAAATCATTATTTTAATTGACATATAAGAAGTATGCAAATTGCAGTCGACAGACTCAAATAGGAATTAAAGTATGATAAACAAAAAAAGTGGACTGCTAATTAAAATATTTGAAATTGAAGTACAATTGAGAATTATATAGCATTAAACTAAAAGAGAGATGACCAACTATAGACCCTGCTGAGATGTTGGTTTTATCTAAAGATTGTTTTAATCCAACATTTATATTTGCAGGCATTTCATAGCTGGGAAAGGTTTCAAAGAGCTACAAAAGATTGTTTTATAATATAATATCATGTTGATACATTAGAGGAATTGTCTGAAATCAATACAATAAATTTCAAATAAGATCAAAAGGATGCAGAATACAGTAAAGATACAAGATGAACAATCACATGGAACATTTAAGCCCAGTCACAGCCACAGAAATAATGATTCATTCAGACTGCAATGAGTATCAACCTTGAATGTTGCCTTCCTACCACCCCTAAAAGGCAAAGCCTTTGATAAGGAGCACAAATAGAAATTGTATAGGCTCCACATTCTATATAATCCTATATAATAAAGAGCTAGTATGCTAATTAGACCAAACAGCAGAACAACCATCCAGATGACCTTCTGGATGACCATACAGATGACCTTTCAGACAAAGCCGGGGTGGCCATCATTTAAAATAATAATAATGATAATTAGTACTTAATAAGTCAGCATTTGAAAAGAGATTTTTTTCTCAAATAATGGAATTATAGACTTAAATTTTAGATTAATGAAATTTTAAACCAATGAATAATTTAGCAACATAAGACTTCTTGAATGTGTAGAAAATATAAATTAAATTAATATTGTTATTCTAGTATAAAATAACCTTTGGAAGATAGTTAAAACAAATAAAATATACTTTGTGGGGAAAAACAGAGTTGCTAGTCAATAGGTATAACGTTTCAGTTATGCAAGATGAATAAATTCTGTAACACAACCTTTTTTGTGCTTATGGTTAACAATACCATACTGAGCATTTAAAAAATTGTCCAGAGGGTAAATCTTATTTTAAATGTTCTCACCACAACAAGAAAACAATTTGCAGTCATCATGACAATATGGGGAAATAAAACAGGTAATTTTTAAACATGAATTAATTCAATTTACCAAAATTTGCCCACTCCCAAACCACATTCAAGAAAAGCAATAAAATATGAGTTTGCTTTCAAAGTTGACAAATGGTGTATTTTGAATATTACTGAGTGCCCAACACTAGGATGATCAGACTCCTGAAATAATATTAATGATGTAGCGTTATGGTATATTTGTGTGGCGCCTCACCGTCGTCAAATCTCTTTCATTGTGGCTTTCTCCTGCTTCCCCAAGCCATTAACTACCCACAGGCTCTTTGTTTTCCGGAACCAAGCCATTTATGCCCCTTGTTTATGACACTTTGTGACTATATTAACCAATGAGCTTAATCTGTGTTGGTTGGTGCCAATGTATTCCACTAGCTCCACTTGTAATTTCCAGAATGTTTCTCAAATCAAGCTGTGCATTGACATGGAGAAAAGCTAATTATATTCTAAGGGGGTGCTGCAGAGTTCTCCAAACAAAATTAATCTTAATTTTCAAAAACTAATCTGCATGCTATTTCAGGCCTGTCATGCAACGTGAGGAATGGAAAGGGGTACCTATAAAATGAACAAATGAAAGGGCATCGGGATTGCAAAACAACAGAGCCCCACAGCCTTATGGGAGAGTGCTTATATTAAGGAGACTTTTAAAACAGAACTTTAAAAAAGGTAAGTTTAGAATAGTGTGAGGTCTGTTATTTGTTCATTGTTGGCCTGGGTGTCACGGAGCTACCAGAGTCCTTTCCTTCAAGAAAAACAATTCTAATTGGAATAAGACTCACAAAAATTACATGAGAAAACTATGAAAAGTGATATATAATCATGTGATAACTATATGGTATTCAAAACTCATATGGTAGGAGCTCAGAGCAGGGGAGACCTGTGGGTACAGCAGTACCTTAAGATGAGGGAGAAAATCATCTGTATGTTAGAGATAAGCAAGAAGGCCTTCCTGGTGAAAAGATCCGTGTACATCAAGCAATGCACGCAGACACATGCTCAGCAGGTAAGATCTCCTGTAGGAGAGAATATCTGAATGTAATGGAAACATCTTCAGAAAGCAGATGGTATCAGATTATGGAGGGTCATGAAAACCTGTCAGTGAGTTTAGTCCTGGTACAACAACCGTGTGAAATAATTGTAGGTTGGTAAGAATGGAAAGAACAAGATAAAAAGCATTGATAAAAGAGGCTAAGCCTCACAGAGGGATTTGTCAAAGCTCTGAATTCTACTCTTGATCTAGTCGGAGTGTCACTGTGCAAACTAGATAAACTCCTAACATTCTCAAGGCCTGAGTGCAGCCTTAGGGTCAGCCATGTGTAGGCTGTTTGTGGGAAGAAGATATTGCCGGAACATCACTGCTAGAGCACGTGCATTTGGGTTATTTTCAAGTACAGAGATGCATATGTAGGACACCCGGGGAAAGCAAGTTTCTTACGGTAACACGCCTACCCAGGGTAACCACTTCTGCATACATGATATTATGAAACATTTTCTCAGGTTGTAAAAATCAAGGTTTTATTACTCTTCAACCATTTCATGTCTAATGTAACACAATAAAACCATTTCATTTTGTCCTGTCTTTGAAAGGCACAGATTTGTAAAATGTGTAGGACACACTTTGGAGTCACAAATGCAGCTGACTGATTTACCCACCAAATTGCCCTATGGGCCAATAAGTGACCCATAATATCTTTTTCAGGCACTACACAACTTCTTTTAAAAAATAATAATAATATCATGTAGCCTATGCATTTTAACTGAAAAAGTAGTCCAGTTGTCTATACATGGTTATTTATTCACTGGATATTCATTGAACAACTATTATGTTCCAAGCACTGTGGCTAAAATTACCTCTAATAGACATTATATCCTAAGCTACGGAAGGAGGAGACCCAGAATTATTCCCCTGAAATCACATATCTCCGTGAACATAGACTAAGAGCAAGAGATGGAGACTTAAAAAGAGTAAATGATACCTAGAAGAGGTCAACTCGAAAGGGTGCACTTCCGGGAAAGGGGGGCAGGAATAAGAGAGTGGAGACTGTTCTGTTAGTTCTCAGTCATCAATGATCCACCCTTTTATTCTTAGAAATGCTGTTCTCCCCAGTGGCCGAGGACAAAGTCTCACCAACTACAACAGCTATAAGTGATATAAAGGCAGTGGAATTATATGTACTCAAACTCATTAATGGGCTTATTCTGTAAAAAATGGAAATCCTGTAGCACGTGTAACTTTCACAGGCTCCTCCATTTGACCACTATGCCACTTAGAAATTTTAATTTCACGTTAGGCATTATAAGCAAGCTGCTCTTGAGACTCTCAGTTGTTCATTGGTCCACTCTAAAATGAAGTTAGGCTTCGTGTCCTCGAGGCTGGCTCTCTATTGAAAACGCATTCATCTTCATTTTTAAATGTTGAATCACATAAAAATTTTATTTCAAACTCAATCATTTGGCCTGGAAAGTCCCTAATTGATTAAAATGTCACATACAAAAAGATAGAATGTTTAATTCGTTAAGTGCCTCACATTTCTGACAGGTACTAAGTGGACTTGGTGAACACTTGCTGTCAGAACTCATTTTATTAAAAAGGGAAAGGAAGAAAATCGGCCTCGCTGAGTATATGGCTCTCCCCCGCCTAGCGAGCCTGCCTCCTCCTCAGGTCTCACCCCCATCTCTCCCTTCTGGAGGGTCACTGTTTTGCTTTCACTGACAATATGTTTAACAAAGAACAAACAAACAAACAAGAACGCTGAGAAAGAAGGTTGGGTAGTTAGAAATAACTGAGTGTGTGACTCTAAATAAACACATTTTCACTCTTCTGGTCTAATATTTCCTAATAGCAAAAGTAGGAAATTGAATCAAATTTCTTAGATGCTTTCAGTTCATTCATCAAATGAATTCATACTGTGAGGTTGTTTTCCTATATTCCTCCCTACCTACTTACCTCTTTCCCTCCCTCTATCCCTCCCTTTCCTTCCTTCCTTCCTATGAAAAATTCATTGGAGGAGGAAAAGTATATCAACTGAATTTTTTTATTTTTATAATAGCTTTATGATATATATTCACATATAATACAATTTACTCATTTCATTTATCAGTTGATTTTTTAAATACATTTTTATTGATTTCAGAGAGAGGAAGGGAGAGGGAGGGAGATATAGAAACATCAATGATGAGAGAGGATCCTTGATCAGCTGCCTCCTGCACACCCCCTACTGGGGATCAAGCCCGCAACCCAAGCATGTGCCCTAACTGGAATCGAACTTGGGACCCTTCAGTCCACAGGCTGATGCTCTATCCACTGAGCCAAACCAGCTAGGGCCATCAACTGATTTTTTAGTCACAGGTATTTTTTTTTTTTTTTAGTCACAGGTATTTTTAAGTTAACAATGAAAAAAAAATCCAGGCACTTGAAATAATGCTTTCCAAGAATCTTATAGGCCAGGAGGAAAACAATGACACAAAATGAGAAGCCATCTCCATACCCATGGGTGGGGGGGGGGAGGGATGGCAGCAAAATGCTGTGGCTTTACTTAACCTAAACGTATCCTGAATCTATTTTTCCAACTCAGAACTCTCTCCGTATAGCCAAACTCATATTTCTGCCTAACTACTGGAAACTACTAACTGACTATTCAAAAACCTTAAATTCAATCTCTTAAAAACTTAACATCCAATTTCCCTTTAAAACTGGTTTCTTTTCCTGCACCAACATCACCTTGGTCCCCGGGACTTCTATCCGTCTCGCCCTGCCATGGAGGACTAGTGGCACCCTTGAGAGGCATCTCTCCTTCAAACCCACCCTGAAGCAGTCAGTAACTCATTCGACTGCTGTCCGAACACTCCTCTCATCTCCACGGCCTCTGAGACTGGCACGTATCATCTTGCACCGAGATGTTTGTTTGTAAGCATGTTTGTTTTACTCTTGTTACACCGAAATCCCATCTAATCAAGGACAGTGCCTTCTTAAGTTTATGTCTTGAGCACCTTGCATAATACTCGACACATAATAGGTGCTCAATAAATTGAGTTCTGCTCTTAATAATTAGTGAGGGACTCGTGTTTGCCAACTTCCTTGGAAATTGACACTTCCTAAAATAAACTTGTTAAAGCTTCAAGGACAGAGCTTAAAATTCCACAATAATGGGCTATTCACATTCATTCTACCTTAACATCTGTTATTTCTTTTTTTTAAATATATTTTATTGTTATTTTACAGAGAGGAAGGGAGAGAGAGGGATAGAGAGCTAGAAACATCAATGAGAGAGAAACATTGACCAGCTGCCTCTTGCACACCCCCTACTGGGGATGTGCCCGCAACCAATGTACATGCCCTTGACCGGAATCGAACCCGGGTCCTTTCAGTCCGCAGGCCGACGCTCTACCACTGAGCCAAACCAGTTTCAGCAACATCTGTTATTTCTTGCACTTGAATGCCCTGCCCCTCACCCACTGCTCATCGCTTAATTCAGTCTCCAGAACACTTTTCCTCCAGCTCGGACGACCTTCCATCCTCTGAAACGGGGCTAATCTGGGAGCTATCGGGCATCACTCCCATTAGAAAAAGTGGATTTTTACCAGGGAGAGTCCTACAACGGCGTGCTACCTGCTAGCCAGGAAAACGGGTTATCTGCAGAGCCCCGAGGCTTCCTCTTCTGGGGGAAATAGTGCCTGCAGGAGGTGACAGGAAGCAGGAGCAGAAGGCACTGGGCTCAGAACGTGTCTCTGCCTAACTGGCCTGGATTTATGAGGACATGATTACCCTCCGCGTCCATCTTTCAACCCTGGCAGCACCGGCAGAGCAGCCTGAGTGGTCTGCGGGCTGCTCTGTTTTATGGAGATCTTTATGGCACCAGCTTGTTGTGCACACACGCAGGGGGCACGCGCAGCTGTTGGCAATCGTTTGCCCTTCCCCGGGCAGCAGCAACACGATGAATGCAGTCAGTCGGGGCGGCCTCGGGAAGAATTACACTCGGAGGCACTTGGTTACCTTAAAGGACATGTGTTCCTTCCCGCTTCCGGCTCATTTCAGAAGGCAGGAAGGAAGTTGGCCAACAGGTGACAACCTCTCCCCTCCCGGGCTCATCCCCTGACTCATGAGGGTGTTTGCATTTGCATTCTGGTCTGTGGGTTTCTCTGCTGCTTTGCATTTTGTATTCGGCTCCAGGGACAGAACATCACTGCTGTCCAGGGCCTGCCGGTGGCTTGGGGGTTTTTGTCCTACTGTCGTCTGCTTCCTTGAGTGAGTGCTGTCATGTTTTGGACGCCGTTACATTTTCTAGGACAGTCTTTCCTCTGCTCTGAGGAGCAGCGAAGAACAGTTTGTATGCAATCGCGTACTTTCCTGACTCCATGAGTGGGTCATTGGCAGTGAGCAAACTTGCATGGTTTTGCTGTTGTGACCATAAATGAACGAAGATACTCACCTGGCTTTTCGGAACTCTGATCAGAGATTCATTTAGGATTTTAAAAGACATTAAGTAGGGCAGGAAGGCAAAACTTCTGGAAAACAATGCAAGAGCGCCTGAGGGCTTCTCAGCTAGCCGAGGGTTTGGTTCCTCTGCTTTGCAGTCTGGTCGGCTTCTCATAGCAAGTTCTTGAACTCAGCACAGTCTGCATTGGCCAGAAAGAAGAGAGCCCACCTGACGTGACCACCCCCCCTGCACCCTTTCCAGACGGGAGGGGCCCCCGAGGCCCTGTCCTGCGCAGGCACCCCTTACTTGCCAACATTTTTAATGTGTAACACATCCGGGGACTCGGGAGTATCACAAAATAAGATTAATGTTGTGCTATTTTCTCTTTTTAAAAGCCTATCACAGTCACGCATTGATCAGCAATGTATTTAGCTAACACTGCACATCTGTTCTATTGTCATACAAACTGCTTTTTAATATTGCTTTAAACCAGCCCTGGCTAATGTGACTCCGTTGGTTGGAGCGTGGACCCATCAACACAAAGGTGTGGGTTCAATTCCTGGTCAGGGCACATACCCGGGTTGCAGGTTCAATGCTGGTTGGGATACATACAGGAGGCAACTGCTTGATGGTTTCTCTCTCATCTCTCTCCCTCTCCTTCTCCTTCTCTCTCTCCCTCTCCATCTCACCTCTCTCTCTCTCCCTTTCTCTATCTAAAATCAAAAAGCACGTCCTCAGGTGAGAGTTCATGAGTTTTTGAACAGTGCTTTAAATCAGAGTTTCTCCACCCGGACATGCTGTGAGCGGTGTTCTAGAGAAGTCTGTTGTGGGGCTGCCCCGGGCACTGCAGGCTGCTCACAGCATCGTGGCCTCTAAACACCAGATGCCAGGAGCACGCTCCCCAAGGTCACGACACCAAATGCCCTGGCGGACACCAGTCCCTGCCTGGCACAAAACCAGCTCACTCTTTAATGGAAGGAAGTCCGCATGCTACACAACTCCCAGGAAGTCAGGGTGACAGCTGCACCCCTGGGTTTGGGATGGGCCTGTTGAGGATTCACAGTCACTCAGGCTGTAAAACAGCAGATAATAAAACCAGTTTGCGGAGTATCCGAAAGGTAATATACGCCAAGTATTAGCCAACTATCGGGAGCATGCCAGCGTCTGAAAAGGAAGAGGAGCTGTTTTACTACCAGCAGATGAAATCTAGTAAACAGTTAAAGTTCACTTTCAGCCACAAGATCATCTTTAGGGCCCGTTTCAAAGTTCCCTGTCATCGAGAAATGAAGAAGGAATGTTGGGCTACATTTACACAAGTCTGGTCTTCACAGTCAGGTGGAGGGCACACTAAGACGGCATCTGGTGGGGTGGGGAGGGGTCCAGAAACTACACCTGCAGAGCAAGCTCTCAGGGCTCCTCAGGTCGTATCCTCATGTAATTACTTCACTGCCCACGTTACACTTACGGTACAGCGGCAACTGTTTTGCTCTTTTTCCTTGTGATCCTTTCAAACCCAGGCATCGGGCTTGTTCTGCCCCTACCCCCGCGTGGAGACCTGGGCGCGTTGCACAATTTTCATGCGTGCATTTTGGAAATTCAGTGCGGCCCTTCGCTTTGCTTCCTAGCACAGTCCCGGCTGAGTAGTAAAGATTCTGGTGTGACTCCGTATCAGAACTCCAACTTCGATTTCAAGTTTATCTCAAGACTGCTCCTGCAGGAAGCAGTGGGAAGGGGGTGGGAGCTCCTGCTAACGAACATTCCAGAAACCCCCCTACAGGAAGGGAGAGGAGGAGAAGGGGTAGAACATAAAAAAGGTCTTTCCTAACTGGAATCCGTCTGGCTGTGGCGTTAAAGCTGTCTCTCCCACGGGAGCCTGTGGGTGTCTCTACAGAGCCCTCATTGCTCTGGTCTCCCACCGCCATCCCCACAACAGGGACCTGCTTGCCGCTCAGGCTCCTGGTCCTCTGTGGCCCTCCTCCTCACAGATTCTTTGCTTGGGCTTCCACGCCCCTCCCAGCAGCTCTTTTAGAAGAGTCCCTGCAAGATGACTCTAGACCCTGGCAGATGGTTCTCCATGGCCACCACTGGTTCCTGGGAAACACACATCTGTCACCCGTGTTTGGTGGGAATGCAGTGTGGCCCCAAACCTCAGATTCTGCACTGTGGCCACAGCCCACTTTGCCCCTCAGGTTTCTCCAGCAAGAGGCCACCCACAATCTACCATCCCCTCGGTGCAGAGGATTCACAAAAGCTCTAAAGTAGTCTCCTTGAAGCCCCTCAAGTGTATCCTCAATGCCTTGAGGTGAGCAAAAGGCACATAGGACTCAAATTCTCCAATATTCAGCTACTCTCTGCCTCCACAATGGCAATTTACAGTCATCAGTGAAAGAGGGAACGCAGGTCAAGTCCCACACAAGGGTACTCTAGCATCTCATCTTGGAACATATGGAGCATTCAGTCCTGAAACTCAGCCAAAACTAAGAGGAAATGTTCTCACATTCATGTCTTGCCTAATACCAGAGGTAGATATGAGGTTGTTGGAAATTGGCAGGTGTGCTTGAGGCTCCCAACAGACCTCTTAGTACTGTCCATGATGGGGCTCGGGGGTTCAGAGAAGGTGAAGGTGAGAGAGAGCCGACCCCATTCCGAGGCTAGGCTGCTTGGAGGAATGGGTCTCTCGTCACTCATAGCTTAGCGTGACCACCAGCAGAAAAGCCAACAACTTATGCGTAAGCCACAGAAGCATAAGCAGTGAGAACACCACGACGTCACAGTTGCCACTTGGCCCCTGACAGGCAGGCTCTCAACCCAATTTGAGGAGCAGCCACCTAAGCATCTCTTCACGGTTTTCCACTCAGAGTGAAGAAGGCTTGAATCCCCTTCAACTGACTAGACAAGATAATTGCTCCGGAGAGTCTCTAAAACTTTAGGAAAGCATTAAATCTTCCAAAGATCCGGTTGCCTCCAACAGAGAAATAACACAAAGGAGTACTTGGCAGACAGTTGGTTAAGAGAAGATTCTGGAACTGCTACTGACTGAAACCCCCTCTAGAGGGAGACTGAATCCAAACAAGCTGATGGGAGTTGGAGTAGTCAGGTCTTGAGAAGCAGAAAGGGCACTGGGATTTTTTTTCTCTGGTGCCATCAGACCTCAGCTGGAGCAGAAACAAACCGACCGACCTTACTGCAGCAATGAAAGTGCCTTGTCCTGTAAGACAGTGTCACAGCGCTATTAGCGGGAGACATGTTCTTTCAATAAGATGGGATCATGCCATTTAGCTTTTGAGAAAAATTAATATTTCCAATGGCACGGTTCCATGCCAGGTGTCCTAGAAAAATAAACAGCAGTCTAAACCCAACACCTGGTGGGGAAATGTGAAAACATTCTGAGGACCCAATTGTACCCTCATTCCTGGACTGGATTCCATTCCCGATTGAGATCAAGCCTTTGGCAGTGTGTCAAGGGGACCTCGGAGTTCATCTGATGACAGTCCAGGGATACACTTGACAGGAAAAATCAGAGAGGAGCCTACACACTCCATCGAAGCCCAGATGGATTTTTCCACAGAGAGAGAAGTGGCATTTGAGTGACTTGAAGAGGGTGCAGGTGGCAAACATGATTCGGGGAGTTAACTCACTGGGGAGGATGCATCTACTAAGACACCTCCCCTCCTTAGGAAAGCCCAGATGTTAAAGAAACTTCACTTTTATCCAACCACAAAAAGCCCAGATTAACTGAAATTTCAACCACCAAATGTGTTAAATTGTAAGTCGGTGCATTGTAACAAGTTGCAAATTAGAACGTTTTTTGGTGTCTTTATGGTGTTTGTTTGTTTTTGTGTTTTGGGGGTTTTTTTTGTAAGTCCCTCTGAGAGTGTCCTAACCCTTCAGTTCCCATCCAAGGAGCTGGTTCAGGAGGCTGACTACACAGGGGAAAAGGAGTGTTCTCGCGATCCCATTCTGAACCCTGTGGAGAAAGGACGTGGTCATGTGTGGTAAATCAGATGCGCCATTCCTGGTGGCTCCTGACTGAGACCCATGGCCGTGGAGGTGGGGGTGGGGTGGGTGAAAGGCAAGGGATGAGTGTGAGAAAAACAAGAGCGAATATGATTACTCTGAAGATTAGCAAAGGCAATTTCTACAGCCCAAGAAACTTAAATTGCCTTTATTCAAATCCATGCCCTTATAACCCCAATATGCCATTTCCATTGATCCTCGATTTTGCCATAAATTAATATCCCTCAACTATATTATGCACTTAGAGCTCCTGTGGGCCATCACTCTTCAATACTTTGGAAGAGAGCTCCTTCTTGGACACTGCAGAAACTTAGGCCACAGAGTCTCAGAATACACATTGTCTCACCGATGGCAGAAAGGACTTCCTGAAAATCAAAGAAGGCCGGGTGATCGTAAGGAACTTTGTGGGCTCACTACATTCAATTGGGCTGCTGGTTAAAATGATTTAGGCATCCCAGAGACTTCTCTTCTGTTTTCTACCTCTGGAGTCTATAACACTGACTCCCCGCCTCCTTTTCCCAGTTACAATTTTATCACTCTGTTCTTATTCAAATAGCCACATGTGAGGTACAGCCTTTCTCAGATGAAGCAACATTATTCTTTGAGGGTGACACGCTCTGAGCTGGGGGCGATGATTGCTCGCACAGCACAGATGGACGGGAAATTGTGCCTTCCACAGCACACTACTCCCATATTTCACCACCAAATGCAAAGCCCAGGGGGCATGTTTGCCGCAAAGAAATTTGGGTCTCTTGAAAATCCAAAACTCCTCTAGCCCCTCACCATATGACTGTTAGCTGATAAATCTCCATCTTCCAGCTTTGCGCCTCCAATAAGGAACATGAGAGAAGGCCCTGTTATTTGGTCCGCGCTCGCAATAAATTTGAAATATAGCAAAGACAAATAAATCCCCCCCCCACTACCATGTTCCCCTTCTCAAGCAGAATAGAATTCTCAAAGAGTAGCCCAGATCCCAGTTGTCAGGCACAGCTGTTTAGGATGTACTTCTGACATTTCCATAAATTCATATGGAGCAGAACAACTCTTCTTCAGTACAAACCAGCCTGGGGCAGAGACTGCTGGTGCTTTCTAAGCAATGGGTGCTAAATAAATGCAATTTATTATCGTTGTTATTTGTGTCCTTATCAAAAGCAGCCTCTGGCATGAGAATGGCATATTTTTCTTTCAAATGCTCTTTACTGGAGAGTATTTCGTTCGTGTACTTATCATAATATCCTGGCCTCCCTTCGCTGAATGTGTGTGAGTGCATGCACATCCAATAATATCAGGTAATACAGGTCCGGTGCGGCGTGCAGAAGGAGAGGCGAGGGAATCAACTGGGAGCTGTAGCTTCAGTTTTATTTACTCTGTGAGCAAGTCACTTATTAATTTTAGATTTCGATGTCTTCATTTATTAATAATAATGAAGGGATCTCTAAGTTCACTTTTAAGAGAGCCAAAAATATGTTGATTTAAGTAAAAAAAAAAGTTTATATCTCCCTTACAGAGGTGGCCAATCCAAGGCTAATCACATGGTCCATCCATCCTCAAAAGATGGCTTCTACCCTGTACCTAATTTATCTTCTTATATGCCCCCCAGGAGGTCTGTGTCTCAGACAGATGCAAGGAGGAAAAGTCAAGGGCAATACAAATCCCTTTATGACCACAATAGGGAAGTGGATCTTTGGTTCAACACCCATTGGCCAGAACTTGATCACATGGCCATGAGAAAGAACAAGGTGCCCAGCCAAACCTCAGGTGCTTTCATTGGAGAAAGAAAGGAGAAGGCTTAATCCAGCAGACCATATAATGTATTGTATCAATCAGAATGGTAAGAATTCTGAAGGGTCTGAGATTTTATGCCACTTGGAAGATAAGTGTACCTGGAACCGCTCCATGGATGCTGGCAGAGGTATGAGGATGCTGGGTCAGGACAAAGATTTATTGCTCGTGGTGCTGCAAGGAGCATGGGCACCATCACATTCGCATTAGTCTAACTCGCCCTCCCAAGTCCCATAGCGGCAATACCACCAGTCCAGTGGGTGCCTGTACACATCGTTGGTTGTACTACAGAAGACGAATTTTGAATTTGGGAAACCCAAATCTTTTATAATGGCAGTAACATGCCTGCCTTTTTCTCTGGAGAGAGCCACATTCTCTGTTTTCTGAAGCTCTCCACTACATAAACTTCCTGGGAAACATAGTCCAGAGCAAAGGAGTTATTACCTCACTCACAGGATGTACAGAAATGCAAGAGCCCCATGGAGAATTCTCTCCTGATACGGGACACTATTAAGAGAGACACCGAACGCTATTACTAAGTATGCCAGGACAACAAGTATGAGTCAGGACACTTTCAGGAAAACCAGGACATATGTTCATCTTAACATTAGAGGATCCTTAGCAGTTTCTGCCACATATTCGAGTTTGTAGTATCTGCCATCTGAAAGAAAATTATAAAGGCCACCAGTTCTTTAGGGACCAAAATGTATGTAAAGATAACAGTGCCCATTGTGGACACATTTTTGTTATCACAACTGGCTCTTTAAATCTAACGCCGCTAGTGTTAGAAACAGATTTCATGTGCTATGCTGTGAATGTTGTATGATTAAGTGAGAGGGCTCTAAACTTGGACATCACACCGAAACCGGTTTGGCTCAGTGGATAGAGCATCGGCCTGCGGACTGAAAGGTCCCAGGTTCGATTCCGGTCAAGGGCATGTACCTTGGTTGTGGGCACATCCTCAGTAGGGGGTGTGCAAGAGGCAGCTGATCGATGTATCTCTCTCATCGATGTTTCTAACTCTCTATCCCTCTCTCTTCCTCTCTCTGTAAAAAATCAATAAAATATATATTTTAAAAAAAATAAAAAATAAAAAATAAAAAAAAATAAACTTGGACATCAGGCCACTGAGATCTAGGATCAAATTTATTTTATTATTTTGGATCTCTGGTCTTGGATATGCCCCTTAACATCTTTCAAAATAGGTAGAAAGCCATGAAAAGGCATGGAAGAACCTGAAGCACCTATTATTAAGTAAAATAAGTTACTAAAAAGGGTATACAGAGAGTGATTCCAAAAATATGACATTCTATAAAAGGCAAAGTTATGGCAACACTGAAAAGATGCGCTTGCCAGGGACCTGGGGAGGGAGGGATGAATAAGTAGAGCACTGAACTACTGTTTATGACCCAGACAAACTCTGTTTAGAGTAACAAAGCTGCTGCACAAGATACCATAATGGCGGGCATATGTCATGTATACACTTATCTAATGCCACAGAATGTACAGCACAGGGAGTGAAATCTACTGTTAACCATGGACTGTGTGACAATGATGTCAATGGAGGTTCATCAATTGTAACAAAGGAATCAAATGATAACAGGGTAGGCTGTGCATATTGAGGCCAGGGGGTATATGGAAATCCTCTATGCTCATGCTCAATTTACTGTGAATCTAAAACTGCTCTAAAAAATATCCTATCTAACAGAGGCAAAATATGCAAATTGACCATAACTCCACAACAAAGATGATGGTGCCCACAGCCAATAAGGGGGAAATATGCAAATTGACATGACAGGCGAGAGGTGGAAGGCAGCTCTGGCCAAAGCGAAGGCAGAAAGGCAGCTCTGGGCCAGAGCGAAGGTGGTGCCAGCAGCCAGGGGAAGGAATCCTATTCTTGCACGAATCTTCATGCATCAGCCCTCTAGTAGTCCATTAAAAACAAAAGCATAAGCGAAACAGGGAAATCCTATTGGAAGCATTTTGAAACACACACACAAAAAGAAAAATAATCAGTGAGACTCAGTTCAACAAACACCAACAGACATGCCAGTCCTCTGCTTAAACCCTTCAATGGGTTTCAGGTTGGGTTCTTGTAAGATGAAAATATATGCGAAATAGATTATTTTGAAAGAATTCCCAGGAAACATGGAGAGAGTGAACAGTGGCACTGGGGAGGTAGCTGTAGGGGGGTGAGGAAGCCAAACAAGGGTACAATATCAAGTTCCAAAAATGATAACTTTCTCTCAACTCCTCAGGGAAGCTGGAGACTGTGGCTGCTCAGAGTCTGGCCCATCAGGACAGGAAGTGAAGTCTGTGCACTTCTGCACCTGTCAGGCATTGGTTAAGAGCTGCTCCAGGGAGACAAAGAGTCCCAGGCCCTTCCTGCTCTAAGAACAAGCACTCCTATCAGAGACCACCCTTGACTACAGACAAGGGGGATTGAAAGAGCACAAAATGTAAAGGGAACAGGGGGGATGATAGAGCAGTGCTGAGTCTGCTGTAAATGCCTCCTGAGCAGCAAAGAGAACACAAACTTGGTTGTAAGGACACAACTGTTTACAACTGTCTCTCCTGGACTCTCCTCACTACGCACCCGTCCTGCTCGATTTCTCCATCCTCCAGGCCAGCAAGTTTCCACCTGGGGACTTTAGACTTGCTGATTCCCATGCAAGAGGATATGGATGTATTTTGAAGCATAAAATACTCAAAAGCAATATGATCTAGAATTAATTTCCTGTGGAAAAAATACTCATGGAAGACCTCCAGCCAAAATAAAAATAAACCAGACCAACAAACAACAAATCCCAAGAACAGCAGAGATTCAACAATCAGAATATAGTACAAGCCCACGGGTAAGCACTAAAATTCCAAATGATCTGAGCAAAACCTGAAATTTAAGAATAAGATTAGGTGGGGTTAATAAAGCAAGGAAACATGAAGTAAAATAAATCTAAAGGTTTCTATCATATTTGCTGAGAATCCTGTTTTAAAAAAACTGTAAAATTATCTCTAAGCTTCAAAAACCTGTGTTTTTTAAAATAAGTGTAAAAAGATATGAAAAGATGCAAAACTTCCAGATAGCTAGAGAGAGAAAGGAAGAGCAGGTGCCAATGCCATACCAAGTTTGTAAAACATGCTACATGTTTGAACTTCAAAAACAGTATACTGTTTTAAAAGATAGCTGTAAAGAAAACAGGCATTGTACAATTCCACTTATATCAAGTGTTCTAGTAAAAGCAAATCTACAGAGACAGATGCAGATCAATTGTTGCCTGGAGTTGGAATGGGAACAGAGAATGTCTATACAGATGGACATGAGGAATCTCTCTTAGATGATGGGACAATTCTAAGACTGGATCGTGGTGATGGTTGTACAGTGAACTCAGTCAATTTACTAAAAATCTTTAAATTCACTTCGTGAAATTCATGGTAATGTAACTTATACTCCAGTAAATTTGCTTTAAAAACAATTACTGATCAGGAGAGCCATGGTGTGAGCTTATACAGACGTACTTACATTCCCACAAACAAGCCCTGCTTTGGGATATTTCTATATTCTTTGAATATCTTGCGATGACAAATATTACTTTGACATTCAGAAAAAAAATGTATAAGGACAAATACAAATACCATCATTGAAAGCTCATGGAATTGATGAGCTGTAGTCCCTAACACCCCTCAACCTCCAAAATCAATAAAACTTGATTTCATATATTGTCTACCAGACATTGTCTGCCAGAGATGGCTGTGTGATGTGTTTTGCCCAAGTAGAGTAAATAAAGAACAGCGAGTCATTTGTAATGGCGACATCGCAGGATGGGGCATGATAGAGGTAATCACTAACGCAACACCGCTCTATGTGCTTTAAACCCCCTCCCCTGTTTAATCCGTGTAGCCACCCATGGCTGCAGCCCAACCAGCAAGTCACTGGCAAAGAACACGAAGCTGCTGAATGCTGATCAGGGTTTAAATCCGGGCAGTTAGAAGCCAGGTACCTGGGCTCCGAAAGCCACACCAGATGGCCCATACCTGGGCCGTGGTCACATTATACAAACACATTCTTCTCTGGTGACACATTTGCTGCCGTGAGACATTCCCTACATTTTTTTAATTTTGTTAGCAAGCTTTTATTCTTCGTAGTATCATTTTTATTTACTAGTTCCTCATGGCCCATTCAAACCAATGGAGTGTGTAAAGCAGACATCCAAGGCTTTTGTTGACACAATTCTAAGTGGCTTATACAGTAAATGGTACCGAGTGGGGCTCGGAGAATACTTATTAAATTATATTGGATGCTTTCAACAGCATTTCTCCCCACGAATCCAAATTGGCTGGCAGTCTTGAAGACAACCTCTGAAAACAACACACAGGCATCGCGACCAGGCCCAAACCCTTCCCGTTTCCTTCAAGGTTCACCCCCTCGGGAGGCCTGGCACGGTGGGGATTGCCCACCAAAAAAAAAAACATCACAGCCCAGCACATTTCGATTATTTCTGCAGCTTCCCCCCTCCAGTCATTAACAAGCCAGGCTCCCGAGACGGGTCATATATCAACCAGACGCGCCAGGCTCTCCGACGCCTCCCACGGAAACAGGTAGTGCCGCATGTTAGCTCCGAAAATAGGAAATTAAAATCCATTTAGATTCTTACGTCATTAGATGCGGAGAATAAATCTGGTCACTAATGCTTAGCTGTGATTTCCTTAAGATGATGCTGAGCCTGCCAAGGCCTGTGCTTCTGCAGCTAAATGCTACCGATATTCGTCCTGCAAAATGAGCCTGAGGAACGCAGAGGTAACATTTGTCTTGGGAGTTGACAATAATGGCCTCTTTTCTCATTCAGTGACCCATAAAGCCCAAATAAATGCAAAACCCTGTATGTGGTAGTGTTGGAGAGCTCCCTCCTATCTGCTGGGGTTACTAATAGATCCCTCCTCCAGGTTTTGTCCACTGAGATAAGAAGAACCATTCCCTCCAACAGCTGGCTTCGCAGCTCCATCGGAAAGGCTCATTTAAATGTAGCCCATTCATTAATTTTGAAATTAAGTTATATTAGCTCTTGCCATCTCCGTGTTACAGTCCTCAAATATACATGAAAAAGTTATTATCTTATTCTTCTGCAGCCTTTAAAAATTAATAATGCCGAAGGTCCAATTTTCATAGAATTGAAGTCAGTGAATCACACAGATTTTAAGAAGTTCGGGCTTCGTTAGTAATGTTAGCCCCCCTTTAACTTATAACCATCATTCATATTCGGTCAATATCATCCTATTAAAATTCTTTGCATTATAAAGTTAATTTTACAAAAAAAAAAAAAGAGAGAAAAAACAACCTCTCACTGCTAGTCACATACCATACTGGGTAATATTTTCACATTAAGTATTGAGATAAAAGCCTTTTCTAGCTGAATTCCCACCGAGAGATTGAATTTTTCTTTAAAGCGTCAGTGTCAATCTCTGAAACACTGAGGTAAGCTTCTGCATTGTGTGTTTTGAGTTTAGTTTTTATATTGCATTTCTGATTTTCATTTTAATGAGAATCATTGCTTAGGCCATCCTCTGTCAGACAATGGAAGAATGACTGGCTTATATCTAAAGTACACATTGACTTCTCTATGTGCCTGTTGACTTGCAGGGAGGTAGCAAGAAAGCCAGCCTCGTGCAAATGGGGTGAATTCTCATGGGGTTTCCAGCAGTCACCTTAGAGGTGGACTAATGGTTAGATGACCACGTGAACAGGGTAGTAATAAAGGCAGGCTCTGTCATTTTTATTTTCTCCCCCTGACAGTTATGGAAAATATCTTATTGCATGTTGTACCTAGCGCAGTTCCCAGCACGTACTTGATAGGAAGAAAGAAATGAGATTAGAAGGGAGAGAGGTTGGAGATAGTCTGCAAAAGTGCTTGGAAAACTGTAAATGCCATCTTATCTAATAACAGACAAAGATGTAAATTGACTGTACCTCCACTATGCCCACAGCCAATCAGGAGTGAGTATGCAAATTAACACAACAAAGATGGTGGGTTAATTTGCATATGCAGGTATGGAGTGGCCAGGAGGGGTGGGATGCCTGCCGTGAGGGGGAGGGGGAGTGGCAGAGGGAGTTACAGGAGCAGTGCTCCAGCTGGGAGCAAGGACTTACAGGCTCCCAGGCAGCCGGAAGAGAAGCCAGGGGAAGGAAGGCCTATTCTTGCATGAATATCGTGTAATGGGCTCTAGTGCATATCTAAGAGCCTACTGTCATTGTTTTCACTGGCACCCAGGAAAGTGGCTGATCTTACTAGTGTGACGTGGTCAGGTGTACTTAGATCACACCCTCTTCACACTCATGTCTCTTTCTTTCTCAGTAGCACCAAAGTAACTGTCCCCCGTTAAGGTCTGACAATTCCTAAACCAAAGCAAATCCATCTTCTTAAGCATAAAGAACAATTGTTGCCTGCCTAGGCCTAGTTGACAGGTGAATAAAATGCTTTTCCATTCTAACAAATAAAAGTTGTCTCTTTTTTCTTTCAAATTACTTACCTCACTCAGACTTGCAGATTTCCCCAGAGGAGGATTGAACAGGCCAACAGGCCACTGAGATAAATGTCACAGAGAGAGAGTACCCTATATAAACACCACAGCATTCGTTGTCTTTATACAAATTTATATTACTTTTTTGATCCTCTCCCAATGTCCTTTCCTGAATTTAGAAAGCACCTTAAAATTACATTTTTTTAAAAAGAGCTTGTGTGAAAATCTGTCAAGAAGTATTGGTTCTTCTCTAGTTAGGATTGTCCAGTTTTATTTAAAAAACAATAACTGCTGACATGTACAAAGAAATTCAATGCAAGTACTTTCAAGCATTGCATATATCGTGATAAAATGTGTGACAGAAAGAGAGAGATCCCATATTGGTTAAACCATGTCAGAAATATAAGATTTAATTCTACTACTTGTCATATTATGAGAGGAACAATAAAAGCTGGGCTGATTATCGGAAGAGTGTGATAAATCTCTGAGTGTTGTTATGAGAGGGCATTTGAGTGAAGTACATTTATTGAAGCTGGATCCTGGAGAAACCTAGAAGACAAGAGGCATGTCTATTTCCTTTAAATATTTGAAGATCTCTCCTGTGAATATGAAAGAGGCATATTTTACATGATACTTGACAAAACAAGGACCAATATATTCACCATAAGAACCTAAATAGCATGTGAGATAGTGAGTTCCCACCCACTTGGGAAAGAAATTCATGATTTTGGCTTGGGAAGTATAACCTAGGGGTACCTAGCAGACATCCGGTGGGTATTATTTTTTAACTCTGAAGTGTGTGAAAGAACTGGAAGAAAAGATTTATCTGTAGGCAGGTAAGTAAATGAGATTTGTTCTTCAGCTCTCCTTCCTGTAAAAAAAAAAAAAAGGTAACCTTTTGTGAGTTTACCAACAGGAAAAAGCAGACAGCAAGATTTGCTGGGTAAGTAATGGCCTTTGGCATGACTAACAGCACGCATATCCTAAAGCACTCTCTCTTAAGCAACACATAAAAGGATATTCAGCATCTGATCACTGCTCTTTTATGTGTGGAAGACACCACTTCAAAATAACAGTATGCTTCCTGAGAAGGCATTAAGTAAAACTTGGACTGGGACGCTTCTTTTGAAGCTATTTATCGAAAAAAAATCATCATGCCTGATGTTCTTCAGGATTGACAACTGTCTCCAGTTGTTTGCCTTTAAGAACCATTTAAAGGACCAAGAGAGAAGGAAAATTGAAAAGTAAATTAAATGTCAGAAGTGAAGGGCTGTCACCTCAAATTTAATAATGTCACTGCTGAAAGTTAAATACCAGGTGATCACTAATATGAAAACTGTGAAAAGTCTACTACGTAATTACAGAAACCTATAGCCAGCATTCTCAGAACTCAAACGAGTTCATCCATATGCAGACCTTTCTAAATGATGACTACCATACGCAGAGCCTATCTTTGCCAGCCCATTAAATCTCAGCTGTCAGAAGATATGAGGATGGGATTTGGATTATTTTTACTCAAATACAATCTATTTGATTTATTCTTATTCTTTGTTTGACTTTAGACTTTTTTTTAAATGGATGTGACTAGTGTGTCGGTGGTGTTCACCTAGCTACCTTGCAAAATGGTTCCCTCAGCAGCCAAATACTTTCTGATTACATGGCGTTGAACATGGACAACAATTCAATCACGGTTTTCATGGGGATTGTTCAAGAATGCACAGCACACAGACTCATCCCTCAACTTCACTCTCCCATCCCTATTCTAATATACATCACCGGGATGATGGCATTCGGGACCGTATTTCATCAGCACATGTCTTTCTCCTGATGTATTGTGTTTCATTCCATTGCTTTTAAAGCGACACAGATTTCCGAGTGAGTGAAAACTCATAAATAATATTGCAATTAAAAAGAAAATATTACTTAGAAGGTACCAAGTACATTTAGATATGACTTTTAAATGGCAGATGCACAGCATTTTTCAAATCTCAGAAACATCTACTATGTGATCCATGAGGAACCTGGAGAAATTATAATTTTTCAGACTTTCACACTTTCTTGGTCCTTTCTCAGATAAACACACATCAAGAGATAAATTTATACTCAGATTTTAAGAGTATTGAGGATAGACATGGAAGTCTGCTCAACCTTTATTTTTTGTGAGACCATAAATACATCTCTTGGGTTATTAACATTCTCAAAGTGTCAAAAATAGGACATGCACTGATTTTCTTATTTATTGTTCTTTGCCACCCCTCTATCTTCCTCATTTTTCTTCTGGTCAGTCTAGACAAGGATAGCTTGAAGTGTAAGACTACTTTGGGGGTGGGAGATCAGCGGTTCTCTCTCAGGCCTATTCTAATGATGACTCTTGCAAACCCTGTTGAAGATGCCAAGCTAATAATTAGTTGACCATTTAAAAAGCCACCATTACACAAAATTTTTTGTGTAAATCAGTGTTTCCCAAAGTGTGGTACGTGTACCCCCAGGGGTACGGGAAGAGTTTGGTGGGGGTACGCGTTGCACTGGAGTTTGGTGGGGATATGCACTGCACTTTGCTTAGCTGCGCCTAATTCAAGGAGGGCTTCCCAACTCCCCAGGTGCCATACTTGATATAAAGAGTGTGGGTTCAATCAAGTGCAAGGCTTTTAATTTGCTAGGTGGGGACACAAATTGGGGGCGGGCGGGGTGGGGAGGGGAAGCAGGGATAAATTGTTCTGGCCAATAAAGGAGAGGTTGATTCTGCAGCCACCAGGAGTTTTCATCTCTGGCTTGATTAGTAAGGGCAGGAATAGAAGCAAAATCATAGATTCTAGAAATAAAGATAAAACTGTCTTGATGGCTGTTAATATGGAAGGTACCAAAAAGCCAGTTATTGGAGTGCATAGCCATACAATCCTTCTATCATATGGCTGAAGTATTAAGGATGTGGAAAATATCAGATTAATAAAAATAGTATGGCATGTATACCATATATTCCAGAACACATGCAGAAAGATTTATAACAGTGCCACACTCTAACATGCTAACATTTCTTCAATGAAGTATATGACTATAGATAACAGTGGGATAAAGAATTGAGATCATTTCATTTTGATTCAGTTATCTCAAATGAACCTAGACAAGTTCAAGTTCTTAGCCAAGTGGATGATGAGACCCTCTCAGTTTTCAGAGCTCCTTTTATTTCAGAATTCGGAAACCCATATTTTGCTGGAACATCTATAAGAGTCTTAGGTGCTGAGTGACTTAGGCAGGTATATCCTCTGTTTGTTCCTCTCTGTCTCCAAAGGTGGAAACCTTCTTGACTATGAACTAAGACGGGAACATGAATGCCCAGCCACACCCACTGATTTGCCATGGAGCTCAAGAGCTCTGTGAGAGATCACATGACCTCCAGCAATATTATTAGACTTTATGGATTCTTTATGATCCGGGTGGGTTACCTAAGAGCCCACTGCAGAGTGAGAAAGAATGAAATCCCTGAGAGAACAGCACTATAGGATGGTAAGAATTTTTTTCAAATATGTCAGACTGGGTAAGGTACTGGGTACATTGACTTGGAGTGTCTCCAGGTAAAGACTGAGACTCTTGCCTGGCTGTCTCCTAAACCAGATACTCTCTCCCCATGGTCATACAACTCCACTAATCAAAACAAAACAAAACATCAA
Organism: Vespertilio murinus; assembly: GCA_963924515.1. Lineage (NCBI taxonomy): Eukaryota > Metazoa > Chordata > Mammalia > Chiroptera > Vespertilionidae > Vespertilio > Vespertilio murinus. The sequence continues at coordinate 7,494,998 of OZ004709.1, forward strand.
AGAGGTTGTTATCCTGGCCAGAGAGGGAGAAGAACACAGGACATGAATTGTCATGGAGTTGTGGTTGGGCGACAGTAGCAATTTAGGAAACTGGAGATCTGAAGGAGGCCAATGGTAATCGTCAAGAGGTAGAGAAGGTTATAGGGATGAGCAGTAGAGTGAAAACAATCCATGGGGCCAAGGAGGACTAAAGTGGCAGGCAACAGACCATGGAGTCTGCAGAGCTGTCAAGTAGGGGATAGTCACCACACGTACCCAACAGTGTCTCAGAGGGAATCATTGCATAGGGAGGTAAATAGAATAAGTCACTTTCCTGCTTAAAGCAAATATGTGGTGCTCTATATATGGAGAATTACTATACATTTGTCATCTTTGAGAATCCTGTTAAGCACACTGAATATGGCTAACAGGTTTGATAACCAAGTGAATGGTGGTACTGCCAACGACACTCTTTTTAAAGCAGTTTTAGAGTAACATAGTATATTTGGAGTCCTACTGAGTTGAGGTGTTTATATATCATGCAGATAAAAAGATCTAGTGAGCTATTTAGATGGACATTTCTCAAGTTGGTAGATGTCTGTGCTGGCCATAATTATTTCAAGGTGTAGGTACAAGACCACAAACATGTTTAAATTACTTAAGAACAAGAAGCAGATGATAATAGATTGGTACACTGGTGATAGAACCCTGCAGAACACTAACATTTAGAAAAGGAACCAACAGGAAAGCTAGAGACACAATAACAAATGAGCAAGAAGAGCCACATAGTACAAAGCAACGGAGAACAAAGGTTAATAAAGAGGAAGTGGTTGGCAAGTGCGAGAAAGAAGATGTATACATTGAATCTGCAAACAAGGAGGACATAAGTGATATACAGGGAACAGTTTCAAAGCACTGGTGGAAGCCAACACTAAATGTAGTAAGTGGGTGGGAGTTACATGAAGAGAGGAAGTAAAGCACTCTTTCAAGTACTTTGAAAAAGATTAAATGAGGTAATTTTTTTAGTACAGTACTGGGCAATTAATGGGGACTACTGGAATGCAATCCCTTCAAATTACAAAGCACAATGTCAGGCCTTTCCTAGGAATGTGTTTGTGCAGATTTCTGCACTCAGTACCTCTATTTGGGCATAAACACCCAGGATATCTGGAAGGAAAGGGGCACAGCTGATAGCTGGCTGAGGATAGGTAAAGATGCTGGACCTAGGAACCAGGGTGCAAGGGCCTAAACTGCTCTATAGTAGTGGTTTGCTTTAAAAACTTCCCTTTGGTTCTGTACCCTATTTTAAAAAATGAGATTTTATATATTTACTTTGAAACAATTACTTTGAAACCCTTGACTTTCCACTAGCCTAATGTATCACCTTTAAAAGTATTTTCTTATATGATACTAGAGGCCCAGTGCACAAAATTCATGCATGGGGGCAGGGGTCCCTCAGCCCAGCCTGCACCCTCTCCAATCTGGGGCCCTTCAAGGGACATTCCTCTCACAATCCGGGATGGCTAGCTCCTAACTGATCACCTGCCTTGCTGCCTGATCACCCCTAACTGCTCCCCCACCCCCGTGCCAGCCTGATCGCCCATAACCCACAACTGCCCCCTCTCCCCTGCTGGCATGGTCACCCCATGTGGCCTGCTGTTCAGTTGTTTGGTCATCCCTCACTAACCCCCCTGCTGGCCTGGTTGCCCCACACAGCCTGCTGCTATTCAGTAGTATGTCCAGTTGTTTCAGTCATGACAGCCCCTGGCTTTTTATATATTAGGATGATAGCTGATTTCAACTGTTATGCCTATTTGCCTACAATCCTTGGAAATTATATAATTTTACCATTTATATTTTTATGTTTGTTGTTATTGCTATTATAATTAATCTGACATTTCAGAGAGCCCTCCCATTTTTTTTCCCTGAGGGCAGAGGCCATTGCAAAGATGCCAGCCATTTTTTCTAACTGTGAATTTATCCTAATTAACTTACCCTAACTATCCACCACTCTAATCAAGGATGGTGGATACAGCAATCTAAGCTGACCAAAGTTATTTGTCAGAGTTTCTGATCTTCCAATTGGCAAAATACCTCCCATAGCAGGCGGGTATCGCCTTTCCCATGGCACCCAGTCAATCATATTGAAATAGATGACTAGTCAGGCACAAGCTGGTCCTGAATTCCTGGCAGGGAGATCAATCTCCCAGTCTCCATAATCCTTAAATTGTTTTTCCTTTGGGGATAGAAAAAGAAGCAAAAGTTATTTCCCTTTTCTGTCTTGTTTGTGGCAATACCTCATTCCCATTTCAAAGAAGACAGCTGCTACTATTTCACTCCCACCTCCAGAATAGGTATGGGAGACAACTCTGCGATATTTAATGGGATTCCCTAGCTTTCTGTTACTTCTCACTGGCCAAACTATGCAAAAGATTATCCTCATCCTTATGCATTGATTCCAAACCAGTTTATTCTGGCCATAAAAAATATAGCTTTCATCTATCTAAATGTCCTTCCAGATAGCAATTCTTGTGGACATGTAACTATATGGTTTATAATTTAATTGTGAATAAACCAAGGAGAGTAAATAGGTCTCCAGTAACTCAAAGGCTATCTCAGCTAAGTAGGCTTAACCCTTTTGTAGATATACAAATTATTTAGCTCATCAACCCTAGACCATTTCCAAAAGTAAAGATCATTAGACTACAAGTTGCTGTGTCTCTAATTAAAATATATTTAATTAGTGTGCAGCATTTTCCCCCATTAAATTGTCATTATTATAAGGTTTGGGAAACCGACTGCCAAGACAACCTGGATGGGAATATATGCAATTCAACCTTTATTAAAATTCTAAGTTAGCTCAAATGTATCTGTATTCTTGGCTCCCATTACTAAAACGTCAAAAGAATACTAATTTTTTCTCTTGTCTATCTCTCCAAAAAATATATTATTTTTAGTCCCCTGAATTTTTAACCTCATTATTCCTACTCAACAACTTTGATACCATTGCTTTTTTCCTAAACCATACATTTCCCTCTTAGATTATCCTTCTGATCAATACTGCCCACCAAAAAAGTAGAGCACTATAAAAATAGGAAAATGGACACAGAAAGGGTCTGCTCCACCCAACATGACTTTAATTCTAACTATATCTCAAGCTTTGCTCAAGGTGTGCTTCCTCCATGAATCTCTTTTTAAGCCTCACAGATTTTCCTCTCTTATGAACCTCTAACCTTCTCTTTCTATGAATCTCATTGGACACTCACCCATGTTCTGTGTATTGCTCATTTATGATTTTACACACATTGACTTGCTCCACAATTAAACTGTTCACTTCTTTCTAATATAAGGTCCTCTGACACCATTTACTAAGAAATAACTGTGTCCTGGACACAGAACTACATGAGGAAGTTACAAAATTGAATAAGAAAAAAGAAAACTCGTCTTCAAGAAGCTTACAGTGCAGGTTAAGCAACAATGACTTGCACACTGCTTTGTCTCCCAAAAACTCAAATGCTAAATTATGATTATGATAATGACATCACTAGGATAAAATGATATATAGGCTAATCACGTGGCAGGAGACTCAGACAAAATTGTCATTCCTTCATTATCAACTTTCCTGGAGAATTCAAAGCAATAACTTTGAAGTCCCCTTCTTAAGATTCTGAAGAAACCTTTTTGCCTTGGTGTGCTGACCAACCTCACTTATCTCTGCAAAACTGTCTCCCACAAAGAAATATCTTGGTTCTTCCCTGGAGTTGTCTTGAAAAAGAAATATCCTCCCTTCTTCTACCTCCTCCACATTATTCCAAGCCCTCTTGATGTCAGTGAGTCAGTTAAGTGATGGTCCTAGAAAAACTGATCAATTCCAGCTTCTCCTTGATGGACTGATCCAATAAAGAATTCAGGAAACATCCCTCCCTGATCCAAGACAGATATCATAAAATATTGCTAGATTCAAACAAATATAGCTGGTTGTGCCCTATAATTACTATTTTATTGTGCATAATAAAAGAATTAAAAATTATGAGAATAATTGGGTTTTTTAAATAAGATTCAAAAAAATGTTTGCATGCAATCAGATTTTAACTCATTGTTCTAGGTATCATAAAGCAAGAGAACGGTGTGGTTCACTCACTTGAGCATTGTCCCATTCACCAGGAGGTCTCCAGTTCAATTCCTGGTCAGAGCACATGCCCAGGTTACAGGCTCAATCCCCAGTGGAAGGCATGCAAGAAGCAGCCAATCCATGTTTCTCTCTCATCGATGTTCCTATCTCTCCCTCTCCCTCTCTCTGAAATCAATTTAAAAATATATATTGAAAATAAATGAAGCAAGAGATGCTCTTTCATAAATTGTCATAATCCTTTTGGGATCACTTCTGCAATCCAAAGATATTCTATCACTATTAGATAGAAATTCATATGATAACTTTCCTATTCTCTATTGCCCAGTCACAGAGACAATCTGAACTTAAAAAGCTCAGCCTGATTCTGGATGGTAAATGATTAATGAACAACACCCTGAACTGCTCTTATTGGGAAATTTTTTATATCACAAGTGTCATTGCCTCATTCATTATGCTCAGGGTAGTATCGCTTCTATCCTTGTCTCTCAATTAAAAAGGCATTCTTCTCTCCAAATGCTGTGAAGGATAAAATTGCTCCAACACAAACATTGCCAAGAATGCGATACAGAAAGGAGAAAAATGCACCCCACGTCATAGCACAGACCAATCTCCAACCTTCTAGATATTGCTATTAATGTATCTAGACAAAATTCACTTTATTTAAATACTGCAGTGCATTCAATGTTCTGGAAATCAAAGGAGGCAAAAGTATGCTATCAGTGATGCTCAGAACATCATGGTAACTGAGATCTTTTCTGTCTAGGCCTCATGATTATTCATTCCACCTGCATAGTGTGGGACAATGGTGGGTAAAGAAGATACTCTTGACCTGGGTAACTTTCTGTGACAAATAGCCTCAGTCACCACTGTCCCATGGAGGCATATAGGAAGTCTAGGTTTTACACTGTTTTCTAGAACTGGTTCTGGTAGAAATGGCCCCCGCCATTCCATTTCTGCCTCATTTTAACCACTTTGGAAAGCCTGATTATGTTTCTCATACTGCCCCAAATCCTTTTCTTTCAGCGTCTCCTACAATCTGCTCTCTGGCCTTTTGACTCCTGAAAGAGCAAAATTTAAGAATGTCTGCACATGTTCCCTTCCAGGGATACTTATGTCAATAGCTGAAATAAAATTTCATCTGCAGCCAGCTGGTGCGAGGGTCTTGCAGAAGGAGAGCCATATCAGAGCTCTCCTGAGAAGATTATGAAATCACACTGTGCACACAAGGGCAAAATTCCCTTGTAAAACGACGGGCCTGGAGTTAGAAATAAAGATCTCGGAAATTATAGCTCCGATTGACCTCTGTTTCTCCCAAATGGTTGGTGTTCATGAAATGTTACCTGTCCTTGACACCCTACAACCTTACCATTTGTTAACCATTCCGGCTATTAAGGAATCGGGAATCGGTACTGGCTAAAATAAAGAATAAGTTTGCCAAGTGGTTACATAAAGAAAGACAGTTGAGCCTGAGCTGTGTCTGCTTAAAGGTCAAATGAAGCATATTCATACAGCACAAGTAAATCCAGGCACCTGCCTCCCCATGCTTAACGGAGATTTCACCGTGACAGGCAGAGTGATTAGGCCACTTTCAGACAAATCCACTCAAATTTCCCTAATTGCAGCATGCTCTCTGTCCAACAGCTTCTGCAGCACAGCCCAGCGAAGAGAAGCATCATTAATTGGTCAAAATGTGTCAGATACATAGCCTTTCAAGTAGAGGGATCTCCGCAAATGTCATTTCACACAACTACGGGTTGGTTCCTGAAAAGTCTTCATCGCACACCAAGGAAATGGGAAGGCCAGGGGCATCAGAGGAAATCATTCACTCTCTCCCTCATTCACTCAGTGAGTGCTTATGGGGTTTAGGATGAGGTTACTGATGCCAAGGTGTGGGTTTAGCACTCCTGTCATAGACCCAAATATACAGAGGTAGTGTAAGAGAGAGATGGGGGCAGAGAGAAGGCTAAACTAAGTCCTGAGCTATCTACATTTGTGAGTTTCCCCTCTCACTCGGAGAATGCTCCGTGTTTCTAAGGAGTGACAGCAAGCTTAGAAAAGGCATGATTTGAAAGGGAGCAGGGTCTATGAGAAAGGGCTTCATAGTCAACATGAAGAGCAAGATGGGAGAGATGGATGGTCCAGGGGAAGTCCTCAGGGATTGTAAAGCAAAAGCAGACAACAAATAAAAGGGAAATTGTGTCCTTTTATCCTCCATGATTTTGCACACTCTTCCATTACCATCTGAAGCCAGAAAATAGTTATAAGTGGATCTTACTTCTGGCGATTCATGGACATGAAAGCGATACAGCATGTTTCATCTTAGGAACCACATCTCTAGAGGCCTTTTAATGCCATCAAGTCTGATGACAAACTTTCAAATATGTAGTGAGGTTCTCTACTTGCAAGACTTCCCTGTGCTAGGTGAGAGGGAAACGTCAATGAAGACAGACACAGGGCCACCCTGGAGGGAAGTTCAGTCCATTGAGTCAGGGGTGAGGGAAGAGGGGACAGAGGAGGTAGAAAATGAACAAATAACCAGCCCTGGAGGGTCAAGTTTACCATTCTGGTGCTAAAACCTAAAGCACACATTCCTATCCCACCAGGCATGGACCACTCCGGCCCACTCCCTATAATGTCAGTCAGTCGGTGACATCATCTTCAAAGGAAAGGGGCCTCCCTGTCTGTGTCATTCACTCAGGGCACTGAGAGGCCATTCAAGTTGCAGGGAAGTTCAGACCAGAGGACTTTTATTTCCGTTTATTTTCCAATCCAAAGCAGTGCACCAACCCTTTGAATGCCTCCAGGTGACTGAGTCACAAACACCCTTGTCAGTGGTACTTGACATTAACGAAATTGATTGCACCAAACTAGAAATCAGCGACATGATAAGTGATGATGACTCCACTGAACTGAAAGGGGCGGGGAGCTTTCTACCTTCCATCAAGACCTTTCACAGTCAGTAGAATCGGAAAATAAAATTAGTATCTGTTCACGCACGTAGACTTGTCATGTTTTGCACTAGTAAAAACCTATAATGACATACTTTACACCAATGTTCTCCAAGAGTACCGTATTTTTCAGACCATAAGACGCACTTTTTCTTCACCAAATAGTGGGAGGAAAGTGCCTGCGTCTTATGGTCTGAATAGAAGAAGTGCCTGCGTCTTCATGAATTCTGACTCTAGCGAAGAAGAGTTCTTGGGGTTTTCAGAAGACTAGAGTACTCAAACCTTTGTCTTTATGTGTTAATGACAGTGATAATGGTTCTCAATGCCACTGTTGACTGCTGTTCAGTTTATATGGTTCAAATATTATTCTGTTATACTTTATTAAATATTTTATTACACTATTTGGTTCAGAATATTTTTTTTCTTATTTTTCTCCTCTAAAAACCAGGTGTGTCTTATGGTGCGAAAAATATGGTACATTCTAAGTGAACCAAGCTGTATGCACAAATTAGACTTTGCATTTAATTAAAAAGATTCTAGTAGCTCAAAACAGCCACATGCATTATCATTCTTTCCATTAATTTATTATTTGTAGTCTTAGACAATTATAAAGTCCTTTTAGATTTATTAAGCATCTGCTTTATGTTTATACTGAGAACCAAAGATTTAAAACATAATATATGATCTTAAGGTTTTTATCATTTATTTAGTAATTAAGCAAGTACTGTAGTATATGAAACAGTATTAATTCACAAATAATAAAACTGAGTTAGAAGTTATTAGACAATAGGATATTAATTTACAACATTTCATATACTTCTAATTGAATGATAGAATGAAATTAAAAAGAAAATGATCAAGTAGGCTAATATTTCATTCTTTAAAAAAGGGAAGGCTTCTCTAAGGGAGATGAAATAATTGCAAAAGTTTGGATTACATATGCATAGCCTGATACAAAACTACCTGTAAGCAGGAACCATAGGTCTTATACGTATCTTATCAGGACCACTTCAAAGCTGTGTGAGACTACAGGAATTATTTTTGTGGGGTCCCTATCTAAATAAATAGTTTGATTTATAAGTGTACTAAAAATCTGTAAGCCTTTTGACATATGATGATATATTGATTAAGGTTTAGAATAGCGGGTGGGAAAGAGGGAGATACATATTTCTTTAGTGCCCAATCAGTGAAGGGAAATATCCTTTATAGTGTCTAGACACCATCTCTTCTTCAGCTCCAGGAACTACTATTCCTTTGTGGTTTTGGTCAGGTGTGTCCTTAGATAATTTCCATCTCTCCTCAATAAAGAGGTAAAAGAAAAAGTCACCTTAAACATCCGAAATATTGCCTCTGTTCACACTCATGGTCATGTGTTTCTCGAGTCACATATTGGGGACCACACCCAGGGAATGGTTTCTGTGTACATTTTGTCCACTTTTTACTTTTAAAGAAAACCGGTTTAGTTCTGTTAAAGGTTAAACTGCATCATATGGAAATTTTCAATGGTTTTTAGCACATACTTGAATCAAATCAGGCAGCACCAAACAGAACGTGGTAAGAAGGACTCCCCTTCAGGACCTACGGAAGAGTTTTATAGAGAAGACACAGACGAAAAGTAAGAAAATTACGTATGTACTTGGCATGACTCAAGCTGCTGCCTTGTTTGAAACAGTCTAGTTAGCTATTTTGACTAGTTGTTGGTGAGTTACATTTCCTCAGCCATGAGTGCATTGACCCTGGCTCAGGTTTTGGGTTGCTTCTGTAGGCTGCCAGGGCATACAGCCACCTTGGTCTAATGGCCTCCTTGTTTAATTACAGTAACACTTCCATCAAACACCTCTTCTTTTCATAAACAATTAGCTGCAGTTCAATGAATCAGCACTTTTTCCTTTAAAGTAAGCATGAATCTAGTCTTGGAGAAAGACGCGAGACTGCAGGTATACATCCAGTCGGGGATGGAGGTGGGAGTTGACTCACTGCCGCTACAATTCCATCATCAATAATCCCGTCAGGTGTTTGTCCCTGACAGGGACATGCTGGTCTGTCTGATTTGGGTTCAGTGCAGACTCGGGGCTCAGAAATGATTTTGTTCTCCCTTCATCAGAAACTTTATCAGAAACAGCTTTGTCTGCTGAACAGATGGGCGAGATAGTGACTGATATGAAGGCATATGGTTTTGAGAACAGACAGGAGTAGGCATTCCAAATATTAGTACAGTTTCGTTCAGGTTTTCATGAAAGTGACACATGAATGTCAATAGGCAAAAAGAACAGATAACATTTTCAATCATCTCAAAACCTACTTGCTGAAATCAAATTATAAATCAGCTGGCTTGCATCCCTAAAGTAAGCTGTGCCATCTGTATTGCTAGCAATGACAGGGCAGAATGAAATAGGTTGGGCCAAGTAGAAACTAGATTCTTCATTCATTTGTTTAACAAATATATGTTGACCACTGAATATGTGCCGAGCACTACCAGATTTGTGGGGTAAAAGAATAATCAAGTCCCCGTTTCTAAATTGAAAGGAATGAGTTAGTACAGATTACCTCTGAGCTATAGATTATAGGCTATACACCAATTTGGAGTAAAAGGATATCCGGTGATATACATAAAAATACAATATACACGTTATGTAATCAAATATATGCATAGGGTGTCCCTAAAAATGTATACACACTTGGAATAATTATAAAGGCACAATGGGTTAAATCTGAAAAGAAACAGTAACTGAGCTAACAGCTCTTAAATAATTAAATGTATATAATTATTTTTGGAGCAACCTATATATACTTGTACATATTACAAGACAAGAGGCCTAATGCACAAAATTTGTGCAAGGGTAGGCTTTCACAGCCCCCGCCCCACCCCCACCCCCATGGCACTGCCTGCCTCTGTTGCCACACACCCCAGTTTCCCTGTTCCGCAGAGCTCCCCCTTCCCCCTGCCTTGGGCCTCCCTCTGTGGGGAGATCTTGGGGCAATGGTGGACCCCCATGACCAATCGCATTGCACCCGCTTTGTCTGGCCTGGCGCCAGTGTCTACCATAGCATGGTCGTCCGGGCGGCCGTCCGGTCGATTTGCACATTATGCTTTGATTACTAGAGACACCATGTATCCATGGACATAAAAACACAGAGAATTATAGATATATATATATATATATATATATATATATATATATATATATATATGATATATTTGCATTTTCCTTCTAATAACAAAACCAAAATGTTTTTATACCTTAAAGTGTTTTTTTTAATCCTGCAAAACTCTTGCTTTCCAAATAAAACACCCCTGAGAGCAATTGTGCACACTGTTAATTAGTCTAAGAATGACTTCAGGATCAGTTTTTCAAAAATATTGGCTGAAAGGTGAAGACGGTATAAAGTTAGAAAATATGTAGCCCTCGTAAGACTATGCAAACACCCAGGGAGACCAGATCTACGCACTTTAACATTTCCTTGATGCCTTGCAAGCTTACACCTGATGCTCTAGGGCAGGCTGGCTCCTACAAAGAGCTGCCCACGTTCACTATAACTTGGAATTCTCCTGCTTTCATCCGGAGGGGACTGTGAGGTGCGGGTGGTTTGGGTAAAATGCCTACAATCAAGATCTTGTTCTAACCATCTGTAGCTAAACAAACAATAATTCTTTTTTTAAAAATGAGCATTGAAGGGAAAGCTAGTAGCTGAGAATATGGCTGACAATGGTTTCATGGTGATGAAGTGCTTCCATAAAGCGTTTCTGGGTTACTGAAGAGGGTACAAGTATAAAAAATAAACTTAACGGCACCAAAATGGAGCACCCTAGAAGAAAGATAAAATGTTTCCTGCTGTCCCTAAGAAGACTGCCCCATACTTGCACACTTTACTGCGTCAAAGGCACAGCAGCACATCCTGTTCCCACCGCACTCCCCTTCCAGGCTGTTGTCTGGCTGTACCGGAGAGGAAACGGAAGGATAAGAGTAATAAATATATAGATATGAAACATACTTATAAATGGTTTTTTAAAAGGAACAAAGTCTAGTCATGATTCTGGGTTTAAGGAAACCTAACCATTTTAGAACATAGTAAAGCAACTTATTTAAAAAGTTAGTAAATTCTTTTTACTATATTCTAAATATCTTTCCTACAGATTCCGAGCCTGAAGGGGAGAGAGCAGAGTCGGGGACTAACAATGGAGTCAACCAGTGGGGTAGATCGCATACCGTCTGCAACCATTCACTTGTTCTCCCTGTAGGAACATACCCCATGTGGATTTTCCCTTAAAGTTATTCTTACATAAATAAAAGGATAAGGCCATAATAAAAGAGGCTGCAGTAGAAAGTCAAGATGGTTTTAGAAAAAAAGAATTAAAATTGCAAAAAGATCATTGAAATTGCAGAGAGACAACTGTCTCTTCTACAAGAAGACAATAGAGGAAGAAAATCTATCACTTGATATCCTAAATTCTAGGATGTCATGACCCAGACCCAAGGCATTTAGGAGCTGGAAGAGGTCTCCATTCCAGATGGAGAATGGCTATGGGCTATGGGAGGCCTCTAACAATTTTTGAAAGTTTACTTAAAGATTACATTCATTATAAAGAGTGTTGATCCCACCATTCCATTCCACAGTGCATATAACTAGTTCTTGCTTTTTTTTATCAACTTGGACATGGCCTTAGCAGTCCCCCTGCTGCCACGCTGAGTCCCCAGCGTTGGTACCACAGATGGAGTGTGCCATCCCTGCTCCACAGTTACAGAGGAGAGTGCAATGTAGGCCTGGATGCTCATCGCTTTAATCTTGCTTCAAAGAGAATAACTTTTGGAGCTGTTGATGAAAACACCCAAATATGGATGATGAATACTTTAACATGTATTTACTCTTTTAATGGGGAGTTATACTTTTCTGGAAAAGCAATAAAATTAGATCAGGTTTTTGTTATTTTTTAAAATATACTCTTTTGAGAATGATTTTTGGTTCCCAATAAAATCGAGCACAAATTACGAGGTTCCTTACCTCCTACACATATAATCTCCCTCACTATGGACATCCTGAGCCACAGTGACACGTTTGTTAAAAACGATGTTTAACTTTTTGAGGAAGCTCCATACTGTTCTCCGCAGTGGCTGCACCATTCTGCATTCTCACCAGCAGTGCATGAGGGCTCCTTTTTTTCCACATCCTCGCCAACACTTGTCATTTGTTGGTGTGTACCTCATTGTTGTTTTGATTTGCATCTCTGGGATGATTAGTGGCTGTGAGCATGTTTTTACATGTCTCCTGGCCTTCTGTATGTCCACTTTTGAAAAGTGTCTATTTAGATCCTTTGCCCATTTTTTTATTAGATTGTTTACCTTCCTTTTATTAAGTTGTATGAGTTCATGCGGTACCATCTCACACTTGTCAGAATGGCGATCATCAACAAATCAACAAATGACAATTGCTGGTGAGGATGTGGAGAAAAAGGAACCCTCATGCACTGCTGGTGGGAGTGCAGACTGGTACAGCCACTGTGGAAAACAATATGGAGTTTCCTCAAAAAGTTAAATGTGGAACTCCCATTGGACCCAGTAATCCCACTTTAAGGAATATATCCCAATAAATCAGAAACATCAATCAGAGAAGACATATACACCCCTATGTTCATAGTAGCACAATTTACAATAGCTAAGATTTGGAAACAGCCTAAGTGCCCACCAGCAGATGAGTGGATTAAAAATCTGTGGTACATCTAACCAACGGAATATTATCCTATATAATAAAGAGGTAATATAGCAAATTGACTGTCACACTGTCACAAGATGGCGGTACAAACAGCAGGGGCGGGGGCAGCCATTCCATGCTCCTGCCAATAGAGACCCCTCCAGGGGCTTTGGATCCTCCTGCATTCCCCCCCCTGACTGAGGCTCAGGAAAGCAGGGCCAGCCAAGGTTTGCATTGCCGGCAGTGGCAGCAGCAGAGGTATGATGGGGGTATCACCTTCCCCTGATTGCCTAGATCACCTCCCATCCCTGAGGGCTCCCAGACTATGAGAGGGGCCAGGCTGGGCTGAGGTACCCGCCCTCCCCCCACCCACTCCAGTGCATGAATTTTCGTGAACGGGGCCTCTAGTCTATATATATATAAAAGGCTAAGCAACCCTCTGACCAGTATGACACACATTGACCACCAGGAGGCAGACACTTAATGCAGGAGCTGCCAAGATGCAGTGACTTGGCAGTGGCAGTTCCTCGGATGATGCACCCGGAACCAGAGAGGAGGGAGCCTGATTCCGGGGTGCATCACCTGAGAACTGCCCTCTCACAATCTGAGACCTCTCGGAGGATGTCAGAAAGCTGGTTTCATCCTGATCCCCCAGGCCAGGCCAAGGGACCCCACCTGCTGGAGGGACCCCACTCCCCAGATGACCTTTAAGCCATGGTGCCACTACAGATGTGGCCAGCCAGGGAGGGACTGCAGGAGGTTGGCTCTAGGACCCTCTCACCCAATCCCACCCAGCCAGCCACCTTCTAATTTCATTTCGATGTGCATGAATCCATGCACTGGGGCACTAGTGCTGCTCTAAAAAAGAAGGAACTTTTACCATTTGCAACAGCATGGATGGACCTGGAGAGCATTATGCTAAGTGAAATAAGCCAGTCAGAGAAAGATAAATATCACATGACCCCACTCATTTGTGTAATATAATGAACATAAACTGATGAACAAAAATGAACCCAGAGACAAGGAAACACCGAATAGACCATCAAACCTCAGAGGGAGGGTAAGGGAGGGTAAGGGAGGGAGATGAGGTGGGTGGGTAAGAGATCAATTAAAAGACTTGTATGCATGCATATTAGCATAACCCAGTGGTTGGCAAACTGCGGTTTGAGAACCACATGCAGCTCTTTGACCCCTGAAGTGTGGCTCTTCCACAAAATACCAAGGCCTGGGCAAGTCTATTTTGAAGAAGTGGTGTTAGAAGAAGTTTCAGTTTTAAAAATCTGGCTCTCAAAAGAAATTTTAATCGTTGTCCTATTGATATTTGGCTCTGTTGAGTAATGAGTTTGCCAACCATTGGCATAACCAATGGACACAGACACTGGGGCAGTGGGGGCTTGTCTTGGGGGATGGGAGTGGCCAGGAAGTGGTCGATAGGGGAAAAGGAGACATATGTAATACTTTAAACAATAAATAAATAAATAAAATTATGAGTATATATTGATGCATCATTATCACTGAAAGTCCACAGTCTACATTAGATTCTTGCTTTTGTACTTTTTATGGATTTTTGCAAGCATATAATAAGATGTATTCACCATACTAGCATCATCCAGAATATTTTCACTACCTTAATCTCTGCTCAGCCTATTCATTCCTCCTTTCCCCCTAATTCTAACAACCACTAATTTTGTTACTGTCTCCATAGTTTTGTCTTTTCCAAAATGTCACATATATGAAGTCATACAGTATGTACCCTTTTCAATTTGGCTTCTTCCATTTAGTAATTTTCATTTAAGTCTCTTCAATGTGTTTTCATAGTTTGACAGATCATTTATCTTTAGTGCTGAATAATATTCCATTATCTGGATCTACCCCAGTTTATTTATTCATTCACCTACTGATGGACATTTTGATTGCTTCCATGTTTTAGCACTTGTTAATAATAGAGCTCCTGGAGGTAAAACTCACAAAAATGTGCCCGTCCCTATTGCTGGCTCTCCCTGGAGCTTTTTCTTAAAATTGTCCACTCTGAGCCCCCAGCAATTTGTCAGTTACATTTCCGGTTTTCCTACCCATCCCTGTTTCCTGCAAAGGTTTCCACTCTGGTGAGTGTGGTTCTCCATATTCCCCTGCTAGTCTCTCCAATGTAGGGAATACCCCCATGACCTCAGTTCTCAGACAGATCTATGAAGAGTTATTGATTTTTCAGTTTACTCAACTTATTGTTCGGACAGAGTGTCAACTTCAAGCTTTTCCATGCCAGATCAGAAACTGCATCTGTGTTGTTATTTCAAATCTCAGTGCTTTGTGATCCAAGCCAGGATGGAGTAACTAAAGAGGCAGTGTTGCTCTGAGCAGATTCATACAAGCAACTACCATACACATAAACATTGTACCTGGCAGAAACTAGCCAATTTCCAGAAACTATCTAAAATTCTGAACGTATTTCAGTAGCAACAAATGTTACAGTAAGCTTTTCCGAAGTTTGTAGATCCTTTCTTCTCTGCAATGCTTTTCCTTGAAGCACCTTTTCCTGATAATCCTGACACCCAACTACACAATGTTGGCAGAACTGACATGTATTTGACTACAAAAGAGACAAACACCTAAATACTAATGGACTCTATGTGAGTATTGGCCCCTTCGTGACTGGTGAGCTCCCAATTACAGGTTCAATAAGGTCTTTCCTAATCTCTTCTACATCTAGATCTAGAATGGTGGTTCAGAACACAAACTCTGGAGCCAGACTGCTTGAATCCAAATCCTAGTTCTACCACTTCCCAGCAATTCGGGCAAGTTCTTTCATCTCTTTGTGCCTCGGTTAAATAGGAATGATAATAATATTATACAAAGCATGCGTTTGTAAAATTAAATGAGTTAAGATGTATAAAGCTCCAAAACAATGCCTGGCTCGGAGTATGCATTATAGTAAGTACTATATAGTGCTAACTCTGATAAGATCTTTCTAATAAACCATACCAAAGCCATGGGATTCTGGTGGACTGGGAAGAAATTGTAGCAATGCTCAAGATATCAATCCCTCAGCCCCTGGGGTGGCCAGCAGGGACCCAAGACAATCAGCTCTGGACAAAAGTAACCGGGTATATCATTAAAATAATTTGAAATTTCTATGTGTGTCAAGATGTGAAAAGGGTTCGGAAAGTACTACATTTTTCCGTTTCCCATTAGGATCCTGTACATTATTACAGACCATAATATCTTCTATTCTATTTCACTTTACTGTAAAGAAAACACCCTGGGAAATCGCTTCTGACTTTTTCATTCTCACACACCATTACAGAGAGCCTCGGTGCTGATTACCCAACCGTGGTTTTAAAGCTGAATAATTTCACACTGAACTATTTGTGTTCCTTCCTGGGGTTTTGGTCTTTTTGTGTGGGAATGGCACTGAAATTAATCATGTGTCACTTTAGTCAGACTTTGGAAAGTTTATTCCAGAAAATTCTTCTGCCTGCCTAACATGGCATGTACCTGGTAAGTCAATAGGACAGTATGTACACCAACCCTTTCAAAAACCAGGCAATTCACACTTCAGATGTCCTGAGTCTAAAGTTGACTTTCTAGGGCCTATGTGAAGCTCAAGGCCTGGCTAAGTGGCCTGAGCTGGTGGAAATTGCCCACGCTCTCCCCTCAGAATAACCACATTACAACACAACATACATGCACTGTGCTGCTTTCACGTTGCTTAGCAATTTTCCTTAATATTGCATATTACAAGTGTATAAAGGAGCATTACCAGGGTGAAATTATTTGAGTGTTTTATTCCTTATATCTCTTTGAAAAAGATAAATTTTAAGCTTTACTCAACTTTTGAGTTGGTTTCATCACAAATATTTGGGCATATACAGTACCATTGGGAGTTATTGAGAACTATAAATCATGTTTATTTAGATAGTTTTCTAGTTTATGAGCAACTACATCAGATAATAATGGAATATTTTCTACTTATAAATAGCCCAAGAATGTGATCAATAACTGACATGCTGCTTAATAATTATTAGTGTGGGTCTAAAAAAGTAAAGGAAATGAGATGTTCCATTTAGAGAGGAAATGGAAAGAAGTGATTTTGAAGTTTCATTGAACCCAGAGGAAGAATATACTGAAAAATTCCAGAGTCACTTGGAACACACATACATATAAGAAATTCCAACAGACTTTTTGAAAAGGAAATTATTATATGAGGTAGGTAATTTAAGCCAGCTCAACTGAACTCCCCTATAATGCTTTTAGTCCTCCTTTTGTGCCCATTCAGGGGGCCTCTTTTGGGATCTCAATTTCCTCAGCTATAAAATTAGAATATTCACTAAATGGAACTCAGGTCCCTACCTATCAACCCGGAATTCTACATCTAGTGAAAATATGCTTCAGGAATTAAAGGGAACATTTTTCAATGGTAGCTATCTTTCACATCCTGAGGGTCATGTGGCTACCCACAACTGGATACACTTATCAAAACTCATTGCATGACAGGCCTAAAGTAGGCCATTTTTATATCATGTAAATCATATTATTGCTGATCCAAACCAAAAAAAAAGGAAAGAAATGAGGTTATGAGTTAGCATAATGGTTATATCTGGTGATAAAGAGAGACTTCTAACCTTCTAAGTATGTTACTGACTTGTATGGCAGATACATGGGTGTTTATTTTACAACAATTTGTTAAGATGTGCCTTTATGGTTTATTCATTTTCCAAATTAAAAAATAAAAGGAGTCCTTAAAGAGAAAAATCAAGTTTCCCACTTGGTAAGATGTGTCCAAAATCCTCTAAATATCCTCAGAGGAAATTAATGTTAGTGCATGTTAATAATATATATATTATAACATTATACAATTTTTAAAGTATAGAAGATCTGGGGAAATCATGATCCATGGATTTCATTTATCCCAGAAGTAAATCAATATGTTTTAAGAATGACTATCTACTATGATCAAAGGAGCTTGGAGAAGAAATTCTAGCATCACAATGATGGCCAGATTCCCAATAAGCAAAGGTTTTCTAAGTCGGGATAATCTAGCAACGTTTCTTGCACATTCTTAGCACATGCTCAATTGAGAAGGAAATGGATGGAGGAGTTGACAAAAGCTTCATTGACTCATTTTCGGGGCATAAGTGACTGAGCCCTGGAATTACTCATGCGATCTGTTTCCTAGGAAACCATCTCACCCGGAGCTCAAGTGGAGATTCCCTTGGGGAGAAAGGGGTTGCTTGTTCTTAATATTTTCCTAAAGAGACTAAAACGTATTGCTGCGGATATGAGTTCTTCCATGTGGCAGCCCTAGTTACATGCCACTTGTGTGGCAAACAAACAAATCATCTGAGCAACTTCTTACAGCGTTCAGAGTTAGATGCAACCATCTGGAAGCAGGTGACAGCCATCGAGGATGGCACTGCCCTCCCCTCCTTTTCCCCAAATGTTTCTCTGCTCCTCTTGATGAATTCGCAAAGTCAACATGGAGTGCTTCCTTCTGTTCGCCTGAAGTCGACATCGGTCTTTTTTTATTGCTGCCTCCATGTAGCTCTAACTCTCAGTCCCAGCCTGCACTTCCCTGTCATCGCTCCGACACACAGTGGGCCAGCTGTGGCCCCACATGGCTCCCCTCCTGTCCCAGGACCAGCAGTGACCTCCGGAGGCAGGCTTCATTTGCTCACCGTGGCCCCTTTTCTGTGACGTTGGGCGCCAAGTCCCCTGTGCTGCTAGGCCCAATGCGGCCTTTTGCCCAGTGCATACCACTGGGTGTCTATCTCAAGGTTTTGTTTTCTTTCTTTTTGTTTTCTTTTTTTTCCATTTTTAAAAAATTTATTAAGGTATTATATGTGTACATAGCTTACCATTGCCCCCCCCCCACCTCCCATAGATGCCCTCCCTCCCCAGAGTTCTGTGTTCATTGATTGTACTTATATGCATGCATACCAGTCCTTCGGTTGATCTCTTATCTCCCCCAGATCTCCCTCCCCTCCCCACTGTCATTTGACAGTCTGCTTGTTTTATGGTGACTATCTCAGGACGACATGAATAGAATCCACTCCTCCTCCGGTTCACACCACCCTTCCCCCCCCCCCCCCAGGTCCCACAGCTTCCCCTGGGCACACGGCCCCCCTGGGGCACTGGGGTTGCGAACGAAGGCGCCACAACAGCTCCTCGCTAGCACAGCGGGCGGGCTGGGACTGCTGCGGGAGTGTAGGCTGGGCTGAGGTGGCTGCGGGCAGGGAGACTGCTCTCCAAGACATCTTGTTCCAGGCGGGAGCGGAAGGCGTGGCCGAGGCCCGGCATCGGTTCCCTCACTCCCACCCCAGGCAGGCCAGGAAGGCTGCGTACGCGGAGGCCAGGCTCTGAAGCAGCCCACTCCCTGGGCCCGGGGAGGAGCGAGCTCTGCTCTTGGTGGGCTTCCCTCACTCACGGTGGAGGTGGCGGTGGCGGCTCAGATTCCACCGTAGTTTTAAACTCCACATGGCAGCAGCAGCGCCCGGCTTTGTCTCTAGTTGTAGCCATCCCATTCCGCCAGTTTTCCTGTGGGTCTGATGTGATCCCTTTCGATTTTAGTTGTTGTATTTTTCAAAATTGTTGATGAGGTGGCAGCTTAGGAGACTACCTATGCCGCCATTTTGTTTCGGTCTCAAAGGTTTTGTTTTCAATAGCCCATCAGGTACTCCAGATCCTTTGCTAAAATTATGGCTCAAGTCCTGAGCTCAGATGAAGGCCCGGGCCTGCGTGTGGTCTCTGCGCAGTACATGTCTGTGCACTGCACTCCTCAGACCGAGGCCAGCAGGCTCCTGCCCTGCTTTCCTCCAACCGGTAAGCCTGCTCCCCCTGCGCCTCAGAACCACCTGGGCGCCTGTGGGAAACACGCACTGAGTCCGTTGAGCCCCCGGTAACATGCACCTGCAAGCTGGGAAAGCATCTCTTTAGGGGTCACCTGCTCTGGCTCCCCCGTGACCACACCCTCTTCATAAAAGGCCATGTCCGAGGGGTCGTGGGACGTGCCCACCTGGACCCCGGGTCCCCCTTGAAGGTGAAGGTCCCAGGACCCACTCCTGGGACAGAGGCAATTCGTGCCCAAAGGGCCCCAGTGGGGGCCGCTTCCAGGGCCTGTAGAGACTTTGTCAGTCCGAACTCCTGAGGCTGCCGAGGCCGCCAGGAGGCGGAGAGGTGAAACAAGGACTTGGAAGGTGCACTGTCCTGTGCAGGAGCCGCTGGAGGGCAGGGTGGGGCGGAAGGGGAGAGAGAAGAGAAAAGCTGCCGCCTGCGCCTCTCCAGGGCTCCCCAGGAAGGCTGCCTCCTTTCTGCGGTTCCCCCGCGGGAGGAGGGCATCTGTGGTTCCCTGCCTTCCTCCCCTGGTATCTGACTCCCCAGGGAGTGCTAAGATGGAAGAGGTTTTGGAGCTTCCCCAGTGTGTTAAATGGTCAGTATCCTAAGGTGTCAGTGGGTTGGTTCTCTGCTGCTCACCCGAGGCCAGGAATGTTTAAGAAGCAGGCAGACACTGCCTCTGTCCTGGGGAGCTCTCTCTCCTGCCCATCTCTGCATACTGGCTCTCTCTCCTTTCTCTGGGCCCCCTTGTACTCCCTTACTGCGCACACACACACACACACACACACACACACACACTCTCTCTCTCTCTCTCTCTCTCTCTCTCTCTCTCACTCTCTCACTCTCTTTCTCTCTCTCACACACACACAGATACACACACATACACACACACACACTCTCACACACACACTCTCTCATTCTCACACATTCTCACACACAGTCACATACACACACACACTTACACACACACACACTCACACATACACACTCACTCACACACATGCTCACACACTCACACACACTCTGATTCTCACACACTCTCACACACAGTCACATACACATTCACACATACACACACACACACATGCTCACACACTCACACACACACTCATACATACACACAGACTCACACACATATACACACACACACACACTCACACACACTCACACACACACACTCACACACACCAATCTGGACCAGACCTGCACCCTCCCTCTACTCTAGGATGGTTCTTCTGCTCTTCACTCCAAGTGGTCAAATATCCTTGCACATCTCCGGGCAGTATCACCCCTACCCCCGTTTCTTCTCTCTGTCCTCCCTACCGCCAGGTGCAACGGCCATGGGCAAGCTCAGTGCTCACCTACCTGAGCCTAGCTCTCTCCTATTTCACTGAGAAGCAGTTAGGAGCATGGATTTGGAGCCAGACTGCCCGGATGCAATGCCAGCTCCCCCTTTTACAAGCTGTGTAACCTTGGGTGACCCACCTAAATGTTCTGGGCCTAAATTGTCCTCATCTGTAGGCCCAGGAAAACATAGCACTTAAATTATATGATCGCTGTGAATCAAAATATGAATACATAATATATGAGTTAATAAACGTAGATCATGTCACACTGTGCCAATATGCATCAGAACACTATTTAAGCATTAGCTATCAAAGATATTATGAGATATAAAACTCAGGCCTGGTCTTTTGGATGGAAATAGAGCAGACCTGCTGGCCTAACAGAATTCAAAGCTGCTTAGGGCTTTCCAATCATTGGAAAGCCAAGGGATTATTCAGATCATGCAGATTAACTCACTGGATATGAATGCTGTAAGCCAAAGCACCATTCACTTATTCATTAGTAGTACATAAATATATATGAGTATATACTATGTTCCAGGCCCCATTGTTGGTTCTTAGGATGTAGGAGTGAAAAAGGCAGACTCCTGCCCTCATGAAGCTGATATTCTTGTTCATAACAATACATATCTGCTGCCTGTACCTTCGTTGACTCCCTGGAAGAGAAATCAAAAGCAGAGTTCTATTAGCCCAAGCTTCTGGGCCAAATATATTTTCATACCACCTACATTAATAAAAGAGAAACATGCAAATTAACCATTAGTAGAGTAGTGCAAGTAATGCCTGCTACCCATGCAGGATTGTTAATAGGGCCTCCTTTTGTAATCAGCAGTCCATTCGTGGCTTTGAAAAAACAGTTTCAGTAGAGGAGGTAGAGATGGAATCTAGACAGACTGTGAAAAGGAGGTGAAAAAACTGGGTTGGCTTGTGTAGACAAGTGGCTCCTGATTGGCTGGTGGGGCATGGCTGGTGGGCATAGTGGAGGTATGGTCAATTTGCATATTACTCTTTTATTAGATAGTATGTGTAATCATTTCTGTTTTGTTTTTAATATCCTTTTTGAGAGTTCTCAACATTGGTCTGTCATTTAAAGCTCAGGCCAATTGTTTTTGTTAACATACCATAATGACTCCTAAGACTCGTGATCACCTAACAACAAAAACATACACCTGCATTTGCAAAACTTTGAACTGTAGATTGCTAGTGTCTCGTGAATTGTTAGAAGGGCTCAGAGGCAAATTTCCTGATCAAATACGTAATTTGGTATACACTACATACTTTACCTGAATTCATATATTCACAAGGCTCTGCCATACAGATCACAGTTTAATTCTGTTTAACCAAGGATTTCCTCAGAATGAGATGTGAGCATTTATCCCCAAACATATCCCCTTATAAGTGCCCACACATTCTCCGCTGTCAATTTTCTTAGCATTCATGTAGCTTCAACATACTCAAACCAGCTTAGAATCTGGAAGAGCAAAGTGGTACCTTCATAGCTTACACACTTAGAGATCACTAGCTCTAATTTGTCCTAAAGCTGATGCCCATGAACTCACTCTTCCTCTCAGAGAAACATGCCCTGATTATTCCACCTTCCTTCTAAACTGAAACTGATGAATGAATGCCACTGACAACATAATGCAGGCAGTGCTGCAGTGACTCAGCTTTCAATAAGTTTTTATGAAAATACTGTCAAAGGTTTCAGAAAGTCTAACTGTATTTTATCTGTGCGTTCTCTTTTATCTATATGCATATTTACTCCCTTGTGGAACTGTGGAAGATTAAAAAGCAGCCCTGTGATTTGAGAGAGGGGGCGTGGGAAGGGAATTTCAGTGCTGAAGAAAGAGCCCCAGGCAATTCCTCCACAGAGCTGAAAATGAAGGTGGAATAAATTTAAATAGAAAGTTTCTTCCCATGGCATGTTCCCAACAACTTTAGATACTCCTTTACAATTTGAACCAGAAATGTGTTCGAACATGTTAAACACGGAAGAAGAAAAAATTAGTGGGAGGGGGAAAAAAGAGCAGAATGCTACTTCCTCTGGATTAAGAGCAGGGATTGTATTGTGTGAATACGAAAAGTTTCATGCCTCATCTCCAAAAAATGTTTTCAAAGGGACTTAATTTTTAGATAATCAAATTCATGTTATGTACAACTTTTATCCATACTGTAAATAAGATTTTAATACTGATGTCAAATAAGTGCAAAATTTTGTATTATAAGAGGAAGTAGTTGTAAAATGGTCCAAAAAGAAACTGAACCCAAACCTTAAATGTTAACAGAACAATAAATGTTTCTAGGTGGTTGACATCGTTATAGAACATCGCGTGACTTCCAACTTGTGAGTCCTTTGTGGAGCCAAAATATCCCGTGGCAAACACACTGAACAATAAAATAAAACAGGATCAATCCCCTGAGTAAAATTCACCTTTGGGCAAGAAGTATCAGGGTAGAATTAAAGTATCAGAGTCTCCTTCTCTAGTTATTTAAACGTAGTCTAGAGGAATTGCAGTTCACTTCCATTAATATCTATGTAAAGTCAAAATGTCTTTTAAATTAAGAGCCAATTCTAATTACCTACAATGCTTGTGCAGTTACCTTTGACTAAGGACGTCCAAGGACATGAAATTGAACAATTCATATGCCATGTTTATTAAATTGCTTGAGGATAATGTTAACATAGCAGGGTAAGACTGTCTATTCCCACAAGACAAACTGAGGGGTCAAAAGCCTACATAACAAGTTTTCATAATTGGTCCCCATCACCAGGTTTGCATAAGGTCTGTGCTTATTCTGACAATCATTTGTGGTTTCAAGTGGAGACAAGACAGTAGAAGTCAGTTGTGTTGGTTCACACTAATCATTAATGACTGTGAACCTACTAACATGACAAAATAAAAAATAAAAAACAAAATCTATGTGTTTGAAATATAACTGATGACCTCTAACACCAGGTTGCATAAAGCCCTGCAGACAGCAGGTATTCAAATTGTATTGACTTAAATGTAAAAATAAGAAAATAATCAAGTAATTCAAGATGGTGCAGAATTTCATGCTAAAATACTTGGTATGCACCCTGGTTCTCAAAGGGTGGCCCCAGATCAGCAGCAGCAGCACTTGGGAACTAAGTAGAAATGCAAATTCTCAGACCCCACCTCCTTCCAAACTGAGGGGGACACTCTAGGGGGTGGAGCCCAGCAATTTCTGTTGTAATAGGCCCTGTTGTGGGTGATTCTGAATGAGAACCATGCAAAAGTTTTGTGGCATGAACTAAAGATGCTCACAAACCTAGTAGACTACAGCTTAGCCAGGGGCCTGGTCATGTCTAGGTTGTCACTGATCTCTGGCACTTTCCACATCAGAGAACTGAGTGCAGGGCATCGGAATATCGGTTAGGAAAAGCGAGTGTATGCCTCTGCAACTGCCTCGATCCCGTACTACAAACATTTTGACTTTTCCAATGTGACTCCAATGAAAGTGGGAAGGAACTATGGATACATAGCCAACTCTGGATCTGTTATTGACAAGAGAATGACTTACAAGTGCTACATAGAAAGCAACCCCAGCATCTATAGTTCAGCCTAAAGGGAGATTCATTTTCAGCTCAGACTTTGGTCTGACAACAGGAACTAGTTTTCAAAAGCTATTTCTGCAACCACACAGGGAGGAGAAAGCAAACAAAGACAGAATGTGAGGATTATACAAATAGAACACAAAGTCCTCCCCCCCCCCCCGGAGGTGACAAACTTAAAGGCTACCATGTGACAGCATTGCTCACAGACAGTGCTCCCCAAGGAATGAGAGCCACCAGCCCACCCTGTCACAGTTTGCCACAGGCTTCCAAAATTCCAAAACGGAGCTCACCAGACTTGAGGGCACATATTGATCAGTTCCACACTACATATATTTTATTTCAGAAAGGAAGGGAGATGAACAGATAAAAATATTAATGATGAGAGAAAATCATTGATCAGCTGCCTTCTGTACCAGAGACTGAGCCCACAACCCATGTGTCCTGACCAGGAATCAAACTATGACCTTCTGGTTCATACATCAATGCTCAACCACTGAGCGACACCGGCCGAACTAAGCTCACTTTATTTATATTAGCTAGTCTGTCTCCATTAGCAGCCCTCTACATCCCTCTCCCCACTTTACCCTTCCCTTCCCTGCCAACAAAGCCAGCCATCTTCCTTTTCCCCAGAACTTCCCTAATTTCTATTATAGCTATGAAAATAGAGATCTTGGGAGTTAGATAAGTTGAAGCTTGTTGGGGAATTTAATGTGGAATTATATGAATAAATTAAATCACAAAAGGATGGAGTTTGCACTTCACTCTTTAGTCCAGACTCAGAAACCGCCAAGCACACACAGAGATTCATAGGATTCATCCAAATCTGACTATGTATTAGATTTAGGCAAGCGTCTGATTCCTCCAGTTAGATGAAACATGTGACAACAGGAATTTTATCTTATTTGTCCCTGTATCTTCAAAAGGACCTAGCACAAAGCTTTATTTAAATACTCATCCATTTGCTAAATGGAATAGTAAGTGACACAAAAGAGCAAAATGGATTAGCTGCGGAAACATGTGTTCATCTATTACTTCAGGTGGAGAATTCCACTCCAAATGGCTGAGCAGCAACACTTAGCCACAGAGCGCAATGAACACTGTGCCACCATTTGTTCACTCACATTCTCCAGGGTTAACCCCAACCACCTGGTGGTTATTTTTTCCTCCCTCCCCAACGTTCTGTTTTATGTCACAGAAAAACAGGACACCTTGGGCTTAGCTGCCTTAGCTTCCCGTCTGAAAATGAGGCCGCTCGTACTGGCCTCTTCATGGGCATCTAGCGAGCCTTGATGAGGTCCTTTATGCACACACCGTGTTTATTTCCTGCTTGTCAGTGGAAAGAGAGTAAACTGTCCCTTCACATTCATTCACACTCCTGCAGTACCTTAGCTACCAATGGCTGTCCTGGAAAGCTGTTTCCTGAAAGAGTTAAAGTGCCTCCTTTAAACACTAGCGGAGAGGAGCAGATGGCACATTTGCTAACGGAGAAGATGTTCTCACTTGGGTCTAAATTTCCTCCCTCCACCTGGCATCCCAGACAGCTGTGGCAGCTCCATCTGCCCACCTTGAATTGATCAGGTGAATGCTCCATTTCCTTAATTGAGGTTAAGCTAACCCAAGTAATCAAAGACAGGTAGGGGATGTTGCCTGTCACAATCATGCCTGCCTCTGATTAGATGATACCAGCAACCACTCCCGCACTCAGAAGCGCCACTTTAATGCACGGAAAGCTTAGCACGGGGGATGAAGACGTAGGTAAAGATGACAGGCCACTTGTCGAGGACTCGTGGGCTGACTGTGATGCCATTCTTCCTCTTCGAAGTTAACTTAGGAAACCCCCACTCCTCCTCAATAACCTTGACAGGTCACACACCCCAAATCCCGCCTGGAAAGTCCCCACCACCCTCCCCTGCAAGTCGTGGCGGAGTTATGACCTGCCTTGCCAGGGAGGGATCCCGGGGAGCCTGTTGCCATTTGAGGGGCCCTTGACAGGACAGCTGATGCTGGGCCTCCAGATCTTTCCATTAGCCCTACGTATATCCACTTAGCAAGTGCTCCATCTGGGCACTGGTCATACAATGGAGATTGGTGCTTACATTTCCATGAAGAGACAATTAATAGATACACAAACAAATAGATTTGATAGCTCAAGTGAATAGGATTCTGAAGAAGATAGATCAATGTGGTGTCAACCACAGGCTAGTGGAGGTGGGAGTGACAGAGGGAAGCAAGGTCCGGCTGGGTCACAGGCTCAGTAGGAACACTGAGGACAATCCTACTCTGAGGGTATGGCTCCCTAAGCCAATGCCATTAGAATAAGACTTTGCTTCTGTGATCACTGGCCTCGCCCTTAAATTTGCTGAAAGCATAAGTCATGCAGACATAGTGGGTCAGTACAAGTAAGCCTTTTTCCTTTTCAAATATGTGGAATAATAACAAAATTAGTATATCCATTAGTCCAAAATGAAAAAAAAAATCATATAGCAACATCCTCTAACCAAATTGGGGGGGGGGGGCAGGGGGCGGGAATCAAAGCAAAAAGTGACCTATTTTATTTCCTGGAAGATGTAAAAAAAAAAACTATATAAACAAATAGAGACAAAGACCTACTCTCAACAGAAACAAATTAATGAGTGTGCTAGCTGGAAGGCTGGCTAAAGCATTAATCTCTAAGGTGGCTCACACCTCGCTGAAATGAGCTAGAAACACGGTGCTATGTAACTCCAGATTCCATTTGTGACTCTTTATGCTAAAGATAAATTGCACTCAAACCATGCTCAGTTTTTATATATATATATTGATTGATTTTAGAGAAGAAAGGAGAGGGAGAGAGAGATAAAAACATCAATGATGAGAGAGAATCATTGATTGGCTGCCTCCTGCACACCCCACACTGGAGATCAAGCCTGCTACCCGGGCATGTGCCCTTGGCCAGAATCAAATCTGGAACCCTCAGTCCACAGGCTGAGCTCCATTCACTGAACCAAACCGGCTAGGGCCATGCTCACTCTTGTTCAATACATTAATAAATTTAAGCATCGGCTTACATTTCAGCGTGTTACAGAAAAAACACACACACAGTATTTGTTCCTTGTAACTGCCCATTGCCTTCTAAGAAAGCTGGTTCTGACACCTGGAGACTTTGATAAACGTGAACTTCATGCTCAATATCATTGTCTTTGGAAAAATTACAAATAGGAAAAAGCAGTGTGATTGAACAGTAAGTTCACTCACACATTTGAGACATACGTTGGCCTCCAAAATGACATCAGGCCAGGATGATTTTAAGGATGAGATATATGCCTGAGTTTTACCAAGCCTGAAAGAAATAAAAGATAGAAATCTTTCCAAGAACTTCTCAAGACTTTTTCCTGAAGCCAAACTAAAATAATAGCAGGACAAAAATATAAAACAGACCAAGCTTACATAATAACATAGATGAGCAATCCTAAATCAGATAATAAACTGACTGTATTAAAAGAAAAATAGAGTTCAAGTAAGATTTTATTCCAGGAATGCAAGAATAATTCAACATTAGGGAATTAATGTTATTTCTAACACAGAATTAAGAAGAAAAACTTTATCCTCTTCTCAACAGATGATAGAAAAATATTTGATCAAGTTCAATATTTATTTCTTATTTAAAAGCACTTTAATAAGTGAGGTAAAAAAAAGAAGACAATTTTCTTAATAAAAGCAATCAATCTACAGTACATTTTATATATAGGAATATTAAAAGCATTTCCATTAAATTAAAAAAATAAGGATGATCAGAATCACCATTCTGTACTGTTCTGAGAGATACAGCCAATGCTATAAGACATGGAAAGAAAATAAAAAATATGAATATTTTTAAAAGATAAAATTTCCTTTGAGGGTGACATAATTTTCTATTTCAAAAATCTATATTGGGCCTCTTACACCTGACATTAAAATAATTATATATGATTAAATACCTATAAATTTAAAATATAATAATTTTATTATCTTGAACTAGATTATAAAATGAATGATAAAACAGAAAAACAAAAATGTAATTTTATAATCTAATCCATTTAGGAAATTTAAAATGTATAAAGAGAAATATTGACAAATTAACCACTAAAATTTTGAAACTTCTATATAGCAAAAGTTAAAAAAAAAAAAGTTAAAAGCCACACAAAAAAAATAGGAGAAAATTTTAGCAACACCAGTGAGAATAATTAAAGGCCTTAATAATTCAATATATTTAGATGAGCAATAAACACAAAAAGGCAGACCTTAAAAAAAATCACCCTTCAGTTTGAAAATTAACTGAATTGTAATATCTATTGTTGAAGAGAATGTAAAGACACATTTTTATACACCATTGTTAAGAATGAAATCAGAGAACCTCTTCAAGAGAAAATCATGTTTATTAGAATGTTAAAAGTGCATATTTTTGACACAGTAATTCTTCTATTCCTAGGAATATAACAGAAACACTTGTCCACGAATGTAATCATATATGCACAGATATGTTCTACATTGTTGGCATGGTCAGTTAGTTAATATCTGCTTCCTCCATGAGATTATGAGCCTCGTGAGTAGGGATCAGGTCTACCTGTGTTCTCTGCTATGCTCCGTGTCTAGCACAGTGTCTAGCACAGAGTAGGTACCAAACATACTTACTGGTTGATGAATATTTTATCTCACAAGAGACAGACCTGAACCTAAGGGGATTCTTAATGTTGGGTGTAAGGATTCAAAGAGGGAAGATAGGTGTGACCATCATGAGCCACACAAGCCTTCTGAATTTGTACACAAACATTTTTGTGACTAGGGGTGGGTGTGTGTGTGGGTGTGGGTGTGTGTGTGTGAGTGTGTGTGTTATTATAGGAAAGACCTTGGCTTTCATCAGATTCTAAAAGGAGGAAGTGATATTGAAAGGTTAATAGCTACTTGAGGGAGACTCTGAGATTTTACTTCTGTTTATTTTATAACTCTAAGACTGAGCTACTGACACAACCTTTATTTCATCAGTAACATGGCATGATATTTATGAAGGCCCCGAAGGAGTGTGCTTAGTGATAACATTAAGCAAATTCAGAAACACTGCGAGTCACTATGAATTTGAATGAGAACTCAACTTCGTTACCCTGAGTTTTTTTCTTGAAAGGGCAGAGACTTGGCCACAAACGGGTGAGGATTCAATTGCTTGGAGGATGATGGGGTTAGTCTGATTGCTAATACTGTTGTCCAGTGCGAATTCATGACTGTTGGAAGTTAATGCAGATGACAGATTGATACTTCAAGTGGATTATTTTTTTCTCATACAAACAAGTCTCTAATTAAAGCATTTTATGTTTATAGAGTTGTCACAGCCAATAATTTAAAATTACCCTAATTTAAAACAGCATTTAAGAAACTTTAATTTCTTAATTAGACTTAATATTATGAATTTTCAAGTACTCATGTTCTCTTCCCCTGATTGAAATAAGAGAAAAAAAATTCCTCTACATCGACCAGCTAGCACCTGATTCTGGATGTGATAGAGTAAGGGAAGCATATGGTATAGACATTATGCAAATGGGGGGACTACACTACATCCCTTACTCAAATTCTCATTAAAGACAGGACAAATTATTGATTTCCTCAAGTAGTGTTGCTCCATATCATCAAATATAAGAAATTCATAAATGTCAGTACCTACCCCACGTGTTACTGATTTTAAAATTGTGTTCCTCTCAAAAGAAAAGGCAGGGGGGAGGAAGGGGACAGCAAGCACAATATTAAAATAGATCAAGATGAATCTGTTTCAATATTATGTTTTAAAATGAAATTGGAACAGATTTGATGCCTGTGTATAGGGAGACGAAGCTCTTTTTTTTCCCCCTTGATTACAACACCCAAAAGAAATGCCGGTAGTTAGCAGTCAAATTTCCATCACTTTGACTGCAAAAGTCATACCAATTAAAGATGCCTGAAGCTCTCCAAGCTCAGAATAATTCTGTTAGTGCTTCTTCTCCAATTATTCCAAAGCATTAAATGTGGAAACACATCTCTTCCATTACCACAGGGCTGGAAACGCAAGAGCTGGAGAAGAGCCAGTGACAAACCAGGACAAAGCATACTACTGTCACCTTCCTGATTCGAGCAGCAAGCTGTGCTCCTGCAGGAAAGACTTTACAGATGGAAACTGTGGGCAAGCATTCTCACCCCCTAAAACTCAGAAGTTTTCTTCTTCAGAATGTACCCAAGGGGAACGCTCAAGCTTGTACATCTAGAGCTAGAATAAGATGGTCCCCTGTATCTTGGATCACATTGAAACCCCAGAAACAGCCCAAATGCCCATCAGTCAGAGACTGGGTAGATAAATGGAAAGATTTCATACAATGGCATGTTATATGATGGTCCAAATAAATAAATTACAGGGTGACCCAATAATATAGGTGGATCTTGGTGATGTGTGCTTAAATGAAAAAGAAAAAAAAAGGATCCAACATATTATTGTATTATATCCATTTTATTAACTTTAAGGCAACTAAAATGAATGAAAAAACAACTCAAGTTCAACTTCAAAAAGAAGGGGAATTAGGAGCATAGAATTTAGGATAATGGTTATTTGGGGAAGGTGTTGGAAAAGGCAAAAAACATGAGCTAAGGAGAGAGATGATTAGTTGTTGATTATAATCAAGGTCCTGAGTGCTGTGCTTTGTTTTGGGTGATGGCCTTGTAGGTGCTTATTATATTATTAAAAATAACTAACTAAAGAGTCAATTATGAATGTGTGTCTTGAACTAAAAGAACCAGTTCAAGGTGGAAGAAGGGGAGTGAGAGGGACTAAAAGATCACTGCATGAACTTTCTGATGCTGAAGCTGTGAATGAGTTGGAAAAAGTCTGGAAAGATTCTGTCAAGTTGCTATTGGTTTTCTTTCATGAAAAAGAAAATCGGTTCACTGAAATTTAAAAAAAAAAAAAAGGAAATTCCACAAAATTCAGGATTTGGAAAAGAACAATGAGACAAGTTAAAAACATAAGATTTATTATTCCCAGGAGAATAATAGAGAATGAAAACTAGGGCCTTGTATATCTTATTCATTAGAGCTAACTCAAACTCTCACTCCTTTTATGTAGCCTTATTATCATCTTACTCTTGTTATAAAGAATTTTAAACATATACAAAAGTAAAGCACAACACATTAGAGAAATGCAAATTAAACCACAATGATATATCACGTCACACCTATCAGAATGGTTATCATCAATAAATCAACAAACAATAGGTGTTGGTGAGGATGTGGAGAAAGGGGATCCCTTGTGCACTGTTGATGGGAATGCAAATTGGTGCAGCCACTGTGGAAAGCAGTGTGGAGGTTCCTCAAAACCTGTGGTTATATTCTAGCAAATTTCCCTCCCAAATTATTATCCTGTTTCCACATCTAAAGGGAATTACACATTCATAGGACATTCATATTAAGGAAGAGTGAGTCTCTCTCCTTGTTCTTCTACCAGTAATTCTTCTGCTTCCAGTAATTTACTCACTCATTTTCACTTTATAGAACCTGTATATGTAAGCCAGTCCAGACCCCTCAGCTCTACATGTACCACATCTTCTTTATCCACTCGTCTGCTGGAGGGCCCTTGGGTTGCTTCCATAGCTTGGCTTTTGCAAATAATTCTGCAGTGAACATAGGTTGTGCGTCTCTCAAGAGTTCCCAAGTCACTTAATTTGGTAAGTTCTTTCCTTTCAAACGTCAGAGATGTAGGTTGTTGTGTGGAAACATCCATACTCGGTAGGTTTTTAGAATACTAATAACCAATGTAGGAATAAAGACTGGAATTTCATGTCTCTGACACAGCCAAGGCCACTGGAGCCCAACCTGGGAGATGCTGAGTGAACCACTGTGGAAACTGACCTAAACCACTCACCGTGATTCCACTACATGGAAACAGCATGCATCTGATGAAACTGGACAAGATCTGTTTCTATTTCCCAACCTGATCGTATATATAACTTCCCCCACTCAGTTAATATGAATGCAAATGAATGCATACATAAGGGAGATTCATTCTCTCTTCTAGATTCCGTATGCATTGAATGAGTTGGATCTTTATTATCTTTGACTTTTGCTCTTAGATGAGAGTTAAATTAACGGCCACGTTCGCTATATATTTTGAAACCCGCATTTCAAATTTTTAGATGTGGATGGATGATATGTAGGCTTCCTTCTCCCCATGGAGCTTTCAGTCTGGGGCTGCTGTTTAATGAACATTCCAGGTTTAAAGCCGGCCCCATCAATAAACCTAGGAGTACTAAAAAGCCTCTGAATTTTTCATAAGTGAAAGCATAACAGTGGAATTGGGGATTCAGCATTCACTGAACATTTTAACAGAGAGGTGACATCTCATATTAGGATGAGAAATACAGCGCAAGCATTTTTGCCCTCATCATCATCTATGCTGAGTTTCCCTAACATTTCGGTAAATGGGTGCTGTTTTTAATTTCCCCAAGGTCTTAAGATTATGAGGTAATCATGACTTGGTAACTATATGGCCGGAGAAGAAATATAGGAATTTCAATCTATGAATAAATATGAGGGCAAGGCTTTAGTCTTTGAACAAATCAGGGAAGGGAAAGACACCATCAATTTTTCTGCCATGGCTCCTTTAACCACTGATGGACTAACCAAAGCATTTGGCTTAAAACTGTACTCAATGAAACCATGATGTCCATTGACTTACTAGTTGAAGATTTCCTGAGCTAACTTGTTTGTTATCTGTTTGGGCAGCAGGTTGGCCTTTAGTCAGGCTGGGAACGCCCATCTACTCTTCGTTGAGAATTAATAGCAAATCAGAACTATGATGCAAACTCTTAGCATCCAGATAATACTCTTCTCAACCACTTCTCCCATCTTTAGAAATGACTTTGCCCTCAAATGTGGTCCAATCCAACTTATTGCAAATGTGTAATACATTTACCACAAAGATGCCTTATTCCAAATATACGATAGATGCTGTCGCAGAGATGTGTGCCAATAAATGGCTCCATTTAGATAAAGTAAAGATGAAGATTGTTTTATCATTTTTATATACGCAACTCTTAATTTCCAGTAATAAAGGAATCAAGGGGTGAATACCCCCAAAATAAAGGATAATACAAAGGTAATTTCTATTTGGCTTTGATATTTATGATGTGATTTTAACTTGGCTTTTCAAACTAAGTTTATATTCTCAAAACTCAATTGTTTTGAAAGCTAGATAGTATTACTAGAGACAGTCATTTCAATAGAAAGATACATTTCTAAATTTACACCCAATAATATAACCCCAAAATGTTTAAAAAAAAAAGGAGGGGGTCTCAGAACTAAAAGTAGAAACAGAAAATTTCTCAGTCATAATTGGAGAATTTAACACACTGTGCTCAATAACTGAGAGAGTAAGCAACCAACCACTAAGGATCTTAAATTCTTCAAAGACCTATAAAACAAGTAGACCTAATTGACAAGTATAGAAGACTACATTCAACAGTATCTGAATACACATTTCCTTTGTGTCCCTACGGAACATTTACCCAAATTTGAATTCTCTCATCCTAATATGTAATCTTAGAAAGTCACTTTGCTTTCATAAGCTTCTATTCTCTCTATTAAGAAATAGAAAGAATAATACTTTTATACAGAATTGCTGAGATTAACTGAGAAATGTAAAGTACCATCTCTAATACTAAAGTTTAATATACTAATTAGAACATACATCCTTCTGGACAACCTTCCGGAAGAAGCCGGGGCTGTGAGAGAAGTCAGGGTCCCACGTGCCAGAGGGAAGCCGGTGCCAGCAGCTGGGGGAAGGAAGACCTACTCTTGCACGAATTTTGTACATTGGGCCACTAGTGTAAAAATAGAAGGTGCCATATGGATGTTAGTTACCAGTGCAATAAAGGATCAAAAATGTCTCAATAGGAATAGCTTTAGAGGCCTCAGGTGGTTAACAGAGTACACTAGGGCAGTGGTCAGCAAACTCATTAGTCAACAGAGTCAAATATCAACAGAACAATGATTGAAATTTCTTTTGAGAGCCAAATTTTTTAAAATTAAACTTCTTCTAATGCCACTTCTTCAAAATAGAGTCACCCAGGCTGTGGTATTTTGTGGAAGAGCCACACTCAAGGGGCCAAAGAGCCACATGTGGTTCGCAAGCTGCAGTTTGCTGACCATGGCACTAGGGGATTTGTTTCAAAGCTGACTCTGCACAGCATCACATTGTTTAACTTGAAATGTAAGTCTCTTGGGAGTGTTTTGGGAATGGAACTATTGATGAAAATAAAGGGCCATTTTACAAATGCTGTTTTCTCTATCTCCATATGCATTCATGAAAAAAAACTTTATGATATTATCACTTCATTCTCAACAGGTCACATCTACTTAGCTTCTATCATGTGTTGAATTGAGCACAAAAAAAAAATCAAGTGGCCTTTACATCACAAGTTCTTACATTTTAACATCTGTAAAAGACAATATTGTTAGGGTCTAAACCAGTTCACTTAGAAAACAAAAATAAAAAATTCTAAATTGGTATTTTTCTTCATTTTAATCTTATAAAATAAAAGGGAAATATGCAAATCAACTGAATGGCAGAACAACTGGTCCCTATGACGCACACTCACCACCAGGGGGCAGACACTCAGTGCAGGAGCAGCCCCCAGGATGGGGAACTGGCAACTGGGATGAGTGGTGGCTGGCTGCTGGTCCTGATTGCAGGCTAGGCCTAGGTGCTGTACCCATGCACAAATTTCATGCACCAGGCCTCTAGTCTTTAATAAGCAAAAAGTTACTATCAAACAGTGTATCTGTATTTCTAACCAATTTTGTATAGGAAATTTCTGTGACAATGGAATGAGATAACAACATAAGACAGAATTGTGGGCCCTAGAATACTCTACTCAAAATGCAAGACGTTATTATTTATTCAGCCAAAAATTCTTGAAAACCTATTTCACCAGCTCCTCTAGTAACACCACACACACACACACACACACACACACACACACACACAAATGTTTTGTGAATAGGAGATACACAAAGTAGAAAATGTGCATAAATGACTGAGTAGAATTAAGGTTAAGGGAATATGACATCAAGAAGCCCTAGAAGTGGACACTGCAGAAAACTTAAGAAAAAATGACTCTGATCATTCTATTTGACCTAAAAAATAAAAATACAAAAATCATTTGACTAAATGGATCAGCCAAATTTGATGGAGGTAAGGATATAGTCTATGAAATACTAGAAAAGAATATTTGAAAATATAGCAATTGAAAAAAACAGAAATAGACTAACATGGTGGCTTTAGGTTTACCCAGAACAGTGCTGGAATCATAACAAGTCCTCAAGAAATACTTGTGTTTCTAGTTTCTTGGTATATACTCCTAGAAGAGGGATCAATGGGTCAAATGGAAATTCCACTTTTAGTTTTTTGAGGAAACTTCAATAAAGAAAAAAAATAAATTTAAAAAGGGGGGGGGGGAGAAATACTTGTGTATTTGAATTGCAATCAAAACTTTGTCAGAGTGAATTTGCTCTCCACAGGCAATCAATCTTCTAGCAAAGTCAGAAGAAGAGTTTTTACTACTCTCAATAATATAAAGTTAACTTGTTGCCACAGATGTAATGTTAAGGTAAATTCTACTTATAAAACATATGGGGGGAAAAACATATGGTAGGCATGAGAGGGACTATGAGGATATTTAACACATATGTAGGAGGACTCTGGTGATTTTCCTAAGCCTCACAAGTCTCAATCAAAATATATCTAATCTCAGTCCTCAGCCAATGAGTTATATTCGTGTAGTTTTTTAAAAAAAATAAAGAAATTGCAGTAGCTGATTTATATGTTCAAACATAATTATGACACTTAATATATTTATGTTTTATCATTTATAAATTGTTTTCTATTATAATTTCTCATCTTTCATTACATTTTTTTTTCTAGTCTTGTACAACAACAATACACCATGACAGACTTGATTAGCCCCAAAATACATGTAAAAAAACTTAGGCTGAATGATTACATAAGGCTGATCTGGTCAAACTTTTATGACTAAAATATCCCTAAATATCAAAGTAAGATGAACCATAAGAGTCCATGAATAAACACAAAGCAGTTCTAGCATGTTAAAAATTACCTTTTAGGTCTCCTGTTTTAGCTTTACTTTTTTTCCTACCTCTCAATCTGAGTAGAATTTAAGCGAGAAAGAGAGAGAGAGAGGAAGGAAGGAAGGAGGGAGGGAGGGAAAGAGGGAGGGAGGAGCCCTAATTGGCTTAGCTCAGTGGATAGAGTGTCAGCCTGTGGAATGAACAGTCCCCAGGTTTGATTCCGGCCAAGGGCACATGCCTGGATAGTGGACTCAATCCCCAGTAGGGGGCGTGCAGGTGGCAGCCAATCAATGATTCTCTCTCATCATTTATGTTTCTATATCTCTTCCTCTCTGAAGTCAATGAAGAAAAATATTTTAAAATAATAAAAAATAAAGCACACTTTGGCTCCTTTTAAAAGAGAAAGAAAGAAGTGGCGTTTTTTATGACATCACCAGGGCTGGCATTTAAAGTGGAATCTAGAGGATCCCTGAGACCATTTTTTCTTTTTATTTAGTGAGAAATTTGCTGAGTCTTGAGGTAAATGGAGGCAGAGAGCTAGAATGAAAAAGTAAAGTAAAATCACCAAAAAGATCTGGAGTTTAAGAGAAAGATTTACCAGGAGAAACCTACAATAAACATTCAAAAGGTCTCGTCTTTGATACATTTGGAACCAAAAAAGTAGAGTTAACTAAAGCTTTCTAACAGCCTTAATACAGACCTAATTGGATTGAATTTATTTACCCATTACTTTCTCTGGGGGAAAATCAAAATCAAAGATGTTCTAGCCATTTTGGTTCAGTGGAGAGAGCATTGGCCTTCAGACTGAAGGGTCCCTAGTTTAAATCACATGCTCAAGTTGCAGGCTCAGTTCCCAGTAGGAGGCAACCAATCAATGATTCTCTCTCATCATTGATGTTTCTCTCTCTCTCTCTCTCTCTCTCTCTTTCTCTCTCCCTCCCTCCCTCACTCCCTCCCCTTTCCTCTCTGAAATCAATAAAAAGATATAAAAATTAAACTCAATGTTAACATTTATTCTTCTTTTACATACAATGTCTACACATAATAAAATAAAGTCATGAGACATGTGAAAATGTAAGGAATGTGACTAACAGTGAAGAAAAAAACATAAAAAGAAGACCCATCCTCTAGTGATACATATATCAGAGTTATAAGAAAAATATTTTAAAATATTAGAAATATGTTAAAGAAAACAGAATAGATGAAAAAATAATTTCAACAGATAATTGGCATCTATATAAAAGAATCCAATGCACATTCTAGAACTGAGAAATACAATATATATCATTTTAAAATGTTCATAGTAGATTTGACAAAACAGGAAGCAGGATTAGTGAACTCAAAGACAAGTCAACAAACAATATTCAAATTGAAGCACAAATAGAAAAAAAATGAATAAATTGAAGAGAGAGTAAGGGATATGCAGTCAAATGATCTGACAGATACGTAATCGAAGAGAAGTAGAGGAGAAAGAAAATGAACCTGAGTAACATTTAAAGAGATGATGGCAGAAAATTTTCCAAAGTTGATAAAAAAATAATATATAAACCACTTGATTTTACATGTGTCAGGAAACCTAAGTTGGATAAATATAAAGAAAACTACACATAGATATATCATAGTATAATTGAAGATGGCCAAAGATAAATTTCTCAAAGAAAAATACAATGGAATATATTCAAATAACAAAATAATTCTGTTTTCAACAGAAACATGAAAACAAGAAGGCAATGAAATAATACCTATAAGAGGCTAGGAGAGAAAACCCTACCAACTTAGAATTCTAGCTCCAGTGAAAATATTCTTCAGAAGGGGAGAAGAAATAAAGACATTTTCAAACAAGTAAAAAAAAATAAGAGAAGTCATACTTGTCAGACAGACTCTACCATAAATATACAAATAAATTCTTCAAACAAATAACATGTACCCATATAGAAGTACAATAACACGGAAATGCATTAAGAACACTAGAAATTATTAAAATGTGGGAAAATATAAACAATATTGCTCTGCAAATCAGCAGTATGAATGATGCTGATGGCTTTTTTAACAAAGGTAGGCAAAATACAGGACAATAATAGCACAAAGAATTTTTTAAAAGGGCAAATCTATTTAAACTGTTGGAAAGCTCTTGAGTTTGGGGGAGAAGTGGTAAAATACTAATAATATAAACTACTGTGAGTCAAACATGCTTTATTCTTTAAAGCAGGAGTCTGATAATCATGGCCCATGGGCCAAATGTGCCTAATGACTTACTTTTGCAAATAGTTCTATTGGCTCCTGGCCATGCCCATTTTTTTTTAATCTATGGCGCTTTCACAACTGCAGGAGTAAGCAGTTTCCACAGAGACCATATGGCCCTCAAAGCCAAAAATGGTTACTATACAGCCCTTTCCAGAAAAAGTTTGCATACCCCTCAGTAACAATTTTTTTAAAAAGAAGGAACAAGTCGAAAGCTAATAAAGAAGATAAATGGAACAAAACTACCAGATTAAGATTTCTGTAAATGGCAGGAAAGAAAGGATAAAGAAGCAAAGATGGGATCTATACTAATAAAAGTATAATATGCTAATTAGGCCGGACATCCTTCTGGATGATTCATCCGGAGCCCTTTGCACAAATTTCGTGCATTGGGCCGCTAGTTAAAAATAAAGCAAATTATAAAATTATAGACTTACACCTAACTTAATAATAGGCCAATGCTTTAATTAAAAGACAAAAATTTGCAGGCTGAATTTAAAGAAATAACAGGACAGAAGGCATATCTGAATATAAGAAAACAGAGTTTGGAAGGATAAAGGTTTACTGTGCAGGCAGAAACCAAAAGGAAACTAGGATGCTGATGTTAACATCATACACAACAGATCACAAGGCAAGAATATTACTATAGATAAAGTCTCATTTTAACAGGAAGATATGACCATTCTAAGTCATTTAATAGCATAGCCATAAAATATATAAAGCAAAAATGTCTTTCAATTCCTAAAGAATTTCTAAAGTTCTAAAAGAACATAAAGGGAAAATAGACAAACTTTCAGTCATGGATGGAGAATTTAACAAACCTTGCTCAGTAACCAGAAGCAGCAGACCAAAAAGTCAGCAAGGCTGTTGAGAACTTGAACAACCTATAAAGCAACTTGACCTAATGGACAATTACCCAAGACTATATCCACCAGTTACAGACCATTTTCCTAGAATTCCTACAGATCAGTTACAAAATAATCAACACGCCAGTCCTTAAAGCAAGTCTCAACAAATTTCAAAGGCTTGAAACCATGCAGGTCTGTTCTTGGATCACTGGTAACATGTTACACAATGCTAACTAGAAATAAAACAGCACTCGTCTAAATGAGATGAGCCTCCAAGAGGAAATAATGAAAACTGTGTAATATGTTGAACTGAACCTTAATGAAAATATAACATGCCAAAATGTGTGCGCTATATCTAAGGTCCTGATTATAGGGAAATTTATAGCTTTATTTGAACATATTATAATAAAAGAGATTGAAAATTAAATCTAAGCTTAAGAAGTTAGAAGAAAGACCAGCCATGTGGCTTAGTGCTTGAGCATCGTCCCACGCACCAAAAGCTCCTCAGTTTGATTCCCAGTCAAGGCACGTGCCAGGGTTGTAGGCGCCATCCCCAGTTGGGGGTGGGGTTGGGGGGTTGGGGCCTTGCAATAGGCAGCCAGTCTATGTTTCTCTCTCTCATCAATGTTTCCATCTCTCTCTCCCTCTCACTTCCTCTCTACCAAAAAATCAATAAAAATAGATTCTTTTAAAAAGTTAGAAAAATAAAAGTTAATTAAACCCAAACAAACAAAGAAGAAAACAACAAAAGTAGGAACAGAATTTAATGGGGGAGAAAATGAATGTTACCTTTAACAGGTGTGGAAACGGAGACACAGAGAGGGTCAGTGACTTGCCTACATCACACAATTAGCAATGGCAGAGCCTCAGCCTGCGTCCAGATAATCTGACACAAACACCCTTACCTTCAGTGGCCAACTAAACAGACTAGCAGGTGCTCTGCTGGGCAGTAAAGCAGCAAGACACCACTACACGCTACTGAAGCCTCAGTTGCTCCCTGTGACTCAGTATGGGATTTGCCTCCCTCCCCTCCTGGCCCTGGCCACTGATAACTCACCAGGTGCTGAGCATCCTGTACTGTGCCAGCTCTGAACCTGAACTACAGCTGCCGTTGGAGACCCCTATTCCAAGCAACCTCATAATGATCGCCAGCTGCAATCAACATCTCAGATGCAGCCCTTCCCAGTTCATGGCCTGGCTTAACTGTGTCGCTCTGGCCACACCCACACCTCAAAAATCCTGCCAATGTCATTCTCCATCACCTACTGTCCAGACCCCCTGAAGCCACAGAAATATCACTATGATGGGAGCGGTCGGGGGAGGTGGAGACAGGAGACTGGCCATACTCTGCCTATGCCAGGAAAACCAAAAATGTAATTTTAAGCAGGGGCTTTGGATCACGCAATATCAATCAACCTTGAGGCTGAGATCAATCACATGGGCAATCAGTAATGCCTATATAATGGGGTTCAATAAAAAGTCTAAACACTGAGGCTTGGGTGAACTTTCTTAGTTGGTAAACTCTGTATGTATTATCACACATTAATTCTGGGAGGACAGTGTGTCCTGACTCTATATGTAGAAGACAACAGAAGTTCCGAACCTGGAACTCTCCTGAACTCTGCCCTATCCCTTTCCTTTATTTAGTTGATCATGACCTCTACCCTCTCCCTGTAACAAACCACAACCACAACCATAACACCTTTCAGTGAGTTCTGTGAGTCTTTCCACCAAATAACTGAACTGCAGGTGGTGTGCTAAGCCCTTAAACTTCCACTTGGTGCCAGAAGCGAGGGAAAACTTGGGGGCTGTGCCCTCTGAGTTTTACAACTGGCCTGACTTCCTCATACAAGGGTACATTTTGACTGTGTTTGCTACTCTTCTACCTCCATGCTTAATAAAAGCCCAGCCAGGGCAGAGTTCTTTTATACCACTGTCTCGTTGCTCTTTATCTGTCCTTCCTTCTTCCTCTTGTTGCAGACCAGATTTACAATAGCATCGTTAAATTGTATATTGCATTTCAAGTTGGGCCCCTCAATTGTTTTCATGGACAAATATAAAGGATTTAAATTTTTTAAGGAAAAAACAAACACAGAAAACTGAGCCTTTCTATGCTTCTAACGGTCTCCATTATCTGTCATACTCAACTTACCCAACAACTTACCCTCCCAACCTTAAGCTTTATTTAGATCAGTCTCCTCCTGCTCTTCCACACGATTCGCTTATTCAGGTGTCGGTAACCGTAGGCGCATAACCCCCTTTCCCTTAGTGCCTCCTTCCATCTCCTCTTCCTATCCACTATCAACCCACTTCAGAGACAGAATTTGAGTCCCTGCTTCCCCATGATGTGTGCTTTAGTAATGGCTCTAAACTCACAAATTGAATGAAGACATTCAAGGAGGTAATAGGACTGAAACAATTACCTAGCACATAGTAAACATGGTGTTAGCATTAGCTGCTGTAGCAAATATTACAACCACTCCAACTACTTATATTGCTCTGATTTTCATCTTTTTCAACCCTATTTCATTAATAACATTTATACAACTGAGCCTTCAATTGCATCTATAACAATTATTCTCTCTCTTATGCCTAATAGCTTCTGGGTTATTATGACTTGAGGACAGAATCCGTACATGTTATTTTCCTTATGGTGGTTGAGAATTTCAGACACAAATGTTGAATCTTTTTTACCTAGAACACTAGAATGGCAACACATAGTGTAGACATGCATCAGTGAGCATCATTTGTTTCTCAAGACTGTGTTTTGGAGTTTAATAAAGATTTTGTATTTGTAGGCATGACCATTTGTACCTGTTACTGGAAAGTGAGTAAAAGGTAATGGACATTGCCCTAGCTGGTTTGGCTCAATGGGTAGAGTGTCAGCCTGTAGAATGAAGGGTCTTGGGTTTTATTCTGATCAAGGGCGCATGCCCGGGTTATGGGCTCGATCCCCAGTAAGGGGCAAGCAGGAAGCAGCCAATCAATGATTCTCTCTCATCATTGATGTTGTGTTTTTTAATTGATCTTTTACAGAGAGGAAAGGAGAGAGATAGTTAGAAACATCAATGAGAGAGAAACATCCATCAGCTACCTCCTGCACACCCCCTACTGGGGATGTGCCCACAACCAAGGTTCATGCCCTTGACTGGAATCAAACTTGGGACCCTTCAGTCTGCAGGCTGACGCTCTATCCACTGAGCCAAATCCATTAGGGCTTATCATTAATGTTTCTATCGCTCTCTTCCTTCCTCTCTGAAATCAGTAAAAATATTTTTTTAAAGTAATGGGCATTGAACACTCTACTTCATGTTCACTCTCTCTATGAAAGATTTAGTTAGTGTTAACCAATACCAAATTCTCCTCTACTCCTTAAGCATGTGAAAGACTAGGCTTTCCTGTATTTGAAAGCCATTTTGTGACTCTCCATGCTTTCCTCCCTTTCAGCTAGGATTGGTGACATTGCAAATAGGGGAATCTCTGTCACCCTGGATCCTAGATCAGAACCCTAAGCCAATGTGCCATGGACATGTGAGCAAAAAACAACTGGGTGGTATTGAGTGACTAATATTTAGGTACTAATTTGTTACAGCAATAATTGTCTTTCAGGTGGGAAACTAAGCAAATAATAACATCAAAACACTATTTTATTGTTACTGCTTTGTTGTACCACAACGCTTAAAGCAATAGAGAACCTAGCTAATTTGCTCATTTCTCTACAGTATAAGTGTAGTTTCATTTCACTTTTATTAGCATTTGTATTATAAAGAGTGCCAAACACGAAGAAAAGTTTACAAAATTGTACAGTGAATACACATATGCCCACCATCTAGATTCCACAATTAATACTTTACAATCATTGCTTTATTACATACTAGAGGCCCCATGCATGAAATCTGCATATTTGGAGGCTGGGAGGGTCCCTCAGCCTGGCCTGCACACTCTTGCAGTCTGGGAACCCTTGGGAGATGTCCAACTGCTGGCTCACCAGCCATGAGCCCAGCTTCTGGCTGAGCAGCATTCCCCCTGTGAGAGCACACTGATCACCTGGGGGCAACTCCTGCAGTGAGCATCTGCCCCCTGGTGGTCAGTGCACAACATAGCAACTGGTCATTCCACTGTTTGGTCAATTTGCATATTAGCCTTTTATTATATATAGAATCTTCTCATCTATCCATCCCTCTCTCCCTCCAAAAATTGGTCTTTTACTTTGGATGCCTTTCAAAGCCAGTTCTAGATATTAATACATTAAATCTGCTTTATTACTTTCCCACTTCTCACACTTCCTACATGATAAACAAAGGCCCCAGGTCAAATACCAAGGGAGTAATGAGTGAAGCTTATCAACAAATGTCTATTGCTCTATACTTCACATGCAAACAAATGAACTTCAAGACCGGAACCCCCGGACTCAGGCATTTCCCAACACTGGTGTCCTCAGTGACCTGCACTTCCAAGCAG
This sequence comes from Vespertilio murinus, assembly GCA_963924515.1. Taxonomy (NCBI): domain Eukaryota; kingdom Metazoa; phylum Chordata; class Mammalia; order Chiroptera; family Vespertilionidae; genus Vespertilio; species Vespertilio murinus. Next base: position 7,539,160 of record OZ004709.1, read on the forward strand.
TGAATATGCTGAGCTATCTGTTCGCAGCATCGTTTGCTCTTTCACAATTGGTTGTAGAAAGTGCCGTCCTCAGCTTCAGACACTGAAACCCAATGAATCAAACATAATGAGTCTGACGTGTCATTGAATCAAACCCAGGAAGAATGCTGTGGGCGCCACGCTATTGCCTCCATTAAAGTCATGTCTTGGATTTTTATTATTTTGCTGCTATAGACATTTTAACAGATTATTGAACATTGTGTCTCCAATAAAAGTTTTCTCTGTGCTTCTCCTATGTATTCTAGAGTCACTGATGAAATATCTCCTTTAATGATACAATCTCCCAGAAGAAGAAAAAAATAGGTAATGAAGGGTAATAAGAACCACTTAAATATTTGAACATATAATATTAAGTAGATAAAGACTCGTATAACATTAACAGCACTAATCTGCACATTCCATTTTCTTTTCCTCCCCATCACTCTGTAAGGTGTATACGGTGAGTGTACTTATCATCATCATTTTTCAGGTGAGAAAATGGAATCTCAGAGAGAATAATAGCCTCATAGGTAATGAAATGAGAGATCTAGGGTTCAAACCCCAGGCTTCTGGCCCTAAGCCTCATCGTTTTTCCTCTGCATTTGATGAAAGAATACAATAAAATAGTGGTTTTGGTGCAACAAATAGTTCAGCATTATGTGAAACATACAGCTTTGAAATATTCTCTCAAAATGTTAAGTATATGTTGCATTGCATTTAATATTCATGTTAAATATGGGAAATATGAGTATGGATAGATAATATCTATATATCGAGAAAGGAGAGGGAGAAGGAGAGGGAGAGGAAGAGAGAGAGAGAAAGAGAGAGAGAGAGAGAAAGGAATTTGGAGAATTCTTTACATATGCTAATTTAATACTCAGAGAAGGCCCAGCCATTTCACTCCTGGATATATACACAAGAGATATAAGGAAATATTCCCACAAAAACTGGAACATGAACATTTCTAGCAGCATTTTTCACAACAGCCAAACTGTGGAGAAAAAAACAAAAATCTCTTAGCTCCATGGCCGGCAAACTACGGCTCGTGAGTCACATGTGGCTCTTTGGTCCCTTGATTGTGGCTCTTCCACAAAATACCACAACCTGAGCGAATCCATTTTGAAGAAGTTGGATTAGAAGAAGTTTAAAAATTTTGGCTCTCAAAAGAAATTTCAATCATTGTACTGTTAATATTTGGCTCTGTTGACTAATGAGTTTGCCAACCACTGTCTTAGCTGATAAATGAATAAAATGTGGTATATCCATACAATGGAATATTATTTGTCTTTAAACAACACACACACAAAAGCATTACTCCATACTACAACATGGATATATGTTAAAAAAAAAAAAAAAAACAACAATATGCTAAGTGAAAGAAGCCATTAGCAAAAGCTTACATGTTACATGATATTATTTATATGAACTTTCCAAAAGAGGCATATCTAGAAAAACATAGCTTGAAAAGTTGGGGGGGGGGACAATAATTAATGGATGTGGAGTTTCTTTTCTGAGATGATGACAATGTTCTAAAATTAATTATGGTAATGATTGCATAACTCTGGGTCTAATATGTGTTTGAATGTTCATGTGTGCAAATAACTACTGATACCGCCAAAACCAGTTTGGCTCAGTGGAGAGAGCATCAGCCTGTGGACTGAAGGGTCCCAGGTTCGATTCAGGTCAGGGGCATGTACCTTGGTTTCAGGGTGTGCAGGAGGCAGCTGATCGATGATTCTCTCTCATCGATGTTTCTAACTCTCTATCCCTCTCTCTTCCTCTATGTAAAAAAAATTCTTCTATAGTCCCTTTCCCTAAATAGATACTTCCTTAGACTTCTTTGCTTTGACTTAATAAGGACATAGTTTGGTTGTCTTTAGAAAGATGTATCTTGGGAGAGGTCCTCTGATCTACAGCTTCCCTTGAAAAGTTTTATGGCTGAAGCTAAATAATTCCCTTAATCCAGTGGTCGGCAAACTCATTAGTCAACAGAGCCAAATATCAACAGTACAACGACTGAAATTTCTTTTGAGAGCCAAAAATTTTAAGCTTAAACTTCTTCTAATGCCACTTCTTCAAGATAGACTTGCCCAGGCTGTGGCATTTTGTGGAAGAGCCACACTCAAGGGGCCAAAGAGCCACATATTGCTGACCACGGCCTTAGTATAACGGTATTGGCTTCTTACAAATTTCTGTCTCTAATAGGCGATTACACTGGAAATTATTTGAATTCTTGGTAATTTCTAGCAGCATTTGAAGGAAGGAAGAAGATACCAGGAGAAAGAAGAGAGTCCATGAATAAGAACCAGGGGTAAAATAAGGTATGATCAGTAATATACAGTCTGAATATTGAAAACATGTTTAGATAAATTATTTCAGATCATAACACTTCTTAGCACCTTCCACTTAGAAGTATCAGAAAATTGGTCTATAATCATAAGTAATTATCTTTCAAGTCTTTCAGAATGTCAAAATGATGCATAGTTTCTACCAGCCAAACTGTCTGAGAGTGATATTTTGAAAAATAAATATGTAAAGGAACACTTATAAATTATGAGACAATTTTAGAAAGCACTACGTACTTCTCACTTTCCCCCTAAGTTGACCTATCAAATCATCCTTAAATACTTACTTTGATGAAAGTCTTACTTTAAAGATTGTGATGTGGATACTAGTCTCAAATACAGGATATACTGAATGGCAACAGAAATTATACACTCTAAGACACAGTATAAAAATTAATATCCTGTTTCAAAGTTAACAATTTATAAGTGCACTGGGGAAAAAACTGTATAGAATTCTCTTAAAAAATATTAAGAGGCTTCTGGTTCTACCAAGATGCAGGGGCTCCGTTCCTCCCAGGTGTTCCCTCTCGTAACTAAAAAGCCTAGAAGTAATAAACAAGCATAGGAACACTCTGAAAGGTAGAAAGAATGTGAATAGCCTACGATTTTGACTTCCCTGGGTTTCCTTACAGTGCCCTACATATCCTGGACAGGAGGCTCTGGGTTAAGCAGAGCCAAGCAATTGACTTTCAATACACACACACATTCCAGCCTTCCCTTCCTCCCTCTGCCACCCTCCATGTAGACAGAAGCAATCCAATCCCTTAATCCCCCACTGGATGGTCTTGGCATGGCCAAGCAGAAAGCTAGTCTTCCGTTCCCCATCCAGCAACAGAGGATGTTTTGGTTCCCCTGCCAAGGGGAGTGTCTATGGGGCTAAGCAGAGAGCTGATCTCCATTTCCTGCCTGAGAGAGACAGTGGGGCTCTGATATCCTCCACAAGAGCTGAACCTCCATCTCTGCCAGTAAGCACAACCTCAATGAACTGTCAGGAAATGATGCTGAATGACAAAGCCTGTCCCAAAAGGTTACCACCTATGCGATTCCATTTATGCAACAGAATTAAAATGACAAAATTATACAGATGGAGAACAGAGCAGCCAAAGGTCAGGAGCTGGGAGGAGGCGGAGGGAGTATGGGGCCCCTGTGGCCATAAAGGAGAAACACGAGGGATCCATGTGGTGATGGAAATGCTCTGGGTCTTGACTCTATTAATATCAATATCTTGGCTGTGATGCTGTCCTATATTTTTAGCAAGAAGTTATCATTGGAGAAAACTGGGTAAAGAGTAAATGGTAACTCTCTCTATCATTTCTTCCAGCTGTACATGAACCTAATTATCTCAAAATAAAAGGTTTAATTTTAAAAGGAGAGATTTATTTTTTTTAAATGAGGCATTGCCCTAGCTGGTTTGGTTCAAGAGACAGGGTGTCAGCCTGTGGACTGAAAGGTCCCAGGTTCGATTCCAGCCAAGGGCCCATGCCCGGGGTTGTGGGCTCAATGCCAAATAGAAGGTGTGCATGAGGCAGCCAGTCAGTGATTCTCTCTCATCACTGATGTTTCTCTCTCTCTCCCTCTCTCTTTCTCTCTGAAATCTATTTTAAAAAAAAATTTTTAAGAAAAAGATGAGGCATCTTTTTAAACGGATCTGCCTTATAACAGACTAGATCCGTGCACCAGTGGGGTCCCTTGGCCTGGCCTGCGCCCTCTCGCAATCCAGGACTTCTGGGGGATGTCAGGTAGCCAGTTTCAGCTCAGTCCCCGCAGGCCCGATCCAGACAGAGGGAGCCTGATTCTGTGCACTGATCATCTTTCCCCTGGTGGTCAGTGCGTATCACAGTGACCAGTCGACTGGGTCATTCAGTCGTCCGGTCGCTTATGCTTTTACATACACAGATTAAATGTTATCATTGTCTTCTGCATTCCAGTATAAAAGTAGGTGCTTACTTTCAAACCAGGACAGTAGGGACACTTATGACAATTTTCTAAAGGTTAGTCCAAAATACCTTTCTTAAATTGATACGCAACTTATTAAAAGTCTATCACACTATTATTATTCTTTCATTCATTCAATCACTCAGCAAATGTTTGTTAAGAGGCTACTATGTTCCCTGTTCTAAGCTATAGGGATAAAGCAATGAGTGAGACTGACGAGAGGCCTGCTCTCTGGAGCTTACCTTTTGTGAGAGAAAGACTCTAGCTTTCATTCATACTAGTCAACAAAGTCCTTTTCCACAAAATCCAAGTAGCTGTTTCTCTTGGGTCTTTGTCACTTATAAATCAATCATGCTGAGAGATTCTTGTGTTCCTTGAATACTATTTTGTTTGACTAAAGTGCCTTTTTCTCTGCCTTATTAATCTTTAATAGAACTAAAAAATTTTCTTAAAAAAAAAAAAAGAAAAGAAAGTAAGATAGGAATAGGAAACTAAAAGAATGTGACATGCTTGAGAGGCAATTGAGATTTTACCGGAAAATGTCCCTCCACTGAAATGTTTAAGTAGGCTTCGTTCTCATACTGTTTGTTTGTTAATATCTATGCTAATGTCGGGGACATAATTCAATGGAGAGAAACCAAAAGTAAATCTGGGTCTCTTTCTTACTGAGACGACGATTTCACACTTTCTAGTAACCCATCTAAAGAATCACTTGGCGTGTCATCAGGAGGAAGTTTGCATCAAAACACACACACACAAAAAAAAAACCTTTTGAAGGAGAAGTTTAACTCTATCATTTCTAAAATAACTGAGTTTGCCTTGAAAATAGTCACTTGTCTAACTGCACTCACTCCATCCCACAAACACTCTAGCAAACACCCGCCATCAGCACTGTGAAGAACGCAAAGATGGCTGTCATAAACCTTTTCCTCAACGAGCGCCTAGCCTTAATGAAGTTAAATAATTTGAGACAAAGAAGACATGTGGCCGAAACCGGTTTGGCTCAGTGGTAGAGCATCGGTCTGCGGACAGAAAGGTCCCAGATTCTGGTCAAGGGCATGTACATTGGTTGCGGGCACATCCCCAGTAGGGGGTGTGCAAGAGGCAGCTGGTCGATGTTTCTCTCTCATTGACATTTCTAGCTCTCTATCTCTCTCCCTTCCTCTCTGTAAAAATATCAATAAAATACATTTAAAAAAAAAAAGAAGAAGACATGTGTATAGAAAGGATAGCTCCTAAGGAACCAAAAGGCCTTGGTCTTCTGGACAAAGCCTAATTACTTTTCCTAACTGGTCCCAGTCATGGCATCCAATACAGCCCAGTGATATGAAGCCAGAAGAAACTAGGAAAGATCACAAAACATACAAGTCAGAGCAACGACAAGTATGAAGCCACAGTGAACTTTCCACATGGCTCTACACAGCAGCTTCTCCGTGCACCTATGTACAGGAAGTTCGAGATGCTATGCATGTCCTCAAGAAGAATATGAGTGCATGCCCCATTACCATTTCAACACCAACTGAAGACTTCCCAGCTATGATCGCTTTGCACAGAGAGAGCATAGACAGAAGACACACTGCACCTTGGTCTCACTCCACGCTGCAACCACACAGAGATTGTCTATCCAGCTAACCCTCTGATGTGAGACCCAGGAGCACTGGAACCAACTTCTCAAACCTAGCGTCGGGCCTGCCTCTTCACAGCAATGAGGTGAGGAGCTAACAAGCAACACAGTGGCCATCTTCCGTTTAGCTTTTCCGGGGACCAGGGAGACCAACCATAACCCGGCGGTGGTGGCGGTCTTTCTCCTCACCCTCCTGCAGGGAGGATCTTGAACCGCTTCCCAAGCCCACCCCAGTCTCCATCTTGGCTCTAATACTTCACCCATTTGGAGTTAATTGCCTAGAAAATACCAGTTGCAAATTGATCACTGGGAATCAAAAATGCCCTAACTCCCAGAATTAGGAGAAAATGTATCTCTGTGTTTTGAATTCCCACTCCATTGAGGTAGTTCAGAAATGCCTGGAAGTAAAATAATAAAACCAAATGAAAGCCATCCTCGAAAAAACAAGCCATAAACGTAGAACATTATTAGATGCACAAAATATATTACAGGGAGACTCATTTTTACAATATACCCACCTATGCATTGTAACACACCTTTCAAACTACAACATCCAGCCACTATTCCCTGATTTAAAGTATGATATACTAAAAGCAAAGCCACACTAACAAACAGACATACCTCGGAGAGACCGCGGATTCCACTCCAGACCATCGTAATAAAGCGAGTTTTGAAAGAACACCAGCTGTAATCTACTCCGAGGAGGGGCTTGCCTTCAATTTGTAAAATACACAACACTTGAGAAGTGCAATAAACAAGTTATGCCTGTACTTCAGCTGTGGGCAAGCTATGGCCCGCGGGCCGGATCCAGCCCATTCGGCTGTTCTAAACTATTGAAATAAAATTTTAAAAAGACTGTACCCTTTTATGTAATGATGTTTACTTTGAATTTATATTAGTTCACACAAACACTCCATCCATGCTTTTGTTCCGGACCTCCGGTCCAGTTTAAGAACCCATTGGTCTTCGAGTCAAAAAGTTTGCCCATCCTGCTGTACTTGCTATTCCAGCAGCAGTCCGTTACAACGACTCGTACCTCAGCCACAAATTAGACCTCAGATCACCTGCATGTCAGAACTGGGGTGATCAGCACCCTTAGGATGAAGTTAGGAAAACCCTGTGTTTCACTTGAAGGCTGTTCCTTTGTCTTATTGAAAGGCCCCCTTGCCCTAGCTGGTTTGGCTCAGTGGATAGAGTGTCAGCCTGGGGACTGAAGGGTCCCAGGTTCGATTCCGGTCAAGGGCATGTACCTTGGTTGCGGGCACATCTCCAGGGGGGGGGGGGTGCAGGAGGCAGCTGATGGATGTTTCTCTCATCAATGTTTCTAGCTCTCCATCCCTCTCCCTTCCTCCCTGTAAAAAAAAATCAATAAAATATATTTTGAAAAGAAAAGGACCCCCTTCCTCCAAAGACCTGCAAGGGCTGGAGTTGTTGAGTAAAGAAGCGTCACTGTCACCTCTTAGCCACTGATGCTACCAGGAATTATGAGGAGTGACTTTCACAGCCCAAAAGGGAGACATTGGCCCGTCAGTTTAAATTAAACCACCCCTGAGACACTTCTCTGGGGATCAGAGCTAAGAGAGTACAGTGACATGTGACATGTGACATGTGGCCTCTCACAAGAAAGGAGCAGCAAAGCCAGGTGAGCGGGAGAGAGGTCCGGGTTGAGTTTGCTCTTCTTAGATGGATCTGGCCCAGGAGTTATTCTTTGAAGAGGTAGTCACTCTCCTCCAAAGCCACTTGGATATCGGGGTCATGGCTTTTCTAGAAAAACTCTATTATCGATTGGGCCAGCAACGCACAGGAGGAAATTGACCCTGAGACCCTGGCTGGGGACAGAAAATTCTTTGCTAGAGAATCTCAGGTGCTAAGTAGACACCCCCAAGGTCTGGGAACATAAAAAGCAGGATGTGAGATGGAGTTGGGGAAGTGAGAGGACAAAATGAATACACGGAATCACAGCAGATTATATCCCGGGCTGGTGACAATGAACCACCTACGGAACAGGGCCATTTCGAGGGGTAGACACAAGTGGTCTGAGTCACTGTGAAAAAAATAGAATAACATCTAGGACCTGAGCTGTCCTGAGCACAGAACACAAGAATGGGCGATACATCGCTGTGGTTCGCAGAGGCATGCAGACAGATGACTTAGTGGTGTAACAGGCTTAGAGAGCAGCTAAGTCAAGCCTTCACCTTACAGATGAAAACTCACAATATCCCCACTGGGCAGTGAGGGACGACTTGCCCATGAGTAGCTGCAGAGCAGCAGAACCCACTCTGGAACATCCGTACCTCCCTGTCGACTACCTCCAAGTCCTTTTCTTTGTAGGGCCTCATTTTTCCCCTTTTTTAAACAAAATTACAAAAGTAATATCTGCTGTTCGAGGTTGAATTGTATCCAACTCATATGTTGAAGTCCTGACGCCCAGTGCTCAGAATGAGTCCCACTGGAAAACAAAGTTGTTGCAGGTGTAAGTAGTAGAGCTGCAGTCATGCTGGAGAAGGGTGGGCCTCTTATCCAAGATGACTGGCATCCTTACAAGCGAGAAAATGTGGACACAGACACAGACAGGCATGGAGAGAAGGTGATGTGAAGACATACAGGGAGTTAGCCATCTACACGCTAAGGAAAGAGACTGGGAGCAATCCTTCCCTCACCACCTCTAGAAGGAACCAACTCTGCCTAAACCTTGGTTTTGAACTTCTGGCCTCCAGCACCCCGAGAAAATAAATGTCAATTGTTGAAACCCACCCAGGTGTGGGACCTTGTTACGGCAGACCCAGCCAACTCACACACCAGCAAACCAGGCAGATATTTATACAGACTAAAACCATTCATCCTCTTCCTCTCGCTGCAATCTGGTGCCTTGTAGGTAAGGATGTTAGCATTTGGGGGGTGTATCTTTTCCTACCTTTTTTCATCTCAGGTATCCACAGACACAAGGTTTTTATTTATTTATGTTTAAGGGAATTACATGAGTCAAAAGTACAGCACACCTTTTCATTTCAAATAGCAATATATCATGAGTGTCCTTCCAGATCAACATGGATAGCTCTCACTCATTCTTTTAATGCCTCCGTATCATTCAATCTTATGTATCAGTTTCCCATTACTTAACAACTAGGTGAACTTTGGGGAAAGCTCGCAGGACATGGATTGCAACCTGAGGGAATTACAGGCTTTTTACTGAGATTCTGAGGCCATATTAAGAAGCTATTTTATTGCCCTGCCAGTGTGGTTCAGTTGGTTGAGCATAATCCCATGCACCAAGAAGTTGCTGGTTTGATTCCTGGGTTGTGGGCTCAATCCCCAGTAGAGGGTATGCAAGAGGCAGCGAGTGATATTGCTCTCTCTCCCTCTCCCTTCCTCTGCCTCTAAAATCAATGAAAACATATATATTGTTAAGACAGTTCTGCTCAAGTCAAGGCCCTTGGGAGAGAAGGGCATGGGCAAAGCATTTCTATTGCTGAGCAAATCAGCATGATTTGCCATGCAGATCTTCAGGAAAATGAATGAATAAAGTTGAGTTTGAAAAAAAATGCACTGGGCTTGCAAATGCTCTGTCACATCAACACAAGCTGAGATTGGCAACTCCAGAAGAGTGGCTCATCCTTGGCAGATTACTCATGTGTTCCTCATGAAAATGAGAATTTAGGATGAGATTCAGTCATACATTATTCATTTGGGGACTTCCTCGTTTTATTTCAGAACATTCTCCTAGTCATTTCTTAAGTGAATTTCTCCCTGATCCCATCATTTCCAAATGCAGACAATTTTCATGGAAGGAAGCAGATTTTAAGCAGGGATCCATGGGGTTTCCCTTAAAAGGCTTCTCAATGATCCTCATTTGCTGTCCCCTCTCTAGGTCAGTAATACCTTCAACTCAATTAAGAGTGTAAAGGTTGCCGAAACCGGTTTGGCTCAGTGGTAGAGCGTCGGTCTGCGGACTGAAAGGTCCCAGGTTCGATTCCGCTCAAGGGCATGTACATTGGTTGCGGGCACATCCCCGGTAGGGGGTGTACAAGAGGCAGCTGGTCGATGTTTCTCTCTCATCGACATTTCTAGCTCTCTATCTCTCTCCCTGTCTGTAAAATATCAATAAAACATTTTTTTAAAAAGAGTGTAAAGGTTTCACTTCTACACATTTGAAAAGTGAAGCCATCTCCATATAAAATATGATACTTTTTTTAAAAATGAGGCATTACCCTAGCTGGTCTAAGAACAATACTTTTTCTTTTATCACTGCCAAACTCAAACACATTAAGATTTTCTACTAAGAAAAGACTGTGTACTTTATGTGCGATATTTATGTCTCATTGTAAACTATTCATTGGTTTATAGACCTCAGGTCCTCTAAGAAGCATCACAAATCCTTATAATACTCTTAGATATTGCATTTAGTATTATGATCTCTGATTTATCTACCAGGCTAACTCACATGCATACAGACATGTCTCTACTTAAAATGCAAAAGCTAAAAAGTAATGATTCATGCTAAAGCTCTAGCCTTCAAGTTCATTGCAAATATATCATTGACAGTGATAAGAATGATGATGATGATAACCACAATGATGATGAAGAAAATGTTTTTTAGTTAGTTCTTTCCTCATTTCCTCATTTGTTGACTTTCCATTATACAAAAATAAAACAAAGATAGATACCATAAAAGTGCAATTTTGTAAGACTTTCAAAGACAAGTCAAGTGGGGTTTTTTAGTGAATACAGTAATCTTTAAATGGAGGGATGAATCCGTCAACAAGAAGAGACTCTGAAATCCAATAAACAAGGTAATAAATAATGGTCATCTAATAATGCAGATCAAAGACTCATCCCAATGGCATTCATTCCTTCTTATAAGTTACCACCTTTCTAAGAAATACAAATAGCCTGGCCAGAGTGGCTCAGTGGTTGAGCATCAACCTATGAACTAGACAGTCACAGTTTGATTTTCAATAGGACACATGCCCAGGTTGGGAGCTCCGTCCCCAGTAGGGAGCATGCAGGAGGCTACTAATCAATGATTCTCATTATTGATTTTATTGGCTCTCCCTCTTCCTCTCTTTTTCTCTCTGAAATTAATAAAAAATATTTTAAAAGAAGTACAAATATAAAAAATGTCCACACGAGTTTGTTATGATTTTTTTTCTAACTGCTACATAAAATTGTTCTGGTGGGAATTTGTATAGAAAAAAAATTTTTAATTGTTCAGTTATCTTTTGAGAGAATATGATTACATGAGTGTTATTCCAAACTTTTTTTTGAAGCTGTCAGCCTCCCAGCTGTTCTCCTTTTAATGATCTTACATAGCAAAATATTGTCAACTACAAAATTACAGGAGACAAGGAACATTTTCTTCCTCCAGTATTTTCAAAATATTAAAATACTTAAGCAGATGATATCAAATATATGGTGATGGAAGAAGAATTGACTTTCGGTAGTAGGCAGACAATGAAATGTACAGATCATATATCATAGAATTGTACATATAAACCTTTAGCTTATTAAATAATATCACCCCAATAAATTTAATTATTTTTAAAGTGGACAGCCTGAGTAAGTTGCTAATGAGATTTGAGGCCTATTTCCTGTGAGAAAAAATAGACTTAGTAGCAGATCATATTTTTTCAAATGGATCAAGATAAGGAAGTTACTGTAAAGCAAAGATCATTGGTACCACTCAACAGTGACTACAGGCTTTGAGGAAGACTAGAGCTTCCCTGTGAGTATTAGAGCATGTGGGTATCAAGATGATACAGTGCACTGTTAGAAAACAGGTATTTGGAGAATGAAAGTGAAACAGCAATCCCTAGCATACGAGGAAGATTTGGAACATATTCACTGTTTCGGTTCAATGAACACTTTTCTGTTGGACAAACAACATTATTTTCAAGATTGTGGGCAGAGTTCCATACAAGTACCTACCTACAGTCTGGTGACACCATACACCCATGGTGTCATAAAGTCTGTAGTCATTGAACTGACTATGAAGAAATTCAACAGACAAATATGTAAGAAAAGTCAACTGTGGCAGTCCCTTTTTTTACATATTATCTAGCATTGTGGTGAGCAAGCTTTTTATATAAAAGTCTAGAAAGTAAATATTTTCTTCTTTATAGCCTCTGTAGCAAATATTCAACAGTGGATTGGAAAAACAGTCACTGATAATGTAGAAACAAATGGCTGTGATTTTTTTCAATAAAGCTTTATTTGAAAAACAACAACAAATAATGAAAACCACATAGGATGGCAGATACTGTTGCAATCATCTTTGGAAAATACTAGACCCTACACAGAAGAAGATAGGATTTGCAAAATATTTTTTTTAATTTCCTGAGTATATCAGAATAGCGATGCAGAGCTTTTGGGTTGTAAGGTTCTGTTCTTTCACTGCGCTCTTGGACCTGTCTCTCATTGGTAAACACTGCCGAAGAATCTTGCACATTCACTGGCAAGCACCTCTGAAGGCGGAGCCCTGCAGGGATGCAACTGGAGAAGCATCCAAATGAATTATACAAACTTGGAATAGGAATCTACATTGTGGTAGTCTCCTTCTACCCCCATGCCGTTCATGCCATCTCCTCCTTTAATCAACCCTCAAGAAGGAAAAGTATTAATCGAAATGAAACAGATTCCTGAGCACTGATTGGCTGTTTTTATAAGTAGGCATGTAACTGTGTAGTACAGCTCCAGCTTGGTGCTTTCTCCTGAGCCCTGGTGGCTGTCCTCCCTTTCTGCTCTGTTCTGTCTGGTTCTGCTCTGTTCTGCCTGATTCTTCCTTGTGATCACTTCTCATCACCTCCTCTTCTATTGAACTGACCCAATACACTTCATCTCTCTCCCAGATTATACAGTAGCTCTGAACTCATCTCTTTCTTTTGTTTTCATATCTTATAGCCTTTCTTTTTTTTTTCTTTCTTCTTCTTTTTATATTCTTGTGTTCACAGCATTTCTTTTTTTGAATTTATCTTTATTGTTGGAAGTATTACAAATGTTCCCCTTTTCCTCTCATTGATCCCCTCCACCCCACTCCCCAAGTCTTCCCCTCACTATGGTCTATCCATAGGTTTTGCATATATGCATATATACTCATTGGTTAATCTCTTCCCACTACCCCTCTTCCCTCTGAAATACATCAATCTTTTGCATTCTTCAATGTCTCTGGATCTTTTTTGTTCATCAGTTTGTTTTGTTCCTTAGATTCCACATATGAGTGACATTAGGTTATGCTTGTCTTTTTCTGACTGGCTTATTTCACTTACCATAATATTCTCCAGGTTCCTCCCAGGTTGTTTTAAAGGGTAAGGGAATGATTAAAATTACTGAAAATATATTCCTAGACATGAAATTCACATTATACATGTGGAAAACCAATAAGAATAACTTAATTCTCCTTAAATACAATTTAGTAAAGATTTTTTGTGTCCCTATATTGTGCAAAGCACAATGCTACATAATAAAGAGGTTAAAAAATGCATGGCATGCCCCTCATGCTCAAGAATCATTCAAATCAACTAGCCTTTTTTTCTTTTAAATAAACTAAATGGTCTTTAAGTCTCAAAGTAGGAAGAACAATGCTTTGTATATCAAGGGCCTGTTCAATTCTTGAACATGATCAATCAGTTCTCATATTCAAGAATAAGAAAATGTGAACCACAAAAAATAAACACATATGCTTAGGTAAATTTGCACTTGACCTGCATGTGAGGGCTAGATCAACTAAAAGGATGCTTTAAAAATCATGATAGAGTTATAGACATTGAAAGAGTATGCTTCGGTTTATTGTTTACTCTTGGTTGGATATGAAAAATATTTTAAAATTATTCTAGAGGTGATAATGCAAGGAAAGAATCTGATGCAATTTTATTCTTAAAAGAATTTAAGAAATCTATTAGTTTTGCAAATAAAGGGTATAAAAAACACACAAAAATGACAAGTATGGTTAAAATAAAGAATACTAAATATATTTCTACTCTTTTTCTAAAGGATCATTTTAGAAAATATATGTCATTTTTTGTATAGTAGATCAGAGATAACTTTTTAATTTTTTGAAATTATGAAGTCAACTATTCAGAAATTATTCCAGGAAATTTTAACTAATTAAGGACATATTCAAAGAAGGTTATAATAACTTAATCTCTATATTTGTAGAATTTCCAAGGCTTTTGAAGTCTATCAATTTGTAAAATTATATTTCTTGACATCCTGTGAAAAGATAACTGAAAAATAATAGAGTTCAATGGATTTGAAACTGCATGAACAACAGCAACCAGAGTATTGACTAGTAGATCAATTTCAAACTAAAGAGCAGTTGTTAATTTCATGCTAAGAGAATCTGTCCTTGTTTCTGTTCTGTTCAAATATTAAGAGGGACTTGATGAGGACATGGATGGTCTGCTTATCAAATCCAAAGATGACAGAGTTGAGGCAGATAGCAACTCCGCTGGCTGATCATGTAAAGAGCCAGTTGGTCTCAATGGGATAGGATGATGGATTGGATTTACACGAAAATAAATAGAATAAATATGAAAGTCTGACAGATGCATTTATGAAAATTCATGAGCATCGAAGAGAGATGGTGTGACAAACCTATCTCTGCTTTCAGAGATTGCAATTTCAATATGAAAGCAGGTGGGCAGAATGGATATGAACTAGTGTTTATTGAGTGCCTTAGGTCCTAACCATGGGCATCAAGGAGACATAGACATTATTATGATTCACATTTTACAGAGGAACAGAGACATAAAATAATTTCCCCGACGTCCTATACATTACAAGAAGCAGGTCTGGGGTTTGAGCCTCTAGCAATCTTGTGGCAAAGCCCTGCCCTTCTCAATCCATCACCGTGTGAACAGTGCCGCACATACACTGTGATAGCTCATGCAGTCTTATGTTAGATGAACAAAAGTACAAAGTCAGAACAAAGGAGGAAGGATGCACTGGTCAGACCACTGATGGGAGCCTCAGGTAAAGAACAAAGCACACACCTAACATTAATGAAAAGAAGATTAAAACAAAAGGCATATATTCGCACAATGAACTACCACACAGCATTGGCAAAGAATTATTGCCACATGCAACAACACAGGTGGATCTCAAAAGACATCATGTTGAGTAAAGGAAGCCAAGCTTTAGTAAAGGAAAAGAGTGCATACTAATATGAAGTTTAAGAAAAAAATGAAATTAGACCACCAACTTATACCATCCACAAAAATAAACTCCAAATGGATGAAAGACTTAAATGTAAGATGTGAACCCATAAAAATTCTAGAAGAAACCATTGGCAGCAAAATCTCAGACATCTCTCAGAGCAACATGTCTACGAATACAGCTCCTAGAACAATGGGAATTAAGAAGAAAAATAAACAAATGGGACTACATTAAAATAAAAGTCTCTGCACAACAAAAGAAACCATCAACAAAACAACAAGAAACCCCACTGCATGGGAGAACATATTTGCTAATGATGCACCAACACAGGTTTAACCTCAAAACTCTACAGGGAACTCATACAACTTAACAAAAGGAAGATAAACATCCAATCAAAAAATGGGCAAAGGACCTCAATAGACACTTCTCCTAATGGACATACAGAAGGCCAAAAGGTATATGAAAAAGTGCTCAAAGTCACTAATCATCCAAGAGATGCAAATCAAAACAGCAATGAGGTACCACCTCACACCTATCAGAATGGCTATCATCAATAGATCAACAAACAAGTGTTGGCAAGGATGTGAAGAAAAGGGAACTCTCATACACTGCTGGTGGGAGTACAGGCTGGTGCAGCCACTGTGGAACATAATAAGGTGTTTCTTCAAAAAACTAAAAATGGAACTCCCATTTGACTCAGTGATCCCACTCCTAGGAATATATCCCAAGAAACTAGAAACACCAATCAGAAAGGATATATGTACCCCTATGTTATGTTCACAGCAATACAATTCACCATAGCTAAGAATTGGAAACAGCCTAAGTGTTCATCAGCAGATGAGTGGATTAAAAAACTATGGTACATCTATACAATGGAATATTACACTATAGTAAAAAAGAAAGAACTCTTACCATTTGCAACAGTATGGATGGTCCTAGAGAGCATTATGCTAAGCAAAATAAGCCAGTCAGAGAAAGATAAATATCACATGAGCTCACTCATATGTGGAATCTAATGACCAACATAAACTGATGAACAAAAATAGATCCAGAAACACAGAAACATTGAACAGATGTCAAAACTCAGAGGGAATATAGGAACGGTGGAGGATGTGAGGGAAGAGATCAACCAATGAACTCATATGCATATATGCATAACCCAAGGACACAGACAGAGGGCGGTGAAGGCTGGGGATTGGGGGTGGAGGTGGGGGGGAGCGATAGGGGGAGGAACGGCAATGGGGTAGAAAGGGCCATACATGATACTACCAACAATAAAGATTCATTTTTTACAAAATAAAGAAAAGGAGTTGTCTCAGGAAGGGCTGCCTAGACAGAAGCATATGGGAATTTTCTGGGATGATGACAATACTTCATATACTGATCAGAATGGTGGTCACAGAAATGTGCACACTGTTGTCAAAACTAATCAAACAGTATGCTTCAGATCAGTGCATTTTTTAAAACAGGAAATCATGATACGAAATAACACCTCAATTCAAAGAAAAACCAACGCATACCAACTAAAGACTGAGGAAGCAAATGGACAGTGAAGGATCAGAAAATCACGGCCTATTTAAGTCATTCAATCCCGGAAATATTTTTTGCAAACATTTCTTTTAGTAGCAGGCGTTTCAGGTAAAGGGATATAGAATGAAACATATTTATGGTAAAGATGATACCGTTCCACAATAGAGAAAGAGAAATAGTCCTAAGTCCTTTTCAGTGAGTACAACTAGGACCAAGAAGTAGAAATCTTACCTCAATAGGAGAAAGAATTTTCTGTAACTGAAACAAAAGGGGAGTTATCCACCTACGAAGTAATACATTCCCTCTTATGAAAGGTTCTAAGAGAAAGAAGCAGATAGTCTTCTGTCCGGTGTAGACGGCACTCAGCATCTCCAGTTCTGAGAGTCCAAGCACCTCATTCTGACGCTCACTTTGTTCTGCAGGCACAAAGCTCCATCCTAGACACCACCCAAACTCTCCATCTCGCTCCCAATCTTCTCCCAACTTCCAGGATTCATGAGCCCCCAAGTCCACAAACCCTGTGCTGTGATTACCTGAGGCAACGCCCATGCAGCTCACTCCACTCCAAGCCTACTACTGCATGCTCTAATCTCAGATCCTGCAGAGTGGTGGCAAAATACCTTTACACCTGCAGGTCTCGGGCACTCCATAACCTTCGCTGAACCAAAACAATACCCTTTACCCATTTAGTCAAACACTCTTACCATTGAGAGCCTTGTGTGTGTCCAGCATGTCTGGACACCAGAGAAAAAAGGCAGCAATCCCCACTTGATGGATCTTACTCACATGCTCCTCAGTAGACGTCAAGTGGCTAAGGATAAGCACACACACACACACACACACACACACACACACACACACACATACACACAGTGTTTAACTCTGATGGACACACAGTGAGTGGCAAATAAATGCTCATTAAAGTGCGAGCAAGATATAGAATAAACGTAAAGAAGCATCAAGGAAACAGGCCTTGCCCAAGACTTAGTCAAGATATTTTTCTCCTCGGCCCAGTAAAAATCTCTGTGAAATGTCGGGGGGTCAAAGAAACACACATTTTCACCATGTCTCCTCCACCTGAGTGATAAACCGCTGCACTGTGGCTCAATGGGTACACTTCTGAATTTAAATGAGGCTAATGCTGTTATGGCCCAGAAGGAACCTGCAAGCCTTAGTGGAGCTTAACAAAATTGACTTGAGTAAAATAAAAGGAGTGGTGTTACTGAGCGATAGCCAATAAATCACAGTCTGTTAGCCGGCATTAATTTATAATTTCAGGCATGGGGATACAATTATTCACAATGGATACCTTTAAATTGGATGAAAAGCCCAGGTAGTGAAATCTGAAGGCAACAAATCACTCCAGAATAGGAGCACGGAAAACAGACTCTGAGGCGATGGCTTTGGGGAAGTTGCCATGAACCTTCCCGAATGAACCAGGATGGCGTGTAAGTCTGTGCCAACACAAGCCGTTAGATTGGTTAGCAGGGGTGGGCAAACTTTTTGACTCGAGGGCCACAATGGGTTCTTAAACTGGACCAGAGGGCCGGAACAAAAGCATGGATGGAGTGTTTGTGTGAACTAATATAAATTCAAAGTAAACATCATTACATAAAAGGGTACGGCCCGCTCTTTCGGCTCTGCGGGCCGGAGAGAACAGCCGAATGGGCCAGATCCGGCCCGCGGGCCATAGTTTGCCCACGGCTGGGTTAGAGCCACACTGTAAGTCCTGCTCAGACACTAACTCTAAAACTCACAAACTAAACTCTCAAAGGAAAGTAGTGGGTCTGTCACACCAGGGTCAGAGGTGGGGAAGTGAAGGGCACATAAAGGAAGCGCACAGGAGGATGAGCAACGCCGGCTCTGATAGGAGCTGTCTGCCCCCCAGTTCCTCCCTGCGTAATGAATCCTTGCTGCCCACTGGTCCCTTTCCTTCATCCGCATACATTCCTTTGTACGGCCTCCAGTTAACTGCTTGCCACACGGATTCACAGAAAACCAGGAGAATGCATTTCCTCAAAGCCGAACAATCATCAGGGGGAATGGGCGGGTGTGTCTGTGTGTCTGACTTTCTGTCCAGCCATAGGAAAATGATGGCCAGTTGATTTTTCTAGAACGTCTGCCAGCCAACATCTGCCAGCCAACTACTCATATATTTGGGAGAGGGTGAAAAGTTAGAGGAAAAGTAAAAGAAGGTGGGAAAATCTAGCTCTAAAAGTGACCCCCGTTAAGAAGCTGCATTGAGCCGAAACCGGTTTGGCTCAGTGGATAGAGTGTCAGTCTGCGGACTGAAAGGTCCCAGGTTCGATTCCTGTCAAGGGCATGCACCTTGGTTTCGGGCAATCCCCGGTAGGGGGTGTGCAGGAGGCAGCTGGTTGATGTTTCTCTCTCATCTATGTTTCTAGCTCTCTATCCCTCTCCCTTCCTCTCTGTGGAAAATCAATAAGATATATTATTAATTTTAAAAAAAGAAGAAGAAGCTGCATTGACCAATGGCAGCCCTCTGCAAAAAGGGACAATGGCCACAGGAGAAAGGGCAAATTATGGCCCAAGAGGTACTTGCAGCAGAAAAAAATCTTGGGGATCAATCAGAAAATCATTATCTACTTAATAATTGGGAAATGGCAGATTTGGGGAGTCTATGGCAAGCTAGCTAAATATTTAAATTAAACCTCACAGTGGGAGGAGGGGAGGAATAGCAAGGTGATAAAAATAGAACTAACTTTAGTCACCTTTGGTGACTTTTTCTAAGTCACCCTGTGCTATCTAAATCGCCCTGTAAATACCACATTAGCCCGAGGAAGTGAAATGACCGAAGGGAGCTGTCCTCCACCCTGTACGCTTCCCCTGGGCCCATATTATTCTGATAAAATGGCAGCATCAGTGACTGACCAGTTCCCATATTAGCATTGGAGGTCTCAGTGGGGGGAACTTATAAATAGAAACTGGAGAGCAAATGGTACATGAGTGGAAAAGGAAGAGGCATGATAGAAAATGTGAACAGAGCTCAGCACCTATAAATAAATACTAGAGAGGGAAGAAACCATGAATAGGACTCAAAAAAAAAAAGCCAACAGAACTTTTAACTGAATAAGTCATTTTTCCAGAGAAGGGCAAAAGAAATCATTGGCTCTCCCGCTTAACAATGACCTTTCAAATTCTGAGACATAGAAGAGTTTTATACAACTTGACATGTATCTGAAGGTTATGTGCAAGGCACTCCGCCAGGTGCCACTAGGATATATAAAGAAGTTTTCATCATAAATATGCCTTCAAGGGCTTTGTGATGTGGCAGGGGCAATCAGGCACACAGACAGACCCAACCTCAAGAGCAGCACCCTAATCCTAAAGGTTTAGCTGGGAACCAGCTCTTTAACACTCGGAGGAACTCCCCTGGGGGATCAATAGGAGGAAGTGGAGGAAACACTACACTACCTAATGTCTGAATTTGCTGACTAGAAAATTCAGGCTATAAGAGGGTAAATAAAAGGAAAATTGACCCTGCTGGCATGGCTCAGGTTGAGTGTAGACCTATGAACCAGGGGAGGTCACAGTTTGATTCCCAGTCATGGGCTTGATCCCCAGTGTGGAGCATGCAGGAAGCAGCCGATCAATGATTCTCTCTCATCATGTTTCAATCTCTTTCTTCCTCTCCCTTCCTCTCTGAGATCAATAAAAATATACTTTTAATAAAAATAAATAATGAAAAGGGAAATTGTACCTCTCTATTTTGAATCAATTGGAAATCTAAACTAGTAGTTATAATTGCCTAACCCAATGGCCAACAAACTCATTAGTCAACAGAGCCAAATATCAACAGAACAATGATTGAAATTTCTTTTGAGAGTCAAATTTTTTAAACTTCTTCTAACGCCACTTCTTCAAACTATACTCGCCCAGGTCATGGTATTTTGTGGAAGAGCCACACTCAAGGGGCCAAAGAGTTGCTTGTAGTTTGAGAGCCGCAGTTTGCCGACCACAGGCCTAACCTTATTCCTAACCCTATGCTAATTCAATGAGAATGTTTTTTAGAATAACGTAGATGGATGGATTTTTCTTCTTTCAACACTGTGGTCATATGATGATTCAGTGCCTTCCAATACCATTGAGCACAACTCCAAGAAGGTGGATTATACTCACATGCCTAGAGTACAATATTCAAGTGATCACAGCCACCACTCGCCCACATGGTGACTTTGTGCAATTAGGAAAAAATGAGTCCCTCACATGTGACTTTATGTCCAACTATAGGGAAATGATAGCCAGTTGATTTTTCTAGAACAGCTGCCAGTTTTAATGTGTTAAGTGCCAACCATATCTAGGATGCACACGTCTTCTCCCGGAAACATGGTGCCAGGGTACATAAAAGCTGCACAGCACAAGCCACAGCCATGCGTGTGGGAGACACTAGAACGGAGACATCAGAATACTCCATGGTCAGCAACAGAAGTCCCAGACCAAAAGTTTTCTATCCTTCATTGTGCTCACTGAGAATTAAATCCTGAGGAAGTAAAAGAGAGTGATTGAAGACATGGATTCCGGAGCCAGAGTCCCTGGGTTTGTATTCAAGCTCTCACTTTTCCTAGATGTATAACTTTGGACAAATTATTTCAATTCTAGGAGTCTCCATTTAATTAATTGTAAATATAATCTATAATGATAAAAGGGTAATATGCTTACTATACTGGGTGTCCTTCCTTATGAAGCAGAGGTCAGAGGGAAGCCAGCCTGAGTCCCAGGTGCCTGCCGGCAGTGGGAGGAGGGAATCCGGTGTCCACAGCTGGGGGAAAGAAGGCCTACTCTTGCACGAATCTTCATGCATTGGGCCTCTAGAAATAATAATAAAATAATAATAATACATATATCACAAATATTTAGGGATATTAAATATACCCAGGTAAAGAGTGTGGATATTAGATATCATTTAGAAACAAAACTCAACACTGCCAAAACTTGAATAATCAGATTTTTTTTCAAATAGTGGCATTTTTAAGAGCACAAATGGAAGGAACAGTGAGCAAAAGACATCAATTCGGCCTTCCAAAACTGCCTGCATAAAGACGTGTGACAAAAAGAATGAAAAGTTTCAGAATGCTCTTTGGTTCACTTTAGTTAATCACAGATATTTAAAGTCATTACCTTGAAAAACCAGAGTTTTTCAGCTTCGAATTCCCTTGAATTTTACCTCAATTCCAGCTAAAAAACTAGAAAACAACTCCCCAGAGATCATGCTCCCTTTTTCTCAAAAGAAAGACAAACTTTTAAGAATACAAGTTGATAGTTCTCATGAAAAAGTGTGCAAAATCTTACATCCATTATTTATCTTTCAGTCCCTATTCTAGATGAAAAACCTGCAAAGAGGCACAAATATATTATGTACAAAGTATTGGTTACTATATTTTGCATATTATGAAGAATTTCAAATATTAAAGTGGACAGATTAGGCTAATCAATGCCTTAGATATTGTCAACTAACTAGAGGCCCAGTGCACGAATTTGTGCACCAGTGGGGTTCTTTGGCCTGGCCTGCGGGATGGGGAATAAACCAGCTCTCCAACATCCCACAAGAGGTCCTTGATCGTTAGAGGGTGCAAGCCAGGCCAAGGGACCCCACCAGTGCACCATCGGGGCCAGGGAGGGACACAGGAGGTTGGCCAGCCAGGGAGAGACCACAGGAGGACTCCAGGGCATGTCTGGTCCATCTCACCCAGTCCTTATCAGCTGAACCCCAGCAGCAAGCTAACCTACCAGTAGGAGCATCTGCCCCCTGGTGGTCAGTGCACATCATAGCAACTGCTCAGCTGGTTGACTGTCTGCCCTCTGATAGCCAGTGCACATCATAGCAAGCAGTTGAGTGGCCTTAGCATATCATTAACATATTACATTTTGATTGGTTAAATGGACCACCTTACGACTGTACACTTAGCATATTAAGCTATTATTACATAGGATGGCCGATCTTCATTTTTCTCTACTCCTGCCAGCTTTCTCTCTCCACCAAGAAATATTTTAGAGCAGATCTCACACATCACATCATTTTTGACACATTAGTTTAACGTCATTAAAACATAATTGACACAAAATCCATTGCATATGTTTAAAATGTAGAATTTGGTTAGTTTTAACATAGGTGTACACTCCTGAAACTATCACCACACTCAAGGTAATGAACACATCCAGTACCCATGGTGATTTCTTCTTCTCAACCAAGCTACCACTCACCTATCACTTCAGATTAATATGCATTTTCAGAGTTCTATATCAATGCAGTCCTAGGATATGTATTCCTTTTTTTCTATTACATCTCATAGCATAATTATTTTGAGATTCATCCATATGGTTGTGTGTATCAATACTTCATTCTTTTGTACTATTGAGTGCTATTTCATTTTGGATATGCTACAATTTGTTTATCTACTCACCTGTTGATGGGGTCACTTGGGTTGTCTCCAGTTTGGGAGATAATACAAATTAAACTGTTCTAAACACTCATCTACCCATCTTTATAGAGACCATGCTTTCACAAATCTTAGGGAAACATCTAGGAATGAAATGTGTGAGTCATATACTAGGCATATGTTTAACTTTTCAAAAATTCCCAAAACTCCTTTTCCAAAGTGGTAGCATCATTTGACATCTCTACCAGCAATATATAAGAGCTCCAGTTGCTCTGCCTCCTTAAAAATATATGGTATTGCCGAAACCGGTTTGGCTCAGTGGATAGAGTGTCGGCCTGAGGACTGAAGGGTCCCAGGTTCGATTCTGGTCAAGGGCATGTACCTTGGTTACAGGCACATCCCCAGTAGGGGGTGTGCAAGAGGCAGCTAATCGATGATTCTCTCTCATTGATGTTTCTAGCTCTCTATCCCTCTCTCTTTCTCTCTGTAAAAAATCAATAAAATATATTTTTAAAAATAGATATGATATTGTCAGTCTTTTTATTTTAAACATTGTAATAGGTGTTTGGTGGTAACTAAATGCGGTTTTGCCTTTCACTTTCCCTAATGACATATAATGAGTAACTTTTTTATAGTCTGTTGCCCTCATATGACTTCCTTGGTAGTAAAGTGTCTATTCTAACCTTGTATCCATTATTCAAATTGGGTAGTTTTTCATAAGTTCTGCGAAGTCCCTTATCTATTCAGGATATGATTCCTTTATCAGATATGTAATTTGTAAATGCTTTCTTCCAGTTTATGAATTGGTTTTTCATTCTCTTGAAGGCATCCTTCAAACAGCAAAAGTTCTTAATTTTGATGGAACCGAATTAACCAACTCTTTCTGTTTTTGGATTGTATTTCTGGTGTTATATCTAAGAAATCTTTCCCTAACCTTGAGGTTGCAACGATTTTTTTTCCTATAATTACTTCTAAACGTTTTATAACTTTAGGTTTTACTTTTAGTCTATGATGCATTGAGAGTCAACTTTTAAAATATTATATGGATCTAACTTTCACATATGACTATCCAATTATCGAAAAGACCCCTTTCTCCACTGAATTGCTTTGGCATTATTGCTGAAGATTAATTAAATTATTTTATAAACATATTTATTTACTTTTTCCTCTTCCGAGAAAATGTAGGAATTATGTGGGTAGGAATAGTGTATGTCCAGCCTCTCAAGCAGTAGGCACTCCCATATACGTGGTTAAATGAATACACCTATCTTTACTGTGAAAATAAATGAGCCAGGTACCATCACAGGTGTGTAGCAAAGACTCGGAGGTGGGCAGAGGAGAGAGAAAGCTTTACAGCAGAAAAAAGGAAACATTCGTGTGCCCTGCAGAGAGAATGTTAACCTGGAGAAGCTGGAGGTGGGACCATTAGGAAGTGGGGCGTCCCGGGTGATGGGTTAGGGGCGCGTGTTTGGCGTTTGCTGGGTAGTCCTGAATTGGAAGTTGGGACAGAAATGAGGGGAACTGGCAGTTATTTCTCAAGTCCTGGCAGGTTGAAGCTGATCGGCCGTCGTCCATTTATGTACCCAGCGTCTCTTCCAAGGGAAATCTGCTTGTAGATGCAGAGCCAAAAACCTGGATGGGTAGGCTGTACCTGGGGGTGAGAGGTGAAGAGGTGCTCCTATTCTATATGTAGATTCCATACTTTTCACAGGAAGCTGATACCACTTTTAACGTAGAAAAATTAAATCAGGGCAATCAAGCCAAGGCAGTATTTGCAAGTCACATGGCCTCCCCTGATGGCTGCCAAGTTCGTTTGACAAAAGTGTGTACTTAGGTGCTGACCCCCCCCCCCCGATTAGCTGTGTTTGTTTTTCTCTCTCTATTGTTTTCTTTCTGAAAACAAGCTAAGTGTTGTAAAAATGTGCTCAATCCTCCGTTGGAGGTTTCAGTTATATATTCTGGCTGAACTGCTGGTGATCTCTCATTTTCAACTGAACCTTTAAAAATGAAACTTTTCATTTGACATTTATTCAACGAATGTGAATTGAGTGACTAATATATTCCAGGCATTTCCTTCCCGAAGAAGTGAGGGAAATGTCATGATGGCAGGAATGCCCCAACTCCAATTGCATTGGATGTGAAAGCTGGGCTTTCCTGGAGGCATGTCGCCACCTAGTGGAGCTTTGGAGTGTTGTCAGCAATGACAATATTTACATTTACATTATTACAACCTTAGACACCATGTGGGCTAACTCTCCGTTGACTGCAAAATCCCAGAAACCAGAAACTCGCATTTAAAATTGTTGCAGAGTAGACCCTAAAACCACTCAGACCAAGGCAGCACTGTAAGAGATGCAGTTATTTGGTTTACGAAATCATTATCCTCACATAAATATACCTTATGAACTATGTATTGCTAAAATATAGTTAGTTTTACTATGAAGCACATCACCAAGACAAAGCCCTCACAGTGATGTAAAATCCAAATTCTTCGATATCAGAAAGCAGGCGTTCCGTGCCTGCTCGGGGTTGGGGAGGGGTGAAGCGTGGCCGGCCCACGGCAGACACCCCTAGAAGTTCTGGCCCTTACCTGGGACTCGGCTCCTCGTTCCGGGTAGGTGGTCAGGAGCCAGTATCCCTTGCTTCCGTGTGTATTCTTCAATTTATGGCTCTACCTCTGAAGATTTGTATGGACATTTTATACACATAGATAGCATTATACATGTAACATATGCATAACAACGCAGAGCATCGCATGCACATACATAACAAATATAACACATACATTCACATGTAACGTGTATACACATAACATGTGTGTATTGAACAGATAACATATGTGTACATGTCATCGCATGTATGTACATATAGACATGGTGGTGTGTGTATAATGTGCATACATACACATAACATGTGGCCACTACTGTGATAAGAACTTCTCTGTAATCAGTTTGTATCATCCTCACTCACCCTGTGAAGGGGAATCATTCCTCTCATTTTACACATGGAGAAATGAAGGCCCAGAGGCTGAACTGCTTAAGGCCAAGGAGCTGGGCGTCTCGGTCTGGACTTCAACCCGGATCTCCTAACCCAGAGCCCTGCTCTCTGCACACACCGAGCTTCCCTAGGGCGGCTCGGTGTCCTCCAGTGTCTCGGTGTCCACAGCAGCTTCCCACTGGCCACCAGTTCTGCCACTGCAGGTACAGGCGAGCTCGTTCTGTGAGCAGAGGTGCCCCTTAGCCCTCTGGCTCCCGTTCCCGGCCTGTAGGGGAGGGGAGGAGGCTGCACCGGCCCGCCTGCTTCCCCGGCTGCTTTCAGAACTTGACACGGGGGCTCCGGAGCCTGAGCTCCCCAGTCAGCGGCCTGCATGGGAGGCCCCACAGCTTCCTCTCCACCCACCATGAAGGGTCATGGGCTCAATTCTTGGTCAGGGCTTGGTCCCCCCCCCCAACCCCAGGCCCAGACACTGCAGCAGTGGTAGACCCGGGAGGCTGGACCCGCCCCCTCTGGAGGCAGAGCCAGCCTTACTGCTCGTGCAGACAGGCTGGACACTCCAGGAGTGGGGCTGAGGGGACTGGGCGCCACCATCTTGTGGCTATGGGGACCACCATTTTTGTCTCAAAGTAATGATTAATTTGCATATCTAATAATATCCTATCTATTATTAGATAGGATATTATTAGATAGGATTATCATCTCTTCTCCTAGGGTAGGATTATCAGTATTTGTGGTGCTTTTCCATGTCCAGCACGGAAAAGGAGCAGATCCGGTTCCTGAGTAAAGGAGCTGGGAGTTGAGGAAGGAAGGAAGGAAGGAAGGAAGGAAGGAAGGAAGGAAGGAAGGAAGGAAGGAAGGAAGGCAGGCAGATGCAGAAATAGAAGCAAAGCTGGACCTGGGTAGGACACTGCCTCTCTGATGGAGGGACAGGGACCCAGAACTGAAGCAGCATGTTTATTTATACCCCCAAACACCAGGGGGTTTCACCAAAAGTTAGGATCAAAGCTTATTTGCATTCTTGAGTGGGCCCAGGCATTCCTGGTGCCTGACTGGATTTACATATCAAAGTCACAATCTGGGACACCTGGGTGAGGTTAAAAGTACTGATAACTTGTCCAGCCTTTTGGGGGAAGCATGTTCCCAGGGCGTGGACCTGCCTGCCACCTTGAGTCCAGCTGACAATAATCAAAGAAATGCCCATGTGCCTCACAGGGGGCCCTCTACGGCGATTATCATTTTTACAGGCCACCAACACAAGCAAACACAGTGGCCCCCAATTGTGCGATGGTGGAAGGTGGCCTCGACCACAACCTTAATGTCAGTTCGTCGACAAAGCCCATCCCGGAGGGCAGCCACAGCGGCACACCTGGTGGATTTCCCTAGTCTGTTTACGCAACTGAAGAGAGAAGAGTGGGTGCCCTCCAAGGTTATGTCCCTAGATGGGTCCCCTCGGGAAGCTCACCAAGTGCATGAACTCATCAGTGCGTGTCTCCGTCCATTTTTCCTCTTGAAGCATGAAACATGACATCTCCCAAATAGGCTTCAACTGGCTATTTCTCTTCTCCTCAGACCCAAATTGCTTCATTCCGATTGCGCAGATGGTGTCAAGGTTCCCGTGGGCAAGACCAGATGGACTTGGAGGCTGGTAAACAACCGCAGAGGAGCGGGGCCCTCGGAGTCGGCCCGGCGTTGTCACTGGATGCCGTCGGGGAGCGGACCGCTGAGGCCGGGCTGGTGGCCAACCCACCGGACAGCCTGCGCCCACGGGAGGGGGAGATGGTTTGGTTCTGGAGGAGGATTTTTTCTTTTTAAGCAGGAGAGATAAAACAGGAGAATGATTAGAGAGGAAAAAAAGGATAAACTCCTTAGAGAAACAAGTTGAGAGAGGATCAAAGCAGCGGGAACATGAGGTAGACTTCAAAGGGACTGAAAGTAAATCCCATCAAGGTTTTCCGAACATGAAAGCACCCAATTCTGCTTTCTCCAACACATCTATTTGCGACAGACACATAAGTCAGCCTCCTCTGAGGTTGAGTTAGAGGAGTTACTCCGACCCCATGTACAGTGGCCAAGCATTTTATTAAAAATATATTTTACTGATTTTCCACAGAGAGGAAGGGAGAAGGAGGGATAGAGAGCTAGAAACGTCCATGAGAGAGAAACATCAATCAGCTGCCTCTTGCATGCCCCCTACTGGGGATGTGCCCGCAACCAATGTACATGCCCTTTGACCGGAATCGAACCTGGGACCCTTCAGTCCGCAGACCGACGCTCTAGCCACTGAGCCAAACCAGTTTCAGCTAGTGGCCAAGCATTTAGAGCCAGAGACCTGCCCTGCCCTGCCCACCCAGACGACTACCATGTGACCATTTTCATTAAACTCCCCTGGATGAACTTGAACCTAGAAAGGTTTTGTGGCTTTGGTTTGTATTGTTTTTGCCTTCTCCCTCAGATAGCTGTTGCCCAGAGAGAAGTCCTAGATTCCTAAGGTTTGTCTTTACCTGGGTTTAGGTTATGGATAGCTCAAACTCACAGAACTCTCAGACTTGCAGGGATTTTGCAATTATCCCATTGCTTTCTCACAACTACCATGTAACGTGAAGGGGACTGACTTTTATTTTTTCCACCTTACCCACAAGAAAACCAAGGCTTAGCGCAAGCGTTAGTGAAAATCTTAGAAACTCATGGAAAAATCATTATGGCTCTCTTCACAGCATATAAAGGGAAAAGGCGGAGCAGATTTAAGCGGAACACAATGGAGGGGGAGGGAGATCCGCAGCTGTTCAAGAAGGTGAAACTGAAAACAAGGACGTGAATAGCATTGACAGGGCCGACTCCAGCCCACCACGGATTCCTTCATCACTGAGGGTCCAGGAGAGCACTTGCTAACAGGATGGGGAGAGGCCCTGACAAAGGTTTTCTGCTCCAGGAGGTGGCTGAGAGGAACAGGAATGAAAGCAGAGTCATGCGCTGATAAAAACATCACAAAATTCTCCAGGGAGGAGGTAAAAGAAGGCCCAAGGATCAGGTGAGTCATGGGTCCCCTCAGGCCTAAATGGTTTCCCAGCCTTTCACGGAGAAAGGAAAGAGGACCGGGAGGGAAGAGAGGACTTTGGGGGAGGGGGGGGGCACTTCAGCACTGGAACAACCTCCCACCTAAGCAGGTGAGGGGGTTTTTAAATGCCTCCCAACCCCCTTGTACGAGATTATAGGGTGGGGCCTTGAGTTAGGGCTGTTGGTTATTTGGAAGTTGGTGAGTCACTGAGCAGCTGGAGTGGGGAGGAAGGTTCAGGAACGATCTAGCCGGGCGAGGAAAGCGAGATACAGGGCACACCTCCCGTCTCACCATGATTCATAATAAGGCATGTGCCTGGCTGTGGCTGAAGTGGGCACTACTGAAGTGGCTTCAGTTGTTTGGCCCACATTCCCCAAGAGGACCACCTACTAGAAGCTCTAGCTAAATAATTGGTGGGTCCCACTGAAAATAAAAATGGCGGCCCTTGCCAGAGATGGAAAACCTCCCCTTCCCATGGACCCATGACCCTCACTCATGGTGAAGAATGAGTCCCAAGGCCTTGCAATCATCTGTGAGAATGAGCATGGACCTTGGTTTGGGGGTGGTCACAAGGCTTTGCTGAGTTGCCCACTAAATACATGGTGGCCCTGCCATCTCAAGGCAGACAGATGCCTCCTTGTTCTGCCCCCCAAGACATGCACCTACCCAAGCCTCCCAGGCCTGGGTTCCACACAGGCCCTTCCCCAGCACACACTCAGGCTTGGGGGGGGGCTGTCTTGTCCCGGTATACATTCTCTGGTGTCCGTGAGAGGTGCCTGTGACAGAATGAGACTACTTTAATTGCCAAAAGT
The DNA here is from genome assembly GCA_963924515.1 of Vespertilio murinus. Classification (NCBI taxonomy): domain Eukaryota; kingdom Metazoa; phylum Chordata; class Mammalia; order Chiroptera; family Vespertilionidae; genus Vespertilio; species Vespertilio murinus. Next base: position 7,569,024 of record OZ004709.1, read on the forward strand.
GACTGAAAACTTAGAGAATCGGTCCAAAGTGTCATTGAGGATGACACTTTTCCCAGCAGAAAAAGACGCTCCATTAACACAGGCTAATCCTGGGAAGATAGTCATTGTACCTGACAAGTCGACGCTGATCAATCGAGATGATTAAGCGCAGCCTCAGTGATTGCTCCAAGAAATGGAGCAGAGGTCTTGCCCTTCCTCCTGAGAGTTTCAGAAAGCAGCTCCCCTGCATACAAATCACTGTCCTTCTCCTTGAGACTTCATGCCACGCACCCATCGTGTGACTTCCAGCCGAAAATAGTTGACCTGTGTCTTCCAGAATATGAACGCTTAGGCAATTTGCAAATGACTTCCTGCTACCAATTTTTTGCAACAACTTTAGAAGTTTCCTAATTATTTGGTTAAATTAATTCCAAGGCAAGCTTTGCCCTCCTTCGGAGTGTAATTTCATTAGCTGTTCTCATACTAGGCTCATTGAGAAATGAACATTTCAGATAAACTAACTTTCAGGTAGATTGGTTCTTGGGCGATTATCTGTCTAAACTGCATGTAGGTGACGCCTTGGCGAGAGCACACGATTTTGACTGCTTGACCAATTAGAGCCGTGAAACAAAATGTGAATCTGCTCAATATACTATATGTACCAGTGGCCACACTAAATTGACTGGGTAAAAAGAGTAGTTACCACCCCAGGTACACAAAGTGGGAAGCTGTGCCTTTAACTTTTGGTTTGGGGAATGCAAATCCTCGATCCTGGTCTAAAATTCATGTGGTCCATCTCAAAACCATTTTTCTGGAATTGCAACATGAAGGTCTGTCTTTTAGAAGCATGTCACCTGGGGTGGGCAAACTAATTTAACAGGTCAAATCCCACCCCTCCAAATCCTGTTATTGTAAATAAAGTTTTATTGAGACAGGCATGCCCACTTATTCCATATCATTCACAGCTGCTCTCACTCTGCAATGCCAGAGTGAAATGGTTGCAACAGAAACCGTCTGGCCAGCAAAGCCTAAAATATTTACTGTCTGGTTTTTCACAGAAAAAGTTGGCAGCAGCCCAGCTGAGAAATAATTAGCTTGGAAACTTCTCCTGCTCTGTCCCTCAACTTCCGTTCACAATGTCTGACCCTCTGCCCTGATCAAGAGAGGTATCACTAGAGAGCAATGCCTCGGATTCATTGCTCTATTGCACTAGAACTGTCTGTGATGTGGTGTCTACTAGCTAGAATTTGGGGAAAGTCACCTGCGTTCTCTGAGCCTCAGTTTCCAAATAAAGAATTCGGGCTAGACACTAATGTCCCTTCTAGCTTTAACATGATTAACCTTTTATGATCTGACAAAGAGATGTTTTCATTTCAATCGCTGATGGTCACGTGACTTTACTGAAAGCCCACTTTTTTGGAAGGGACGTTAAATTGGCTGCTTATATAGTATGCATCCCACTCACCCTCCTTCCCAGCGGAGTGCTGGATGGTGCTGGCCTCAGAGAAAAGAGGAAGCACATCTTCTACCTTTCCCTGGGTTTTACTTTCACCCCAAGGGATCAAATCAGCAGCACTCCACTGCTCTCCCTCCTCCCAAAGTCACCCCCAAATATCTAATCCCTGCCCATTTATTACACCCTCCGTGTGAGGAAGGTCATTGAGAGTCATGGTTCCTTCACCTCACACCCAGTGGGATGGCTACTGTCAAATTACCAAGAAAAAAAATTACCAGGAAAATAGCAAGTGTTGGTGAGGATGTGGAGAAGTTGAAACCTTTTGCATGGTAAGTGGGAGTTCAATATGGTGAAACCACTATGGAAAATGGTTATGCTACTTCATGGAAAATTAAAGACAGCCGGGCCAGCGTGGCTCAATGGTTGAGCACTGACATATGAACCAGAGGAGGTCACGGTTCCTGATTCCAAGTCAGAGCACTTTTCCGAGTTGTGGGCTCAACCCCCAGTGGGGAGCATGCAGAAGGCAGCCAATCAATGAGTCTCTCTCATCACTGATGTTTCTCTCTCTCTCTCTCTCTCTCTCTCTCTCTCTCTCTCTCTCTGAAATCAATAAAAATACTTTTTTTTAAAAATTTAAAGACAGCCCTGGTCAAGTGGCTCAGTTGGTTGCAGCATCATCCTGTACACCAAAAAGGTTGCACGTTCAATGCCCAGTCAGGGCACATAATTAGGTTGAGGGTTCTGGCAATTCCACTTCTAGGTATGTACCCAAAAGAATCAAAAGCAAATTTCTGAACATATGCATACCCTCATGTTCATGGCAGCATTATTCACAATAGCCAAAAGGTAGAAGTAATACAGGTGCATGAACAGATGAATACATAACAAACATGTGTATGTACACACAGTGGAATATTATTCAGCCTGAAAATGGAAGGAAATTCTGACAGAAGCTACAACACAGATAAATCTTAAGGACATTGTGCAAATAATCCAGCCACACACACAAATATTGTATGATTCCACTTATCTGAGATACCTACAATAGACAAATTCATAGAGACAGAACGTGGAATCGTTGCCAGGGGCTAGAGGGAGGGGATGGTGGGCAGTTAGTCCTTAGTGGGTACAGAGTTTCAGTTTGGGAAGAAGGGAAAGTTCTGGAGATGGATGGTGGTGGTGGTTGTACAACACTGTGAATGTACTTAACGCCACTGAATTGTACACTTAAAAATGGTTCACATGATCTCATACATCTAGAGGAAATAATGAACAACATAAATGGATGAACAAAAACTGACCCAGAGAAAGAGAAACAGCGATCAGACTCTCAAACCTCCGAGGGAAGGTAGGGGAGGGTGGGGGTAAGGCAAAGAGATCAACCAAAGAACTTGTGTGCATGCACATGGGCCTAGCCAGTGGCCATGGACAACAGGGGGGGGGGGGAATATGTAGGGAGGGGTTTGGGATGGGAATGGGGGCATGAGGACAATTATGTGATACTATAATCAATAAAAAATAAAAATTTAAAAAATGGTTAAGATGGTAAATTTTACATGTGTTATTTTTGCCACAATTATCATTAAAAATAAAAGCAATCATGATTCCTCCTACTACCATTCACTTTTTATATGTAATATCTATTTTTTAAATATTTTATTGATTTTTTAGAGAGAGAGACAGAGAGTTAGAAACATCGATCAGCTGCCGCCTGCATACCCCACACTGGGGATGTGCCCACAACCAAAGTACATGCCCTTGACCGGAATCGAACCTGGGATCCTTGAGTCCCCAGGCCGATGCTCTATCCACTGAGCCACACTAGTCAGGGCTTTTATATGTAATATCTGTTTTAGCCTCAACCAAAACCTCCCTGCTAACATCCTACCAAATATTCATCAACTATAATGTGTATTCTGATTTCATACATACTAAAAAGTGAAAGCATGCCCCGGCCGGTATTGCTCAGTTAGAGTTAGAGCATCAGCCCTTGGACTGAGGATCACAGGTTCAACTCCAATTCCCAGCCAAGGACATGGACTTCGGGTTGCAGGTTCGATAACCCGGGTGAGTGCCAGAGGCAACCAGTCCATGTGTCTCTATTGCAACAATGTTTCTCTCTCTCTCCTTCCCTTCTTCCTCCTTTTGCTCACTCTCTCTTTCTCTCTCTCTCTCTCTCTCTCTCTCTCTCAAAAAATAAAAAAAGCAATAAAAGCAATGGAAAAATATCTTTGGAAAAGGATTTTTTTAATAAATAAATATTTTTAAAATAAAAATAAATAAAATAAAATAAATACATAAAAAGTGAAAGCATGGCCGAAACCAGTTTGGCTCAATGCATAGAGCATCAGCCTGCGGACTGGAAGATCCCTGGTTTGATTCCAGTCAAAGGCATGTACCTGGGTTTTGGGCACATCCCAAGAGGGGGGTGTGCAGGAGGCAGCTGATCAATGATTCTCTCATCGATGTTTCTAACTCTCTATCCCTCTCTCTTCCTCTCTGTGAAAAATCAATAAAATATTTTTTTAAGTGAAAGCATGATTTGCCCAAGAATCAGCAAGGTGCAGTCACTGGCATTTTCAGGCACATCAACTACAAACTCTAGAAACGTGACCACACACTGATGGCCGGTTTCCTCCTGAGCCTACCGCCTCACCGCTGTTCTGGTACTTTTCCCTGCACACGTTTTCCCAGCCCCAGCCCTCCAGGCTGGTTTAGGAAACTAACTTCTCTCTCCGGAATCCCTTCTGAATTAAAAGTAACGGGCCCAGTCTCTTTGACCCCCACCCCGTCACTCATACGCACAAAAGAGAGAACTTCCGGGGCATAGAAGCATTTTCCTACTTAGACTTGAAAACAATGTCATCTCAATATTTCCAATTACAGAAAACTTACCACAGGGAAAAGAAAAGAAAAAAAAAAGACTAATTGGATGTGTGTCCCGAAACAATATTTGGAGCAGATTTAAAATCACCGAGTCTCATTATTTTTACCCTTGTCCTAAAATATAATAGGAGGCGCCAGTACAGCCCAAGGAAGTCCTTGAGAGGAAAGGAGTAAATCATTCCGATTAAGACAAGGGGAGATTTACAGGTGTGACGGAAAACATAAATTTAGCACGTGCAAGATGAGAACGGAGTATGCATGAAGCCCGCTTAGCATTAAACTCCGAGCTCAGCCACGCGCGGAAAAAAAAATGTTGAAATTGTTGACTCTCTGGAGGTTCAAGAGCAATGAGTTAGCAATGACAGGCCAAAACACCAGTTTTACATCAACCCACGGCAAGAAAGCACTAATCAATATCCATCACCAAACTGCGCAGGGAGAGCGTGATGGGAAATTAAGAGTCTAGCTGGCGCAGCTGAGCAGTTAAGAAGGGCAAGCTCATTTTTGTGAAATTCCCTGGGTTCGAATTTCAGCTCCGCCACCTATTAGCTCCAGAAGCCGTTGATGAGATTCGTCATCCTCTCCTCAAGTCACCTGTAAAATGGAAATAAAAATAGCATCTAATTAATCAAAAAAGATGGGACAATTCAAGGACATAGCGCCGCTGAAATACGAAGCACATGGCCAAGCGTATAGGAAGTTCTCAATTAATATTATCTTTTTTTTATGTCATAGAGGAAAATATAAACTTTTCTTCAATAGCAGAAGTTTGGGAGGAATTTAAGAAGTGATTTGCCTAAGGTTTTTTTTTTTTTAACTCTGATTTCGTTTGTTGTTGCTTACACAAATGCCACCAGGGCGATCTCACATTAATTAAGAGGGAGCTGGTTCGTGCGCAGCAGTGATGCTCAGACTTGAATGCTCATCAGAATTACCAGGAGCGTGTCATAAACACAGATTGCTGGGCCCTGTTCCCAGAGCCTCTGATTTAGCAGGTGTGCTTATGCCTGAAGATGTGCTTTCTTTTTTTTTTTTAATCTTCAACTCAAGGATACTTTCATTGATTTTTTTTTTTTTAAGAGAGAGGACAGGAGAGGGAGAGAAGCATCCATAGAGAGAGAAAGAAACATTCCTGTGAGAGTGGAATATCCTTCAGGTTGCTTCTCACACACATCCCAGAGATCAAACCCACTACCTCGGTACGTGCCCTGACAGAGAATTGAACCTCAAAACCTTTTGGTGGATGGGATGATGCGTGGTTGGCAAACTCCTTAGTCCGCAGAGCCAAATATCAACAGGACAACGATTGAAATTGCTTTTGAGAGCCACATTTTTTAAAAGTTAAACTTCTTCTAACGCCACTTCTTCAAAATAGACTCACCCAGGCTGTGGTATTTTGTGGAAGAGCCACACTCAAGGGGCCAAAGAGCCAGCCTCGTGTGGCTCGAGAGCCGCAGTTTGCCGGCCACGGCTTTAACCAACTGAGTCACCCGGCCAGGGTGGATTTGTGTTTCTTACAAATTCCCAGATGATCCTGTCATGGCTGGTCTGGAAACTGCCCCTGGATAACCCCTGGCCTATCCTCTCCTTCCCCCACCATGAACACCATCTTCCTTTTCAGACTTTTAGTCCTAACACTCCCTGACCCCAACCCAGGTGCCTCATTCCAACTATGGCTGTCGCTCTGTTCTGATGGGTGGTTGATAATACGGTAGGTAGCCCAAATAGAGCTACCCAAAAAGGACCAGCCACCTTCAGACCCACCACACCTGGGTCCTGAGCCCAGAGGAGCCCGATCCCAGGGTCCAATAGAAATGGTCCCACTAAACCCTGTACCTATAGTGGGGGTTCCCTCTGGGATTTAGAGCCCTCACGTGCCTGGGAAGCAAGGGCACAGAACCCTATCTACCTTCCGTCTGCCCAGGTCTCTGGTACCTTCCTCCACTGCCAGGGACTTGCAGTGAGTTATCTGGTAGACCCCTGAAGGGCCTCTGTTCCCCTGCCAGAAACTTGACCTCCGTGGGCACCAGGTATTGGAAGAAGATCTGAGCAGTTGTAGGTGTATCAGAGAGACTTTACTGCAGACCAAGCAGCCATTGCTAGCAAGGAACCATCAGACAAAACAGTTCTTCAAAGTAGCCCCACAAAGCGGCCGCGCACCGGCGGGTCGGTAACACATCTTTAAACCAAGTCAGACAAAAGAGGCTTCTTGCCAAAGAGTGATATTAATATTTGGGTTATAGAAAGGGACGCCTGCGCAGTGTGTACAGTTAAACTGCTGTGGCGTTGCCTTTGCACATGGGCCTTGAACATCCGGCGTACTCTGATCAGGGTTCCCACCACCCCCATCCATGGAGGGCAAGGAGGCTGAAGAAAGACGCAGGCCACCCCAGGCTGGGCGCAGGCAGTTTTAACCACCAGGGAATTTACAAGGCTTGTCTTGGGCACTGATAGGCAGGAGATGGCTGCACCCAGCCACCTTGTCAAAATGGGGGCTGGTCTCCCTAGAATGAACGCAACCTCTTCATGACCCACCACCAGGAACCACTAACTAAGCCCACAGCGCGGAGCAGAACTGTAATAGCAGCTAAAGAAAGAGAGAGTTCTAGAAAACAGAAAGAAGTCATGAGACTAAGATGTGTGAAACAGGCACTCTGCCCTAGGCCTTCATTTGTGCTCTCCTTCGGGTGGTTTACAGTGAAATTCTTTTTTTTAAATATATATTTTATTGATTTTTTTACAGAGAGGAATGGAGAGGGAAAGAGAGTTAGAAACATCGATGAGAGAGAAACATCAATCAGCTGCCTCCTGCACACCTCCTACGGGGGATGTGCCCACAACCAAGGTACATGCCCTTGCCCGGAATCGAACCTGGGACCCTTGAGTCCGCAGGCCAACACTCTATCCACTGAGCCAAACCGGTTAGGGCTATAGTGAAATTCTTAAAGCTTTGCTGGGATAACAGGGGTGCAAGGGGCTGGGGAGCCGGGAGAAGCAATGGCTGCAGGTCGGATGAGACCACTGCTAAGAAACGAATGCAAACACGCAGGCCAACTCATTCCGTGCCTGAGAGTCATTTCAGCTAAAACGCTCATAGGGAAGGGGCCCTGAGAGGCGCGGCCCCAAAGGGAGAGGCCGGAGGAAGGTGCGGGAAGGCAGTTGCTCCGGGGTCTCCTATAGCTGTCTCTTCTCTCTTCTTACTGTTCCATGTCCAAGTTGTTCTGTACCTCCTTTGCACAAATATCCAATTACCGGTAACTATTACATCTTGCTTCCTAGCATGCAGACAAATCCGCTTGTTAGCTATCCACTCGATGGACGTCCTTTTTCACTTTGCTTTGAATTGCCTGTTATGCTGATACCTTCTCTCTCGGAGTCACTATAGGTTCGTATAGCTGTTATCCAAAAACACAGCTCTAACTTAATCTTTCAGCTTCTTTCCTTCCCCAGCGGGCTTGGGCGGACGCCCGACGTGGTGTTTTTCTTACGCATACCGATGTGCTGATCGGGGCATTAACGAGGGAGGCAGAGGGTCTGAGACGCTTTTCTGCGGAGTGCAGAATGTAGACCTCCACTGGAGGGGACGCCAATTCCCACGTCCTTAGTCCCGGGGATTAAATTCGGCACCGTCTCGGGCGATGTAGTAGGTTCACGTTCTGGCTTCCCCTTTCTGAGAGTTGTTTTGTTTGGTGTTTGCCTTCTTGCCGGCTTTCCCAGGAACTATCAGCGTTTAAGAAGCTGGGAAAGTGCGGGGAGACCACAAATGATCGATCGTGGGAGGAGAAAGCCCCAGCATGGCCTCCTCTGGGCTGAGGCTACACAGCTCCTAGCATCTCCTTTGTTTCCGTTCCACGTGGCTGCCGGGTGGTAATATTCATTCCATGCATCGCTAAGGACTAACGGCCCATTGAGCGGAAACCAGCGTGTTACAGCGTGCTAACCAAAGGCTCGCTTCTGCAGTTCCTCTGCTGTGTACTTCTTACTTACATCAGAGCAGGTGTCATGCTATGTGTTTGACGCTAAGGACAGGAAGCCCGCTTCAAGCTTCACCCCTAACCAGACTTGGTGGAACAGGAGGCCGAGAGTTTGCCACTCCGGTTAGGGGCGCATCTTTCTCCCTCTCCGGGGAAATGGCCCTGAGCCCCACTCCACAGGGAGGGCCCTCTGTGAGCTCTCCGGGAACACACCCCTGGGCTTGCCCTCCCCACAAACCACCCCCAACCCCCGCACCCCCACCACCAGGCCTGCATCGAAGGAAAAGAAGCCATTACGGCCGAAACCGGTTTGGCTCAGTGGATAGAGCGTTGGCCTGCGGACTCAAGGGTCCCAGGTTCGATTCCGGTCAAGGGCATGTACCTTGGTTGCGGGCACATCCCCAGTAGGGGGTGTGCAGGAGGCAGCTGGTTGATGATCCTCTCTCATTGATGTTTCTAGCTCTCTCTTCCTCTCTGTAAGAAATCAATAAAATATATATTTTTTAAAGCCATTACATTGTTTCCTGGATTACAATAACTGAGGAGCAAGCTGGCAGAAAGAATTCTGGTGTTGCTAATCACACGCAAAATGCTAATACACCCAAACTTGACAAATTCCTAACATTAATAGCAGCGAAAGTGAACATCTGCCGCATTCTTAGCGCACTCCGGGATCCAGGCTGCTGCTCTGCATGAAAATAAGATGTTGAAGAATCTAGGCTTGTTGTTTTTGCTTGATTTCATTCCATGGGGGATGAGGGAGTCTTGGTTTTTCAGCTCCAACTCCCCACCCCACCCCCATTATGTCCTATGGGATTTTTCTGTGCCCCTGTGGGCGGTAAAGAATCTAACCACAGTCTCAGATTTACCCCTTAACTTGCTTAAGAGCAATCCTTTTCATCTTAAAATTGTAGACTCACTTCGGAACCAAAGCGCTCTACTCTGCAGGCGGGATGTGGAGCCAGCAGCTGAGGGCGGAGGGCCCTGGTCCCCTCTCCCCACTTGCTCCTCACTCTTTCCTCCCTTTGCTTTGCCCCGCGGGTTGGGGGGGCAGGGCAGAAAGAGGAGGCAGGTCTCGCCCTTGGGGGCCCCACAGTGTGGTGGCGCGCCCTCCCTCTGCCCTACTTCTCCAGGGGCAGCACTGCAGTGGGGTTAGATCTTTCCAGATTTGGCTGGGCAGAAAGCTGCAGTGTGTTTACAGTGGAAGGCAGCAGAGTTCTGCAAGAACTGCGCCCTGGTCCTCACCCCTGGTGGCTTTGCCCCCCTCGGGACGTCCGCAGTGCCTGGAGGCATTTGGGCCGTCACAGCCAGAGGGGAGGGGGCGAGTGGCATCTGGATGGCAGAGGTCAGGGGTGCTGCCAACTCTGCTGCAATGCCCAGGACAGCTCCCGCAGAGGAATGATCCGGCCCGCAGTGGCACTGTCCCCAGTGAGGCCGCCTGCACTGCAGGGAACTGAGGCGGTCCCAGCTGTGTGTCACTGGTGCCCACCCTTTGCTCGGTGGAATAACCGATAAACTCGTGTCTGTCCGAGAAGTTGGGTCATGTTGCCACCACGCAGTCTCTAGTTTGGCTGACTGACTTCATTACCGATGGGAGGACACTCACAGGAGACAGGTTTATGTAGGCCTGTGAAGCTAGAGATACTATCACAAGAGAAGTCAGGCGCCTCATCAGTAACTGGAATCCACTCACAAATTAGTAGTGGCGTGGCGTACATAGGAAATTAAAATTTGAATTTGCTGAATTCAAAAACAAAAAGGTCTGCCAGGCCGGTGTGGCTCAGTGGTTGCCTGTGTCACTGGGATAGTTTTTGGCAACGATACAAGCTGGGTTCTAGGAACGTCATTATGGCTGAGATAACCGATCCAGAAGCTGGGGATTGATCTGTTTTCTAAATGTTGGACCGGAGAGCGTAAAAAATCTTTTGTGCGCTATTATTGCCTGATATCAATGTATCACAAGAGATGGTGGGGTTTCTTTGCCACAAAAATCACAAAGGGTGCTGTTGAAAAAGAAGATGGATTACTCCACTCCAGAGCTGGATACAAGGGATAGTAGAAGAGCCGTGTGAACTTACTGCATTGAGCTGTGCTCTTAAAAATGATTTAAACGGCCAGGTTTAGGTTATGGACATCTTACCACAATGGAAAAAATGTTACGTAGCTCATTAGACCCAATGGATGAATGAGTAAGAATCTGAGGGACTGGTGCCTGGGAATCTGCATGTTCACAGTTCTTCCCCCAGGGATTTCTTACACAACCTGGTTCGGGAACTGTGGCACTAGATAGCCAATAGATGCCAACGGGTTCCTTGTGTGACTGGATTATACACAGTGCTGACTCACAAGGTCAAGTGTTTCAGGAGGCCAAAGCCCAAGATAAAATGTCTACCTCTACTGTCTAAAAATAGTAAAGCTTGCCGAAACCGGTTTGGCTCAGTGAATAGAGCGTCGGCCAGCGGACTGAAGGGTCCCAGGTTCGATTCCGGTCAAGGGCATGTACCTTGGTTGCGGGCACATCCCCAGTAGGGGGTGTGCAGGAGGCAGCTGACCGATGTTTCTCTCTCATCGATGTTTCCCTATCCCTTCCTCTCTGTAAAGAAATCAATAAAATATATTTTAAAAAATAAATAAATTTTAAAAATTAAAATAGTAAAGCTTTATAAATCCTTTTTTATTCCTTTCTCGAAAAAGCCACCTCTACATGTTCTGCACTTCATGAGGAGTTTATGAGGAATCATAAAAGAAGAAAATAGAAACCCTATCGAATAAAAATGTAACATAGATTATCGGCAGCATCACCACAGGCACCCAACATGCCTGCACGATTCGGACTAAGTTCGTCAACCTTCACACGCTCAAGGGAAATGCTCTCAACAGGAACGAAGCCATTCTAAAGCATGCTCGCCGCTAAATTGCTATCATGAGTGCCACATGAGCAGTGATTTGTTGAATTGCATGATCAGAAGCAGAGGCTGGCTGAATTGAGTGATTCAAGGTTTTCTGGATACTGCCTGATGGAGACTGACTGCCATACCAGACCCAGCATCTATTTTAAATGATTGAGGACCTTGAAATGGTGCTGAGACCTTGTTATTCTCCATCAAGCATACAGTCAGATTGCACAGGCTTAACCTTCCACTGGGCTTTAACTACTTCTGTCTGCTGCAGAGACAACCTATCTGTCAACGTGTGCGGGTGTGTGTGTGTGTCAAAATGGCCTCAGGCCACACATGAAGGTGGCTGGTAACATTTTCAAAGGTAACATGAGAACATATTCTGAAACCCTGAGGCAGGTGACCCCTGAGAGTGAGGCTGTTGGCAGATCGGACAGTGTATTGTGCTGAAAGCAAAACGATGAGACTATTCAAAGCACGCACCTAGAAAGTTACCTTACGTCATGATAGAGTCGATGTAGGAGCTGAAGGTAAACTGCAAGGATGTGAGTGGAGGAAACTGGGTGAACAGCAGCAGCATTTATAGACACGAGGCAGTGAGCAGAGGGTGAAGGCTTTGGTATAAAAAGAAGAAGCTTGTTTAGGAGCAGAAAGTAAAAGGATGGTTGCCAGGGGTTAGGGAGAAGAACAAGAGGAGCGGTTGTTCAATGGGTATAGAATTTCAGTTTTGCAAGATGAAAAATTTCTAGAGATCTGTGGAACAATAATGTTTATATAGTTAACACTGCTGTATGGTATTCTTAGAGATGGTTAAGATACAGTAGATTTCGTGTTATGTGTTTCTCACCACAGTAAAAAAATAATAATAATAAGCTTGTACATATTGACTTTGGGAAAAGATATTGCCTTTATTCATGCCACAAATCAATATTCAGTGGATTGATTTATTTAATTTAAAATACATTTTTATTGATTTCAGAGAGGAAGGGAGAGGGAGAAAGAGATAGAAACATCAAAGATGAGAAAGAACCATTGATCAGCTGCCTCCTGCACGCCCCAGTTCAAGCCCACAACCCTACAACCTGAGCATGTGCCCTTGACCAGAATTGAACCTGGGACCCTTCATTCCATAGTCTGATGCTCTATCCACTGAGCCAAAACAACCAGGGCTCAATACAGTGATCTTAGTTTCATAATCTAGCTCTGAGAAAAATAAACAATTTTATGTCATTGTGATTTTATAAATATTATAAAAATACTTTCATCCTCATCACCTGCAAATATATTATTGGACATTCAAGAGGCATGGCTATATATTTAGTGATATCAGATATATAATATCTGACAGATAAGCGTCCTACTCCACTAGAGACAGAGACGCATCTATCAGACTGTCAGACCTCAGAGAGAAGGTAGGGGAGAGTGAGGGTAAAGGGGAGAGATCAACCAAAGGACTTGTACGCATGCATATAAGCCTAGCCCTAACCAATGGACACAGACAACGGGGGGGGGGGGGGGGGGGGGAGTTGTGAAGGCATGAGTGGGGGAGAGGGGAATGGGGCAATAAGGACACATATGTAATGCCTTAATCAATAAAGAAAAAAATTTTAATAAGAAAAGAGTCCAGCCGAAACCGGTTTGGCTCAGTGGTTGAGCGTCAGTCTGCGGACTGAAAGGTTCCAGGTTCGATTCCGGTCAAGGGCATGTACCTTGGTTGTGGGCACATCCCCGGTGGGGGGTGTGCAAGAGGCAGCTGGTCGATGTTTCTCTCTCATCGACATTTCTAGCTCTCTATATCTCTCCCTTCCTCTCTGTAAAATATCAATAAAATATTTTTTTTTAGAAAAGAGAGTCCTACTCGGTAAACACTCAAAAGATCATAATATTAAAAATAAGTTTTTACCATTTGTCTGGATAAAATTACAACTCATCCCAGGCAAGTGGTTCGAGTTGGCCTGAAATGAGAAGCCACTCTAAACTAATGCACCCTCTCAAGTACCTCGTTCCCACTTGAAACAGATGTCTTGATTGGAAAATATTCATGGCTATGTTTCAAATATGTGTTGTCACTAATCCAAAAATATTTGTGAGATAGGAATATAGTAAGAACCCATGCTTCTATGCTACGTATAATCCATTGTTTGCTAAATTTAAACCCTTTGCTTTAAAAACCTCAATATGTCAATAAAATATCAGAAATATAAAATAATAGTAATGGAAGATATAATCCTTATTTTATTTTTTTTTTGATGTTTTAGTTTTCTGGAGTTTTCAGTATGGGGGCCAAAGGGTAGAATATCATCAGACACTATAAAATTTTCAGTAGAGCTAGATGGCAGAAGGAATTATCAACAATGGTCCCTAAGCCATTTTTTTTTGTAGAAAAGCTTAGAGAAAGAGCATCTGTCCAAAGTGATTTCAGTGGAACCCTGCCTAAAAGCCCAAGTGAAAGGCCTGGTGTTTCAGGATACCATCCTTCTCTCTAGTTCTTCCTATTATATTTACACAGAATGAGGCAGAAATGTTGACTTTCAGAGCTGGAGGGGACCTTAGGGTTAGGCATTCCACCATTCCACCCCTTCCATTGTATGCTAACGAGACTGGGACCCAGCCAGTGAATTGGCCTGCCCAAAGTTCATGACCTAAAGATCACCCTGTATTGATTCTCATCAGTTCCACATCCCCAGTATCCACTCCCCCAAGCCAAAATGATACTAAGACATCTAGAGTCAGAGAAAATCCTTACACCTAAGGAAAGAGTTTAGCACATATAGTGATCAGACAAGGTCTCTCAAGGCCCACCTAGAATCTGCCTCCTAAGGAAACTTTTGTCCAGTGTTTTTAGAACCAACCATTGTCTTAAATCTTGCAACCATGGTGAGTAACAGCACATAACCATACATGTAGTAAAATATAATGTGTCCTGCTCTAATTATATTCTAACAAATGTATTCACATTCTCATTTTTATTCATAAGTCTTAGTGAGAGATCAAAAGTCTACACTCATGTGCATACACATGGGCACACACACACAGAGCTGAAAACCATAAAAAACCCTTTTAGGCCATTAAGTTTACTCAAGAAATATAATTTAAGAAATTTACTGGTATAAATAGAAACTACTAAGCTATAAATTTATAGCAATAGCTATAAAATTTACCTACAAAGCTATCTCAAAAGCAGTTTGAAGGAAAAATGAATCATATCAAACAATTACTTAATGATTGTTTTCAATTTTTTTCAACTACTCAACTGTTTTTTGGGTTTGTTTTTTACATAGATTGTATTTTGAACACAGTTTAAGGTAAATAAAACACTAATAGATACTTAACAGTATTTATAAAGAGGCAGATAACTTCTAGCATTTTTTGAGGGACATTACTTTTTAGCTTATGTTTATTGCTTTTAGGATATTTTCACTGGTTTGCTGATGTTAATCAATCTGATTTTGCCCAGTGTTGTTGTTTTCTCCCTTGCTTTAGCTCCCCATTTAAACAGCTAAACTATTCTATGCTCATTGTCACTGGGAAGGAATTTAAGCCCTAGGAAGAAAGGAGCCCCTTACTGGTTTTTGAATTTTGAAAGTCTATGGGTTAGGAGAACAACAACAACAAACAACAGCAAGAGCAAAACGATCTCATGGCAGGAGTGAAACATGTAGTAGAAAACGTGAATGAATCTCCTCAACCACTCCCCCTCTGGTTTCCAGCATGAATCCCAGCCCAGACCCCAGACCGGAGGCAGGGGAGAGAGGTAGGCGAAGCCCAGAAAGGTGAGACTAGGAAATTCAAGTGGAATCCATATCCAGAGGGCTTCCTTGGAACAAGCACCACCCATCACCAGACCCCCATCTCCGTCCATTGCTCTGCACATTATCCCCCCAGGGGGCAGCCAGCCAGCTTCCTGCACCTGCAGCCCAGAACACCACCTGCCTGCACTCGAGGTTTTGTTCCGCACCCACTTGCCTTACCCTGGGCGGACAAATCAAGCACACTTGTAATTTCCAGGAGTGAACAGAGCCTTGGAAATCTGATGGAGGTGTGGGAAGGGAAGTCTCTATTCCACCGGAATGCGGGAGGAGCTAAATGGAACCAGCTACATACATACCTAAGATGTTAAGGGTTTTACCATGTAGAATATCTTAGGTATCTTGGGATTTTTATTGTTGTTATTATTATTATTATTATTATTATTATTATTATAGCTCTTTCTGGCACGAATTATCAAGGTGAGAAGGGTTTCCGGGAGAATCCTTTGCAGTCGGTTCTCAGAAACTTCACGAGACAGTCATGCTGTCAGTATTCTGTAACTAAAAGAATATTAATAAAGCCAGAAACCTCATTCAGGCCCCAATTCAACTTCTTCCCCTTCCCAAAAAATTCCTATAACAATAAGCAAACCCTACATTACTGAAAACAAAAGATACTTTTCAGCAACATGAGGCTCTGTTTGCATAAAAGGAACAATAATGAGAAGTTGAAAGTGGACAAAATTACAAAGATTGCCTAAGGTAGGAATGCTCTCTAAGTTCCTACTGGCTCTAAAATTCAATGGCTCTGTGAAGCAGTCCCTTGATATTTTGCCTTTAGAAACCAAAATGTTTATGAAAGAGAGCTTGAATTCTCTTTTCAAAAAAGAAATTGAAGCTTAATTCATGAGTTGTCTAGTCAGTGACAGCAAGACTTGAATTCCCTAACTCCTGAGTCTGGGACACGTGATTAGCAGGAGATGAGGCTCCAGCATGATACAATCTATTCTGGACTCGAATTTAAGGGGCAGAAGCAGAGAGGAGGGAAGGAAACACGTGCCATTCAGTGGAGGGACAGTTCGGAACCAGAAAGCAAGATGAGTGATAAATGCTCTGATTTCAAATGTGATTTCATGTTTCAAGTCCTCTGTATCTTCTTCCCTCGTGGGTGGCACCTTGGTGTCCTTGGGCCTTTAAGACAATAAACGGAATATCTCCTCCACCCCCTTTTTACGACCCACTCTTAGACCGCATCTGTCAGGCGAAGTATATTCTTCATTTGTAAGAATCCAAGCTCTGGCCAAAACCGGTTGGGCTCAGTGGATAGAGCGTCAGTCAGCAGACTGCAAGGTCCCAGGTTTGATTCCGGTCAAGGGCATGTACATTGGTGTACAGGAGGCAATATGTTTCTCTCTCATCGATGTTTCTAGCTCTCTATCCCTCTCCCTTCCTTTCTGTGGAAAATCAATAAAATATAAATAAACAAAAAGAATCCAAGCTCTGATTGGTGCTAGCTCCTCCCACTGTCACTGTGGAGGAAGCAGAAGGTCCAGCCTCACCTCCTAGGCTCAACACCATCTGAAGGCACCTGCAGGTGATGCTCGAGTCTCCAGGCCCTGATGTGCTGTATCCATGTTAGTAAGCAACCAGCTTTTATTCTGACGAAGCTCTGTCAGACACTGTAGGCCAGTTACTCCCATCCTTTCTTCTCTGACATTGGCCCTAGTGCCCCAAGGAAGCTTCAGCCAGTGATCCATCTTCCGGAGTTCCATCCCTCATACTGGCCTATGGTCCAGGCCTCCCACTGCCATCCTCCCTTCTTAACCTTCCACTATTTTATTATCAATAAGATCCTTTACGCCCTCTGCCCTGGCTGGGTGGCTCAGTTGGTTGAAGTGCCCTCCCACTCACCAAAAGGTTGTGGGTTTGATTTCCAGTCAGAGTATATATCTAGGTTGTCTTTTTTAAAGTAGAACTTCACTTAAAAATGCATTATTGCTAAAAAGTGCTAACCCATCATCGGAGTCTGTTGGGAAAATGGTGCCAATAGACTGGTTCAGCATAGTGTTGCCAACATCTTTCAATTTGCAGAAAACACGGTATCTCCAAAGCGCAATAAAGAAAAGCACTCTAAAATGAGGCGTGCTTTTATGTTAAAAAGAAATTCAGTAAACACTCCAATTAAAAGGCAGAGAATATGAAATTGGGTGTTTTTTTTAAACTAACACAGATATATGCTTTTTAAAAATATATGCATTTTAAATATCTATATATATAAAAGCCTAAGCAACTATTGCAATGGAATGACTGGTCGTTACGACATGCACAGACCACCAGGGGACAGATGCTCAACACAGGAGTTGCCCCCAGCCCGCAGGCCCTGATCACTGATGGGGCCTTCAGGCCAACCTTCTGATCTCTCCCCCTAGCCGAGCCCTTGGGTTGGAATGGAGAACCAGGGGTGGGTGGCGGCAGATGCATCCCCTCTCCCAGGGAGCCAATGACTAGCTCCCTCCTTGGGGCTTGCAGCCAACCTCTCGGTCCCTCCCCTAAGCCAGCAGGCCCCAATCACCCAATCGGGGCTGAGCCCCAGGCTAGGAAGGGAAACCAGAAGTAGGCAGTGGCAGACGTGGGCAGAGGAGGAGTGGAGGAGGCAGGGAACCTGACCAGCCCTGATCACAGGCCAGGCATGAATTTCATGCACCGGGCCTCTAGTAAAGATATAAACCAGGTTGAAAGTCAAATAACAGAAAACACATTATGTAAACTCTAAGCCTAGGAAATCCACTGTGGCACCATTTAACACAGTAGGCATCAAGGCAAGAAGTACTAACAGAGACAAAGAGGGGCATTTCATAATCATAAAAGAGTCAGTTCATCAAGAAAGACATGACCCCTAGATGGATATGCTTCAAATAACAGTTGCAAAAGACACTAAGCAAGACCTAATAAAACTAACGCAAGAAATATACAAGTACACTTGACATGGTTGATTACCTGATTAGCCTGCTAAAAGCTTAACTATGTTTATACTCACTGATAAGGTCTGCCAGAGTCCAGGAGGGTCTGATACCAAAGTTTCCATATCTCCTTATTGTGCAAGTAAAATACGATAACATTGAAACTAGAGGGAGAATCTGAAAATAGAACTAAAGGATGTAGTCTACTTTTTGTTTGGGCAGAGGTGCTGTCTTTATCTGTCAAAAGTCTCTGTTGATCTCACACAGGTACAGCCTCCCTGAGCTTTATCATGAAAAAAACTGGGTTTAATAGAGTACCCCCTGGCTATTTCTTAGAATGAACCCTATGTTATTTTTCATCAATCCCTAAGTATAAAGTGTTATCACTATTTCAGTCCGAGTCTCTACATAAAACATCCTTTTTTAATTTTAATTTTATTGATTAAGATGTTACATAAAACATCCTTTAAATCAGTCTCCCTCTCCCCCTTTCCAGAACCTAGTGCATGATCTCCACTGTTTCATACTAGCATATTATATCTTATTTTTAATTTGGAAAAATGTATCTTTCAACCTCATTTATTTTATATGATTTGTTAAGAACATCAGTATCAGCAAACTAATTATCAGAGGCAAATGGCTCACCATAAAATTAATGTACCCAAGCCCCCCCCTCCAAGTTCATTATTATTTAAATTCACCGATTCTTATTTCTTCATGTATAATTACTTTCAGACGAGTGGATGAAGATGATTAAAAATAAGTAAAGAATGAAGTTGTGAAATTGATTCATATGTTCTGCTTTTCGGTATCATTAAATATTTCTTAGTCTCTCCAAAGCAGAAAGGACCATTATGCAGACAGCGTGGTGACAGATGGCATCGGGGCCAGCCAGAGGCAAAGCTGAGCACAAACTCTTCTTTCTAATCTCTTTCCCCCGTTTTTGGTCGCTCCTCCTCTTGCAACTCTCCTTCCCCTCGAAACCCCAAGTCCTTCCACAAACATTTTTGTTTGGTGAGACTACCTGTCAGCCGTGAAGAGGAAAGCAACATTCTGTAGGCTGCATCTTGGTGGCACAGAGAGCATCCATTTTCCACTCGGGGATCGAGGGAATGGCTCCGTCAGAAATGCACTTTATAAAGATCTGGTGCCTCGCTCATTCTAAACACGTCCACAGACGGATGAATTCCAGTTCCCCGGCTGTTGTACTATGATCAGTGTAAAATGGTAATGTCTGGTCTAATTCGCCAGCATCTGACTGATGCCGACTTAAGGACACAGGACCTGGAATATGTGTTCTAAGGAATTTCTTAGACTTCTATTTCCTTCCTTGACGTTCCCAGGAAATAAAAATTCTATACATTTCTCAGAAAGCATATGCCAAGCTCTTGTGTCTCTAAGTCAACATCAGTCCTCCATAAAGTCATAAGATGATATGAGTCCATTTAGGGATTTATCAGAATAAGGAGAGTTCCCTAAAAATTATTGACATAACACTGGATATTGCAAGGAAATGATTTTTAACCTCATTATTTTCCCGAGAATTGCTTTAAAGATGCATTTGGGTTTCAAAAAGACACACAAGTTCACCTTAACATCCAGGTGAATTTATCTGATTTTTTGTGAAGTTTTCTCCTCTCTTTAGGGGAAAAAAAAAAAAAAAACACTCTATTTTCTAACATTTAACTTGGAGAATCACTTTGTATATGATATCAGATTTCTAAGGAAATAGCCAATTAATTAATTTATTTTCCTGTTATTTGTAACAGCTAAAGTATTCAATTTAGGCTGGCTAGATTTCCCCCAGAATTCTTTATCCAGAAATGGCCATGCCATCTACCGTGGTCTAATTTCTAGGGTATCAGAAACACAAAAGTGCCTAAAATTGCATGACTGCAGTTGTATTCCACAACTTAAGCAAAATTCCTATTAAAAAGCAAAAATGTTCTTGGAGAGATCATTTTTTCAATTAGTGATTTCAAAAGTTGTCATGCCTAGTATTTACCTGGGAAATGTGATAACAAAAATTTCCAAGCTCTATCTCCAAATATCCTGGTACAGTAATAATACTGGGAATCTATATTTTTTAGAAGCCTCAGATAACTCTAACAGAGATTTTCATAGACTGCGTGTTGAGAAACAAGCCATGGTGGAACTGAAACACGGATCCATTCATGATAGTTTTGATGAGGAAAACGTAGAGTGAGCCGGGAGTCTCTGCATTCCCACAGAAAGAGAGGAATGGAGTCATAAGGCTGAAAAGCAATTCAGAATTTGGACAAACCAGACAAATTTTACCTGCCTCGTATGCTTGCCTACTGCTGGCTCCACCTAAGAATGGAGACCATGTCAAAATTCCAAGAGACTGGCCTTTAACACTCCAATACTGCCCCTGACCACCGCCTTCAAAAACTGGGCATCTTAAATATTAAACAATCTGGTATAAAACACCAAGTTCAGAAGTAAAACCTCAGAATGTATTGTGGTTTGGCTCCTTAAATTAGAATTTAGGGTTAGCGGAAACCGGTTTGGCTCAGTGGATAGAGCGTTGGCCTGTGGACTGAAAGGTCCCCGGTTCGATTCCGGTCAAAGGCATGTACCTTGGTTGTGGGCACAAACCCAGTAGGGGGTGTGCAAGAGGCAGCTGATCAATGATTCTCTCTCATCGATGTTTCTAACTCTCTATCCCTGTCTTTCTCTGTGTAAAAAAATCAATAAAATATATATTTTTTAAAAAGAATGTAGGGTTATACATTCTGTAACACCAATAAGGCTTCTTACTCAGGAAGAAAAATATGGATAGACATGGGGACAATAGCTGTGGCCAAGACGCTATGCAAGTAAGATTTGTTCATGAGAAAGCTGCATCTGCCCAAGTTTTTGTCCTCCAACTACAACCCTATTTATAGCACTACTCGTGTTCCGCTACTAATAAAAATGACCAAAAAAAGCATCCTGCACAAAACCTTGCATTCATATAAAATTATTGATGAAAAGCAAAGTACAAGTGACTTAGCAAATTCAGCATCAGACAATGGCCCCAACAACGCCGGAACTCAAATATTTTGCCGCTTCAGTAGGTGGCTTTAGAAATATGTGCGCCTTGTACACAGAGAGATACCATATATCCTCTGCAGGTAATTGTGAGTGATGGCCACAGCAAAGCATAAATTCAGGAAGAGCTTAGGCTGGTAGAAAGCAATGATTGTAAATCTGAGCTTCCTGACACACAAGGTTGAATTCTCAGCCACTGTATTTCATAGATAATATTTAAAGGAAGGGATTCTTTTTTTTTACATTTCTGTACTAATTAAACACTATGAAGTATTACAAAAACATAGGAACTCCCTGGTCTGGAAATTACTTAAACAAAAAACAGAGACAATAAAAATACCAAGCAACCAATGCAAGGGTCTTGTGTGATTTTTTTTTTAATTGAAGATGACTTAAGTCAGATGTCCTCTAGAAGAGCCCATTTCATTAGTTATTAAGCTGCACAAAATAATTTCTATGAGTGTTTCCTGTGTTATCGACCGCAGTGAAGTTTCCAATACAAAAGTCAAAATAGCTACCATTTACCAAGTACTTTTTATTTGCCAAATGAAGTGTTAAGAGCTTGATATGATTTAACTATTTTATTTATGATGCCTATGATATATGTATGACAAATATTACATATGATATATTATATATATATATATATATATATCTCAGATCTCCTCAATTTAGAGCAGCCAATCTATTTATGATACACATTGTATACGTATAACATGTATGAGATATATATATACTATATATAAAACTTCATTGATTTAGAAAAGCCTATAGTTACAAGCCTCATGAGTCTTTTATGTAAATGTTTGGTAGGAAAAGGGAGAGGGCAACAAAAATGACCACCATAAGTAAACAAACTCATCAGTAACCAAAAACTGCATCTATACCTAAAAAGCATTTAAAATGTGAAATAAAATCTGTGCATCTTAAAATGGATAACTACAGCCATTCTCTTCATGCATTGAAGACTTGGAGACCTTGCTGAAGTATTTATCTCAGGCCCAGCCATCATCCGGGGTGATTTTATTGCCCACGTGGAAGGCCCCATGGCTTCTCTGTTACTCAACCACTTTGTCTCCAGTGACCTCCCCCCCTACTGGTCTTCAGCCACCCACTGGCATGGTTATATCCAAAGCAGTTCCACCTCCAAAATCATTAACTCAGAACACTCTCTGACTTCACTCTTCTCCACACAGCTGCCTCTACTTCAACCTCCAGAGCATTGACTCCTCTGCCTTCCCCCAATCCATAAGCCCCACCCCTTTTTTTTTTCTTCACTTGCTTGCCTTAGATCTCATGGTACATCGCTTTGATAATGCCCTCGAGATGACCCTAAGGTTCTGGTCCTCTGTCATTCTTTTTTTTGCCTTCAATCCTGGATTAACACAAGTATCCCCTTTATCCAACCTAAACCCAAGCCCCTGAATGCTGCGAAAACGTTCCACAATGAGGGGAATCTGCAATAATAAAAAGATAATATGCTCATTAGACCGACGTCATTCCGGATATCCTTCCTGACCAAGCCGCGGCCGGAGGGAAGCCAGACCAGGTCCAAGGTGCCTTCAGGCGGCCAGAGGGAAGCTAGCCTGGGGCCCAGGTGGGAGCGGGTGCCAGCAGCCTGGGTCCCGGGTATCAGAGGGCAGCCGGTGCCGGCAGCTGGGGGGAGGAAGGCCTATTCTTGCACGAATTTTCATGCATCGAGCCTCTAGTAGATTCATAATCAGCCAACTCAGAGCAACCTCTACTCTGCCAATCAGTCCTATGATGCAGTTCACGTACCTATTTTTAAATTCCTTAGCTCAGCTCAAATCTCAGAACTCTTCTCCTCAAGCTCTCCCTTTATCTTCGGCATCTGACTCTCCTTCTTTACAGAGAAGCTGGAAGCCACAGGCAAGCGCTTACCCATCCTCCCAATAACAAATATAAAAGCTGACCACACCTGCCTCCATTTTTCATTCTTTCCCCACCTCTCATCCCTGCTGCAGGTTAATTCCACTCCTCGCTCTGTTTGGATCCCATTTCCTCCCACTTTCAGAGAAACTCCACCTTATAATCTAGCTTCCCCTTATGTAGTCCGCCTCTTCCTTCTCAACCAGAGTTTTCCCCCAATGAAAACCTGTTCAGTTCCCTCCCATTAAAGAACAACTCACCTGGGCTATTATGCCTCCCTCTGCACCCCCCCCCCCCCAGTTCTTATCTTTTCATTCCTCTTCAAAGCCAAACCCTCAAAATAATTATTGTTTGCTGTCTCTATTTCCTCATCTCCCACTCATTCCTTGACCTGCCCCTGTCTCCTTCTAGTCCCATTGCTCCACAGAAACATCTCATACAAAGACCAGAGAACTACATGTTAATTCCTTGGCCTGAAGGCATCATTGAACTTTCTCCTTCCTCAAACACTTCCTTTGGTCAGTAGGACACACAATTTACTACTTTTCCTTCTAACACTCTGACCATCCTTTTCCATCTTTTTTTCAGATTCACCATCCTCTCCCTGACCATAAAATATTAGGTTTCCTTAAGGATCTGTCCCAGGCCCTCTCTCTCACTCTAGATTTTCTCTTAGGTGATCCCACTCAGGTACATGGCCTTAATTGCCACCTATATGCATGCAGATGATCCACTGTTTTATTTCTCCACCCCAAAAAACTCTCTTCTGAGTCCTATACTGTATGCCCCACAGCCAACTAGACATCTACATTTGAGTATCTCAAAAGCACCTCAGACTCAACTTTTCCCAATGCAGATTACGGTACTATCTCAGTAATATTTTTTGAGTGAATACATTTTAAAAAAATGTCAATTGCTACACGAAATTCTATCAGTATAGGAGAACTGAGCCCAGAAGAGAGAGAATAAATTGAAAGAATCAACTGCTGAGACAGCAGGTCTCTGTTTATAGACAAAAGATTATAGGCTAAATTGACTTATGTTTACATATTTCAATTTAATGAGAACAATAAATTAACAGTAATAATAGGTATGAGGAAAGGGGGAATGAATGACTAAAAGTGATACTGAAGCTAAAGGAAATAACATGGCCAACTAAAGAAGGAATGACTTACTGATATTTATCAATTATAATCAAGACTGAGCATCCAATTAATATCAACTAATATTGGATTCACATACAGTGGTTAGACATGATTCTCATGGTGTTTCATCATCTTACAGGTTAACATGGCTCCCTCCTTCCCTTTCTATAATATTTGTGGAAGGTGGCTAGCAGAGTTTGGAGCCAAGGCAAGAAGGCATTCAGGGAAATATCTTCCCTGCCAAGGTCAAGAGTTTGTTTACCTGCAGGGGAACTGATCAAACAAGTGAACACATTGAGAATACTGAGAGTAAAGTTTCTCATTGTCAAAGAAGGGAGCGGTAAGTACGAAAAAGAATGGTCTAGATTAAACCTGGTTTGTATTGGAACTGCAGTATCAAAGCAAACTCATGGTTTAAAATATATATGTAAAGATATAGAAATATAGATGCAAATATATATATAGTCTGATGCATGCTTAAGTTTAAAAACAACTAATCCACTGATCCACACACCACACACACACACACACACACTCATGTAATTTAACAATGTATCAGTAGTTTTTAAATTTAAGGTACATCAGCAGTAACGTTGGGATCGGGGGCTTGTTAAAACACAAATCAGCTGAAACCGGTTTGGCTCAGTGGATAGAGCATCGGCCTGAGGATTGAAAGGTCCCAGCTTCGATTTCGGTCAAGGGCATGTACCTTGGTTGCGGGCACATCCCCAGTGGGAGGGTTTTGCAAGAGGCAGCTGGTCGATGTTTCTCTCTCATCGAGGTTTCTAACTATCTATCCCTATCTCTTCCTCTCTGTAAAAAATCAATAAAATATATATATTTTTTAAATATAAATAAAAACACAAATCGCTGGGCCCTGTCCCCAGAATCGCTAATCCGGAGGTCTGTGGTGGAGCCTGACAATTACTCTTCTAATAAGTTCCTGGATGGTGCTGGTGCTGCCGCTCTAGAAACTACACTTTTAAAACCACCAAATTAATACAGACATGCCACATACACGCACATACATGTGTGCATACACATACATACATACATCTCCACGCTCTTTCCACTAAGAGGGTAAAAATGAGTGACACCTCAGTATCAATAAGCATATTCTGGTTTTTAAAGACCAGTTTCCACTAAAAAGAAGGAACTCAGCTCAAAAGATGCACCTTGAACATCTCTTTAAGGAAGAAAGTACGGAAGTGCTCTAAGAAATCTGGGGGGTATGTCTAAAAGACACAGAAGCCAGCTTGAAGGAACTCCCACTAGCCAAATCTGGGTCAATTAAAGCATCAAAATAAAAAATGATAGACCAAAGAAAATAAACAAATGGGACGACATCAAATAAAAGGCTTTTGCCAGAAGGATAAAGCAAAAGTAGTAAAAATAGCAATAGTTGAGAATCTTAGTGAGAATCCAAAGTTCTTTGCAAACTTTCTGTAAGTTTAATTTTTTTAAAAAAATTGAAACAGCCCACAAAATTGATAGGAATAGAAATGTCAGCCTCTAGCTCACTCCCATCTAGATGGTCTTATTCTTCATCAGGCTGTGTTGAAAGCCACTTTAAGTGACAGAATAGGGTGGGTGCATGACCTTGACATTTCATAGGTGTGGGTTTTAAGTAGGATCCCGCTGCAAATTTAATTTTTTTAATCATAGAACGATCTCTTTCCATGTGGATTTATTTTCAGGTAGAACAGTAAGAATATTTTGTCATTAACATTTAAATGCTTATCCTTCCCAACCGTGAATCATAATTTCGAAAGAAATTTTTCATTCACACATTTCCCCCTAATTAGCAGTTGGGTTTTGCCGCAGAGCATGAAACATGCTGCATACAGATGAAGTCATTTTCCCTGGAGGCAGCGAAGCCACCTAACCTTTCTCTCCCTTTACTTTTTATTTTTGGGCAATTCAATCATTTAGATTTTTTCCTCTCCCTTTGAGGAAAAATAAACATGTTTCAAAAATAAAGCAACCAAAAATGCCTGTGTTGCCAACTCCTGTGTATCTTGATGATTTGCTAGAGTTTTGTCCTAATCATGTAGACAAATTGGCTCGTTCCGCTTGCCAAAATATAGGTTTATGACGACGTGCGATGTAGCGACTTTCCTCAAAAACATTTTATAGCCTTACCCAACCATACGTCTTTGTGCCCCGAGCGACACCACAAATCACTGCCGGGGAAGGCGCTGCGTAAACAGAGATGTTAGCACCCTGGTCACAGGCACCACTGACTTAAATATGTCTTGGGCCCACCTTTTAGATCCTGGCCTCTTTCTCGTGCCCTTGTGTCTATAGATCACAGTTCCGTAAATTTCGCATCACAGCACATACTGCAGAATAAAATATGCCCATTTTTAAAAATACATCAGTGTAATTCACTGGACTAGCACCTCGGCTAGAGTATCCCTTTCTGTTAGTGTTGTTCTTACTGGTGAGTTTGAGAAATGGTGAGATTTTGTATAAGTTCTAATCATAAACTCTATGTTTAAAAAAAAAGAAAGAAAGGATGCTCCATTGCTATTCGTGAATCAATAGAACAAGCCACTGAACATTCATGTTGGGTGGAAATACGTCATCTCATTTGTAAAACTCTTCATGAGGATTTATGGAAAGGATGGTACACCTATCTCATCCATTCGGGGAGGGGCGGGGGGAGGATGGGGAGGGCTAAGGACCACTTTGGGTTTTATATGCTTGGCAGGTGATTAAAACGTGGCTGAGAAAATGGGCCATGTGCTGTGGTTTGGCTACAAAGCCAAGGAAATATTACAATTTAATCTTCCTAAGCAAGATTAAAGCTTCCCAAGTGGTCAGAACACCGCTGCGTGGACTTTAGAAAACCTTCAGTGGGACACTCACCGCGTGTCTTTTGGCAACACAGTCCATTACGTGTTGTTCATCACGGCAGTGCATTGATTACCAGCAGCAATAAATCACCGCCAGGCGCCGGGAGAGCTGGCCTCTGGAACAGCTGTGGCAGGATTCAGCTCCGGCTTCGACCAAGACCATCCCCACGCAGCTAAGCAGACGTAACTCATTGGCTACAGCGTGCTTCGATTTCCTTTCCACCCTCTGTTCTTCAGGCTCCTGACTCTGACTCTGTCACCTAGGTTTGTGCTATGCTCCTGCAGTTTGCCTAACCTCCTCAGCCTCGAACCACTGGCTTTGTGACAAGTGTCAGAGCCAAGCAGAGAGCTAGAGAACTTCCAAGAAAGGGGCTCTGGCCCTGGCCTGGGTGGCTCGGCCGGTTGGAGCGTAGTCCTGTGTGCACAGGGAGGTCATAGGTTCAGTTCCCGGTCAGAGCACGTACCTAGGTTTCGGGTTCTGTCCCGGGTAGGGCATGTGCGGGAGGCAGCCAATTAAGGTAGCTCTCTCGCATAGGTGTTTCTCTCTCTGTCACTCACTCTTTTGCTCTCGCTCTCTCTTCTTCCCTCTCTAAAATCACTTTTTAAAAAAAAGGGGGGGGACGACTCTGGCCTTGGTTCCCCAGTTGGACACTTGCTTAAACAAGATCAGATGAGATGCCCTGCATTTCAGTGGCAGGATAAGGACAGGTCAGCTACAACGCAGCCAGCACTCCCAAGGTGTGGCCGGCACGGATGGTGAGTGCCCCGTGGGCGAAGTGGACCCCCCAGATGGTAATGGGCTTGAGCAAACTCCTCCATACTCCACCCAACAGCACAGGTCATCAGGCAAAGAGACCCCACAGGAGGAGTCTATGGAGTAAGCCATCAGCATAACAAAGGACTAGCCACAGCCAATGTGTCAACACAACCTGGCTAAATTCTCCAAGAAACTCACACGTTGGCCCCCACGGGAGCCAGCGTTGGGACATCTGCCACAGAGAGAGCACCGAGCATCAGCACCTGCACAGACTGCAGAGCCCTGCCCAGTTAAGCTTTTGAAAAATCTACCTCCTCCTGCCGTCCCCAAGCCCCGAGGAGCAGTGAGGGGAGGAGGAGCGGGTTTCACAGCTGGCTGGGCTCTCTCCCCTCTGCAAGTCCTGCAGGTTGGAGTCAGGTGGACAGGGAAGCCGGAGGATACAGTGACTACAGAGAAAATCAAAAGGATACTTAAAATTTAAAAAAAAAAAAGTTTTGCCGAGACCGGTTTGGCTCTGTGGATAGAGCGTCGGCCTGCGGACTGAAAGGTCCCAGGTTCGATTCCGGTCAAGGGCACGTACCTTGGTTGCGGGCACATCCCCGGTGGGGAGTGTGCAAGAGGCAGCTGGTTGATGTATCTCTCTCATCGACGTTTCTAACTCTCTATCCCTCTCAATTCCTCTCTGTCTAAAATCAATATAAAATCAATAAAATATATATTTTTAAAAAAAGTTTTAATTGTAGATAGTATTACAGATATATCCCATTTCCTCCCCCTCCCCCAGCCCCTAGTCACCCCTTAGGTCCTCACTGCCCCATCGCCGGTGCCCATAGGCTATGCAGATAGGTATCTAACTTCCTTGGCTTCATTTTAAATGGGCAAAGCAGCACCAGAGACCCTAAAGATCAGCAAAGCTCCTGGATGTCCACTGAGGCACCCCATCATGCTCCCGGGACTGTGCTGCCAGACCAGCAGTCACCACTTGGGGTCCCCCTTTTGCTTTGAATCAGCAAGAGCCCCGTCGAGCGGCTCTCCGCCTGCACTTTGGGGTGACGTGATTCTGGCCTGTCCGCGGTGGTAGGAGTTGGGCCTGTCCCCTAGACATTGGGCCCGATGGCCTCCTAAGCTCTCTCCCTCCCTTACCTACAAACACACCGGAAGGGTGGGCCTTCCTTACCTCCATGCCACGACCATCCATCTCTGCCAAAACACGTGATCTGCAAGCGCTACTTAAAACCAGTTTGTCAAAGGTTTCCATCGATTTTTTTTTCAAAATGAAACACACACAAAATAAGCTGTGAGCCCATCATTCACCCTGGTGAAGGGTAGAGGGGGAGTCATTCTCATTGGGGTGAAAGCCACACGTACGTCAGCGGTCTCTGGCCGGAGTGCCAGCAAAATGGAATCCAGTTTTAGGGTTGAAGGGGACAGCCTCCTTGTGCTGAAGGAATCCCTTGCTCCACAGGGCAAAGGAGCTCAGCCAGGGAGCACACTGCAGGAGCGTAACCGGAACGTGGGCTTCTGCACCAGTCAGTCATCCATCAGTCTGTTCTCGGGTTAGATCTACACTTGTGAGCGGCCATGTTGGTCTGTCTTTCAAGCAACTCCCTGCCCTGCAGTATATGCTGAGAGACACCTTATAGAGTGCCCCTCCATGTCCACGGCCCTTTCCTCTGATTATTGACCAGAGCCTATAAGCTGAGCGGGGAAGGATCCTCCGAGAGGTCAGCCCTCACCCACCCGGCCTCGCCAGATGTCTCACAACTTCTCGATTTAGAAATACCTTCTCATGTTCTTCTTTCCTGAGACCTTGTTCTGACTATCGGAGTCAATGGATATGAATACGCCTCCTCCTTAGACCCTGATTCCACACAGAGACGTTTCTGCCGTCACCCCAAGTCACGCCCCTCCCACACTGACCCTGTTTGGGGCTCAACTGCCTGCTTTTCTTTCGGTCACATCAACCCCACAAGTGCCTAACGTCATAGTTTCAGGCGTCCTGGTGGGTCCGTAGGAAACTATTCAGTTGGGCAGGAAGTTTATTCCTCCTATCTCCTCCCACATTGGTGATTGACACTTTCTCTCTCTCTCTAAAACATGTGGCGTGAAACGCCTGTCTCAGAGGGATTACACAGCTGATCGTGGCGGGGCGGGAGGTGGTCAGTGTTCCATCAGCCCAGATGGACAGCTCCTATTCCGTCACTGCGGCCTTCGCAAATATTATTCTTTTTAATTTTTTGGGGGGAGGGGAGGGGTAGGGCAGAAAATATGGTTCTATTTCTGAAAGCATCAGGGTCAGCTTCCAAAGGGAAAAAGGAGCTGAAACCGGTTTGGCTCCGTGGATAGAGAGAGCATCAGCCTGCTGACTGAAAGGTCCCAGGTTCGATTCCGGTCATAGGGCATGTACCTTGGTTGCAGGCACATCCCCAGTAGGGGGCGTGCAAGAGGCATCTGATTAATGTTTCTCATTTATGTTTTTAACTTTCTATCCCTCTCCCTTCCTCTCTGTAAAAATTCAATAAAATATTTTTTTTAAAAAAAGGAAAAAAAGAAGAGAAGGAGGTGGAAAGGGAAGATTAAACAGCGTCCTCTCCTTCCTAATATGCCCCATTTTCCTTAAAATTCCGTTCGCATGCACGGTCAGCTGGGTTGTGCTTAATCAAAGCACGTGCTGAATCAGAGCTTCCTTCCTTGCAAAGTTTCCCGTTAGGTGAGGGCAGAAAGGCTAAGGAAAAGCTCCTCCGAGCGAATGAGCCTTTAGATGGGGCCTTCCATTAGGCACACAGCTCGTTGACTCTGATCAGAGAGACTCAAAGGAGGGTCTCGCATGCCCTCGGCCCTCCTCCACGGGGGGCGCCGTGGGAGCTCAGCCTGGCCTGCAACTTCTGAATGTCAATTAGGGTAGGAGCGTCCACAAGACATGCTCGCGTGGACCATGCATAATGGTATGGGGCCTTTACATCGGTTTCTTTTCTCTCTTTTATCCCCACAGGAAACCCAGCAAGTTTCTTTAATAAGCGGAAAATATGCTTAGCAACTCAAAAAGGCATCATAGCCAAAACCGGTGTGGCTCAGTGGTAGAGCATCGGTCTGCGGACTGAAAGGTCCCAGGTTCGATTCCGGTCACAGGCATGTATTTTGGTTGCGGGCACATCCCCAGTAGGGGGTGTGCAAGAGGCAGCTGGTCGATGTTTCTCTCTCACCAATGTTTCTAACTCTCTATCCCTCTCTCTTCCTCTCTTTAAAAAAATCAATAAAATATTTTTTTAATCAAAAAGGCATTATTGAGTCACATTTCCGATAGAAGAGCTAAAAATCACAGTAAATAAGCCAGAAAGCAAGAGTTGCAAAGTGAGATCAAAGAAATCAGATAACAAAAGTTAATCATCTTAGATCATTAACTTAAAAAAAAGGGCAGGCTTGCAAAACAGCATAGACAGTATCATCTCCGTTTGGTTTAAAAACTGCCGTCTGTGTATACATCTGCGTTTTCCAAAAGATGCGGAGAAATAGGTGATGAGGTGGCACAGGCGGTTACCTCTGAACAACAGGAATATAACTGCTGTGGGTTGAATCGCCGTGCCACCCAAAAGGCATGCCCAGGGCCTAGCCCCCAGCAACACAGAATGCGACCTTAGTTGAAAACAGCTTCATTGCCGAAACCGCTTTGGCTCAGTGGATAGAGCATCGGTCTGCAGACTGAAGGGTCCCAGGTTCGATTCCGGTCAAGGGCATGGACCTTGGTTGCGGGCACATCCCCAGTGGGGGGTGTGCAAGAGGCAGCTGATCGATGATTCTCTCTCATCGATGTTTCTCTCTATCCCTCTCTCTTCCTCTCTGTAAAAAATCAATAAAGTATATTTTTAAAAAGAAAAGAAAAGAAAACAGCTTCAGTGCAGGTGTCGTTGGCGAAGAGGGGGTCGCGCTGGAGTAGGGTGGACCTCGAATCCAATGGGCCGCTGTCCTTGCCAGAAGACAGCGGCACAGAGGTGTGTCTCACTGCACTCCCAGCGCCTCCCCTGGCACCGGCAATTAGCATACCCAGCAATTAGCATGCTGAATGAGTAACTAACTTCACTAATGACTCCCGTTGAAGGGGGGAGGTGGTGAAGTCACGTTTGTCCACATGGAGGTGCCCGTAGCATAGTCAATATATTCCACTGCGGTTGCCTCGTAGACAATTGGGCCCAGGTGGATGGAGCTGAGGGCATGTCTGGACCCGGAACAGCATGAGCAGCTGTTACAAAGTTACAGAAGGAGAAGGCCTGGGAAGGAGGAGTAAGCCTAATAGAAAAGACTGAACTGGTTGGCAATGGGTTAGCCTGACCTCTTTGCCCTCTGAGGTTCTCAACCTTCCCAATGCCGCGACCCTTTAATGCAGCTCCTCATGCTGTGGGGATCCCCAACCGTAACATTATTTTCTTGCTACTTCATCACTGTAATTTCGCTACTGTTATGAATCGTAACGTAAATATCTGTGTTTTCCGATGGTCGCAACCCACAGGTTGAGAACCGCTGCTGTAGAGCCTAAGACCATCGGGAAAACACAGATATTTACATGACGATTCATAACAGTAGCGAAATTACAGTGATGAAGTAGCAACGAAAATAATGTTATGGTTGGGGGTCCCCACAGCATGAGGAGCTGTATTAACGGGTCGCGGCATTAGAAAGGTTGAGAACCGCTGCTCTGAGGGGTTGCCCTGACACTTAACAAAGCCAATAGGAAATCTCTTATGGGTGATGGGGTGATGGGAGTGATCAGAAGTTCTTTGAGTGAATGGAACTCCCTTGGAGCCCCTCAAACACCACCGGGACAGCCATATGCTCTACCTAAACTTTAGCCTGCCTCTGAGAGCGGATACTAATGGAGTGCTTGCTATGCAACGCGTACAACTAACTCTAAATGCTTTCCACGGTATCCTCTCATTTAACCCTCACTCTCCTCACACCTGTGAGGCAAGTGGAACCATCATCCCCACTTCACAGATGCGGGAACTGAGGCACTGAGATTCGGCCTATTGTGTCTTCCTCGTAAGCCAACCAGGGTAGATCTCTAGACGCGTTCGGAAACCAAACTGCCCAGCTGGTAAAGCGAACGGCCCAGCGGAGCAGGCTCGCCAGGCTGATGAGACCCACGTGGCTTATGGAAAAGGTCTGGGAGTTTCATCCGCTAAGAGCAGCGCCCTCTCCTCCCTTAACAGAAATGCCTCCTCTTGACTTTGCTCGCTGGCATGCTTCCCTGGCACCCAGTCCTGGCAGCTGATTGAACACATTAAATCAGCCCACGGGAATAAATCAAGCTCTATTAGTCCCCCTGCAGACACGCTAAGTCTATTTATTTATTATGAGTTATTCATAAACATCAAGACTAGACTCTATAATTTAATACCACCTGCAATGATTCCTGAAAGTGGCGATATTTTACCCACCACGATCTGATTAATTGACCCGCTCAAATCGAGCTCCAAATCAGGCATACCTTCCCTTTGATAGACGGGTGTGCGTCCTCATCTCACAGCCGTCCGTCTCGACTCATCAGGAGAGAACAAAAGGGCTCATCAGAGGGAATGAATTAAAATCATCGAAAATAATATGTACGTTCCACTCAAATATTTATAAGCTCCAAATACTTCCTTAAAAAAAAACATACGGTAAAGAAGCACACACTTTATGTCTTTAATTATCGAGTGGTTAAAGACACACAAATGTAATACGTTCTGCCCAAAGAGAGGACCGTGGTTTCCCTTGAGGGTGAGGCGGGTGACCCCGTACATGGGATGGGGCAGGAGGGGACCTCTGAGGCACTGGACTTGTTCTCAGTGCTGATTGCACAGCTGTGGTCACTTTGTGAAAATTCACCACATGACCCTGTTAGTTATAATATGTTACACATGGCCCAAATGTTTGCCAAAAAAGCAGTAGTTCCTACTTGGGCAGCAATATCAGCCAGGGGGGTAGTTAAAAATGGTACACCCGCCCTAACTGGTTTGGCTCAGTGGATGGAGCATCGGCCTGCGGACTGGAGGGTCCCGGGTTGGGTTCCGGTCAAGGGCATGTACATTGGTTGCGGGCACATCCCCAGTAGGAGGTGCGCAGGAGGCAGCTGGTCGATGTTTCTCTCTCATCGACGTTTCTAGCTCTCTATCCCTCTTCCTTCCTCTCTGTAAAATATCAATTAAATATATATATATATATATATATATATATATATATATATATATATATAATGTGTCTGATGTGGATGACTCTGGAAATCTGGAAGGGTGTGGCAGGGATGTTGTCTTATAGACACTGGTAGGATCTGAGCTTCCTTTTTTTTTTTTTTTTCATGAGGCAATGGTACATGGTTTCCATCAGTGCTCAGGATCACTCCCAGGCCCTGGAAGAAAGACTCAAAATAGCTAAAAACAAACACAAGCTTGAGGTAGACAAGACTCGTGTGCAAGAGGAAATTACCCTCAACTGCGCAATAAATACTTGTGCTGCATGATGACCCCACCAACCCTGTATGCAGACCTATGTGGGAAACAGAAACCCATCGGCATTCCACGACCTCAGTCTTGTCCCCGCCTGGCTCAGCACACCCACCTCATCCGTGCTCAGGAGCCGGAGTCCTCTGCATTCGACTCCAGTAGCAAAGCAGCCCTGTCCTTGAGGCTGGAAATGCTCAAATGCTAGAACTCCTTCCGGCCAGATTTTGCCAGTAAGTGCTGTTAAGACTCCACTTGTCACCCAGCCGGTGTGGCTCAGTGGTTGAGTATTGACCTATAAACCAGGAGGTTACGGTTCAATTGCTACAGGGCAGGAGGCAGCTGACCAATGGTTCTCTCTCATCACTGATGTTTTTTTCTCTCTCTCTCCCTTCCCTTCTGAAATAAATAAAAATATATTAAAACAAAAACAAAAAACTCCACTTGTCCTGAATAGGCACAGACAACTGCCTTCAGACTGACTGACTCATTCTTTTTCATGATATCTTAGCATCGCCAAATAGTTTACCACCAGCAATGCTCACTCCACACACAATTATGAACATCTGTCAGGTGCTGAGGGCTTTAGTTGAAGAAAAGCAATAAACTCCCTGCCCTCGCTGGGCTTACAGGCTAGGACAGTGGTCGGAAAACTCATTAGTCAGCAGAGACAAATATCAACAGCACAACTATTGAAATTTCTTTTTAAGAGCCAATTTTTTTAAACGTAAACTTCTTCTAACGCCACTTCTTTAAAAATAGACTCGCCCAGGCCGTGGTATTGTGTGGAAGAGCCACACTGACGGGGCCAAAGAGCCGCAGTTTGCCGACCACGGGTCTAGAAGAGACTGTGGAAAGTCTAGTGGTCAGGTAAGCACGGTGAATATCGATCCCCTTAGGATAAGGTGCCCAGACATCCCGCTTTTGGCGGGACAGTCCCGATTTAAAACAATTTGTCCCGCGTCCCGTGGCATTTTTTAAAAGTCCCGAATCTTTCCAAAAATCGGGACTTTTTTAAAACGCCGCGGGACGCGGAGCAAATTGTTGGACATCGGGACTGTCCCGCCAAAAGCGGGACATCTAGGCACCTCACCTTAGGAGAAACCGCGGTGTTCATTAGGAGTAAACAAGTGCACTGACTCTCTCTCACCATCGTGTCTCAGTCTCTGGGTGCTTCCAGCTCGGCATGGCCATCAGCTCTCCCGGACTCTGAGGAGCAGTGACAGCGCCTCAGGAACCCAGGAGAATGGGAGCAGGAAAGAGCAGTCATCAAAAATATTTCAATAGAGCTGAAACCGGTTTGGCTCAGTGGTAGAGCATCGGTCTGCGGACTGAAAGGTCCCAGGTTCAATTCCGGTCAAAGGCATGT
The DNA here is from genome assembly GCA_963924515.1 of Vespertilio murinus. Classification (NCBI taxonomy): domain Eukaryota; kingdom Metazoa; phylum Chordata; class Mammalia; order Chiroptera; family Vespertilionidae; genus Vespertilio; species Vespertilio murinus. The sequence goes on from OZ004709.1 coordinate 7,604,474, forward strand.
ACGTTGGTTGCGGGCACAGGCAGCTGATCGATGTTTCTCTCTCTTCGACGTTTCTAGCTCTCTATCTCTCTCCCTTCCTCTCTGTAAAAAATCAATAAAATAGATTTTTTTTAAAAAAAATATTTCAATAGAGGGAATTGACCGGGAGAACATGATTCTTGTTTTCACACGTTTGCCCTCAAGCATTAAAGATGGGTTTCTGGCCTCTGTTCTACCCGCTCATCCTCAGATGTAAACCAGCTGGGAACTTAGCTGGCTCCCCAAGCACATGATTGACCCATGTCCACCTGTGGCATGACCATGTCTACCTCGTGGAGCTTCTGGGCTGAAGCAGGAGGTTAGCAAAGGGAGAGCCTGCACAGGAAAGTCACCTGTCTCCTGATTTCGCCCAAAGCTGGCCTGGAGGCCCCTGTGGCAGCCACTACCACACCGGAGATGCAGGGGGAAAAAATCACATTCTCATCTGGAAAGACCTAGGTGACCAGCGCAAATTTGCTCACAAATCTCATAAACAAACAAACAAGAAAAAGAAAAAAAGCCATTCACTCACGGGAAAGTGCTGTTTTCTGACCTAAGAGCAATTCCATGATCCCTCGTTATTCTACTTCAGCGTTGTTCCACCTGAAAAAGACCTTAAACACTGCTTTTAGCCCAGCGCGTATGAGACTGTTGATTGCAGTTCCCTGCGAGTGAAATCAGTTCAGTGTGTCTCCACCAGCGTGTTCCTCTAAATCGGAGGGAATGGGGTGGATTAGAAAATATCAGAGCGTGAGGTACAGCAAGAGTCTTTAGGTTTACACAGACTGTCTGTTTATGTTTCTCTATCTACTCACGCATGTAAACATGCGTGCTGGTTTGTCATGTAAAATGTGTTTCTTCCTGGGAGTTGTGATCAGAGCCATGTACAAGCTGGCGGCACAGCCTCCTGAGGCCCAGAGAAGCAAAGCCATTCGCCAAGAGACACACAGCCCCTCAGAGACGCTAGCAACTCCGGCTCCTTGCTTAGTGTTCCTGGCACTATTTTGTTCCAAAACAAAACCTCGCCCCGTTTCCACCTTTTAAAACAGCACATCCCTGCCTGTGAGACTTGTCTAAAGGTGCATGCTCCATATCTCGCTGTCCCTTCTCTTAAAACTACAAACAAAAGAGTGACATTGGCCTTGGCTGCGATCTTTGCCAGAAAGACATGGAGCCTGAGGCAAAACCTGCAGGTGTTTCATTCTTTCCTCTTTGTAAGCTTCTGCAGGAAATACGGCCGCCCGCGGGGAAGGCAGCCGGAAGCACCGGAGTTCCTATTAAAAATGCATCTCTTAACGAGGCGCTGCGAACCACGTACTACGTAAAGCTCGCTGCCCGATTCCTCCTGAGGATCTAACGGTCTTGTCTCCAGCACTTAGATATTTTTTCCCTAAGAAGAGAAAGGTGACTTCCGTCGCAGTAATGACCTTACCAACCAACCAATGATAGCTTGTTATAAATAATAGCAATGTGGCTCTAACAGCCTTTAAATTGCACAAAATTATCTCAAGGGATTTGAGCCATAAACACACACATACACACACACATACATACACACACACACACACACACACACACACACACATAGCATCTTCAATTAAGCTGTGTACTGGCAAACGCTAGTAGAGAAGAGGAGGAAAAGAAATGTGTGTTTTCTTTGTGTGTGTTTTTTTGCATGTGTTTGTTGTTCTTTAAATCTCTTGCAAATAATTACGCAAGGAACTTCAAGCTACTTAGGTTGAACTCTGAGCCTGCAAAAATCATTTAAGCTCATTTTCTGAAGACAATTCTCTAAGACAATAACTGGCACGTAGGAAAATACGGGCTAACAGCTGTTTCAAATACAACTTTTATTTTTGTTTTGTGTGTTTCCCCCTAAGGCAATTTTCCGGGCCATCATTTTCCTTGAAACATTTCTCTCACCTGAGGTGTTCCACATCTACGCTACAATAATAGAAACAGATGCAATTTCAAACGTGTGAGGAGAATGCGCACGGATCGCAAGGTGCTGGCTGGGGTGATGGGAAGACTTCCCCCTGAGTGCCCCAGTCCTCGAGTTTACTGCTATGTCCAGAGGGGAGAGAGGGAGAGAGAGAGAAAGAGAGAGAGAGAGAGAGAGAGAGAGAGAGAGAGAGAGAGAGAGAGAGAGAGAAAGAGAGAGAGGTGAGAGAGAAACAATCATTGATCGGCTACTTCCTGCACGCCCCACACTGGGGATTGAGCCCGAAACCCCGGCCGTGACCTCCTGGTTCATAGGTCGGTGCTCAACCACTGAACCACGTTGGCCGGGAGCCACCTGAGATTCTAAATGAAGCACGTTACTGCTGCCTCTATGGGAGAAAGAGAGAGAGAGAGAGAGAGAGAGAGAGAGAGAGAGAGAGAGAGAGAGAGAGAGAGAGAGAGAGAACAGATCGGTATTTCGCCCTCTTTTTGTAGGAGCTTTGCTCAGAATCAAATTCTTGTTCCTTCCTAAAGGTATCAGAAATTGTCTCTTAGACGCCTGAGTCTTTCATCCAACAAGCTTGTGTGAAATAATATTATGCTCTAGGCACCGGATAAACAAGGATGAGGAAAATTAAACTTTCTGCCCTCCAAAAACTCCTGGGAGAAACGGTCAAAAACACCAACTGCACTAAAGAAATAGAAGTGCCATCACAGAGCTCTGGACAAGGGCCATGAGAACACAGAGCAGTGACCAGAGTGGCTGCCCAGAGGGCTTGCGGTGGTAGAGAAGGTGTTGGGGTCTGAGAAGCACAGGCATGTGCCGGCTCTCCCGGGACAGAGTTTTACCACCAAAGAGGATTTCACAGGCTCAACCACACATCCTACCACTGTCACTGCTCCCCCGGCTAAAGAAAGGGTCATTTTTCTAGTATTCATCCTCAGATGTCTCCTCTGCTAATTTAATCTCAGTGATGTCTCTGGCTTCGTAGGGATGTGAAGCAATAGAGTTATATGGGTTGGTAGATGAGTTTTTTTTAAAAAGTCATTTCGTTTTGCAGACTTAGAAAAATTATAATGAAATTGGAATAAGAACCGAGGAGGATGGGCAAGGGCCTTTTCAGAAACATATAACTCACGTGCCCCAAACTGCTCTGTGAAACACACCTCAATGTCTGTGTGACGTGCCCTCTCCACGACTGGGATGCGAACCAGCATTGGAGCCAGATTCTATTGCGATGCTACCCCGGGGCAATTTAAAGAAAGAGCTCAGTACGTTTCCTTACAAAGCGGATGCTTCCTTATAATGTGAATGGTCACTACCTCACACATACACACATACACATACACACACACACACACAGCATTTTCATGTTTTATAACGTGGAGTTTTGTCAGGTTGGCATCATGAATTGCCAAGGGCACCTTATAATTTATGTTAAAGATAAGCAGCAACTCCAGATGTATCCTAGTCATGGGGGCGTGAGAGCAGCTCTTCCAGGGTGGGATAAGCTGCACAGGTACAGCATCCCAGGAAATAGCAGACTAGGAAGAAAACCCTTTTCTTATTAAAATAAAAAAATTAAAATAAAAAACCTAGAAAAATCTTTCTGGTAAATCAAGAAAAAGGGAAGGAGGGATAGGACAAGAGGAAGAGAGGGAGGGAGGGAGAGAGGGAGGGAGGGAGGGAGAGAGGGAGGGAGGGAGGGGGGAGGGAGGGGGAAGGGAGGGAGGGGGGAGGGAAGGGGGAGGGAGGGGAGACAGACACAGCCAGCACTTTTCAAACTCCCATGCACACAGGAGTCCCAGATTTTGTTAACATGCAGATTCTGATTTAGGGGGTCTGTGATGCCGATGCTACTATGAACCACACTATGGGTGCCAAGGAGCTAAGCCACGCCTCTAATACAGTGGTCAGATGGCTGCATCGTACCATGCGGTTTATCCAGGCAACATGCCTTCAAGGTCCCCCGGAGAAGAAGGGAAATCCCTTGAGACAACATCTCCCGTTCCCCAAACGTTCTTCCACAGCCACCCCACCCCTCGTCTGCAGGGGGGCGGCTGCCAGGCCGTTGTCAGCAGCGCCTTCCCATTTGGTCCCCGCCAAGGGAGGACTTGGCACCGCCAAGGGAGGACGTACCGGGTGTGATCAAAGGCTTTTAGCTGCGGCCTCAGGCAGCGTTGTTCCACGGAGCCACCCTCTGCTCCTTCTTTCAAAAAAAAAAATTGAATGCCACGTGTTGCACACGGGCTCCCTGTCTGAGATGCCTCTGGAACAACCGTGCCCAGTGTGATACGTTTTTCCTTTGAACTCGGCAGAAGGAGCGCATTAGCCCCGAACACCTTTGGGCTCTGAGCTCTGATCCACTTTGAGGCTCACCAGGAGACTGTCTTGTTAGGAACACGTTTACTGACGACGTGTAGCTCGGCCATCGTGGCCATCTTCCAACGCCCTGGCCTCAGGAAGGCACAGAAGGAACTTCCCTTGGCCGAGACCGGTGTGGCTCAATGGATAGAGTGTCAGCCTGCGGACTGAAGGGTCCCGGGTTCGATTCCGGTCAAGGGCATGTACATTGGTTGCGGGCACATCCCCGGTGGGGGTTGTGCAGGAGGCAGCTGGTCGATGTTTCTCTCTCATCGATGTTTCTGGCTCTCTATCCCTTTCCCTTCCTCTCTGTAAAAAATCAATAAAATATATATTTAAAAAAAAAAAAAAAAAAGAACTTCCCTTGAGCTGGGCCACAGCATCATCTCCGCATCTTGGTTTTCCCCGGAGCCCAGGGGATTCCGTCCCAAAGACACACGGCAAAGGCTCCCGTCCCTCCCTGCTTCGGGGCGCCCCCCACACCAGCCACAGCCCCCCGGGGCGTCTCTCCCCGCGTAGAAGAAGGAAGCTGGCAAAAAGGGTACTTAAAGCAAAACGGGCATTCTTTGGAAATTGCAGACAGCTCTTCTCCAACATGAAGGGAAAGAAATCCTGAAGGAGAAATAAATCAGCAGAGCAGAATTGTTGTTTCCCGAGGTAGCAGGCAGACAACAGTACAGGAGCAAAAACTTCTTCAGACGTGTCGGGAAACACCGATTGTATCTGCATTTGCTGAGGTCTCAAGCATTGCCTGTGGGCTGTCTGTCGGACCTCAGGGGGAGGGTGGGGATAAAGGGAAGAGATTTTAATTTAAAAAAATTTTTTTTTCCTGTGCGCTGAATATTTTATGCTTCCAAGTAAATGTAGGGTGAAATTATTTCTATAGCTAAATGCCTTTTCCTTGTCCATAAAAACCACCATAAGTAAGTGTAGAAGGAGAACCACTCTTAAGAATTACACATTCGGCCGAAACCGGTTTGGCTCCGTGGTAGAGTGTCGGTCTGTGGACTGAAGGGTCCCGGGTTTGATTCCGGTCAAGGGCATGCACATTGGTTACAGGCACATCCTCGGTAAGGGGTGTGCAAGAGGCAGCTGGTCGATGTTTCTCTCTCATCGACATTTCTAGCTCTCTATCTCTCTCCCTTCCTCTCTGTAAAATATCAGTAAAATATATATTTTTTTAAAAAAAGAATTACACATTCGCTGAGCTTAGAGATGGTTACATACACTAACATACCCTACAGATGCCTGAAAACATGAAGACATATAGAGAAAGATGCAGGTACCTAATTTTTATGATGCTTTATTGCTATTATTATTATTATTATTACTATTCTTATTTAGGTGGCTTTCTTTGTAAAACATAACCTGAGTGTTTCAGTAGACATGGCAAGTCTGCCCTCTGGTGGAAGCCCGGGGTTCGCATGTCAGGCCCTGCTGTTCGGGTTCCTGCGTGTCCACCCCAGCGTCCCGCCTGGCTGTCAGACTCCGGGGTGCCTCTCAGAACAGGCGGTAGGCCCTGCAGACTGTGCTCACGTGACACACGGGAAGCCCTGGGTGAGGGCCGACCCTAGGGGAGACCAGACCCAGACACTTGGTCCCGTGGCGGGGTCCGAGAATCCAAGGGAAGAAACCTTTGCTAGAATCTTTCTTGTGGAAAGTAGTTACACATGCCCCGTTTTCCCCATCGACCCCTCCACCCCACTCCCGCCCCCACCACCACCTTCACCGCACTGCTGGCTGTGTCCGTGGTTACCCATGTAAGTTCTTCGGTTAATCTCTTTCCGCAGTCCCCCTCCTCCCCCATCCTGTCCCCCCCACCACCACCCGCCTGCCCTCTGAGATCCATCACAGCCTGAGTCCTGCTGGGTGCTTCGCTCAGACTGTCCTCTGGCCCCAGGAGCTCCGGCCCAGGTCAGGGTCTTTGAAAGCTGAGAGCTACTGATAAAAGGCAGCATCTACGTTCAGTGTGATTTGGGGAACCACTGGGAACCAGGAGGCGGGGGATCCTGCCCTCCCTCATCTGTGCGCCCAGCACAACGCCCAGGCACAAGGGCCCAGAGGTCAGTGGCAGGGCACCCACACGCCGGTGTGGTCAGGGCACCCAAACCACGTCGCAACCAGGGGCGAGGGGGGATGTCGGGGCCTCTGGAAGTGGTCCTCTGAGACCACAGCTCGCCCACCCTCTCCACTTCTCGGAAAGACTTCCCCCCGTTTGCCACTTGTCTGCTGATGTTACAATGATGGGTTATTGTTGTTGGTGGTGGATTATCATTTGAAAGGTTTTTTATGTTCTATGAATTTTTTAATTTTTTTATTTTCTATGAATTTTAATTTATTTTTAATTTTCAATTTGCCAAGTGCTCTCAGTTAAAACACCTGAGCCAAAACCGGTTTGGCTCAGTGGATAGAGCATCGGCCTGTGGACTGAAAGGTCCCGGGCTCGATTGTGGTCAAGGGCATGTACCTTGGTTGTAGGCACATCCCCAGTAGGGGGTGTGCAGGAGGCAGCTGACTGAAGTTTCTCTCTCATCGATGTTTCTAACTTTCTCTCCCTCTCCCTTCCTCTCTGTAAAAAAAAATCAATAATATATATATATATATATATATATATATATATATATATATATATTTATAAAGTAACAGAGCAAGCACCTGCTGCCCAAATGGAAGGCTTCGCAGTCCCATCCACCGTTTCTGATACACCAGGAGAATGTAAATGTTCCCAAATGACAAAGAAGGACAATGTATACCATTGACCCCCGAGCAACACACGTGCAAACCACACAGGACCCACTTGCACACGGGTCTTTGCAATAAAGTCCATGGGCCTGTGTACCCGGGGATCTTCACTCACAGATTCAGCCCAACACGGTTAACAACACGATTCTCAATGCGCAGCCACAGACTCCCACACTCGGGTGGGAACCACGAACTCTTTTCCACCCTCGGCTGGTTGAGTCTGCGGGTGCCGCGGGCCCATCGGGGAGTGGAAAGGTGTTCACAGATCCTCCCCCGGTGTGCGGGGTCCTGACGGGGACCCCACCAGAGAACAGGTTCCCCCTGATTGGAGCCGAGCAAGAGCTCCCTCCCAGCTCTCGGAGGCCTGGGGACGGAGCTCGGAGAGGGGCGGGCGGCTGGTAAATAAGGCCGGCCAGTTATTGTGGAAACTCAGCTCGGCGGGGCCTGTGTCTCTGAGCGAGTTTCCCTCCAAGCATTTCGTGGACATTGATGAACGAGCTGGCAACGCTCGCCCACACTGCCTTGAATAAAAACACTTCGGAAACTAGCCTGCATACATTTTTTATATTATTTTTAGGAAGAATGTGGCGTTCAGGAAATACATTAAATTGATGACTTATTCCCAGGGGTACAGAAAGTTTCCCATTTGCCCTGCTGGGTCATTACCTCGGTTTGGTCCGCCTGAGCCTCTCTCGACAGCCAGTGAAAGTGAGTGTGATGAGGCTGCCTCCCCACCAAAGGCTAGGGGAGTGGAGCGTTAGAGGGAGAAAGCCGCCCTCTGAGCGGGGATGCGGAATGCCGAAGCAGCAATAGCTTCTCAAATATCTTTTTAAAAAATATTTTTCATTGATTTTTTTACAGAGAGGAAGAGAGAGGGATAGAGAATCAGAAACATCGATCAGCTGCCTCTTGCACATACATCCCCTACTAGGGATGTGCCCGCAACCAATGTACATGCCCTTGACCGGGATCGAACCTGGGACCTTTCAGTCTGCTCTGTCCACTGAGCCACACCGGTTTCGGCTTCTCAAATATCTTAATGGGCTTTCTTTCAACAGGGGACTATGGCCCTTATTTTTTATCAACTTTGACACAAGATTTTACTTTGCATTTTTCTTTTTTTTAAATATATTTTATTGATTTTTTTTTTTTTACAGAGAGGAAAAGAGATAGAGAGTTAAAAACATCGATGAGAGAGAATCGTCAATCAGCTGCCTCCTGCACACTCCCTCCTGGGGATGTGCCCGCAACCAACGTACTGGAATTGAACCTGGGACCCTTGAGTCTGCAGGCTGAAGCTCTATCCATGAGCCAAACCAGTTACAGCTCTTTTTTGTTTGTTTTTCATAAAACCCTATTGTATTTATTTACAATCTAGTGAACTGTAAAATTCATAATAAACCCCATTATATCCATTATCTGATGTACATATTTTTAAATTCTTTATTGTTTTAAGTATTACATATGTCTCCTTTTTCCCCTCATTGACTGCATTTTTCTTTTTTAAACATTTCTTTATTGATTTTTGAGAGAGAGGAGAAGGTAGAGAGATAGAAACATCAAAGATGAGAGAGAAATATTCATCAGCTGCCTCCTACACGCCCCCTACAGGACTGAGCCTGTAACCCAGGTATGCGCCCTAACAGGGAATTAACCCCGTGACCTCTTGGTTCAGAGGTCAACACTCAGTCACTGAGCCACACCACCAGGGCTCTTTGCATTTTTCTCTCTCATTCCCTGTATATACTATATGTTTATGGTGGAGTAAAAATAAGCTTACAGTTGTGAGTACATAAAACACAGTTTACTCTTGTGTCATGTATTAACTAGAGGTGGAGTGCACAAAATTTGTGCACCCGGGGGGGGGGGAGGTGGTCCCTCCGCCCAGCCTGCACCCTCCCACAATCCAGAGCCCTTCAGTCCAACTGCTGATTTAGGCCAGATCCCTCCAGTTGGACACCCGGCAGTCAGATATCCCTCTTGCAATCTGGGACTGCTGGCTCCTAACTGCTCAAACAGAATGAAATAATGTCCTTCGATGGATAAATTAGTAACATTGGATAAGCAAACACCCACAGCAATAAGGGAAAGAACTTTACGTACAGGACTTTTTCTCAAATGCATTATGCTAAGTGAAGGAAGTCAGACTGACAGGCTATCTACTGCATAACTCCATTCATGTGACATTCTGAAAAAGGGAAAAGAATGTGGGGATGGAGAACAGGTGTGTGGTGGACAAGGTTTAGGGTAAGGAAGGAGGTGACCACAAAGGGATAGCACGAGGGAATTGGGGAGAGTGGTGGTGATTGAAGTTTTCTGTATCAATTATGGCGGTGGACATGGGCCTCGATCCATTTGTCAATGCTCGTAGGCCTGCGTATCAAAAGTCTGAATTTATTTTTGAAATAAATATCTTCCTGAAAACTTAGAATGGCATCTAATCCTTCAGGCATGCTGGAACCTCAGGACACCCCTGCCCAGATATGATGACTATTGTGCAAACAATATGTGTCAAGACCTTTGCTCTGTCCTAAAGCTTCGCCGAATAGTTCTAGACCTTTTAACCAAGGAAGTTCTAACATGACACGGATAAAAGAATGGGTTAAAAAAAAAAGTCTAAAATATTAAGTTAAAGGTAGGGAAGACCTATGACTCTGTAATTGCTACAATAATTAAGTATTATTGCCAAAGTTTAATGAGGAACATTGCTTTTTCTTTCCAGGAGGTAAAGTGTTTGCAAGATCCCTCAGCCTGTGGCCTGGTTGTTTATTCTTACACCACTTATTTGCTCCAGATTAAGAAAAAAAAAAATAAAGCAATTACGCCTTAATTAGCGTGCATAATTTGTGGAGAAAGAGCAGCAGAGAGATCCTCTTGCTTATTTTGTACGATGGGTGCAAATAAGATTAGCAAGAGTAGAACTGAGAAGCAAGGTTTTAATGGAATGGCACCAAATGTTCATTGCTCTTTAAGTATTTTCATTCTAGAGCATCTAAACATGGGAATGACCAAGTTAGCGTCTGCTACTAAAATGCCCATCACGGAGTATGTAGGAAGGAAGTTGGCCTTGCCCAACGAGAGGCCTGGCTGTTGGCCTCTGCTCCTGGAAGGCAATCTACGCCATAGTTAAGAGGTGCCTTTTAGGGAGAGGCCTAGTCACACTACATTTTAGGGTGGGGCCAGTTGCAATCATGTGACCTGAAGTGGGTGCTTTGGGTCCAGCTGAATCCGTCAACCTAGAGACACTTCGCCCCCAACGATGGTCAACCAATCAATCAATCAACCCGTCAGTCATGCCTACGCAGTGAAGGCCCAGCAAACATCTCTGGACACGGAGGCTCAGGTGAGCTTTCCTGACTGGCAATAACCTGTGCGTGTTATCCCACGCTGACGCCGGGAGGGCAGCGTGTCCTCACTCAACGGGAGAGCGAGGACAGGGGAGCCTTCACCTCTGGAGCCCTCCCAGACTCTGCTCTCCCTCTGGCTGACGTTAGTCTGTGTGTTTTTCCTGCCGTCCACCATGGGCGTGCATATAAGTGAGGGTGGTTTGGGGAACCCCTAAGCTTGCAATTAGTCAGACCTAAGTGGTCTGGTAGAGGGCTGTGACTGTGCGTTCAAACCTGGCAGCTAATGTCAGGTACTAAATTGACAATCTCATCCCCAAATTCACTCTTTTGAAAAGTCCTTGCTCATGTCCTGGAGAAACCTATAACCCAGTTAAGATGAGAAATTAGACAGGGAATGCATACAACTTAACAAAAGGAAGATAAACCACCCAATCAAAAAATGGGCAAAGGACCTAAATAGACATTTTTAGAAATCATACAGAAGGTCAAGACGTATATAAAAACATGCTCAAAGTCACTAGTCACCCAAGAGATGCAAATCAAAATGACAATGATTTACCATCTCACACCTGTCAGAATGGCTATCATCAACAAATCAACAAATGACAAGTGCTGGCGAGGATGCGGAGAAAAAGGAACCTCGTGCACTGCTGGTGGGAATGCAGACTGGTGCAGCCACTGTGGAGAACAGCATGGAGTTTCCTCAAAAAACTAAAAATGGAACTCCCATTTGACCCAGTAATCCCACTTCTGGGAATATACCCCAAGAAACCAGAAATACCAATCAGAAAGGATACTATGTTCATAGCAGCACAATTTACAATAGCTAGGATTTGGAAACAGCCTAAGTGCCCATCACCAGATGAGTGGATTAGAAAACGGTGGTACATGCCCTAACTGGTTTTGCTCAATGGATAGAGTGTCGGCCTGTGGACTGAGGGTCCTAGATTCGATTCCGGTCAAAGGCATGTACCTTGGCAGCTAATCAATGTTTCTCTCTCAACAATGTTTCTAACTCTCTATTCCTCTCCCTTCCACTCTGTAAAAAATCAAATATATATATATATATATATATATATATATATATATATATATATGGAGAGAGAGAGAGAGAGAGAGAGAGAGAGAGAGAGAGAGAGAGAAAGAAAGAAAGAAAGAAAGAAAGAAAGAAAGAAAGAAAGAAAGAAAGAAAGAAAGAAAGAAACTTTGGTACATCTACACAATGGAATAATACGCTGCTATAAAAAACAGAAAGAACTCTTACTATTCGCAACAACATGGATGGATCTGGAGAGCATTATGCTAAGTGAAATAAGCCAGTTGGAGAAAGATAAATATCACATGATATCACTCATTTGTGGAATATAATGAATAATATAAACTATGAACAAACACAGAGTCAGAGTCATAGAAGCATCGAGCAGACTGTCCAATTTAAGAGGGAAGGTGGTGGGGTGGGTAAGACATCAGTCAAAGTACTTGTGTGCATGCAGATGAGCATAACCAATGGACACAGACAGTAGGGGGGGGGTGAGGGCATGTGCTGAGGGGGAGGTGGCTGGGGAGAGATCTAAGGGGGGAAAAGGAGACATAGGTAATACTTTAAACATTAAATAATTTAAATAAAAATAAATTAAATGAAACTAAGCCCACCATAAAAAATTTAAAAAAGGTGAGAACTTTGAGGAAGAGGCGATGTGGAGTCATATACAACGTGCCAGGTAGAGGCACGCTACTGAGAAAGGATAGACTGGAGGGAGGGAAACACTGGACAGAAAAGAAATGTAATGCTCTTGGGCTTAAAGAAAATCTGGGACTTGAACTGATTGTGAGAAAAAGAACCTAACTCCGCAGAGAAACCAGTAAAAATGGCAGCCCCAAACCAGAGGGCCAACAGGGGGGCGGGCACCCAGTACACAAAAGACTAGTCAGCAGTTTGAAGCAGGAGCTGTGGGTGACTCCAAACAGCCACCTCACTTCCGCGTGACTAGTCTAAGCCATTTGGGGTAACCCCACCCCCCTTTCTCAGCGAGTCGTTTAGGAACAGCCATGTTACCAATTCTAGCCAATGAGGTGGCAGGGGAAATGTATGGGGGGGGGGGGGGAGGAGCGGGTTCTAAAAAGCCAGCAAAGGAAGAGACAGTCTTTTTTCTCTGGCCATTGTCACGTCCTGCCATGTCACCTAGAAAAGCGGGTGGAGGGGTACTGGGAGGGAGGCCAGAGGACAGCGGAAGCAGGCTGGGTCCTGAGGGTCTGGGGATCTGGCCTCCCCTGGGCTTGCCTTGCGTATGCATTTACTAGGACCTTCCTCATTTCTTAAGCCATTTGAGACTGATTTTTCTGTAATCTGTAGCAAACAATGCGGCAAACAGAATTGCCCCTCAAAGCCCTAGCTGGTTCGGCTCAGTGGATAGAGCGTTGGCCTGTGGACTGAAGGGTCCTGGGTTCGATTCCGGTCAAGAGCACATGCCTGGGTTGCGGGCTCGATCCCCAATATGGGGTGTGAAGAAGGCATCCAATCAGTGGTTCTCTCTCATCATCAATGTTTTTATTTCTCTCTCCCTCTCCCTCCCTCTCTGAAATCAGTAACAATAAAATAATGCCCTTACATGCGGTAATTCCTAGAAACTGGAAACCCAGTTGGGATAACACAGCCAAAAGGACTGTGCAGATGCAGGCAGGGTTGTGAGCCATAGAATAGAAAGAGTATCCTGGCTTCTCTGTATCAGATCATTTGATCTAATCCAGTGGTTCTCAATCTTTTTAATGCCTCGACCCTTTAATACAGTTCCTCATGCTGTGGTGACCTCCAACCATAAAATTATTTTCGTTGCTACTTCGTAACTGTAATTTCGCTATGGTTATGAATCGCCATGCAAATATCTGTGTTTTCCGATGGTCTTAGGCTCTACAGTAGCTGTTCTGGGTCCCGACCCACAGGTTGAGAACCGCCAGCAGGGTCGCCTAAGACCATGGGAAAACACAGATATTTACGTGACGATTCATTAACAGTAGCGAAATTACAGTTATGAAGTAGCAACGAAAATAATTCTATGCTTGGAGGTCACCACACCATGAGGAACTGTATTAAAGGGTCATGGCATTAGGAAGGTTGAGAACCACCAAGACCGGTTTGGCTCAGTGGATAGAGCGTTGGTCTGCGGACTGAAAGGTCCCAGGTTCGATTCCAGTCAAGGGCATGTACATTGGTTGCGGGCACATCCCCAGTGGGGGGTGTGCAAGAGGCAGCTGATCAATGTTTCTCTCTCATCGATGTTTCTAGCTCTCTATCCCTCTCTCTTCCTCTCTGAAAAATCAATAAAATATATTTTAAAAATAAAATAAAAAAAGAAAGGTTGAGAATCATTGAAAGTGTGCTCTTAAAATCAGCCATCTGCTCCTGGGGTCAGAGGCGTGAAGCAAAGGCCAGAGAGCAATGCTGCCTTTGCCCCCAGGGTTGCATGCGTTCGGGGTTTGTGGCTAATTCACCCTCCTCCCAGCGGCCTCTGATGAACCACAGGCATCGTTTGAAAAGCTACGAGGCACAGCACCACGGTTGGGGTTTCTCGTTTACAGCATCATCTGCGTGACGCTGCATTCCGGGGAAGAGAGGAGGCCAAGAGGAAGGAAGGCTCAATGGGAAGGCAGGCATCCCCGTAAGGAGCACAGTCTGTTTCCTTCTTTCCCTGGAGTGTCTACCCTGTTTCCCCGAAAATAAGACCGTGTCTCATATTAATGTTTGCTCCCAAAGATGCGCTAGGTCTTATTTTGAGGGCATGTCTTATGTTTCCATGGAGTAGGTCTTATTTTCGGGGAAGCACGGTAGGATCACACACTGGCTGTTGCTGGGGACGAGGCCTCGGTGTGGACCGCGCGGAGGTCAGCAGGGCCAGGCCTCCCGGCACCCGCGGCCCGGGCTGTGGCTCTCCGGGAAGGGCAGGTTCCGGTCCCCGTGGAAACCACCAGGTGTGTGGCTGTTTTGAGGAAAGGGGCTGCTATCATTTATGAAAGACGTTGCCACGTGCCACTGTGATGTCTCCCCCCCGTTTAAGAACTGCAGGAAGCCATGGCGCCACCCCCACGCAGGGCACATCGCTGTAAAAGTTGGCCAACGATGGCAGGCTGGCAGCTCCTTGACCTCAGGGGTCCAGGAGTCTCCAATGGGAAGCCCTGCCCTGGAGTCGTGGTCTCAAAACCACTCAAATAATGAACCCTTCAAACACAGATGTGTCCCAAACCTCGGGATGCTCACTTATCTATAATAAAAGCGTAGTATGCTAATTAGACTGGACAGCCGAACGCCCTTCTGGACGTCCTTCCGTTCGACCTTGCGGACGAAGCCGGGCTGTGAGGGCGGAGCCCCTTGCACAATTTCGTGCATCGGGCCTCTAGTACATTATATACACGGACTATTCTCCTAATGCATTCTGCGCTTAATAAAACACTCAAAAATCAAAATCTATAAAGGATGAGATGGAAACAAACATTAAAAGGTAAACATTCCCCTCCCGCCCCCAAGGAATGCTCGCACACATGCCCTCGATGCACGCCCCCACCCTGAGGCCTTTCCCCAGGGTCTGGGTCCAGGGGCAGCTCGCTGCCGGACTTCTCACCGGGTCAAGTTCATGAACGGCTAACCAAAGAAACGGAAAAGAGGGAAATGGAGAGATGTGGAAAAGCGGCAAGTGCTACAGTAGAAAGAAAAATGCTAAACCCGCCCCCCCACCCCTTAGATAAAAATAACCCCCAACATTGTGTGGCTAGGAAACTGCACCTATCCCCCCACCCCCCACCCCCCGCTAAGGAAAGATGAATACCCTCGTGGCAAGTCCTCAGCAGAAGAGGCCCCTGCAAGAGCTTTGACTGTCCACACACAGAAGAGCCAGATCTCCGATACAGAGCCACCCTACCCTGCCTGTGTGAGCCGTGGCCACCCCGCACGCCACCAGCCAGGCGGTGCTGGGCCCCAGACCTGGGTGCGGAAGAGCTTTGGAAAGTGGCGTGTTCTAGAAGCAGAAGACCCGGCCATTCAGATACCCCTCCTCCTCAGCTCCGGAAGTCAGGTCGCCTGGAGGCGAAGGTGTTCTGCCGATTATAAAACGCTTTGTAAGTGACAGGAAATGAACACCTGTGTCCTCCGGCCATAAAAACAAAAGCCAAATTCCCAAAGCAACTTACAAGTGCCCCTCCAGGAAAATCAGTGTGTAACTTCCAGTTTTGAAGTCCATGCTGCTCCAGTTCCCAGCTCCTCAGCCATTCCCAGCTAACCCTGTTGTAAGTGGCCTTTGTACATGCCCCCCACCCCCGTGGACCTGGCAGAGGCCATGCAGGTGTACGTTGTCTAGGCGACACATCTGCACCCCGGAAGGGAAGGCGGCAGGGTGCGGGAACGATGGCCGTCCCGTGGGGGCCTGGAGCTAGGCCTCACGGGCCTGGAGTGGCCTGCCCCGGACCCCATGGAGAAGCTTCAGGCCTCTGTTCAGTAGAAACGCCCCCAGAACGGCCGAGCAACCATCCCAGTAGCCCATCCAAGCAGTGTCCCGGATAAGCTGAGAGCTTTGGGACCCCACACCCCGGTCTGAATCCCCTTGTGGCCGGGAAACCCCGGCCGGAGGGGTCCTTCCCAGACGAGGCCATTGAAGAGGACTTACACAAACATCTTGGAAGCTTCACAATTTATTGCTGTGCATTTCCGCGTAGCATTCACTATGGAAATACTAATAGTGCAAATATTTATGTTGGACTTGGTAGCATTTGAGAGATCACAACGCTTTTTAATCTTTCAGAATCGTTTGTGGCGACCTAGGTTTGTCAACTTGCGTTTAGAACTCAAAACAAGAGCTGTTCTATTCAAAGGGAGTACAGAATGCTTCTTAGGGCTCCGCTCTAGAACAAAGGAAGCCTCCCCAGCACTCCTTTCCTCGACGGCACACACATCTTGCAATATTTTTCCAACTGCAAGGCTCTCGGTTCATTCACAAACCCAATCAGCAAACATTTACCGGCAAACTGTTATTTACAGGCACTGTGCTAGGCTCTGGGGACGTTAGGATGGAAAGATGCAACCTCTGCTTTCACGGTGCTTACAATCTCCAAGTAGAAACAGACATGCAATAAAAAAACATATAATACAAAACAGTAAAGTGCTCCCCCTGGAGGTCTTTACAAAGCGCGGTGGGAGCATGGAAGCGGGGGAAGATCATCTGCCCCGAGAAGGCAGGGACAGCTTCCCGAGGAGGTAGCCACCGAGCTGAGGCGGGAATTAGCCGCGTGGACAGGCGGGCAGACAGAATGAATGGCAGGTGCCAGGACAGAGGCCGCGGGGGCCTGGGGAGGAGCAGGCTGTGCCGTGTTTCTTGAGCCACCGGTGCGAGGGAGCAGCAGGCGCAGCGAGGCCAGGCGGTGGACTCAGATCGTGAAGAGCCCGGGGACCCGTCTTCCGTTTATTCAGCAAAGGCCGCAGGGTGAGAGCCGGGTGCCGGGCCGGCTAGGCTACGCGCTGGGGTTAGAACGGGGACCAGACGGCACAGCCTTGCCCTCGTGGAGCTTACAGTCTAGCAGAGAGACAGGTGAGACGCCAACAGAGGAACCAAACCCAGAGCTAGAAGACTTCATCGAAGGGAATACAGAGTGCTGAGGCGGAAAACAGGCATTCGGGGTTGGGGTGTGAGAGGATAGGAGTCGTCTTGGGAGTGACAAACATGACGCCCAAGGGAGCACGCTACCGTGCTAGCAGGGAGCACTCCCTGGGCACCAGCGCCGTGCCAGCACCCACTGATAGGACTCCATGCAGCGCTCAGCACGGCTGAGGGAGGAGTTACCCTGGCCACCGATGGGGAGCACGCTCAAGACTCAGTCACCTGACCAGTCACACCCACGGCAGACCAGGGTTCGAGCGCAGGTTCTCCTTGACTCCAAGTGCTCGCTCTGCCAAGCTATTCTGAACTATACCTATGGGTGAGGGAGGGACTTTGAGATGGGAAACAACAGTCACATTTGCTTTCAGGACCATTTCTGGTGGCTCTACGGAGGAGGAAAAGGAAGGGTGGGGAGGGAAGGGGCAGGTAAAAAATCAAGTGGAAAAGTGTTTTAAAGGAAGGCACTGGAAGCCCAGAGAGGAGAGGAGAGGCTGCATGAAGGCAGTGGCCACGGGGATGGGGACACAAATGTGAGACGTGCCGTTGGTTGTCAGTTCTAACAGGAAGACGGGATGCGGGAGGCAGGGGGGGGGGGGGGGATGCACCTTTCTGGGCTCTGCCTTGGCAGCCGGACCAGATGACGTGCCTTCACGTGGGGCAGGGAATGCAAGGCCGGGACAGGTTTGTGAGGATGGGAGGAGGAGTTGGATTTTGGTTGTGTCACCCTGTGGGGATACTGGACTTGTGAGCTGGTCCCCCGTGGGACAGCAGGCAGCGGATTTCACACCTGCCCTCCACCTGAGCCAAGTCTACAGGAACGAAAAGGTTCTGTCCGTGTGTACATCGCAGTGCTGCTTTTACAAAAGCTGTTCTTGAAAACACGGACATCTTGGTCGGACTGCTGTGTGAAAAGAACACACCAAGATGAAAGGACCCAAGGCTGACTGCGAGGAAGAACATGGACGTAGGAGGCTGAGAAAAGCCTTTGGGAGCCCTGCTAACTAGGCTGACCAGCTCCCCCGTGAGCATCGCACTGACCCCTGGGGAGTGCCCAGGGCGGCCCCTCTGCCCAGTCTCCCGCGTTGGCCTCATCTACTGGCCCGGGGACCAACGCCGCATGCAAATCAGGAATTCCCAGAGAAGCTGCTTATGCCATCTGGCATGAGGTCCAGAGGACCGGCAGCCCAAACCTAGCCAGGGCGTTCTATGGACTGTTTTCTCCTCCCTTTCCTTCCTCGGGAACCGAAGGTCATGGAAGCAACTGGACAAGTGACACTTATATGGAAGCGGTCACATCCGTGGCGCATCATTGCTGGATCTAATTTTAAGAGAACTCAGAGCTAAGGAGTACAGAAACCCATCCTATTTTTGCTCCATTTCTCCAAATGTGCTTAAGTTTGCTTATAAACCACGGCCTCCTTTCCTTAGCATCAGACTAACTTAATTGTTTTGACTTGCAAAATTCAATAACAAATGCTGATTTT